>NW_020769308.1:3796489-3892071 GCF_900518735.1 Pseudonaja textilis
GGGGGGTGATAGGAGCGGTTGTTCATGCGTAGCTAATGCATCCATAACCACCCTCCAGGTTAACAAAATTGAAGAAGGGGCACGAGGCTCCTCGTGCAAAAATTTCCCTATCTTTCTCCAGCGCTCTACTTTAATACTACCTCCCTCTGGATAACACGGAATATGTTTCCAAACATACTGTAATAAATCCTCAATTTCTTTCTTTCCTACTTCATGTCCTCTACTATGAACTCCAAACTTAAAACTATTCCCAGCGATCTCTCTCATTTCCCTAAGGTGCTTTGTCTGAGCTTTCGAGAGACCTTCCCCCATACTCACGAAAAGAATCTGTCTCCGTCCAGCGAAGAAGATGAGGGCCCAGTCGACGTCCGCGACGATGAGTATAGGATGCGGGAAACGTATAGCTTTCAAGCTATCACGCCAAAACGTATAGCCTTCCAAACTATCACGTCGGGGTCACCACTTGTGGTGGACTGGCAATTGAAAAATGATGGGAGACGCAGGGAAGACGTCTGAGCAACTGCCAGCCCCGAGAGCCCTCGGGTAGCAGTATTTATTAAGAAAATGCAAATACAAAATCAAAACAATGACTTCAACATTAGCTCAGCAACATTATCTAGCTAGGCCTCAGCGAAGGTGATAAAGTTCCCGTGAGAAAGCAGGGCACCAAAGGTCTCATGGGAATGGCTCGGATAGGTACTGTGAACTCCCACACAGATTCCTGGTCTCTGAGCTTTAGCAGATCATAACAGGATCAAACTCTCATCATAAAGACACTACTGCCCTCATGAGGAGCGTTTGTGATACCCCCAGATCTTACAAAGCTGTACAAGAACTTGCAGAATATGATGGATATATTACCACAAAAAACGGGCCCAAAACAGGCCGAAAAATGGGCCTAAAATGGCTGAAAACGCAGGAGGGCAAAAAAAAGCTTCAATGGGGCTGCGCATGGAACCCCCCCTGTGCCTCATTTTGGCCTCACCGCTGTCCCCCCTCAGCCCAGCCCACAGAGAACTACAATGCTGATCCGGCCTTCAAAGAAATCCAGTTTGACACCCCTGAGATAGAGGTAGCCCTCGACGTACAACAGTTCATTTAGTGACTGTTCAAAGTTACAATGGCACTGAAAAAAAAAGTGACTTATGACCATTTTTCACACTTATGACCATTGCAGCATCCCTCATGGTCATGAGATTAAAAATTCAGATACTTGGCCAGTGGCTCACACTTATAACTGTTGCAGTGTCCCAAGGTCATGTGATCCCCTTTTACAACCTTCTGACAAGCAAAGTCCATGGGGAATCTAGATCCACGTAACAACCATGTTACTAACTTAGCAAATGCAGTGATTCACTTAACAACGGTGGCAAGAAAAGTCATAAAATGGGACAAACTCCGTTAACAAATGTTTCACTTTTAGCAACATAAATTTTGGGCACAGTTGTGTTCGTAACTCGAAGACTACCTGTAATGCCTTGTTTACTTAATTTTATAGCTTGCCTTTATTTATTTATTTTGTAAACAACTGAAGGCTGTAATCCTATCTAATGCTCCTTCCTCCTCCTATTTTTCCCACAACAACCTTGTGAGGTGAGTTGGGCTGAGGGAGAGTGACTGGTGACCCAGCTGGTTAAAGTGGGACGAGAACTTGGCAGAACTGGTAGTAAAAAAAAACTCTTGATGATCAGCTGAGAGGAGAGGAGAGGTCCAATCATGGCTCTGTCTGGTTGCCAGCTGACATCACTCTGCCTTCTTCCAACTAGGCGTAAGAATGTCCTTGGTTGCCAAGAGAAAATATTTTGTTTTGGCTACAGAATCCCAACTATCTCAACTCCCTGCTCCCTATCCCTCAGCTCCAGTGTGGCAACACTGAAGCTGTCACAAATGGCTTCGGTCAGGTCAGCCTCAAGGTTGACAGGCCTTCAGCTTGCTGCACAAGTCCCAAACCATTCTACCACACCGTATTCAGATGAACTTGAGCTCGGATTAAAAACATTTCAGATGAAATACACGGACGCGTTTGCAATTCCAGAAAACTCCCCTTTGAACAGTGAGATGCTGCAGTGTTTGAAGAGGTACAAATGTTCCATTTTAGCAAAGCAGCCTGAACTGATTGAAGTTGTCAAGACAAACCCAGCTCTGCTGCTTCTTTCTTCTTCCATCGGTACCTTTTGATCACCATCCTCAGGTCTTAGAACAGACAGGAAGATGCAAATAAGTCTTTACAAGATCAGAAGGCAGAGAGTGAAGGTTACCATGGAAATGTTCAAATAATAAGTCAGCAGTGAATGGTGATGCTCAGGACTATTTGCCAACCGGCTCAGCGGGCTACAAAAATAGCATCCAGTAACTGAACGGGCTAGACTAGTTTCGGGGTGAGCTTAGTGCCCAAGATTTCTCACCACAGAACATCATTTCAGAGGGTGGGGGTAAGAATAATTGAATAGTTACCTTCAAACAGCACAGTAACCCAGAATAACAAAATACAGGACCTAGATTCAAACCACAGATGTCTTCATTTGTTGGTTCAGGAAAGGAACCAGATGTTTTCATCATGCATTAAGAATCTGGGCATTGCTGTAAACTATTATACGGTTTATCGTGAGTTCCAACAATCTGTCTCACCTTGTTTAGACTAGGAAGGGAAAGAGGGTTGCATTTGACTAGTAGCTGGGTGGAGAAGCTCTAGAGCCATGATGGCGAACCTATGGCACGCCTACCGCAGGTGGCACACAGAGCCATTTGCGTGGGCACACGAGTCCCAGCCAAACTTAACCTGCATTGTGCATGCACGCACCTCCCAGCTGATTTTCAGCCCGTTTGAGGCTGTTTTTGCCCTCCCAAAGGCTCAAGGGAAGCCTCTGTAGCCTCGGGAGGCCGAAAAACGGGCCTTCTGGAAATACCGGATGTGCCGAAACAGGCCCGTCTTCAGCCTCTCAGGGCTCCAGCGGCTTCCCTTGAGCCTTTGGGAGGGCAAAAACGGCCTCAAATGGGCAGAACATCAGCTGGGAGGCATGCGTATGTGCACTGCAAGTAAGGGGTTGGGGCGGGAGTGTTGCACGTGCATACACAGTGTGTGTGTGTGCATTGCATTGTGGGTGCTGGCGCACGTTTTTGGCACACAACAAAAAGATTCATTATCACTGCTCTAGAGAATCTCAAAGCTGGCTTGAGGAATTCTGGGTGTTGAGGTCCACAAGTCTTTAAGTTGCCAATTGGGAGACCCTTCTGTAGACCATAGTGGAAAATCAGTCAAAATCCAGAAGAAAATAAACCCAGTCACTTTCATACAGACCTTGAATCCAAGGAGAGGACTCTTGTATACCACGCCATTATGAATAGTGTTGTGCTTATGTTTCATTGTGTTTTGTGAACTCAGATTCTGCAGCTAAACTATTGTAAATCTTGGCTTGGCCAGTCATGTATAACTATAAAGTGTATTGAATTTTAAGTTTTTTATTGTTTGGGGGCCACCCAGGATTATGCTGCCTAAGGTGGATGGCTATATAAATCAAGTAAATATTATTTGTGATGTATATAGATGGCCTTTAAAGGCCAGGAAAGATGTATTAAGCTGGCTGGGTTTGTATATTCCACTAAGTGATTATTTAATCTCAGTTTACTGACTAAAGCACTACTGCATTGATTGATGCACTGGGCTAAACCATAAATCAAGATTCATAAATTAAATGTCTGGTTGAGATATTTTGTGTGTGTTTTTTAATACATCTGTAACAAAGCTGTTATCATTAAAGATATATCCAAATGCAGAGAGTCTTCAACTGTAAAGGACTTAGAGAGAAAATATTTGACTTGTAAAACATAGTGGTTTACTAGGATCGCTTTCACTTGTGACTTTTCATATATTGGTTTCCATTGGTAGGATAATAACAAGATGTCAAGTCAGCATCAAACAAACCACGTTTATATTTTTTCTGATTGCTGTAAGCCACTCATTGTAGCCCCATGCTGAGATGGATGGCAGATAAATTTAGCAAATAAATAAATAAATTTTGGCAACCTACAGTAACAAATGTATATTTTTGAAACTGGGATAGTTACAATGTTTGAAATTACAGTGATACTTAGCACTCATATTTCAGGCCGTAAACACTTCATAGGCCCTTACCGAGCAAGCTGCATCCATTCCAAAGCTGTTTCTTGAAATCTATTCAGTTCTACTTGCAGCATAAATTATTACTGCAGGGGGATATAATGAATAAATCATCTGAAGTTGAGTTTTTTTTTTTAATTTGAAGGACTATTTACTGCAGATAATTCTTGCAATCATTGCTTACATCCATTGTTTTCTTTTGCTGCTCCAGACGGGTAATCTGAAAACCACTTCCTTCCGTGAGGAAAAAGCAACTCAGTTAAAATCCTACGTTTAATTCCATCTATACCCTCCTTTTCCATTCTTGTATGTGCTCTGTCTACAATTTATTTTCTTTACAACATTCTGAAGCATTTTTTAAAAAGGAAATCCCTGCAGGATTGACTCTGAATGGGCACAGTGGGTCAGATACTGTGCTACGCAGGTTTATGGTTTTGAGAGTAGGGCAATGTAAGCAAACGCACAACTTGTTATCTCTCTGGATTTTTAACACACCACGCTCCAAACACAACTTTGCCTGTGCGACAATCAAGAGGCAAAAGGAAAGAGGAGACAATTGGGAAGGGAATTGGTTAATGGATAAGGCAAGAGACACGTTAGCATCCTTCTAATCCCTAGGTTTAAAGCGAAATTGCGCATCTGGAATCTTAATGCTGTTTAAGTAGCCTCAAAAAATTTTGGACTCCTTCCAAAACTGCTACATAATTAATGGGGAAGAAAAAAATTATGAAGTCATAAAGCAGTGAGTAGTGTAGGTTAATGAATGGATTTTGGCCCTCTGTGCTCATTTGGGGCAGTGACACAACTGGAGATCCAACAACTTTATAAAGGAAATAGCCCCTAACAGGCATTTAAGGACTTTGGAAATACTTTATAGCTCAGGGGTACCCAACCTTGGCAACTTTAAGACTTGCAGACTTCAACTCCTAGAATTCCTCAGCCAGCTATGTTGGCTGAGGAATATTGGGAGTTAAAGTCTACAAGTCTTAGAGTTGCCAAGTTCGGAGACCTCTGATACAGCTTTTCATGACTCTGCTTGGATTCAGGAGTGAAGGTTGAGTTTTTGACAATGGTTTAAGCCAGGGATCTCCAACCTTGGCAACTTTTAAGACTTGTGGTCTTCAGCTCCCAGAATTCTGCAGTCAGCATGAATTCTGAAACTTGAAGTCCACAAGTTTTCAAGTTGCCAAGCTTGGAAATCCCTGGTCTAAGCTACTTTCTGCAATCTTGGGAGATCCAAATTGTTTAGGAATTGGTTCATTGTAACGGTGAGAGATCTTAATGGTGGGTAATTTAGTTTTCGCAAGCAAAGTGAATCATGTAATTCTGTGGCCAAGTAGATGTGAAATTCATACTTCACCCGCACAACTATCTTGTGAGTTTGCCTCCCTCCATTCATGACAAATTCAGTCTGGATCAGAACTTTAACATCTAGCTGTGGGAAAAGAGAACCTCACAACTTCTTTAATCAACATCATTCCTTCCCCCCTACAGAAAAAAGGAATCAAGGACACTAATTTGTATTTTGTTAAGGTGTAAGGTAGCCAATGTCGTTAAAACACTAAAGGACAGGCTAAATGTTCCATCCTACTCATGTTAAGGTGCTGGTCCTAGGAAGCCCTTTCTATGGTTCACACAAATGGAAAGATGCTCAGATTCTGATGAATAAGGATTCTAGCTTAGGTTGACATAGCATCTAGAGACACCCACTGTGTTGTTTTATTTTGTTTTAACAAATTGCTGTTTTTTGTTTTGTTTTGTTTTACAATCAGTCCTGACTCCTGGTAACTACAGAGCAAGTCCATGAAGTTTTCTAGACAACATTTTTGGAAGTGGCTTTTCTTTGTCTTTTTTTTTTTTTTAAAAAAAAACCCTTTTGTTTCTATTGCACTTTTCACAAATACAAATCACATTTATATTTGTAACAGTGTTTTGGCATCGACAAATACACATACCTTATATATCTTATTATTACACATCTACTTTAAGAATCTTTTAAATAATCCATTCTTCCTAATCTGAATACCTATTTTTATATACACATTTAGATTTGTATCACTTAAGGTCTCTTGCTTTATAACAATAATCCATTCTTCCTAATCTTTATACCTATTTTTTAACCACTCATACCATTTATCCCATATTAGATAATATTCAGAATTTTCCTTGTCTTTCATTTCTAGTCCATTCCAATATTTTTTGTATGACTAATTCTTCTGAAGGAGTGTTAGCTCCTTTCCATAATTGCACAAAAGCTATTCTGGCTGTTGTCAAAATATGTAATATAATATATTTAATCTTTTTTAGAGTATTGGCCTGTAATTATACCTAATTAAAAGAACTCCGGTTGAGTTCAATTTGATGCTTGGTGATCTCTTGCAGCCAGTTCTTTATTTTAACCCAATATTTCCTGGTCTCCGGGCACAACCACCATTCTTTGTCTTACTTAGGGGTTGAGAGAAGGGACTGACCTAAAGTCAGTTAGGCAAAACTAGACCCCAGATTTCTCCGTTCTTGTCCATCACCTTCCTACCTCATTATAAAGAAGGAAACTCTTCTTTATATAAAGAAGGCTCTCTTGTAAACCTACAGGGGTATCTTGGTACTCGGTTTGTTTGGTACTCGAAACACAAGCTAGGTATCAGGGTTCCAGCAATTGCCCTAATTAAATCATGAGCCTCGGGCCAAGCTCCAAAAGAATTCAAAAGATTTAACCTAAATGAAGTCAACTCTGGCATATGTAATTTACAGTCACCTGTGACTGTTCCGCCCCCCCCCCCATGTATCATAAATCACGATTCTCCAATGAAGTACGTTCATTCATGAGCTGGGTGTCATCAATCATGTTTTCCAATGAAGGATTTTCGTGGGCAGAAGATCCGGTAGCCTAGCTACAATCTTTTAAAGATAAGCATGGAATGTACTTCTGGTTTTAAACTGCTGTACTGCTCCTTCAGACACC
Source organism: Pseudonaja textilis (assembly GCF_900518735.1). The sequence goes on from NW_020769308.1 coordinate 3,803,569, forward strand.
CCCCCCCCCCATTTATTGCAAATGGAACAGGCCTAGGAATGTTTTACGAGTTGACACTAGAACTTGTTGGCATCAGCTGCCTTGTGACTACACTATTCCTTATGGGGAAATACTTATGGGGTTGTTTGATACTCATTGTTTTTGGTACTCATTGTTTTTGGTACTCATTGTGCCTCCCAGAACCAATTAATGATGAGTACCGAGGTACCACTGGTATATATAGCTGAACAGAATCTCTTTTCCCAGATAAGTGGGGAAAATACTGCATTTTTAATAGCCAGGTAATGACACGATTAGCAATTAGTACATAGAAAAAGTACCCATTTATTCAAGGTATGACAAGTATATTTACAATATAGTCTCCAAAACAAGATCCTTATGTGATTTTTCAAGCAATCAAGAATTACACTTAAATGGGGAGATCTTATTTGTTACAGAAGATATTATCTCTGCAAATGATTACAACATACAAGGCTCAGTTCTAGGTATGTTTACCCTTGGAAATGAGCCTCAATGTAGTGCAAGCACAATGATTCCCAAGTATACAAACATAAAGACAGCCTTAAGGTTAAAGAATCGTTCAGTCATCTATCGCAATGCCAATTCTGTAAAAACTAAATTTTGTTAACTGTTAAGGGATAGAATCTTAGAAGTTGCAAGGATTATATTTTGCTCCCTGGACGTAAATGTAATAGCATGTTTAAACCACACAACACAGCAAACTAGTTTAAATCAAATCAAATTCTCTGGATCCTTTGTGTGTATGTGAAAGAGCAGTGAAAGTGAAATATACTATCACTTGCAACCTTCCACTGGTTCTTAAGCAACTCTAGAGGGTTTTATAGGAGGGTCAAGATAACAGAACAGCAGTGGTATTAGATTGCACTCTGCTGACTTAAAAACTACTCTTGAATTTTTTAAAAAGTGTTTTGAATTTTAATGTGAATCTTAGAAAAGTGAAAGGATGCCATCCGAAGTGGACAGCGTAAGAAGCAAATTGTCTTCGCTTTATTTTCTACAGCACCATGACACTATGCTTTTTATTTAACCAAAGTCTCACCTACATTTAAGTAAATTATGACTTAACCAGAATGTCAGATGGGTATGATGAATTAAGTGATGGGGTCTGATAATGTTTTGAGGAGATTATGCCCCAAAATGACCAGAAGGATTTTTTTTCTCCGCTACCTTCACAACATGGAAAAGGAACAAAAATGGGAAGATTTTTATTTCTTTTGCGTTAGGAATCCTTCTTACTTGGTAGTGTGTTGTTGGAGACTTAATACTCAAATGAGGCTCATTGTAAAATATAAGGAAGATAATCTGGCAGCCTGATCCTTCTGGAAAGAGTCCTGAGATTGCAAAACATCTGAAGAAACCCAAATTCATAGCTCTAAGAAGGACATGTGCATTGCTCCAAATCTTAAGCATCTCTCCCAGCCCACAAACTACAACTGAAATGGTTTAAAATATGAGAGTCAATTAAAAATTCTTTTCTACAGCCAAAATATCAAATAAGAACTAGAGCATACATAGCAAAGATATTTAAGGTTTAAGTTTTGAGCATGGCCTGCTCAACTCAACAGGATTCTATTTAAAATAATTAGAGGCAGAGTGTGCAATAAAAAACAATACCCCATGTTACCAGTGTTGTAGGTACAATTAGATCAGTGATATCTATTTTAAGACAGAAAACCACCACCTAGAGCAGGATTCCCCAATCCTTGGGCCAGGCCCCACTATCGGGTCTTGAGCCCTTCAGAACTGGTCTGTGGAAGTGGTGGGCGAATGCGTAGGTGGGCGCCTCCTCACATAGGTGAGCCATGGGAAGCGTGGGCACACATGTTCCATTTGTACAAGTGGCAGGTGTGCTTGCCTGCCACTCATGCAAACGGAGCTATGCATGGCCATGCGCTTGCCTTCTGCTCATATGGAACCATCCCCTCCACCCCGCAGGGTCGGTCCACAAAGCCAGAAAGGTTGGGGAACTCTGGTTTAGAGCGGGGGAGGGGAAACATCCTTTTTAAGGGATACGTCTCCCAAGATGAAATCAAAGAAATGGAACAGGGGCCTGTCAATTGTTCCATCATCTAATACTGCAACTCTGGAACAGGATGTTCTGAGTGTTTTTGGAAGCAGTCCAACATCATAGTAGGCCCATTTTGTATCAGACTATATCAGAACGCAAGGCCCATTTGTTTCATAATTGAAGTGTTCTATTTTGGGATCAGAATGATCCCTAACGGAATGTACATTTTTGTTAACTCCTCTACAATGGGGAAGCTGATGGAGAACTGTCCCTTGAAGCGCCAATTCAAAAATGATTTTCACGGCTGTACAAAATTGACTCGTCTCATCAAAAAGTCCTTTTAAGAAATCACTTAGTGCACTTTTGAACGACAAAATAGCTCCCATCCTTGGGTATTAGTAACTTGTGTTCATTCACTCAAAAGCGATGGTATTTGTCTGGCTGTTTGAACCATTCAGATTTAAACAAATCAATAGCTTTGCATTAACATGCTTGCTTCAACAAAAGGACACATTTATGATCAAGAGTCACTGTAAGAAGGGTCCGAGAAAGGAACAACGTGATTTTCCTGTTGCGTAAGTCATTCACATTTCCTCTTTTACCAGTTCAAATGTCCATAAAAGTTCTGAATCTTGCCATTTGGAGCAATAGGGGTTGTTTCTAATAGTCAAAGTATAACAAATTAATGTGCCACTTGATCAAGGCTACCAATATGAATTCCCAAGACTTCCCAGCAAACCGACTGATTTGTTTGATAGTTAGAAAAAGTTATTTACACAATAAGTTAGCTTCGTAACATACTCCCTCAGAATAAGAATGGGACGCTTAAGCTCAGTGCTTCAAATCTAGCTCCAGGATCTCATATATTACCAGTAAACAAAACATAATTCTCCATGTGTTAGGACTTTATATGCTGGCTACCAATAACCAAATTAGAAACATGATTTGGGATTGAAATGCCCTTGCGCAAATTTGCTAGCTAGGCAACTTCTGTTTCATAAACTGTGTGAACACCATGAAGCAAAGCAAACTCACTTTAGAAGCTACATATTATGTGCATACAGTTTATTCAATGAGAAAAAGGTTACTTCTTGCTTCCAACATTTACTGGTAATTGGGATAAAGAGAACTAGTAGAAAGTAGTGTAAAATTGGTTTCCCCATTCCCTGCCAAACATCTAACAAACCCAGGAATGGTTGAACACAGTTTTGTACGGTTCCGTACAAAATATGATTTTTTTTTGCATATTCCAAAGGTAAAAGATGTAGGTAATGAAAATTTACATTTGGCTTGAAACATTTTCCTACAAAGATTTATTTCAGCATCTATTTACAGAGAGATTTATACAGCTGAACCATGTGATGAAGTCTTCTGCTACTGTTAAAAATGAGAATTCGTAAGGAAGCTGTCTTGCTTTCAAACAGAAGAAACAGTCAGGAGAAATTATTTTTTCCTTCCAAAAATGGGGAGGAAGTAGGAAATTTGGCAGGCAGGAAGAGGTAAGGGCCACGCCTTATCAACTGACCCATGATCACTCTATTACACCTTCCGACGTAAGGAGGTAAAAATGACAGGCACTGTTAATTCCATGGAGAGTTTGCTGCATTTAGCTTGTACTCCCAAAATATGAAGAAGTCTTGAAGAGTTCTAACATTCCGTGACTTTTCCGCCAGTTGAGTTCACAGCATTCCTGGTATGCCAATGCCAAGTCTTAAGTTGCAAATTTGCTTCTGGTTTTCTTTATATATATATGTATATATATATATATATTAAATAGGTTTACTGTATACTATGGTGTAAATTGGAAACTTACTTCAAAGACCATTACAAACGTTGCTTTTGTATACAACAAAATCGTTGCGTTGGACTGACCGATCTTCATGAAGGTTTTATAAATAATATAAATTTAGAACCAGTCTTCAGGACCTTTATCAATCATTATACCATGTTGTTGCTTTCTCCAGCTTTATCTACAAGCTGTGGGCAAAGGAGACAGAAGGGAAGGTGGAATTGGGGAAGGGAAAAGAAATTGTAATTTAATACATTCATTAAGAATGGAACACACTGATGCTACTTCAACACTTGCACTTTAAGTGAGTGACTGGGTGTAGTATAATCTTACTGAAACAATACTAACCAAGGTCTTATGTAGTTTACACAAAGTAAGACCCGTTTGCATTACAACCGCATTTAGGCATGGTATGTTTTTATGTTAACACAGAGCAACATGAAGATGCAACAGAATGAAAAAAAAAATTAAATAAATGAGAAATAATGCAAGTATAAAAACTATTTAGCTCAATAACCCAAAAGGGGGAGAAAAGAATATTATTTTGAAAAATAATCAGCCATTCATGCATTAATAGACTGAAGATGATATTTTCAACTAACCATTACTGGGAATTGTCTCCTGAACCTACGCAGGCTTTGAAGAAAACATCAACAATTAACTTTTCCAAAAGGATTTAACTCCATAAAGTCCAGTTTATAAATGGTACTGATACAGAAAAGCAATAAGCAAGATGTCAAACCAAATTATGAACAGAATTATTTAAATAGATTTAGTGTAAGAAGAAAACCCAGCTAATTTTTTTAATCCATTAGACATACTGATGCCTTGGAAATTAGGGGCACAACGTGGGGCTCAGAGGCTCCTGTAGCAATAAAGCAAAATGTGCCAGTCTTTGGCATGGCATGCTGTCAGGCTGAGAAAAGGGCAGCATGCTTCTCCTAGACTAAGTGTCATTGCAGCTACATCCTGAAACATTATATATATATATATATATATATATATATATATGTGTGTGTGTGTGTGTGTGTGTGTGTGTGTGTCTATCTGTATCCTATTTAGAATTCTCAATTTATAATGCATCTGAACTGCCTTGAACAAAAGCCAGCCACCACATGCTTAATATTAGACATGTTCAGAAATGCGAAATTAGAGAGATAAGAGAATAATCACGGCTGCAAAGAAATGTGTCAAAAGCCACAAGGACAGTGCCATGTTATTTAATGAGCATTGACCATTGTAAAGATGGACACGGGCAACAGGCAGTCTTGAATACACCTGGTGAAGCTTTCCAGATGCCCATATTCCCTTCGGAAATCTCCCCCTGCGGTTGGATTTCGCCTCAAGCAATATATGACAATGTCAACTTGCTATTATCTGACAAGGGGTGTGGAGCATATTTTAGCTGGGAAGATTGACCATCCTTATTCTATATCTCCAGAAACCATTATACCCAAATTAGGGTGTGAGATGCTAGCAAAGGAAACAGGTGAGCTGAGGTGATAGTTGAACTGTCTCCTTTTAATGAGCCATGAACAATAAACCATTTGCTTGGTTTAATTTACTGCTCCCGACAGACTTGGTACACAAAATAGGAAAAAAGAATGCTCAAAATAAAATGGCACGTGGATAAGCCTTTCCTGTTACTCGATTGTTTTCTCAGCTGCCTGAAACAATTTTTCTAGAGTGAAACCTTTTCTGAAAGCCTTCATACATGCAGGCAGGGCATTCTGAAGATTGTTCTCAAGCACCCACTAAATGTTCCCCATTTTTTGGGGGGGAGGGGAGGATAATTAATGCACCTAACAAAGACACTGCAAGCCCATTTCAAGGAAAATGAACACTTAGTAGCCTTAAAGAAAAAAAATCTCCCTCTTGCTCTCTCCTACCCGTTCTTCTCATTCATAGGCCCCAATGATTTTAGAGAATGTTAGGTTGTCACCTTGAACTGGAATTGGAAAATCATTATAGATAGTCCTCATTTAGTGATCAGTTGCGAAGATGGCAGTAATACACCATCATCTCCTTTTAATGACCCCATAAGCCCTTGTGAGGTGGAGTCTGGGAAACTGAATGGAGCTGGGTGCTTACTGGCCAGATGTCCTTCCTGTCACCAATACGGAATTTTATTCAGCAGATTCACTCTCATTGTGCCCAGAGATAAATATCTGCCTCTACCTAGGATCCAACCCACAGCCTTCTGATTGTGAGGCGAGAGCACCTCCTCTAGGCCACTCCACCACTTATGGCAGTAATACATGGTGGCCAAAAATTCAATTGCTGACCAATAGCCTCCAAATTTGGGGCACCTGACAACAAAAACCTTCAGTGTGAAAAACTGATTAAAGGTCTAGTCAGTTTCAAGCTGTACTGCAAAGGATGGGGGGGTTCTAATCAATTAATTAAGGTCACCGAGAGGAGTCTGTTAAGTTGAGGTTAACACATTTTAGGGAAGTGTTGTGAGAAAAAGCAGCTCAAGAAGAGACAGTTTAAGCAATCTCTCTCTACTCTGCAAGGGGGCAGCAAAAATGTCAGGCACAAGACAAGAGAGAACTTTATCTGAAGCAGCAACCAGGGATTTTTGTACCCCCCCCCCCCGGGTCACATGTTCACTTAGCGACCTTTTCATTTAACAAACAAGTCACTGCAACAGAATGCAGCCACTAAATGAGGTGTAGTACCTATTTGTAAAGTTTTGGGGAAAATTAATGTTTTTATAGCATGCTTTTTAAATGGTACCCACAGTTCTGTCAAAAAGTATTGGCCCATTCTAGATTTTTGTGTTATTTGTTCATTCAGACTTCCTTTGTATGCCAGGAAGATTACATGAATCACTGACATCAATGGGGAAAAATGTAAAAATTCATAAATTTTTGAGAGAGATAGTTTTTCACAAATCTGTGATTTATACTGACAAAGGGACCTGAGCAAATCTGATGGGGGCTTTATGTATGACATGACAATTTATGCATATCTACAATGTATTCTTGCAACTGAAGGATCAGTCCATTTCTATGCCAAACCAGCTTTTAACTTTAAACTCAATTTGCTGGATAAGCTGCAAAGTAACTAACCAACCTCCTTTGAGTGATTGTAAGAAAACTGTCCTAGTTCAAATTCAAATAGAGAAAAAAAAACCCTCAGACTAAAATTATGTCTCTTCTGACCTGAAACATGGGGAGGTGATGTCTAAAAAATCTGGAGAATAAATATAAGGATAGAGAAGACGGTCTATGCTGACACAGAGTTAATTTTGAATCCTGTTATCATTGTTACCTGGTGACCCATATTTTAAATGCACATCTCTGTACATGCTGGTCCAAGTTCTTTAAATGGAATCCAAGAAACAGAAGGAAAACAGAACTTGCTATGTATTATGTGAAATTATTTAATACTTACTGAGCTTATACCAGGTAAATTCAACAGATACCCGAGAACTGGCACTCTTCTAATAAAACCAATCACCACAGGGAAAAAGCCCCTTGGAAGAAAAAAATACATTACAGATTAGAAGACTTTTCCAAATAGGCTCCCTTTACACATTTCTAAGATTTTTAAAACTGCTTATTTTTTGTATGAAGAAATATATCATCTTTCATATATATTTTCCCCTTTCAGAATGAAGAGTATGCCCATCTTTAATTCTTTACATATTTCAAGTAGTTAGTGATACAGGTAGTCCTTGCTTACTATTCCTTCAGTGACCATTCAAACTTGCAATGGCAATGAGAGATGTCCAGTTGTGGACACTGCAGCGTCCCTATGATCACATGACTGCAATCTGGATGCTTAGCAACCAGTGCCCATTTACAATGGTTGTCATGTGGCCATGTGATCACCACTGCGACTTTCACAGCTGGCATCCAACAAGCAAATAGGGAAGCTGGCAGGAAGTCACAAGTCTGTGGTCATGCGACATCGTCCTATAGTGAGTCACTTAATGACTGCAACAGGAACTGATGCCATAAGTCGGTGCCATCACATGAGGTCACAGTGCAGTGCTTAGCAACAAAGTTGCTGGCTCTTACTGTGGTCAAAAAGTGAGACTGCATGTATAGACTTACACGCTTCCTAACTGCCTTGCTGCTCACTGGGTAACAGAAACATTTAAACAATAGGGACAGGAGCACTACATGAGGTGCAGGTACCTGCTAAGAGGCCACTGATGATTACAGCTTTGGGGAGGAGACTTCTTAAATAGTTTATTAAGACATCATAGTTGTATGAATACTATTATTCCAGGGATCCACACATGGTTTTTAAATGCAAATTTAGAGACATAAAACAATGGGTTGGTTAAGTACTAAGAGGGGAAAGGGACCTTGCATACCATAACAGGCTATAATGCTTGGTCTCAAAAATTGGAAAGAAACAACCCCTTATAATTGGAGTTCCACTGGTGTCTTCCTTGACATCACAGTGTCGCGCATTTAAGAGGATCCCAGATGGCAGGGAAATCTACTTCTATTAGTACTGCTGTAAGTACCTAAACCCACCAGTGAGCCATAGTGGCGCAATGGTTAGAATACAGTACTGAAGGCTAATTCTTCCGACTGTTGGGCGTCCGATGCTCACTAGGGTCAAGGTTGACTCAGCCTTCCATCTTTCCGAGGTGGGTAAAATGAGAACCCAGATTGTTGGGGGCCATAGGCTGACTCTGTAAAATGCTTAGAGAGGGATGTAAAGCCCTGTGGAGTGGTATATAAGTCTAAGTGCTATTGCTAAACGCAAATTCTCTCCATTTCCACCTTACAAGGAAAACCACTTTTCGGCACAAAAATTTCAAGGAATGAAATGGAATTTTAGAAGAGGGTTGTTATTGAAATGAGCAATTAAAAATGATTCCTAATAATATACTGGTGCTGTAGAAAGAAAAAAAAATCAATCATTGCACAGGCAGTTGGGAAATGCTCCCCTTTCCTCCATCTGTTTTGGCCTTGAAAATCTGTATGCTGGATACTTTCCGTGAGGGTGTGTGGGTATGTCTGTACACGAACATGAGAGAAAATCAGCCCAGGAACAGATGAGATGCCACTACAAGCATTTTGTAACTCTGGAGGGCTCATGGCTATTAGCCAGTTCCTACCTTGCATCAAGGTGATACCCTCAACTACAATTAAGGTAATATATTATAAAAACAAACTGGGATTAAGATACCACTTCACAACAAAATGCCTTTAAGCATATGTCTTTCCCATAAGCCAAAGAATGATATGCCTCAGAACAAGGGTGGGCAACTATGGCCCTTTTATGAATTATGGACTTCAACTCCCAGAATTCCTGAGCAAGCCATGCTAGCTCAGGAATTTTGGGAGTTGAAGTCCACAAGTCATAAAGGGGCCATAGTTGCCCACCTCTGCCTCAGAATGTTATGTGAGATAAAAGCAATCAATAGCTAGTGGGTTAATTGAAAAAAAACCTGGCTCCATTCCACACCTGGGTTACAATGGGTAGTAAGCCCCTTATGGGATGCTTCGATTGTTTCATTAAATGTTGATTTTCTCCAGGCCCTCTTTTGGACAACATATTATGTATTTTTATTGGGTTTATTCTTGCAAAGCCACCCAGTTATACAGGTGGAGGCAGTCTGTAAGTCTAATAAATGAATAATTATTCCTATGCAAATTTTCTTTTTGGTAGTAAACTGCATTCATGTGTGCCAGAGTTCACAAGCCAGCAGTGTAGGGCACTACTTACAGGTAGTCTTTGAATTACAACAATTAATTTAGTGACCACTCAAAGTTACGGCACTGAAAAAAGTGAATTATGACCATTTTGCACCTTTCCGACTGTTGTAGCATTCCCATGGTCACATGATGAAAATTCAGATGCTTAGCAACCGGTTCGTATTTATGACGGTTGCAGTGTCCCTGGGGTCATATCATCCCCCTTTGCAACCTTCTGACAAGCAAAGTCAATGGGGAAGCCAGGCTTTACAGTTCTGGAGATTTTGTGATGGTGCGTGAGTGGTATTAACCTGTTATTAACTTAACATATGCAATGATTCACTTAACAACAGTGGCAAGAAAAGTCATAAAATGGGGAAAAATTCACTTGAAATGTTTTACTTAGCAACATAAATTTTTGGTATCAATTGTGGTCATAGCTTGAGGGCTACCTGTATTTTTTCTTTCTTGCACATATTGCCAACAGTGCAATAGGACAGCAACAACCTGTTACCCCCCATAAAATGCAATTTTGTACTAGAAATGATCACTAGCAAAAAGCTTGTGCTTTTCCACATTTCTAATTTTTCTTTTTCTTGTCTTAGAAGTTTCATAATCACCAGTAGCTAAATAATTTTCTAAATGAAATTTCAACCACTATTCTTCATCTATGACTGTCTATAAACTCCTCAGCAGAATTTGGTAATTTCTCAATCACAGCGAACCAAAAACATATTTGGAATCAAAATTAAATGGCCTCCCTGTGAAGGAGATGGGAGGTTAACACATCTATATATACAGTATAAAAGTGAAATACCACTCACGCATCATCACAAAATCTCCAGAACTGTAAAGCCTACAAACTTGAAATTTGGCACCTATGTTTCTCTTGGCTTCTAGGTGCTCACTAACAAAGGATTTTTTGAAATGACCATCAGAACATTAGTATTTCCTGTATTATTATTAACATGCTCTGATGCTAAGGAGTTCTACTGCCCCTTCCCACCTGAAAAGAAATCTGTTGCAAATGCAAAACACCAGCAGAGGACAGGAGTTTCAATTTCACAGCAGCAACCAGCTTTAGTACAGAACAGTTAAGACACACCAAGGCTCCTTGCTGTCTCTTTCTTGTTCACACAGCAAATACTGTTTCACTTTCCAAACAGCCCTCAACTCTCTCATACACTGACAGGACGCTAGCCAGATTAATACCGATGGATGCTGGTAGGCAGAGGCAGAATTCCCACCCACTCATTTTCCTCCCCCAAAACTAAGCCCGACTACATAGTTTCATAGCAAAGCATGGTGTCAAGCTAGTTTGATATATAATTAAATAAAAGTAAAAATTTGCAAGAAGACCTTACCTGAATAAGAGGAAGAAACCATAAATTTCAAAGACCATTCCTATCAGAGGCCAGCCAATAAGAACTATAAATACACCACCCAAGAAAAAACCTGTGGCTTTCACTTTGTGTTTCTGGAAAAAGAATCTGAAAGTTCTTTCTAAACCAATTACGAAAGCCAGGCCAGCCACAAATAAAACCTGCAAAAATGAAAACAAACAGATTTGAATATAGGTTCCCACCTTGGAAATATTCAGAGAGAAAATATTCAGATTCAATATAAATGTTCTCCAAACATCTATAGCAACAATTTGCTATTGGAGGAAACAGGAATATTTTAAAGGTATCTTTTATAATGTTGGAACAATAAAAAAACAGAACTGTTTGCGAAGGAAGATAAATAATTTACAGTCTAAACACTTAGGGTTATTACTAACAAGATAGATTAGAAAGGAACCTTTATTTTTCTCCCACCTTTATTACGTTTATAAATAACCCAAGGCGATGAACATACGTTAATACTCCTTCTTTTTCCTATTTTCTCCACCACCCTGCAAGGTGGTTTGGGCTGAGAGAGAGGGACTGGCTCAAAGTCAGCCAGCTGATTCTCATGTCTATGTTGCTAAGGATTAAATAGGATAATAAATAGGGATGTGCAAAACTTACCATTGTAAAAATAGAATTTTTCATCTCCAGAATAATGTTTATACACAACTAGCAATAAGTGTATAATTTAAGTAATGAATATCTCACTGGATGACATTTGTCGCACTGCTGTATTTTAATGTTCAGTTTGATCTCCTCCCCCAAACAGAAGTCTAGATTAATACAACGCATCTAACCGTATATTGGCAAAACACAATTCCTGTTCAACTAACAGATGGTAACCAAACAAGTACAGGTAGCCCTTGACTTACAACCATTTGTTTACTGACCATTTGAAGTTACAACAGTACTGGAAAAAGTGACTTATGGCCATTTTTCATACTTAGGACAGAATTGATGCCTTTGAATTGTAAATTATTGGGTATACCATGGAGAAACAGTGTAATTAACAGAGAAATCATTAATTGTTAAATCGTAGAAAGCCAGATACATCATTAGAAGCTAAAATTATAAGACTACATCTGATTTATTCTGGCCATGCATTCAAATTCATTGCAGAAGGCAATGATGCTAGGAATGCTTTCTGGAACAAGAAGAAGGGGCAAGCAAAGAACACGCTGGCTTGATAACATCAAATCTGATACAAAGTTGAACATCCAACAATTGAAAAAAAAACTGCGCTTGACAGGGTAGCATAGACAGCACTTGCCTGTCAAGCTGTCAAGAGTCAGACACGGCTAAATGTTTAAAACAACAACAATGATCTGGCTTCTCTATGTAGGAGTTTCTACAACTTCCTGAACCTCAAGCTACCCAATCTCATTTCTGTCTAGACCGTTGTGTGAATTTGGCCACAGGGGAATTACATGAATTGTCTGTGTTAAACATAATAACTCTCAGAATCCTATTATTCCGTGCAAATGTTATTCATGCAAAAGTACTTACGTTTCCAATAGCTAAAAGTGCTTTGTCGAAAAATAGGATCATTCCAAAGAAAAGAAAAAATACTCCAAAACCTGTAAGGCCCATCCCAATTTCTGTAAGACAAAAAAGAAGAGGAGTATTAATTACTCAGTGTTAGCAACAAAAGAAAAATAAAATAAAATAACCATTAAAAACCTTACACACAGTTATAACATTAGCCAAGGACATTTTTAAACTGGCTCCATTTAAAAAAAAAAACCCAATTGACACTTGCCCTCTTTTGAGTTAAAACATGCTATTCTGAAGGGACTTCTACTATAAAAATATTTTTGTTTTGATTACTGCTACTTTTGTCTCTAGAAATAGCCAGTCTTTGATACAGTGCTGATCTATAGATTCAGCTACCACATTTGCCATCACAACTGTCCTTTTCTCTTTTTTGGAGGTGGAGTTGTCTCCCACAATAGGCTTACCTACAAGGTTTCTAAAACATTTGTTAATTGTCTAACATAAACTCCCGACACTTTGTGGTGCTGAGATCCAGAATTCCCATTCAAAGCAGAATTCATGAAGAAGTATTAAATTCAATTAACACATTCTCCCTTAAATTACTTATTGCATTTATAAACAATGCCATCCCTGCCAATTCACTTCTCCAATAATCTTAGCAGACGCCTTTTCTGTGCATGCACAGACAACTGGAGATGTATCATAGAGCCGGCTATCACTGTTCCAAGCAGCCATGTAAGCCCTGCAAAGACACTAGTGCATTAAAAAGGTGAACTTCATTTTGCACTAATGCATCTTTGAGAATATTTCTTTCAAATATTTTGCAAAGGTCCAACATAATTGTTGGCCATAGGATAATGTCCATAACTGCACATTATGAAGATGCAATCATTTATCCACTCACAGTTTAGAGACTTTTTAAAATAATCTACTTATATTTCTTCCATGAAGACTATTTTCAAAAAACAGAATAGACCCATGATTAACTAAACGCATAAAACAGAAATTAGTTTTTTTATCAAATAAACTGAAACATCAGTTTTATTCTTAATATTAAATCTCTTCTTTAAAAATGTATTTTGATTTCAATATGGATCTGGTCCACCTATTTTAGCATTGCAATTCATTATCTAAACACCTTATAATTAAAATAACCATGATGTATTAATTTATTGATGTATTAACAGTACAAAGTAAAATAAACTTTGTATTCCTTCTTGAAACATTTAAAAATTTGTAGCTTAAGGAAGCAATAAACAAAACCCAGTCAAGGAACTACCAACTTAAGACAAACTAACAGTAAACAATAACATAATAAAGGAACCACCAAAAACACTCGCACCAACATTGACAGGGCAAACCACTAGTACATAAATAGAGAAAAAACCCTACTCCCTTCTAGCACTGATCCTGTTAACTAATTGGGTAATGGGACATCTGCAAGAAAACAGCCAAATTCAGCACTAAGGACCTCACAGTATTTATAAATTATTTTAATTTTTCAGCAGCCTTAAGCTGAGAAAACTGTTATAATGAAGGTACAACAATTTTATTTTTAAGAATACGATGACCAGGAAATGTTTAATAGGCAAGTACATACAGGCAAATGAGAGAAGAAACAGTTGGAAGAAGAACAAAGCAATTTACCACTCTTTTGCAACCTGTATAGAAACTGAGCAGGCTGCTAAGGAAAGGAAGCTTTATTTCAGTATTTGGTAAAGAAATGCAGCCAGACTCATTTTCTCTTCTTTGTGAACTTCAAACTTGATTATGAAGTTTGGGAACTGCTAATTTTTCAACAAATATACAAGTTATTGTTTCAATAAAATAAATTTAAGCTACATATATCCAAGAATACTTTTGGACAACAGAAACTGGACTGTTCCATAACAACTCTGGAAAATTTCTGCATATCAACAGAGAAATAAAAGATATTTATGATTTAAGTGGTAACTTAGACCAAGCAGCAGTTTTTGACAGATTCAAATTGAGGACATAAAGAGGTATCAGATTTCTGACATCAACCCAATAGTAAAAGAGAAGGGAGTGAGCAGCAAAGTTGCTTCAGTACCTAGAATTAACTGCTCCATGGGGACAGAGGATGGAGCTCCAAAGAAGACTAACTATGGGGCAAGACATTGCAATATAGAAAATGATGCCTTCAACATAGATTAAAATAAACAGCTTAAAGATTCCCAGCATGTAACAGATCTCTATAATTTTTTAAAAGTTTTGCTTTAAAAGTTGTAATACATTTGGCACTAAATTGATTCTCACAATTATGAATTTGCTTCTTTATGTTCCATGACATTGCATAATATTCACATTTACGTTACTTGTGCAAACATGCTAAACATTTTCTTGTGCAACTTTTATGAGTAACAATGAAATCATTTTATTTTATACAACTTAACCATAGCAGCACTAATTTATCCAACTGAGGTATATCATATACTACACGAAAAGGGCTGCTTATCATAAAAGTATAAATTCTGTGAGCATTTTCTCAAATATAGCCAACAGAATTCCACACGTCAGCGTAAGCATTCCTGGAGCACTCACAAAAAGAACAGGTGTGAGATAACTATTTTATTGCTGCTTCTCACAAGTTTTTATGGAACCCTCCTTATCTTTTAGATGTAGTTTATGGTAACTAGCCATTGATCACTCAGTCTGCCACATACTGGTCCAGTTCTCTTTTATGTTTAGACATTTGTGGAAGTAGAAACCCATTCTTCTCATTAAAATCTCCATAACACCAAATACTTAAATGTGCAATAAATGATAGCCTGTGCCTTAATGTAGTTCTGTATTTAAACATTTCAATTAAGTAGCCACAGGTGAGAAGTTATTTCACATGGGCAAAATAACTGGTTGGCAGAGGTGAGAAATTGCTTCCTTTACACCTAGCCAAACAATTTTGCATCCCTCCTCTGCTAACCTTCAGAAAACTAAATGCAAACATTTTAAGTGATTTTAAAACAAGGCTGCATACCATTCAACTTTTGAATTATACAAAAAAAAATTCCAAATATTCCAACACTGATGTTCAGATTATTTTTCAACAGAAGAGAATATATTTCGTTCAGGGTTGAACAATGGAGTCCTTGGTGATCAGAGTTTGGGTTACATACTTTTCATTACCCAACTATGTAACAGGAGTGCTAGTGAGTGTGGGATCTGCTGTGATATACCCAGTAGCTTACCCTGCCAGGGGGCTGGTAAGGGTGTGGCTTTCATTTTAGTAGCTCCTTGATTAGAGTATAAAAACAGAGCAAGCCCTACACTCACTAGCACTTATATTGTTACACAGTTGGGTAATAAAATGTCTGCGGGCAAACAATGAAACTTAAGTACATCGCAGATTATTTTGAACTAACATATGGCAAGAGAACATGTTCTATCTAAAAATAATAATTCTAATATTCCAGATAGTTCAGCTTGGATGATTTTATGCGAGCTTTCCTTCTTTAATCCACTGACTGTCAAGTGAACTTGGGCTTCACATCCTATATCCACCTGTTAAAATCCAACACAGCAGGAGAGCCCCCCAGGGTGGAGGAACTCTGTAATTAGAGCATGTCTGATGCTCATATAAAATATACATTTTTTTCCCCATATAAAAGGCAGTACTACCTCCGCTTTTTAAAATATCAGGACAAAGGTATACAGGGACAGTGGCAGGAATCATATTTCGTGAGGTGGTGAAAAAGTCTTCTACCCCAAAATAACAATTGCAGAAGTAGCAAATAATGTTTAGATATTTAAACAAAAAAAAAAAAAAGCCACCCTGAAGCCCAATTAATTCAACTCTTGCTGAATTAATTGCCCGGTCGCATCCATGCAGCTTTTCCCGCTGCTGCCTTTAGCCATTAATTTTAGGTTATTTTATACTTATGTTTATTATATTTATTTATATTAGGTAAAGAAAGGGGAACCTTCCAGACGGGGTGTTTCCTGGGGGGGGGGGGGGGGGGGGGCTCACCCATTCCAAGCAATGCTAGTATGATTAATATTAACAATCACCGGTGGGAGAGCAATGAGGGGTTCGTGGAACAGAACGACAAGGATAAAAAGCTAGGAAGGAGGATGCAAGCGGAGAGGATAATGCCAACAATCATTACTACAGAAGCAGCAATATTTGGCCTCCGCTCCCCCCACCCACAACCCTTCCCTCCCCAATTCACCCACTCTGCGTATCCGTGAGGGAAATCATGATGCCGGTAAGAGCCGCCGCGCCAGCCGGATAAAGAACCGAAGAGAAGGAGCCGGAGCCGCCTCAGGAGCCCGTTCGCCACGTCCTCCGGAAACACGCAGCCCCCTCAGACTAACCCGGCTTCGGCTGCCGACCCGCCTCCGCCTGCCGCCGAGGCGCCCGCTACTGCTGCCGCCGCGATGCAAAACGCCATCCCATTGGGGCGAGGACGCCGAGCCAATCAGCGCCGCCTTTATTCCGCTTCCTTCCTCCGGCCGTCGAGAGGCGGGGCGGAGCTTCGGCTGCGCTGAGGTGGCCGAGGATTAAAAGCGCGAGGCCAAGAGGGGAGCGCGTGCCGGGGCGGATTGGCTGAGGCAAGGACGGAACTGAAGGGGCGGGGCCAAGATGCCGGCTGGGATTTCTTGAGCGCGGCGGAAGGGAAAAAGACGGAGGGAGAGGTGCGTCTCCTCGTTGGGGGAAGGGATGGGCGTTAGGTCGGGCGCTGCCGCGGAGGGGTTATTTTCCCCCCTTCAAGAGGCAACTGGACTTTCTGGTTTTTCTCTGAAGACGTTTCGCTCCGATTGGATGATGGGAAAGGGAAGGATTGATATTCCTTGCGGACGGCTGGTCATTTGCATCCTTTGAGGGAGCCTTTGAGGCCAACTGGAGGTTTATGTGTGTCCTCAGGGTCACCTGAGTGGTGCAAATGTTTTGTGGAGCCGCCTTGGGACTGCTGAAAGGACTGAGTTGTAGACTGGAGATAGAAGGTGTCATATCTCTCCCCCTCTGGTGAGAGAGTTCAGGTGACCCTGAACCTCCAGGTGGCCTCAACGACTCTCTTAAAAGAATGCAAATGACCAGATGGCTGCAAGGAGTATAAATCCTTCCATTCCCCACCATCCCAGTCAGAGCTGAAGAAGCTTCTTGGGTGAGAAGTGAAAGGTCTTCAAAGAAAAAAACAGAATGTCCAATTGCCCCTTGGGAAAAAAGCAACCATGATCTGGGTGACTGAGAATCTCCATAGACACTTTGGGAGGGAGTTGGAGAGAATGGGAGATTACAACAATCCTGCAATGTAGCCCCCTCCCTTCTATTCCGGCTCTTTTACAAATGGTACGATTGACTCAGTCTTTTAAGAAGCTCCTATATTCCAGCAGGTGGAGAGAAAGAGAAGACGATAAATAATAGTCTAGGCCAGTGGTTGCTAAAAGATATGTGGAGTTCCAACTTATGGTTGGGGAATTCTGGGAATTGAAATCCCCACATCATAAAGGTTGAGAAACATTGGCTTAGTCTAATATTTTTTCCACAAGAAAAAGACCTACTGGTATGTATTTGTTGGATTCATATCATTTCTTTTGTTAAGAATTTCAAGTGAGTGAACATCACCCTTCCCATTTCTCCCACAGCAGCTCTGTGAAGTAGGTTGGGTTGAAGGAACAGGACTTGATTGATGGCTGTCTTGTAGTGAGGACCTTTACCCTAAGTTGCAAGGAAAAATCAATAAAAGGGGGAAGGGTTTATGCCACCCTGTGACCCAGTGTTATTTTAAAAAGGGAGAGAGAGAAAAAAAATATCCTGCAAATTTTAGTCTAGGGATTTTTTTTTAATTTACTTATATTTTATATTTCTTAACTGTCCATCTCCCTCAGAGAGGAGTGTTAACTGAGCAACATCCATCTAAACACCTCTTGATTCAGAACGTGTTCACATAACATGCTTAGCTTAAGCTAAACATGGCTTATTGAACTTTCTCCAAATCCATCTTTTAACCATGCTTATGCATGAGGTGGAAATAAAGCTGCTACCTATAGGTTTGTAACTGAATAAAGTTGTATGAACAGCCAGGGTTCCTTCTGGAATGGAATAGAAAGCAGAGGAAAATGATTTGGGTTTTTTCCTGTTCAAACTAAATATATTTGCTAGTTGCCAAAGTCACAAGTGCAGATTTGAATCAGCCACACTAAAATTTCTAAAGCTTCACCTTATCTTCAGGAAAATATTTCTATGATAAGCTGTCCTAGAGACTGATTCACCAAAAATTACACGAAATATCATGTAAACTTGCGAAACTCTTTTCTTTTTCCACACGAGACTGATATGGTGGCTCATTATGACAGATCGGTGTGATTGTTCAAGGCAGATATGTCTTATCCAGAAACTCCAGTCCTAAAAATTGTCTCAAAGCTTTGGCAGTGATACTGTGATGTAAGCAGTCAGGGCAAGGCTGTTTTTGTTTTTTTGTGTTTTGTCAGAAGAGGATATTTAGTAAACTTAGTGCAGTTTAAAAAGTCCATAAAAACCTGTTTGCTTTCCATATTTGCAAATTTCTAGATAGTACTGGTGTGGCAAAAAACTTCATCTAGTTAGCATATTTCTGGATAGAAATTCCATTCTGATGTGAGGGAAAACTGCAACAATAACAATAGCAAATACTTGTTCTAATGGTTGAAATGCAGGTCCTCTATTTTTGAAATACAATGTAACAAGCAGAAATTCCGCAAGTGTAATTGTTGTAAGCTTTGCTTCTCTCATTCAAATGCCAAATGTATATCTGAACTGATGCACTATAGCAGTGGCCCCCAACCTTTTTTGTGCCACGGCCCGGTACCGGCATTACAAAATGATCCACGGCCCGGTACCGGCATCAGCACGCATGACAAGGCAAGGCGAGCCGAGCGACCGGCCAGCCAGCCATCCCCCGCTTCTCCCCGCCACCTTCAACCTCCTCCTTTGTACCTTTTTTGTGCTTTTTTGACCTCTGCCATCGGGACGGCTCTTCGTTCGAAGCCGCCCCCCCCTTCAATGAAACTAAGGCGCGAGGATTCCTTCAGGACCCAAACGCCGCTTTCCAACCGGAAAAGCTCACCCGGAAGCACTTTCTGTTGAAACAAGATGGCGGCGCCCAGCAAATTGGCGGCCCAGTAGAAAATGATCCACGGACCGGTACCGGTCCGGGGCCCAGTGGTTGGGGACCCCTGCACTATAGAACATAGGCAGAATGGGGAATTCACAGGTTTCAGTACTTTATATATTTTTTTTCATCAACCTAGAAAACTAATGTTGGGGAAAGAGCTGCTGCATGTGAAATTATCTGGAACAAATTTGACATGATTGCACGGTTTAAAAAAGCCTTTATGTTGCTGAGAAAACAGTTGTATATATCAGGTGAACTTTGTTTTGGAAGGGCATGCAAGGAACTTCGGAAAACGGGAATTTGACAGAATTCCTCTGATGAATACAATATTAGGGAAAGCTTATACGCAAGTCCTTCCTTCGATCAAGAGGTTTTTTTAAAGATTTGTTTCTTAAAGACAAGGATTTTGTTTTGCAAAGTAGTAATGGCTGCATCTTTGTTATTTACTTCTTTATATTGGCTTGTTTTTGTTTTGATGCTTTCTATGAGGCCACTCTCAGCCCTAGGAAACGGGCAGTGGCAAATCGCGTCTGAAATATTGCCAAGAAAACTGTAGGGACTTGTCCAGGCAGTTGCCAGGAGTAAACACTGACTCAAAGGTCTCCCCCCCCCCCCCAACCCCCAAAAAAAAAGATCCATAGCAATGTTTCTTAACCTTGGCAACCTGAAGAGGTGTGGACTTCAATTCCCCAAGCAAAGCCAAAAAAGATGAACTGAACAAATTCTATACTGCTCTCTCGTGGCCACAATAGGTTGCATAAAAGAAAGAAGACGCATCTAGGAATTATCTTTATTTTACATCTGGTTTGTCCCAATATCACTGACAGTTGAAATCTGCATAGCTCAGAGAAGAGTTTAAACCAGGGGTGTCCAACCTTTCACCTTCCCTGGGCCACATTAGAAGATGAAAATTTGGTTTGGGCCGCACATAAAATAAAATAACAGTAACGATACCTGATCATCCAAAAAAACCATAGAAAACATAGTTAACATATTAAATGTATTTGGAAATGAAGTTAGTGAGATGTTTTTATTATTAATTATTTATTAAAAATTATTTATTTTTTATCACAGTTTTTTTATCACGTTTTTTTTATTACGGTTTATTTTCCGGCCAAATTTTGCGGGGGTGGGGGGGGAAAGCTCGCCCGCCTCGCTCCTACCTCTCCTCCTGCAAATGGCCCGGCTGGATGAGGCAGGACTGGAAGGCAGAAGCAGCAGCGGCGGGGGCAGAAGCAGCGGCGGGGGCAGTGGCGGCAGGGGCAGAAGCAGCAGCAGTGGCGGGGGCAGAAGTGGAGGCGGCAGGGGCAGAAGCGGCAGCGACGGCAGGGTCAGAAGCGGCAGCAGGGGCAGAAGCGGTGGGGGCAGAAGCAGCGGCGATGGCTGTGGTGGCAACAGCATGAGGTGGCGCTCTGACGGTGCCTGCTTTTTCTGTCGCTGCTTGGCCTGGCACTCGCCTCGCCCTGCCTCGCGCCTGCTTCTCCTCCTCCTCCTCGCTGGCTCTGGCACGAAGGTTGGGGTGGGCACTGGGCCGCATTACAAGGTAACCTGGGCCGCAGGTTGGACAAGCCTGGTTTAAACCAATCCAATCAACAATGTTGACAATGTGCCAGATTTTTAAACGTCACCTTTGTTCTGCCTGATCTTTGGGTTAGTGCATATTTCAGGAGAAACCAATAAGCTTGTTTGCTATTTTAGGACTTCTGATTTGGTCCTTACCTTATAAAAGGTATTGCAATACTGTAGATTTTGAGTGTTTTCTTAATGGTCTTTTGCACCATAGTCTTTTTTTTTTTAGTTTAAAATTTGGATTTTTTTTTTCCACAGACTTCAGGGCAGAGTAAAATGTATCCCTTCCTCAGAAGGCTTGAGGATCCGTGGCATGTTGGAGATTTAAACACTACATGATGCCTGTCAACTTGTTGAATTTAATGAGTTGTAAGTGGGACTGGGGATGCTGTGCCCATTGAACAGAATTTAAACACAAACCCTGGCATTTTATTCATCCTGTTAGGGTTAGCATAGAGTACAAGTAGTCCTTGATTTACAGCAACTTATTGTTTTTTCAGGAAGAAACTTGGAGCATTGCTTTGATCAATATTTGTTAGTGAAGCACTTTAAAGGTGATGTCAACTACTCTTTCAGGTAACTCGTGCTTCCAACATGCATTATTACAACAGGTTTTAAATACTTATAATATGTAATGTCGGTGTGGGTGTATGTATGTACATATTTCAGAGAAGAAATGGGAATGCCATGACTGTGCATAGATGTGTTATAGATCTTTTAGATTTGGGCTAAATTAGCTTTTAGTTTGGAAAGAAGAGGCCTTACTGGATATATCGATTGACAAGTTTAGTCATAATGGAGCATGTCTTTAGAGGCTTGGTTAGAGAAGCATAAGAGAAAGAGAAAGCACGATAATTCCTTGCATTGAATCCAGGGTGTATTAATTTCCCATCAAATGGGGAAAAATGTTGCAATGTTTCCCTTCAGTGCTGCAGGAGGAGCTGGGGTCTATTGACGATGAACTTCAGGCATTGGAAATCCAGATTCAAGAACTTCTTGAACATCAACAGCAACTCATTCAAAAGAAGACCATTTTGAAGAAGAAAATAAAACAGTTTTCAGACACCAAAAGTGGGAGCAGCAAAGAGACTGAATCAGCAACTGAGGACTGGAACAAAGAAGGTCTTGCAAGCTCAGAATCTTTATTACGTTGCCATTTAAGTCAAACAGTGACCTCATCAACATTACGTTCAATATTGAAAAGATGATCACTGCTATTAAATGCAAAGGCTGTTAATTTTATACACATCTGTTTTTCGGTTAAATGATGTTGAAAGCAGCGTAAGTCCTTTACTGCATGCTGTCCATAATCATACTTCATGCAAAGTTCTTTCTCTTGTTGCTTCAGATGAATTTAAATTTGGAGCAGATTCTTCACTGCTATATTAAGCAGTCATGACATTTCTGCACATGAATCACCACCAATTTGATGTTCATTTAGATCAAGGGAAATTGGCTGTAGTTCACTTGCTCATAGTTAACTTTGGTTTTTCAGAAAGGGTCTTGGCTTGCTGGCCTTTGATTCTTGCTTCCATTGCACAGTGAATATATTGGTTGTAAAGGAGAGGAAAATAGAGATGGGAATGCAAGTCGTTCTACATCTTGTTCTCTGGCTGAGGTTTTAATGAGTGGTCGTAGTACATTTTTTTTTCAGTTTAGAAAATGGAAAACATATAAAATTTGGGTCATTGTTGCTCCCTTTTCAGAAAAAGCCTTTTTTAATGGTCTCTCTCAAATGAACCTCAAAGTTGTTTTTCAATGTTCTTTTCACAGACTTTCCATGGTCTGCGAAGATCAGGGATGTGTTACAAAAGAGCTTTGGCCTCCAGAAATTTAGGCCTTTGCAGCTGGAGGCAATTAATGCAACAATGGCTGGCAGAGATGTATTCCTCGTCATGCCTACCGGAGGGGGAAAGAGCCTGTGTTATCAATTGCCAGCGGAAGGTTCTCAGGGTAACTACCTGCGCTTTGTAACTCGAGCAACTGTTTTTGGTTGAAACCAGTAAGAAATAACAGATTCATACTGCATAATGTTTTAACAGACTTTTCCAATCTAATGCTCTTCGCACAACTTAGGACAAACAGATAGGAAAGCCTTTTCCTTCCAAATAATTAACTTCCACCTCTTGATAAGATTGGCGTTAAGCAATTTTAGTGCAACAAGCCACTAGAACAGTGCCCCCCTCCAACTTTTGGGGTACCAGGGACCGGTTCCATGGAGAGAGGGTTTTCCACAGACCAGAGGGGGCTTGGTTTCGTGTGCTGCCTGCATCCCGCGGCTGGGGCTTTGGTTCGCATGGCCCAGTTTCCAGCATACCGTGGCCCTGTGCTGGTCCATGGACTGTAGGTTGGGGTTTCCTGAACAAGAATATAAACAGAGAACAAACCCCACTTCTTATTAGCACTGATGATGTTACCTAGTTTGGGCAATGAAATGTTTGCAAGAAAACAACCAAATTCAGGCAGCATCAAGTGTGTGATGACCCGGGGCGTGGCACAAAGGCAACACTGTCACATAAGTAAGAAGAGTCCCTTTAGTACCTCCAATTTGCTCCCAGTGTCAAGGTTATCTTCGGCTGGAGAAAAACTCTCCCAGGAACAGCCTTTAAGTGGAGGAAATTCAGTCCAAAAACAAGTACACACAAACTGTCAATAAAAATCCGCACAAACCATGCTACAGTAATTAACTTGACAAGGCAGGATAAGGAATTGCAGACTTGAAAGGCCAGCAAAACACACACAGTTGAGAAGACGCCAGGAACCCAGATAAGCCTCGACAATACTAAATAATTCATGATTTGCTCTCAATAATTCGCTGTGCGCAACTCCCCTTTTTAAACACTGTGTTCCCAGCTGCAGTTAATGAAGGGAATCAGGGCCCTTTCCTCCCCCGTAAGCCACGCAACTCACGTTGCTCCCTTTTCCTTTCCTCCTTGTGTGCCCTAGGATGAAGGTGGGCCTGGTCTTCCTCTGAATTCCCTCTGCCTTGCTCTACCTCTCCCCTGCTCTGCCCAGCCGGACTGTGCCCTTCCCCAGTTTCTTCCAACAGAGAGCCACACTCCCACTGCTCAGGCCTCCCTCTCAGAATCAGATTCCGACAGGGGCATGACAGAGGGCATCTTCACTTTCCTTCTGCAGTATTGCATTTCTCTATTAAAAGAAAATGGGCCAACAAACAAAATACATTTTTCCGATGACTAATTTATACGGTTTTTTTGTTGTTGTTCCAGGCTTCACCCTTGTGATCTGTCCTCTCATCTCCCTCATGGAGGATCAGCTAATGATGTTGGAACAGCTGGGTGTATCAGCAACTTTACTGAATGCTTCCAGCAGCAAGGTATGAGCTAGGTGCCAAGATGATCAATTACCAGAGATGTTTTTTTTTTTTTAAAGGAGCAGCTGTAAGTGAATCAGAGCAAGTGAATTGTGCTGATTGGAAGGAGTCTTGCCACCAGAATGGCATAGAAAAAGGAATATTATTGAAAAAGATGTATATGTTGATGCTACACAAACAGCATTGGATTTAACACTTGACTGAAAAGCCAAAGGTGCTTTTCCAAAAGGCAACTGGACTTGATTGAAAACTTCCAACTTGAGAATGATCTCTTTTTATCTGGGCGACAAATCAGATTTTACTTTTCTAGCTTCAGTTTCCCAGATAACAGAAAATTCAGAGACGAAAGGTAGACCTTCTCCTTTTGTTTTTGATTTGGAATGGTTAGTGCTGAAAGCTTTGAACTGTAAATAAGTTTATGCAGGTAGTTCTCAACTTACAACCCTTTATTTGTAAACCATTGAAAGTTATGATAATGCTGAAAAGCATCCAATCATTGTATTAATAACATCATGTCACTCCTGGTCATGTGATCGCAATGCGGGCACTTGATAACTGGTTCACATTTACTACTGTTGCAGTATCCTACGGTCGCATAGTTGCAATGTGTGAGCTTTTTTTGCTGATTTCCAGCAATACCTGCTTGGAAGAATGGCTTCCCACTTAAATGGTGCAGCTTTTGGTTAATGACCATGAATTTGCTTAACAACCATAGTGATTCGATTAACAATCATAAGAAAATGGTGATAAAGTTGGGTCCAACTCAGCTTACAACTGGCAATGACTTAGAACAGAAATTCCGGTCCTGATTATGGTCATAGGTTGAGGACTAAAGGGAATAATTACATAATGGGTAGTGCAGAAAGGCCCTGGATAAAGCAGGAAAGTGGAACACTTGACTATTTATTTATTTTTTTAAAGAATTTTATTGTTTTTTTAACAAACAAACAAACAGACAAAACATAACACTTGACTATTTATTATGCATTGTGATGGATCCCAAACGCCTCAACCAGCATGTTCAATGGTAACTGGTGTTGACAGTTAATAGGAATGAAGGACCACTTCTTTGAAATAGATATTTAAATTAGGCACTTTTTTGGGGGAAAAAAAGCAAGTCAGTGTTTATCATACTTGGATGAATATTTGGACTGCTGTTTAACGCAGTGTGTTTCAAACTTGGCAATTTTTAAGTGGGGTAGATTTCAATCCATGCTGCCTGAGGAACTCTGAGAGTTGAAGTCCACCCATCTTAAAGTTGCCAAGTTTGAAAAACACTGATTTAACACATTACCAATACATAGTCATATGCATGGTGCCCCAGGTCCAATTTTCTACATCTCACTTGTGAAGAACTGCAACATTAACATTAGAAAACAAATCTTTGGAAACGTCTGAGGTGGCTTCGTGCCAAAACGTGTGTGAGAAACTTGAGTAAGGCCTTGGCATTTTCTAACTGACTTGAACGATCTCCTTTTCTTGCGCCCACAGGAACATGTGAAGTGGGTTCATGCCGAAATGCTGTCTCGCAACTCGCAACTGAAGCTTCTTTATGTGACGCCGGAGAAGATAGCGAAAAGCAAGATGTTTATGTCAAAGCTAGAAAAGGCTTACCAAACAGGACAGCTGACCAGGATTGCCGTAGATGAAGTCCACTGCTGTAGCCAGTGGGGCCATGACTTCAGACCTGGTATATCCACCCAGGACAAACTTAATGCAAAGAGGGAGAATAGCTATTGTTCTCAAATTGCTGCTCTTCCCCTCTCTGCATGTTATCCTACACATTTTATCTTTCGCTTAGTTGTAGTGGGATTTTTCCACTCAAAAGAAAAACGTTGGCAACATTTTCAGAATTTCCACTGCTTTCTTTTTCCTAGGGCTGAGCACGAGGGACTAGCCCAAAAGTCAACCAGATGATTTCATGCTTGAGGCGAGACATGAATTGACAGTCTCCTGATTTCTAGCTTTGTGCCTTAAACCTCTATCAAACTTGGCCTACAATCAATGATGTAATGCAACATCTCTGCTTTTTTCTTACACATCCAGATTACAAGTTGCTTGGGATCTTAAAACGGCAGTTTCCCAATGCTCCATTGATTGGATTGACCGCCACTGCGACGGGACATGTGCTGCATGATGCGCAGAACATCCTCTGTGTGTCAAAATGCATCACCTTCACAGCTTCCTTCAACCGACCCAATCTCTATTATGAGGTATTTTTGTTACATTAGTTCCTCACCCCATTTTAAATTACTAAAATCTATCCTAAGTTGCTCCTGTATCTTCTGGAAAAATGTCTAGTACTGCTGGAACTCAAGTCTGGAGATCACTAATTTGTTCTTCATTGTCGTTTCATTGCTCTTTTATTTAGTTAGAGAACAGGGTTTTAGAATCTTGGCAACTTCAAAATGTGTGGACTTCAATTCCCAGAATTCTACATATAGGCAGCCTACTGACTGGAGAATTCTGGGAGTTGACGTCCACCCATCTTAGTTTCTGAAGCTGAAAAGTACTGACTCAGAAAAGATGGCATACATAATTTTAAATTCATGTAAGGCTTAAATGACTTAAGGGATTTTTGAATGTCTTTTGAAAATTTTAAAATCATTTTAGGTTCGTCAGAAGCCATCATCTGCTCAGAATTGCATTGAGGATATTGTGAAGCTCATCAATGGAAGATACAAAGGCCTTTCAGGTGGACGGTCTAAAAAATCCCTTCTGGGAATATGATAACATCTCTAAGAGATCACCACTGTTAGCCTCTTCTTACTGTTAGCCTCTGTTTGAGTACTGAGGACATGCTCAAAATAGAAAATGTGTATTGTTTTGAATCTAATGAAAGAAGCACATTGCCTTCTGGAAATTAAGCACCTGCTATGGATTTTGTGTGTGTGTGTGTGTGTGTGTGTGTGTGTGTGTGTGTTCCGAGTTTTGCCTGAAACAAAACTTTAAGCAATGTTGGAGTGGTTTTAGGGGACAAATAAGGCAAAGCTGCCCCTCCTATCTTCTTAGCTGTTCTCTCTCCCATTGACTGCCACCACCAGTGTTCCACAATAGCAAATCCCACTGCTAGAGAATTCCTGAAAGCCCAGCATGCAAACAAATCAGCCACCAACAGACACATAGACATAAACAACAACTACACATCATTCAAAAGGGAGAGTCAAAATGCTATAAAGGAAACAAAAAGACCAAAACACCACCTCCACAGCAATCAATAACCAGATGTGCATAGATTAACATCAAGATTAACAATCAAGAAGCAAACAATACCCAATCAAGGAACTGCCAAATAAGCTAACAGTAAACAACCCAATCAAGGAACCACCAAGGCCACTTCTATCAACCCTGACAGGGAAAGCCAGCAGTATATAAAATTAGAATGAACCTTCACTCCCTTCTAGCATTGATGATATTACCTGGTTTGGTAATGAAATGTCTGTAAGAAAACAACCAAACCCCAAAGTTCAGCCCTGAGCTACAAATTATTCTATCGAAATCCCACTGCTCTGCTTGCCTCCTATCTTCCCAATGTTTTCATCCCTCCCTCCCTCTTCTTCCCCTCATCTACTGCTACCACCCTTCAAGGAAAAGCCATTTAAAAGTTGGCTTTTTCTTTGTTATTAAGCCTTCCCTGCCCACTCCCCAAAGGAAATCCTTCCAGGAACAGCCAACATTTGGCCAATATCAGGAATAAAACAGTTATGTATGTTTCAGTTAAAATATGAACCACCCAATACCAACTGTTTGGTTCACCAAATGATTATGCATGAAGCCATATGTCAGCGTTCCAGCAAACCTCCACTCCAACCAATAACTCCGAGACAGACATCTTCTCAAAAGTTTATTTTGGATAATAACTGGCACAGCTGGGAAATCCAGAATCTGAAAGTTCCGGGCTTCCTTGCAATAAGTAAAAACTACAAATCCATCCCCTGCACCCATCATCATATCACATGCCCCAATCACCATCCGTCCCAACTTAAGACTTCCCCTCACTTATGCGCAAAATAACATGACCTTGAATGAGAAAAAGAATGTTGTTATGACTAACTACATACACTCCCAAGAAATTCCCCCCTCCCACTTTCCCAGGCTCAAAATGTGGCAGAGTAGGAGCATTTGGTCTCAATATGGCTTCCAAAGCTGACACCATATTTGTCCCTACTGAATACCACTGTGCTAAATAGATTAAATCAGGGGTCTCCAGCCTTTCCGGCTTCACGGTCTGGTGGGGGCGGGGAAAGGGGATGGTTCTTTGTGAGTGGCAGATGCGTGCAGCTCCTTTTGTGCAAATGGCGCCCATGCCCACTGCTCACACAAATGGAGCTGCGCTAGCAAGTGGAGCTGTGTGGTCATGCACACTCACACGGCCCAGTTCTGAATGGGCTGAAATCCAATAGTGGGCCATGTCTCCAGTGGTTGGGGCCCCCTGGGTGAAATAACTTTCTCTTTGGCTTCTATTCTGCTACATTAAATAGCCTTACTTATTTTGTTGACACAGGAATTATCTACTGCTTTTCCCAGAAAGATGCTGAGCAAGTTACCATGAGTTTACAAAAACTGGGGATTAAAGCTGGTACTTACCACGCAAATATGGAGCCCAAAGATAAGAGCAGAGTTCACAAGCGATGGTGTGCCAATGAAATCCAGGTGGAGTCTGTGATACAGATGTGTTTTCTATTCAACCGGGATAACTTCATGTCCTGATTTTCGTCGTCTTTACATTTCAGGTTGTAGTGGCCACTGTTGCTTTTGGCATGGGGATTGACAAGCCAGACGTGAGGTTCGTCATACATCATTCCATGAGTAAATCCATGGAAAATTACTACCAAGAGAGCGGGCGCGCAGGTATACTTAAGAGAGAACCTATTCTGGGGAGAGATTTGTGTTTCTTAGCTGTGGGTGAAAATGTATCTTTATTTTTTTAACTCCTTCCAGGTCGGGATGACCAGAGAGCTGATTGCATCTTATATTACGGCTTTGGTGACATATTCAGAATCAGCACAATGGTAGTGATGGAAAATGTGGGGCAGCAGAAACTGTATGGGATGGTTTCCTACTGTCACGATGTGGGAAGGTAAGTGGCTTTCTTCACTGGTGGGACTGACGGATACGTTCCTGTGTTAAAATTACAGAGAGCTCTTGACATATGGGCATGGTTGAGCCCACCAGAGTTTTGGGTTTGCGAGCCATGACAGTTGTAAAGCCAGTTATCATGTGACTGGACCTGATTTTAATGTATGTATGTATGTATGTATGTATGCATGCATGCATGCATGTATGGTATTCAGCTTTGTTCAGGTATTTTCCCACGTCATTATGTTGTGCTTTTAAAATTGTAGCTTTAAAAGCATAACTATAATGACGTGGGAAAATACCCGAAAAAATACCATACATATAAATACCTGTGAAAACTTAAGAAAACCAATGTGTGTGTGTATATGTGTGTGTGTGTGTGTGTGTGTGTGTGTGTGTGTGTGTATATATATATATGTTTTTTTCCTGTAAAAGTCTGACTCACAGACGAACACAATACAGAAGCCTGATGATGGCAGATGAGATTCTGCCGAAACGTTGCTACAACTTTAAATGCGGCGATGTAGTGTGAATGATGCAGCAGTTGTTAAGTGAACCCCATCGTATGCTAAAGGACAGGTTTTTCTGGAAACTAAAAGTAAAGGCCAATTTCCAGCAGAAATGATGTAAGGAAGGGCATGTGACTCTGGGGTACTGCAAACGGCTGTGAATGTGGGCCAGTTACCAAGTGCCCAAAATGCAGTCATGTGACTGACGGGGGAGTGGCAGATGTTCTGACCCAGCCGAATTCCCCAAGAGCAAAAACAGATAAACTCAGTAACTCAAACTTTCATGCCTTTAATCTACAAATAAACCTCTTTGTAGATAACACATGGCTTGCAGCCAGTTAGTCCAATTAGAAAAACCTTGGCAGAAGTCTTCAAATAAATTGGAGTCTGTAATCATAACACTAGGTCCTTCAAACGTTTTTACCTTTTGCAAAGGCAAACACCATTTGAAACCAGGCTTATATTCCCTAGAGGGAGGGGCCATTACATTGCATCCTTACTCCCAAGTCGGCTGTGCAGCTTCAGCTGTTCTCTTCTACGAATCATCCTGCGCTCACGTGCACTTAGCACAGGCTCTTGTGGAACCTCCTCATCACTGCTGCCAGCCCCCACCATCCCTGAACGCAGCAGTCCACTCCCTGATGGTCCCGGCCCCTCCTCCGAGTCCTCACTCTCCATCCTCCGCACCTGCTGCCCGCTAACCACAACAGGCAGATGTCAGAACTTTAAAAACGGAATACCGGTAGTCCTCGACTTATGATGACAATTAAGGAGTATCTATAGACCCTGGGTGTCAAACTCAATTTCATTGAGGGCCACATCAGGGCTGTGGTTGATTGCGGGGGGTGAGGTCAGGGGCATGGCTGACTGGGTGGGTGTGGCCAACTGGGTGGGTGTGGCCAGCTTGACGCCACTTCCCAAACTTCTGGCATGTTTCCTCTTTGCATTGGGTAGACTGGGCCAAAATGACGTGGCATCTGGCCACATCACAGGCCAGATCCGGCCTTGTGTTTGACACTCCTGCTGTAGACTGTAGGCGGTTGTGCATGTAAGACCCATTGATTGTTTCTGGTATTTCTGCTGCAGATGCCGCCGAGTCCAGATTGCTCATCACTTTGACGAGGCCTGGGATTCTGCCAGTTGTAATAAAATGTGTGATAACTGCTGCCAAGAAGAGGGTAAGTGAGCGAGCAGGAAAAAGAAAACCCCGTGAAGAGAATGGCGGCCAACTTGGTTTTTCCGAAGTGGAATTTTAAGAGCTTAGAAGATGAAAGTGATAATTTGCATCGGCATAAGAGCCGGTCGTGAGTCATTGTTCCGGATTCAGAAATCCTCTTGTAGATCTCTGCTTTTTAGTTCCGCCGTTAGTGTAACGGTTCATCAAGCACAGTTAGAGATTGTTAAGAATATCACCAGACTTTCCTGCTGATAAAAGTTAGCGTAGCATAGCATACGTTCACAAATCAAATGAGTAACCGCTTCTCTGTCAGGGCTTTTGAAAGCATTTGCGTAATAGATTTGTTTGACTCATATGCAAATGAGAAAGGATAGCAGAAATGTCTTGGGCATGAGTTATCTTTTTATACTCTTCCCAATCTAATATTTACTTATCTGTATCTCAACAACTGACAAGAAACCCATGTGATAATCTGAGATAACACTGACTTCTTTCCCCAGTTGTAAACTCCTTATTATCAAACACCTTTCTTGATGACTGTTTTCTTGAGATTTTGTAGTACAGTTTAAATTGTTTACCAGTAATCACACGACTGGTTTGTGGAGATGAACCTCTAGGATGCTATTGATAGACTTCCATAGAACCTGTATTTTCAGATGTGTTTGGTTCATTTTCTTCTTTTTTTAAAAACAAGTTTTATTTCAGTTTTCCACATTTTAAAAACGTCTCTTTTTAGTGAACAGCATGGTTACAGGTTCATCTTTACATACAAATATGACCATAGTTACACATTCAATTTTTATATTATATTATTCCAAAAGCTTGCCTCATTATTTAACTCACCAATATTTCTCATATTATGCTTTTATACCTTTAACTGCCACATTTGCATATTTCATCACAAATTCTTATTGCATCCATTCATAAAATCTGATTTAATACAATCAATCTATAAAGTTAGTTTCCCCCTTAAATTACCAATTTTAAGTGTGCCACCTCTAAAGTTTACATATTCACTAATCCCCTTTTAATCTCAATGAACATTTAACTTTTATTACCTAAAAAAATTGAAATTAATAATCCTTCTAAAACTACATAGCAAATATAATGGTTCATTTCCTTCTTACATTGGACCACTCTGCTGGTGGATCCCCGATTAGTTTCTGTTCTTTCATTTTTTGTTTTTTTACATATTTAAAAACACGGGAGTTGATTACCCAAAAGGTTCCATGTAGGGCAGAAACTGAATCTTAATTACTGCTTTTATCTTTCTACTTTTCCTTGGAATTGAGGTTTGTTTGTGTGTGTTCATTTTCTCCTCTCAGCATTGGAGAAGATGGATGTGACGGAGCATTGCAGGGAACTCATCAAGATTTTAAAGCAAGTAGACCAAATGAAGCAGAAATTCACTCCTCTGAAGTTGATCGATGCTTGGCTGGGGAAGGGTCTCTCAAAACTGGGATTGGAGATTGCTGCTCCCAAACTTCTCCGTGAGGTATTGGAGAGAATCGTTGCCCATTTGATTCTGCAGCAGTATCTGAAGTAAGTCCAGTGGCTTTTTAAAACCTGCCCTTTTCCGAGCAACCCACGTAAATTCTTCATTGCCCCAGTGTCTGTATCTCCATCACAGATTGCTGGTTTTAGCAGTTGGTGTCTAACCTTAGTGCATGTCCTATAAAAACCTCTCTTAAATCCTTCCTTTCAGTTAACGAAAGACTTTGCCTTCCAGGGAGGACTTCAGTTTCACAGCCTTTGCCACAATATCCTATGTGAAGATAGGACCCAGAGCTAATCTTTTGAAAGATAAGGCTCATGTTATCACTATGCAGGGGATACAGGGCAAAAATAAAGCTGCTAAGGTGAGCCTGTGTTATTTCTTTTTCCTTATTTTTCAACAACTGATTCTA
This sequence comes from Pseudonaja textilis, assembly GCF_900518735.1. Next base: position 3,836,622 of record NW_020769308.1, read on the forward strand.
GTAATTCTGGCTGTGGTATATTTCAAAGTTATTAATCTTCACTATAGCTTATATCTGAGAAGTGCATTGTTGTTGTTGTTAATCACAAAGTCATGTCTGACCCGTCATGACCCCATGGACAATGTTCCTCCAGGCCTTCCTGTCCTCTACTATCCCCCAGGGTCCATTTAAGCTCACACCAACTGCTTCAGTGACTCCATCCAGCCACCTCATTCTCTATTGTCCCATTCTTCTTCTATTGCCCTCAATCTTTCCCAGCAGTAGGCTCTTCTCCAGGGAGCCCTTCCTACTCATTAGGTGGCCAAAGTCTTTTGAGTTTCATCTTCAGGATCTGGCCTTCTAAAGACCAATCAGGGTTGATCTCTAGGACTGATCAGTTTGATCGCCTTGCAGTCCAAGGGACTCGCAGGAGAAGTGCATTGGGGGTTATTATTTATATCTTCACTTGATTTATGTCTGATAGATCTTGGAGACAAGTTGAGAAGTCTCTCACAGCTCTGCTGCCTTCCCAGGAATATCAAGGTGGTAATTTTGAATTCTGGAAACAGGCAGCTGCTTCTTCATGGAATTGATTTCCCAAGACAGTTTCTGTTGGTCTTGAATCTTCAAGCGTAACAGAACTCAAATGAGATTTGAATTTTGATGTGGCTGTAGTTTTCATTGGGCCAGTGAATTTGTAGCAAGAACTGCCTGTTTCAAAATTCAATCTTATACTTTTTTTTCCTGAATGTGTATTTATGTAACTTACATAAGTAACTTCTTGATGCATGATTTACTTGAACAATTAGAGTAGGATCTATGCAGTCACATGATGTCTCAGCTTTGTGAAACTCACAAGTATTAAATTACTGGTGTGAGCAAATAATAAAGTTAAAGGCTGCTGGGAGACTGCATTAAATGCTACCATTCTAAAATGTGACTTGTGTGTCAGCTAAATGATTCCATGATCAATTCCAAAGGATATGGCGTGGTAATGGATCTACATCCTTCAAATATTTAAAACACACTGGCATCATTGTATCAGTATTGCTTGCTATTATCAAGTTCTAGAGAAGTTAATCCCTCCGAAAGGTTTGGACTACCAAAAATCTCTTAGCAATGGTCATATTGATTTGAGTTGATGGACATATTTGGAAGGCCTGCTATTAAAGTCTAATCAAAACAACGTCTTTTTTAACCCTATAACCTAACTCAGAGAAAAGCAAAAGATTTGAGTTTTTACGGAATCATATTTGCCAGGATTTTCAAGGAGAAGATTCAGAAAAGCATTAGCCATGTAAAGTTTGTATTTGCTTTCATATATTAAAAATGGCTTCATCAACAGGGGAAATGTTCTCAATTATCCAGTCCAAGGACCCCAGGAAAGAAAATGAAGTTTACATCCCCAAACCAGGAAGGTGACTCTCCTTCAAAAGATCACGTCAAAGCAAAAAAAGTCAAACGTACGGCTAGTAAAGAGGAAGATGAGCTTGTGATCATAGATTAAGAAAGTTGCTTCTTGGGACAACCTACACACAGCTTTGCCTGTGGGAAGACAGGCCAGAGAGTCAGAAAAAAAAAAGAAATTGTTGGAGAAAACAGGCTGTGTATTGGTGACTGCTATCATCTGCTGCTCCCTGGCTACTAAGTCATCTTGGCAAAAGAAACTGCTTTCCTTATGTTTTTAGACATACATACACAGATTTTTTAAAATACAGATATAAAACCTGTGGTAATGAAACTGGAGAGTTTGAGGCAAGTGTTAGAGCAAGGATCTTCAAACTTGACAAGTTTAAGATTTGTGGACTTCAACTGCCAGATTTCCTAAGCTAACATGACTGGAGGAGGAATTCTGGGAGTTGAAGTCCCCAAGTCTTAAAGCTGTCAAGTTTGAAGACCTCTGGGTTAGAAGCTTGATGTAGAGGAATCCTATCTTTAAAAAATAAATGGCTTTTCAGAAGGGAGACTCCTCCCTGGCACGAACTGCTCCAATTTGCTGCTGAAATAAAAATGCCTTGAAATACAACTTTATACCCTTGCTTCTCCTTGAAAAGTCCAGTGGGTAAAGTTTATTCTGACATAATAACTCCTGAAAGCTGAGGGATCCAGTGATTGCGGATAAAAATCCAGTCTGGTGTGAATATTTGACAGAGTGCTCAGTACAGGGTGCTTATTTTGGCTGCTATTCCTAAAAGACATAGTGGAATGGATTTATATAGAATAAAGTTTCTGATTTAAAACGTGACGAGAAACTGATTTTTTTTTTTAAATGGGGAAGAACGCTTTGGGTTTTTGATACTTAAAAGAGGTTCTTTCATGTGTAGGAAAAGTCTATGAACATAGAATACATTTCCATTAGTACTGCTTCCATTTTTTTTTAGTCATCATAATCAAAGTAAATTCTCCAGGTTGATGTTGTTTTTAAGGTATGACTGGTTTTGTACAAGCACTCAGGCTCCCTAATTACATCACAAAAGATTGTAATGTAATTGAGCTCAAAGTAGCTCTTTGCTTTTTTAACTCAACTATTTGATGATGCTCTCATTTGAGAGCTCAAAGCAGCAAACACTTTCAGGATTTAAGGTCCATCTTGGTTTCTAAGTATAGAAATGATACTTCAAAGTAAATTTTTTAAATTTGAGCAGTATCTGAATCTGGTCACTGTAATATCTGTAAAAGTTCTAATCATAGCTTAAATCTTAATACTTAAAATATTTATGTATATGTATTATACATAATACAATATTTTCTGTGACTTAAAAAAACTATAATAGACATCCTTTATTATCACATCAAAGGTATTGTCCCCAGAATATCAAGAAGCTGTCTTGAAATTCTGAAAACTGCCCTAAAAGCTTAAAAGGAAAATACAGTTTAGAAAAGTTTAATTTAGAAAAGAGTTAGAATATAATGAGTATCTTATGTAGAGCCTGGGCTCGCATCTATTCTTTACGGAAAACTCCTTAAGCATGTGAGGTTCAATTGTAAATATTTAGGCTTGCCATAAAAACAAAGGCTCGATTCCCACATTGTATTCAACCTTATTTTTCCTTCCCCGAGTGAAAGAGAAGTCTTAATGGGTCAAGCAAAGCTTGCAAGTTTACCAAACTGATGGCATAGGGAGCAAAGTTGTTACAGAATCTGGCAGTCCCGCTAGAAATACTTCAAAATGTACATGTTTGGAAATAAACTTCATGCACTTTCAGAGCATTCAATCTAATCATTTAAATAAAAGTTTGTTAAACAGTTAAGCATTTTATACTTCAGCTTTAGGGGGAGAGAGGTAGACGGAGGCCATTGCAGCATGTGAAAATAAGTCAGTCATGATCTAGCTAGAATCAAGTTGCTGTTTGATTCCAGAGTGTAAACCATTCCCAGCATAAATTATTTTGGATGATAAAGGGGTACCTTAAATAAAAGAATTGCTGTCAGATTCTGCATGCCTTTGAAACTGAGATTACACCAAGTCTAAGTCCATCCCAGTTTAAGAAAATGATTTTGGTTTTTTCCCCAAAAAAAGCAGTCTTAGATCACTGATTACTCCCCGATGTTTAATCAAAATAATCCTCGATATCAATATTTGGATCCAAAAGGTCTTCGCCATAGCGGGAGAGATCCATCTGATTCAGAATCAAGTTTTCAAAGGTTTCTTCCAAATCCGTTTCCCCTATCAGCACTGCTCCCAGCATTCGCCCACGCTGCATCACCACTTTGATGTACTCCTGTCCTTTGGTGCACCTCAACATCAGTTCATGGTCCAAGCCGAGGCCTTGAGCATTATATTTTCCCAGCAGCACCACCTAGGCAAACACCAAGCGATAAAAGTCTGATATTGTCTAAAATTTTAAAATATTGTCTGAAATGTTACATAGTTTCATGCTTAAGAGCTATGTTGGCACAGTGGTTAGAATGCAGTATTATTGCAGGCTAATTCTGCCGACTGGCAGCAGTTTGATTCTGACTGGCTCAAGGTTGATTCAACCTTCTATCCTTCCGAGGTTGTTAAAATGAGGACTCGGCTTGTTGAGAGCAATATGCTGAGTCTAAACCGCTTAGAGAAGGCTGTAAAGCTCTGTGAAGTGGTATATAAGTCTTAAGTGCTGCTGCTATTGAGCAGGAGGGTTGGACTAGAAGACCTCCAAAGTCCCTTCCAACTCTGTTATTCTAAGATAACTACTGCAAAAAAAGCACAGAAAAACCCTAAACTCATTACTGATTTCTTTTGGATTGACTGTGCAGTGTCTCTTATACTTTTTTAAATAAAGGTCCTTTGCGGGGAAAGTGATTTCAAATATCAGAATGTTTACATATGTCCAATCACACAGAACTTAATACTATGCATATTTCTAGTTACTTGGGTATTTAAAGACCACGACAAGACAGTTTCTGCTCTGTGGACATCTGGGCCTTCTGGCTATTCAAAATCAGATGAAAGTCCTAAGGCAATTTAGAAATTCAGTATGAAATCACCATTATTTTAGTCATGAAGAATTTGGAACTACCCATTAAAGAGTCTTGGGCCAGATTTGTTAAAACGCCTTCTCAGGGATCACGGTTGGTAGCAAGTACTCATTTCTGTCCATTTCTGAATCCGCATTTAGAAAGTAGAAAAAGGCCACTTAAGACATCAAATCCAACTTCTAGTCAGTGCAGGCTCTAATTTATACCATTCGGAGCAAATAGCTATCTAGCAGCGGTACAGAAAACATTTTGGATTTGAAATCTGCGCAGAACAGATCTGTTTGCATTATTAAATGTTTCAAGCTCAAAATGGCTCCTTTTGAACTCTAAACCATTATTCTGCCTTTGGAAAATGCATTTGGAATTGAGTGGGGGATATTGGTTTGGTTCTGCAACCCAACCAGACAGACACAGACTTCAGAGAATAATTAGGACTGCAGAAAAAACAATTGCTACCAACCTGCCTTCCATCAAGGACCTGTATACTGCAGAGTCAAAAAGAAGGCTGTGAAAATATCTATAGACTCTTCACATCCTGGACATAAACTGTTTCAACTCCTACCCTCAAAACGACGCTATAGAGCACTGCACACCAGAACAACTAGACACAAGAACAGTTTTGTCCCGAATGCCATCACTCTACTAAACAAATAATTCCCTCAACACTGTCCAACTATTTACTAAGTCTGCATGACTATTACTATTAATCTTCTCATCGTTCCTATCAATCATCTCCTCCCAATTATGACTGTAACCTTGTTGCTTATATCCTAACCATTTTTACTGACTGTTTCCTAGTATGATTTGATTGCCTATTTGTACCCTATGACTATTATTAAGTGTTGTACTTTATGATTCTTGACTCTTGACAAATGTATCTTTTATGTACAGAGAGAATTTGCACCAAGACAAATTCCTTATGTGTGCAATCACACTTGGCCCATAAAGAATTGTATTCTATTGTATTCTATTCTATTCTATTTTATGTATTCCTGCAATTCAGCTTGTGGAATAGAGGAACTTATTCCTCCTTTGGTAATTGTTTCCACTGTGCTGAGAAGAGTTTTTAAAGGTTCCACAGTCAACAAAACTATGGTGAGTCAGGTGCACGATTATGGCTGTGAATTTCCAACACAAAGTCATCATCTTCAACCCAGTGGTTAATCTCTTAGACTATGGGTAATCCTCAATTTACAACCGTAATGGAATCTGCCCATTATGGCCTGGCAGTCATAAAGCTGACCACCCACAACACCAATTTTATGACTTTTTTTGTGGCAGGCATTAAAAACCTATTGTTTTTTCTCTGGGGCATTTTTGCTGAAAACGGGGTGGAAATGCCAGATTTCAGCAAAAATGTCATAAACCAAAGTCACACAACTGTAGGATGCTACGAATCATAGGTGCTCCGTCACTGGAGGTTTTTAAGAAGAGACTAGACAGCCACTTATCTGAAATAGGTTCTAGAAGACCTCCAAAGTCCCTTCCAGTTCGAAATGACCAAAAATGTGGGCTGATTTGCGAGTGACTGAAATGCGGTCATGTGACTGCAAGAATGAGATTGGGCAGCAAAAACTGGGTTGTAAGTACACTTTACTGTGGGAGGGGATAGTAACTTTCAATGGTCATTAAAGCAACCAATAGCTCAGAAACTACCTGTATGGGTTGCAAATGTATAATAACGGATGTTAATTTAATACACAGTAGATCATTAGCTCAACTTGGCATGAAACCAGTAGGGCATCCTTTTCCTTGGCGACTGTTTAAAGGCAATTGGTTACCTTGTAATTGAAAAACTTTGTAGAGTGAGCAAAGAGTTCAAAGCTGAAATCCGTATCTAGAGGTTCTCCTAATGAATCAGCCGCCATACATTTTGCAGCGTACCATCCCATCTGGCGTGCCTGGGTCCAAAGCCTCATCTGAAATACAAGCCCAAAAAAACCACTTTCATCCATATAATAAAAATTGCTGCTTTGGAATTAAGAATACTATATGCAATTCTACAGAACTGTCCCATGGACTAATTTAAAGACTTCTGCTCAAGATTTGTGATGAATATTTTTGCAGCATGATATGTTCCAGGTTACTGGAAAACTTCAATCTTGCAGATTTTATTTTATAAACGCTATCAAACAGCTGGGTGCTAAATATTGAAAATTTACTAAATAGAGTGAAACAATTTTGTACAGCATATTTAAAAGAAATTTTTGGGTTTTACCAATTAGATAGATTTATTGTTATAGAAACGGCTAGTTTAAACTATTATGTAAAAGTAAAAAGTTGAGGTTTGATATTAATGCCTTATTCTACTGCACTGAAAGGAATCATAAGTCAATGCCTTTTCTTCCTTTTTCCCCTTTTCTTTTCCCCTTTTCCCTTCCCTTTTTCCTTCCTCGTTTTTCCTGTTATTTACTTTTGTATTTTCTTTGTATGCTTACATTATAAACTAATACAATTGTTATACAACACAATTAAAAGAAATGTCTTTAAATATGGGAATGAAAGAAGGTGCTTCTTTACTTCTAGCAATACATGCTAGAAGTAAAGATAATGTCCTTGGCTTATGACCACAATAATGGGACCAGAATTTCGGTGACTAAATGATGCAGGCCTTAAGCAAGTCGCAACATGGCTGGAACCAATTCTGCAAACGTTTTTTTAACATGGTTTCTTAAGCAAAGTACAACATGGTTTAAGCAAATCTGGCTTCTCTCATGGATGTTGCTTGTCAGTATAGCAGCTGGGAAGTTTGCAGATTGTGATCATGTGATTGTAGGAATCTGCAGCCGTGGCTAGTTGGCAATCATCCATATCCTGATCATAATAATGCAACAGCGGATACTCTGAGGATGGAGTGTAGGTCACTTTTTTAAAGACTGTTATAACTTGGAAACACTGTTAAATGATTAGTCGTTGAGGACTACCTATACCAAGAAATAGTTCATTTCCAGTAAAAATACACGATCAGTAATCACATAAGAATGAAGGACACTAAACTGGCAGGAATAGCTAACACCCAAGAAGATAGGCTCAAGATCCAGATGGATCTTGACAGACTAAAACACTGGGCCATATCTAACAAAATGAAATTCAATGTAGAGAAAAGTAAAGTCCTACACTTAGGCAAGAAAAACCGAAAGGACACATATAGACTGGGTGAAACCAGGCTCAATAGCAGTAACTGTGAGAGGGATCTTGGAGTCTTAGTGGACAACCAGCTAAATATGAGCCAGCAGTGTGCAACAGCCTCCAAAAAAGCTAATGCAATCCTAAGTTGTATTAACAGAGGGATACAGTCAAGATCAAGGCCACACCTAGAGTACTGCATCCAGTTTTGGTCACCACGTTATAAAAACGATGTTGAGAGACGCTAGAAAAAGTACAGAGAAGAGCAACCAGGAAGATTAGGGGACTGGAGACTAAAATAAATGAAGAACTGTTACAGGAACTGGGCATAGCTAGTCTAGTGAAGAGAAGGACCAGGGGAGACATGATAGCAATTTTCCAATATTTGAGGGGCTGCCACAGAGAGGAGGGGGTCAAGCTATTTTCCAAGGCATCCGAAGACCAGACAAGGAATAATGGATGGCAACTGAACAAAGAGAGATTCAACCTGGAAATAAGGAGAAACTTTCTGACAGTGAGAACAATCAACCAATGGAACAGCTTTGCCTTTGGAAGTTGTGGGAGCGCCATCACTTGAGGCCTTCAAGAAGAAACTGGATTGCCATCTGTCAGAAATGGTGTAGGGTCTCCTGCTTGGGTGGGGGGTTGGACTGGATGACCTACAAGGTCCCTTCCAACTCTTATTATCTGTTATCTATTATCTGTTAAATATAATGTGGAATTTTGGGAATTTAAGTCCATACATCTTACAATTGCCCAGGTTGAGAAATGCTAGTTAAGAAGGACAACAGGTGGCTATACAAATGTTTAACCTTTTAACTAGGATATGGGCTCCTCCCAAAGTTGTTCCCTCCATAAGACATACTGTGTACAGATATCCTTCAGCTCAGAACAAATTAGCATTTTTTTTTACCTGCTGCCAAACAGGACTGGGTTCCCATGCGGTTGTGCAAATATCTCCTGCTGCGTAGATGTTCGGGAGAGAAGTCTGCATGTATCGGTTGACTTTTAGACCTCCATCTTCACCTAACGCGAACTAAAACATTTCAGAGATAAATGAAAATTTCCGTGAACAGAAACATCCAGGCAGATATCAGTTCTGTCCTTTTGTATAATAGCCTTTTTTTTTTAAAAAAAAAATAAAGGTTTAATGCAGAGAGCACATGTGCAACTGCTAGCTCATTCCCAATGATAACAATCTCAGCACAGAGATCTCATTATCTGAATTGCTCTGAGTGCCTTGGTGGGAATACACACAGTCTTTGACTTATGACCATTTGTTTAATGACAGATCAAAGTTATAAAGCTGTCTCGGGACAAGTTGGGGGGCGCAAAAGCTTCATAAATTAAATAACAATCCTGGGGGAAAAAAAGTGACTTACGACTCATCTTCAAAGTTACAAGGGTTGCACCATCCTTGCAACCATGTGATGGGATTTGGGGTGAGAGGGGCACATGGTATGGATTTTGTAACACGTGAACTAACCTAGTTACTTTGTGTTTTCATATGACTTATTTTCTCTCTTTTAAAATGATGTTCAGGCTCACTACAGGCCGGGATGTAGGAATAACCTTTATCATTCCTAAACTGAAAAGATACAATGGGCAAAAGTTTGTTAATACAAATTGGAGTCTGGTTTCTCTCTTTCGTGAACTCTAAACAACATTTTCCCTTACACATCAGGCTTCCTTTTAATGAACGTGTGTGATATTATGGAATGCAAATAGGTAACATTTTGAGTACATGTAACCAGTGATGGCATTTAAATTTTTTTACCACTGGTTCTGTAGGTGTGGCTTGGTGGGTGTGGCAGGGGAAGGATACTGCAAAATCCCCATTCCCTCCCCACCCCACTAACCTGCTTTCCAGCTCTGTTCTCCTGTGCAGGGCAACCAAAGAAGACCCAGCCAATCAGCTGGTACTCGGGAGGCAGAGAAGAGATGGGGGCGGGGCCAGTCAGAGGTGGTATTTGCCGGTTCTCCCAACTACTCAAAATTTCTGCTACCGGTTCTCCAGAACCAGTCAGAACCTGCTGAATGCCACCTCTGCATGTAACTGATTTCCTATGCAAAGGGAAGGTTATTTTTATCCCGTCCAATCAACTTTCCTCTTGCATTTCCTTTGTTGTGTTAACTATAAAAAAAGGAATTTAAGATGGGTCTCAAGTTTCTCCCTTTTCATAGGGAGATTCCCACTTTATCAGGGTATCCTAATAAACTGCTTTTAAATGATCTTCCGACTTGGTTGCTTATTGGGAAGGAAACCGAGGCAGAACCTGGAGCCAGATTTGGCTCTCAGGTGCTTGGCAACCAGCTCACATTTATAAATGGTGGCAGGGTCCTGTAGTCACGTGATTGTCATTTGCGACCTTCCCAGCCTGCTTTCAACAAGCAAAATTAATGAGGAAAGCCAGATTTTCTTAATGACCGTGTGAGTGGCGTGTGATTTAGCAAAATTCCGATTCCAAACTAACAAAAAATCATGTATATATTATTTTAAATGAAAATTCGGGGGGAGACGGGGAACGGGGATGAGACACCTGAAAGACCTTGTGGCTTTGGTATCAAAATAATCTAGTCTCTTTTTGTTTGGTATAATCCTTAGAAACATTGAGTGTGGTGATCTTCTTTGATTTTTGTCGTTACATATTATATTCAAAAAGAAATTTTATACATTTATATACATGTTATGACTCCCCTTCGAAATTCAAACGAACAAAACAGAAAGCAGCCGTTTCACAATTAAATCAAACGGAAAGAAGTCTTACAAGATAACGGCTGGCAGAAACCACAGCATAAATATTTACTCTGTCCGGCAAACCAGTCCTGGCAATAAATCTCCAGCCTCAGAGCTCTTTGCTGTAACGTCTTCACTCAAATAGTTATTTTGTTCCTGGCAAAATGTACCAGCCCAGCTGTGTCCTTTTATACTCATTAAGGCAATGTGCTAATTTACTGACTTGCTCTTCTCATTCGCTCCAGCTGATTTTGCCTTTTCAACCGTCTTCTATTTTTTACATTTAACCACAAATTTTCCAAGTTCTCATCTCCACAAGAAGACTCTCTCAAAACTTCCCTGTCAGCCATTCCCGGCTGTTGATCAGATAAGGAACCAGAGGAGGTCAAAGGTCCTGACAATTCTAATACATCAGGTCTGTCGTCCTTTGTCACGTCCATCTCCTCATCCTGGTTATCAGTCCAATCAGTAAGCCAGGCCGGCTCATATTGTTCTGCCATTACCTCTTCACTTGAACTCATATCAATCACAGGAGCTGAATCCAAGCCCGGAGCCACAACATATACATATATACATTTAATCTTTATACATGCAAACTCCCTTTCATATCGCTCCAGTGGTAAAATTTATTTCATATTATATAGCATTCTGACTTGCCTTTTTCCTTCGGTTCCGATGTCAACCTATCCATTTCGGCGCATTGTAATATCTTAACAATCACCTCATCTTCCCTAGGAATTTCTGTAGCTTTTCAATTTGGGGCAAATATTCTTGCTGCCATGATTACATGTATTATTAGGTATGTGTCAGCTTTATCATACTTCTCTGCACTTATTCCCAATAAGAACCACTCGGGCTTATAGGAAATTTTTAGCCCTGTCATTTCCTCTAACCACAACCAAATTTTGTATCAGAATTCCTGATCCTTTTCTCAGGACCACCATGTATGGTAATATGTGCTCCGTTCTTTCATACATTTCCAACAATTCGGTGATAGGTTTCCATCCATTTTGGCCGATCTTGCTGGTGGGAGATGCCACCTGTAGAACATCTTATACAGGGGTGGGATTCAATTTTTTTAACAACCGGTTCTGTGGGCATAGCTTAGTTGGTGGGTGTGGCTTGGTGGTCATGTGACTGGGTGGGCGTGGCCAACTCGACATCACTCATGTCAAGGGGCGCTTCTCCTCGCCTGGCCTCTCATAACAGTGGGGATGCTGCAACAGTCATAAGTGTGAAAAATGGTCATAAGTCACTTTTTTCAGCGCCACTGGAACTTTGAATGGTCACTAAATGAACTGTTGTAAGTCAAGGATTACCCGTAAAAAATACAAAAAGCTTCTTTGCTTGCAAAAAGCTGCCCTAAATACCAATCATTAGATTAAAAATACCTGCAAGCCAGAGTTACAAATCAGGCAGGGTGCCAGAGCACTCTTGTGAGACGAGTGAGACCAGCTGATATCTTTAAGTGGCGCAAATGGATCTAAGGATGGCTTCTCCTGGGTGTGCTCTTTCTGGACAGCTTAAATGAGCTCTCTGCTAAAGGGTTTTACTTTATGAACAAGGGTTGGCTGCTGATAGTTATCAATGTATTTTAACTATTTTAATTCCTCGAGGTGCTCTGGTACCCTGTCTGATTTGTAACTCTGCCTTGGACCCCTGATCTTATACAAGTTTTTCTTGTATGACGTGGCTAGTCTCTTTTTGGAAGACAAGCTTTCAGTTATTTTCAGGTATGAATCCTTACATTATTACCATCAAGGAATGGTTGAACGTTTGGCGTCACTCCAGTTGCGCTAACAATGAAGTCGCAGCCATAAATCTTCCCATTGGTAAGTTCCACATAGACAGGCCAAAGCTCTGCAAGCATGAAATATTTAGGCATTAGATTACATAATATTATATAGGTCACAGGAAAAGAGGGCCAAGAAATCGGGGAAAAGGAAAAATGCATCCCTTCAAAATGCCGAGAGTCTCCAAACTTGGCAACTTCAAGGCTTGTGGGTTTCAATTCCCAGAATTCCCCAGCAGGCATGGCTGGCTGAGGAATTCTGGGAGTTGAAGTCCGCAAGCCTTCAAGTTGCCAAGTTTGGTGACCTTTGGCATAGATGATCACTTGAAGCAGTTATGCTTATGAATCCTGGGTCTCTGTAAGGAAGCTAAGATGGCTAAGAACGTAATCATCATTCGGCAGTTCCAGGATGTGAGGTTGGAGTGAAAATCAGGAAGCTGCTGGAATGGTATGTAGGAATGACCTTTGGAGTTGAGTGGTAGCAGTGGAAGATAAGCTGCCTACAGAATAAGCAAGTAAGGAGCCCACAGCTGCATAATGGGCAGAGAAAGAAACTCGGAAAGCACCTTTCTTAACTTATCAGGCTGTTAAAAGAGACAGTGGGAGATTTGTACTTTTAAGTCTTGCAAGATTCAGTTAATGTAGCCTTATAATAAAGTAGAATTAGCTCATCCGGTAAAGGAGCCGGGTGGGTTGCGTGGTTAGGAAGCTGGGTTGGAAGTTAGTGTTCGAGACCCAAGTGTTGCCTTGGGGCTGGGTGAGTTCCTGTCCTCTGTTCCAGCTTCTGCCAGGGACATCAAAGCAGCCCCTGACTGGGCATCTTCCAGGCATGCCACTGGCTAATCTTTTCAACCTGGAAGCACCTCAGTGCTTCTGACATGAGTGCAAAATAAATAAAATAAATGCTCATCTGGTCATGCTTCCTTTCTGATCCATCTGGGAAGAATGACAGATGGCAATACAGTCTTGCATTGCCAGTCCCCTCCCCCTTTTAGAATATGTAGATAAAAGGGGCGGAGCTGGCATACTGGGGCTCTATCTTGCTGATTTTAACCACCTCCCATTGGCACCACTGCCCTCATTCATGTTTAAGCATTCCCACGCCCAACCGTTCATGTTACAATCTGCGTATTTTGGAGCAATATACTTCCTAGACTGGGCTGAGCCTGGCCCTGTCAAAGACGTCCATCCCCATTTGATAGAAATCTTTATCAATTTCAATGGCTGCCCAGGTTCAGAAATGCCATCCACAAACTGAGACACGGTATAACCTTGTGGATCAGAGAAACAACTCCCCAGTTTTTAAGATAATTTACCTTCACCCGCTTCTTCACTCCTTTGTCCTTCTAAAGTTTGAGGGAAAGCCAGGGACACTTTGCGTGACAGCTTGAATTCTTCTTGGAGGTAGATCCTCTTTATTTCACACAGATTCTCAATATGAACTTGGTGGCAAAGCTGGAAACCATCAACAATTGCATTCATTCATACTTGTAAATTACTGATTCTTAAACGGGGGGTGATCATTCTAACGATGATTAAATACCCAAGGGGAAAATTTTGGGAGCAATGGAGTAATTTGTAATTGTGAATCAAGGGATCAATTTGGGACTGCCATGGTCAAGATGTTTTCTGTAAAACAACTGAGTTTCTTTTCATGAGGATAATTGTATTATTGGAAACCAGGGAACTGAATTAAAGTGTTTAAGAACTACAACTTTAAGAGCTAACAATACATGCTTTGAGCTTTGTACTCGGGCATACTCAGTTCATCAGTAAAACAATGTCACACCGTAATTCTTTTATCACGAGGTGTGTACTAAGAACTAAATCAAAATGGCACGATATTACTTTTATTAGATTGACCACCGATCATGCATTTTTGTGTGTGATAAGATTCCTCCAGATGTTTTTACTAAGCTCAATAAGAATGTACTATTTGCATGGAGCCTCGCAATTGAGAAATGTACAAATTATATGGATGTGGAACCAGTTCTCAAATACACCCTGGTCAGAAAGAAACTAGCAGTGATCAACCTGACTACTGTTCAACTATTTGTTCCTCAAGGAAGGTCAAGTCATTCTCTCTGAAACCTGAGGAGTTAGAATGGACCATCAGAAGGAGAACTGAGATCTTATGGTAGACCCTTCAAGCCTGAATAAGCCTGCTCCAGCCTCATTGACTGTTCTAGTATTACTGTCCCAGCTGCAGTGCTGATGTTTGACCTACATTCATAGATAGTCCTGTAGCTCAGCCAATGATAAGCATCAACTCTGAAGCGAACCTGGCTGAGGCCATCTTTATGGCTTGCCACTGGATGGGAGGAGGGAAGAAAATAGATAGCTGAGGGGTTTTGTAGCCAAAACAAAAAGTTTCCTGTGGGAACCAAGGACGTTTCAACAGGTGGATGGAAGGAAGAGGCGGCAGTGAAAAGTCACCAAGCAACCAGCCAGCACTTCTATTGGACAATGGGATGACTTGTGGGTCATCACGCTACCTGCCTCAGAGTTCTGCTTTCTGTGGGCGCATTACTTGGAACACTGACAGACAGTACGGTCCCTATCTAGCACGGTTATTAGCTATTGGCTTCGCGGATGGTGCCTTGGCCACCTGTCCTACCGTTCAGCTATCGCAGGGGTCTCAAACAGGTGTCCCACGGGCCAGATGCATCATACACAGGCCACGCCCACCCCAGCTCCACGAATGGCGAAAACGTCGCGAAACATCCCGTAACAGCAATGTGACGTGGCAAGTTTTGACACCCGTGATATATTGAATGGAATGGCGGATGAGGGAAGCGGGAGCCGTGCCGTAGAAGAGAATAATTTGTAACTCGGGGAGTCCTTGAGGCTCGCTGAGCTTGGTTGCTTTCTGAAAGAAGTTTCATTCCCCAGCTGATAAACGCTTTCATCATCCCTCCCACTGAAAGGGAAGTGACAAGATTTTTTTTTTAATTAAAAAAAAAGTTCCATGAGCATTTAAAAAAAGAAACAATCCTACCTCTTTTGCTCCCTTTAAATGCAAGCCCTCATGCCAGTCAGGGCCCAATGCGCTTCCTATTTCCCCAGGATGCTCTGAAGCTTGTTCTTCTCTTTCTATAGGGGAATAAAAGCAAACATTTGAGAACGAGAGACAGAGAGAGAACGAGAGACAGAGAGAGAAAGAGAGACAGAGAATGACACAGAGAGAGAGAGAGAGAGAGAGAGAGAGAGAGAGACAAAGACACAACAGAGAAAGAGAGACAGAGAGAATGACAGAGAGAGAGAGAGAGACAGAGACAGAGAGAGACAAACAGAGAAAGAGAGACAGAGACAGACAGACAGAGACAGACAGACGGAGGGAGGGAGGGAAGAATGAATCATAGAACAGAACTGTATTTTGTGTTTTTTTTCTGGATATTTCTAACCCAGTATGCATATTTACAAACTTATAAATCAGTTAGCGCAACTCAAAAATATTGTGAACAGTGTATACAGGTAGTCCTTGACTTACAACAGTTCATTTAGTGACCACCCAACATTAACAAGATAACCATTTTTCACATGACCGTTGCAGCATTCCCATTTTGTTCAGGAGATCAAAATCCAGACATTCGGCAACCGGTTCATATTTATGACGGTTGCAGTGTCCCGGAGGGTCAGGTGCTGATGACCTTTTGCAACCTTCTGACAAGCAAAGTCAATGGGAGGGGGAAAGGCCCGATTCACTTAACAACCGTGTTACTAACTTGACAACTGCAGTGATTCATTTAACAAGTGTGGCAAGATAGGTTGCAAAACAGGGCAAACTCACGAAACGATTTCTCATTTAGCAACAGAAACGTTGGGCCCAGTTGTGATCGTAAGTCAAGGACCAGCCGTATTGGGTAGATGGAATGATTCTTAGACAATGACAGATGAAAGAGTTGAGGTTATCTACCTGATGCGGTATATTTTGTTCTTTTACAAGCTGCCGGAGGCTCTGGTTTTTCAGCTGTGAGCTTTGGGATCAAAAACTCAGCTGCTCCTGCATCAAAAAAGGTATTGCCAATCGCTTGGTCTTTGACGGCCCAAATGACTTCACAACCTTCAATTTTGTACCTGTCAATATCGATAGACAGACACATTTTTTTTAAAAAAAATATTATTTGTTACATTTTCATATTAGGGATGATTTGATCATCCATTAACGGAGGCTGAGATATATTTAGCATTCAGCTGGGAAGTGTAAGAAAAGACTTGGCTGCTATTTTAAATAATGGGAGGACTAAGTTTTGTTTGTTAAGATGCCCATACTGTATTCATCCTCCTAAAGAGGCACATATGTTAAAGATACTATTACTGCTAATGTATTGCAGTGAATACTGTAGTTTGGTCCAGTGGTTAAGGCATCAGGCTAGAAAGCAGGAGGCTGTGAGTTCAACTCTTGCCTTAGCCGTGAAAGCGAGCTGGGTGACTGACTTTGGGCCCATCACAAGAGACTGTGAGTTCAAGTCCCACCTTCGATATGAAAGCCAGCTGGGTAACTGACTTTAGGCTAATCACAAGAGACTGAATCAACTCCCGTCTTAGACGTGAAAACCATCTGGATGATTTTAGGCCAGTCAACCTCTCTTGGCCGAAGCCACCTCAAAGGGTGGTTGTTGTGGGGAAAATAGGAGGAGGAAGGTTTTGTTGGATGTGCTCTCTGCCTTGAGTCATTTCTATAACAATAAAGGTGTGATGCAAGTTAAACAAACACATAAGCAAATATGCTGCCTGACTCCCAGCATTTCTGGCCTGTTCAGATCCTCAAAATTGTTTTCAGCTGAATTTTGTTATTTCAAAGCCTGAAGTGGGAATGCTCTAAGGCAGAGGTCTCCAAACCTAGCAACTTTTAAGACTTGTGGACTTCAACTCCCAGAATTCTCCAGCCAGAGAATTCTGGGAGAATTCTGGGAGTTGAGGTCCACAAGTCTTAAAGTTGCCAAGTTTGGGGACCCCTGTCTAGGGCCCCCAAGGATGCAATAGTCAGGCTCTATTCTTTCCAAGTTTGGAACTAGGAAAAAAGGTTGCAAATTACAGCGCTTCCCCAACAAATCTTCATTGATGCATGTTACAAAAGGTGGGGCTCCAATTGTGGTTTCCTTATGATCTCTCCCCACCCCTCTCCCCCCTCTCGCTCACACACACTCCTGGTTTCATACTTGGAAACTTTGGAATTCATCTGAGGATCATCAGCACATTCTCTACTGTAGAAGCCTATCAACCACCTTCTAATCATATGTTCAAAACAACAGGATGCTGCATAATAGCAAAAGGTTTAATATCTGCTGCCAAGGAGAAAGTATTGCCTATTCCACCATTCAAACCTACTTACACCAATTCAAGCGCAATGCCACCGTTTCCTACAATGGTGATCCTTTTAGCTTTTGCTAGGTGTTTCTGGAATTCCTACACAGGGCAAAGAAAGAGATACTACTAGCACAGTAAAAAAAAATCTGCCAAGTCATCTCTAAAGCAAAGCAAAACTCTACAAGTATCAATTAAAATGCCAAGAAATAAAAATGGCTAGAATCATCATCATCATCATATCTTGTGGAACTTCAGAATTCAAACTGACAGGCACTTGGCCCACAGCACACCCGACATAACAATAGTTGAAAAGAAAAAAGGTTGGTTCATTGACATTGCAATACCTGGTGATGCACAAATTGAAGACACGCAGCAAGAAAAAAAATCACAAAGACTTACAAGTTGAAGTTGAGAGACTTTGGAAAAAGAAATCATGTGTTTTCCCAATTGTAATTGGAGCCCTTGAAGCAATACATAAAGGGCTACCTCACTATTTGGAAATTCTGAATTTATCAGACTTGAATACCAATTCTACAAAAAAACCCACCCTACTTGGAATAGCTTATATCCTTTGACGCTACCTTAACAGTTCCTAGGTCATTGGTTAGGACTCGAGTTGTTGAGCTATCAACCAGCCCAAAAGGCTGTGAACCTCACTAAAGATTAACTAATAATAATAATAACAATAATAATAATAACAATGATGATGATGTGCTCATGCATTCTGGAAAAAAAGTAGTTATTAATGCTATTTATTGTTCCCTGTTTTAAGTTTATTTCTTTAAGTAGTTTTATTCTTTTAACATTTTGGGAATTATTCTAGAGACATTTGTCATTGAGTGGATTAAAAATATATTCCACCCTTTAAAAAATCATTGGTTTTAATAATGCTTCTATTCCATAGTCCTGAAATGGGACTGCTTATCTGACCTGCAACATTAATTTCTCTCACAGTCTACTTTTAATTCCCAGTTTAACTTTTTTTTTCCCATTTTTTTTATCACATTAAGCTGTACTGTTGAATTTTCTGATTAGGGATGATGGCCAGAGATCTCATTTTTACAGACTAATTAATTAAAAAGAAAACACACATCTTTTGGGAGGAGTCTGGGGGATTGGAATAGAAAAACCTTGATCTGACTCTTTGGATCACTGTATTATCTGAAACTTAGTTCTCAGGTAAGTTCTACATAAGGTTCCATAACAAGTGAGCCCATCTGCACTTTAAATGCCTAATTTTTAAAAAGAACCAATAATTAAGTCAGAAATCACTAGTCTCACCCAGTGACAGTCAATTCACACATTAACAAACTGTAGTGTGAAGTATTTAAGTTTTGTTAAGCATGAATCTTCCACTAATTAATCACAGCAAATGATCTTTTTGTGAAAACATATCCCTCTATCCCAGGGGTCTTCAAACTTGAAAGCTTTAAGACTTATGGACTTCAACTCCCAGAATTCCTCCTCCAGTCATGTTAGCTCAGGAATTCTGGGAGTTGAAGTCCACAAATCTTAAACTTGCCAAGTTTGAAGACCCTTAATCTATCCTATCCATATCCATATCTTTTAAACCTCTATTCTAATTGGAAGAATGAACATTTCTTCTTGTTAATGATTTAAGTTAGAATAACATACACCATTAGGATAAGGATTTGATTTAAACAGCTGCTTGTATTAAGATAGCCAAATGTTGGAAGGTAGTTTCTAGGTTTCTTAGTGAAGAGAAGTGGGGGGACAAAACACAGTAAGTCCCTTTTATAAAAAAAAAATTGGCAGGACAGAAACATCTCCAGAGATGAAGGACAAGAAGGATTTCATTAACTCAAAAGGGGTGTAATTGTTATCATTTGTAAAATGAAAATACTTGCCTGAATAAACAAAAAAAGATGCTTCATGGATATTATATTCTTTCTTATACACACACACACACACACACACACACACACACAATTACATCCTTCTTTGTATGGGAGTTTACAGATCTCAGTTTACATTCTGAAAAAAGTATAATTCAATCTGAAGTGAGGGTTAAAGCCCAAATTGGCTATTTTATCTTAAAGAGCTTTATTATGCCTTAATCATCTTTTCTTCAAATACTTTTTCAAGGTCCTCTTCATACAGAAGACTTTTATAATGTATTTATTTATTACCTTTGCTGGGCCTAACAGCTTTTCAGTAACCTTCCCAAAATCAAATTTCTCCAGATGTGCTATACTACAGACCTATCCAACATCAGCCAATACCTGGACAGGGCATGCGGGGAACAAAGGATAGATATAATTCAGCATAGCAGGCTAAGGACTGCTGGTACCATTTTTCTAACAAAGTAGCTAAAATGATAACCCTTGCAATGTATTTCACATCTACTTTTAGCTGCAAGTGGTCAATGCTATCCCAAATGCTAACGGACCATTGAAAACATGCGAGCAAGCGATCTTTTACCACTGCACTGTCTGTATCTCGGATGCCCAGGACGTAAGGATTTCCTTCAACAATCAGTTTTGGTTTTGCTCCAGCGCACAAACAGAGTTTTTCGAAGGTATACTCCTGACCAGCTTCTGTGATGATCCTCTGCAACCACATCAAAAATGAAAAACCAAAAGAAAGAATTAAATCAAATTCTTTAATTTGACATCAAGAACCAATAAAACAAGATTGGCAGCTTGGGCTACCATGAAGCATTCAAGGAAAGCGAATTAAGCATTTGTATTTCCCAAAGCAATGCTGTGTGTTATTAGGTTTCCATTCGGTATCCTCACAAACTACTTTTTACGCTGAAGTATCTTGAAGTAAATGACAATAAATGCAGCAATAGAATATAAAATTAAACCTCACATTAATACATTATGCAGCAAAACAATATTCAGTAAAACAGATTCATCTAGAAAAATGGGGGAAAGAGAAAATGTATTTATTCTAACGTTCCCAACAGGAAATCTTGGTTAAAAAGGTGTGTTTTCATTAAGGACCTAAAAGATGCTACTATTCTAATTTTCTGTAGCCAGTTGAGCAAACGTAAGGAGAGGCCCAATGGACAGAATAGAATTTTAGAATAAAATAGAATTCTTTATTGGCCAAGTATTGGACACACAGGGAATTTGTCTCCTATGCAGAAGTTCTCAGTGCACACACAACCAAATAATAAATCAGGCTCTGCATAAATAGAGTAGATAATCCTCAAAATGTAGGTTACCTTGTACCAGCTTTCTTTTTAATGTATCAATGTGTTTGATTCCTGACAAGGAAAGCAACATTCAATATTCTCAATGAAAATCAAAAGATGAAGATTTTTCTTACATGATCTTTGCTTCTCAGTTGCCTCACTGCAGACTGTATAACTTTAATATTGGGGTAGCGTTTTCCTAAGATGCTGCTTGCTTGTTCCTCAACATCAAATTCTTCTAAAGTTCGTGAGACCTGTTGAAGAAGTAGAATCAGGAACTCAGAATAACAGAGTTGGAAGGGACCTTGTAGGTCATCTAGTCCAACCCCATGCCCAAGCAAGAGACCCTACACCATTTCTGACAGATGGCAATCCAGTCTCTTCTTGGAAGCTTCCAGTGATGAAGCTCCCACAACCTCTGAAGGCAACTTCTGTTCCATTGTTCAGTGAGGGTTCTTACTTTAGAACTTTGTTTTTGTGCATTTGAATCATTTTTGACTCATGGCCATTACATGGTCAGGTATGTCATGCCCCTGGTGGAGACTGACTGAGGAAGAGGAAGAACAGCCAACAGGGAGTAGAAGTGTGGCTCCAGAGGTGGTGCAGGAGGCTGGGGAAAGGCAGAGGCCGGCTGAGCAGTCAGAGGAGGACCCAGGCCCATCCCTTATCCATCCTAGGGCACACAGGGAGGAGAGGATAAGGGAAAGATGTGGTCTACTCAGGAGGAGAGGGCCTTGATCCTCTTCATGGACTGCAGCTGTGACAACTGAATAAGAGTATGGACCTGCGTACTAGCGAACGCTGGAAACAAAGCATGTAAATTATCTCTAGTTTATAGTTCCTCTCTGAGTTTGGCATCCTTCCTAGTGTGTGTTATCTGTGGACATCCTCCAGCCCTTATCTTATCTGGTTTGTGTTGCTTTTTTCCTTCTTCGTGTAACTGTTTGTGTGGGAGTGTTTTTGTCTTCTGTCAAAGATATTTGGAGCTTGGAAGCAAACTGAAGGAATAAAGGGGGCTTCACCTGTTTTCTGTGACTGTGTTTGTTTTGTATCCCACCCTGGCTCATCACAAGGTCTTCCTAATATTCTTACCTCCTTCTCAGGGCTGAGAGAAGGTGACTGCTCTAAAGTCACCTGGCTGGATTTCTGCATAAAGAACTCAAGAGTTTCTCCATTTCTAACCTGGTGTCTTAATCACTGCACCACAATGGCTTCCATTTATGATCTACTGATACCTAAATACCCCGGAAAAATCTCTAAAGGGGCATAGTATTTACTAATTCGTGTACGATGCTAGTGATTAAATAAGACATTTGGGGCCACAATCTACTTTTTTTTCTTTAGCCCCCAAAATGGAGATCACATCCGTCTTACCTGTTTGAAGTTCACCACCGCTTTTATAACAGGAGAAGCAGTAATTAAAAAAATATCTTCAGAGGGAAACTCTGCAGCCAGCTTGTTAAAAAAAAGGAGGAAGATATTGAGGTTGTTGTTCCAATACATTTTGTGTTGAACAGTATGATTAAACCAGAAAGGTGAGTATACAAGCCGCAGTGGCACAGTGATTAGAATGCAGTACTGTAGGCTACTTCTGCTGACTGCTGGCTGCCTGCAATTTGGCAGTTCAAATCTCACCAGGCTCAAGGTTGACTCAGCCTTCCGTCTTTCCAAGGTCAGTAAAATGAGAACCCAGATTATTGTGAGCAATAGGCTGATTCTGTAAACCGCTTAGAGAGGGATGTAAAGCACTGTGAAGTGGTATATAAGTCTAAGTGCTATTATTATTTCTGTCTGAATATTGGCATTTAACTATAGACAGTATAAAATCATCATGATGTCAGACACAAGTAGCCAGGGAGTTTAAGTTTAGTTCAAAGCGCTTCAAGCTTATTACATGCTACCTATAGCCAAGAATCTGATCTACTAATAGTCAAGGCAAACTGGCCCTACATAAGAATCAGAGGAATTCAAGGAGGGCTGGGCTTGTTGGAACAGAGAGATTGCAAACTGATCTCACCCATGTCATCTCCAATACATGAAGAATTATCACCAGAGGTGGGTATTCAGCAGGTTCTGACCCGTTCTGGAGAACTGGTAGCGGAAATTTTGAGTAGTTGGGAGAACTGGCAAATCCCACCTCTGACTGCCCCCTCCCCCATCTATTCTCTGCCTCTTGAGTCCCAGCTGATCGGCTGGGTCTTTTTTGGTTGCCCTGCCCAGGAGAACGGAGCTGGAAAGCAGGTTAGTGGAGTGGGGAGGGAATGGGGATTTTGCAGTAACCTTCCCGTCACACCCACCAAGCCACGTTCACAGAACTAGAAGTAAATATATTTCAATCCAACCACTGATTATCACCCTTGACCTTTCATGACATGAACATGGCAATATCTGTGGCATGGGTTTAATAGAAGGTGACTATTGTGCATTTAGTCTGCAGAAATCGTTATGACCACTAGGTGGGAGCAGAGAGATACAGAAAACATCGAGGGCAGGGTTTTTCAATCTGGCAACTTCAAGATGTGTGGACTTCCCAGCATGCATGTTAGCTGGGGTATTCTGGGAATTGAAGTCCACACATCTTAAAGTTGCCAAGTTAACTGATCTAGTTACAAACGAGAGAAAGAATATTCCTGAAATTATGAGAAATTATGAGAAATCGCATTTCAATCTAATCTTTCCAATTCTTTTTGTCAGTTGCTTCATTCTCTTTTCATGGAAGTGACCCCTGATAAACAGTATAAAATACTCTATATTCTGGTTACAGGAGATTACCAATGAGAAAATAGAATTGGAACCGGAATTATTTTTATTGGGGATATTCAGAAAAAAAATATGGGAGAAATATAAAATATCTAATATTGCATATTTTAACTGCAGCCAGGATTGCCTATGCCCAATGTTGGAAACATACATGTATACCACCAGAGGAATTGATCATTCAAAAAATAATGAGCTGTGCCAAGATGGACAAATTAACTTTTGAGTTTACAAGAGAAAGAGGAGTCTGATTATTACAAGATGTGGGGAAAATGGTATGATTGGATTGAGCAGAGATTGATTGCTGGATAGATAAATGGATTGTAAATAAATAGGGATAAGCACTAGATAATGATTTATATCCACACAAATTCTCTATATTTGTAAATAATGCACAAAATATTAGAATAAGATGAATGTCACAAACTGTTGATGTTATAAGATTTCTGTTGTTTGTCTTTTTAAAATTATAAAATAAAATTTCTTTAAAAATTACTGGATATTCAATTTTGGAAGACTGGACAAAAAATGTTGCCTTGTTAATCTTAGGAGATAAATTTCTAAATGGATTTGAACTTTTTCAAGCAATTCATTTATTGGGACCAACCAAGCCACTAGAACTATTCTCCATATATTTATGCATTTATTTACAAATTTATAATTTTCTATGATAATCAAAATCCATTACACATATATGAACTTTTGAAAGCAGTTTAATACAATTATTTTTCTCATAAGAGTGAGAAATGCAAATAATGATGTACTATTCTGATGAAATAGTCCAGGAAGTTGTTCTTGTTTATCTTTGGAACATAAATTGCTTGAAAGATATACAAAGTTATCAGTTGACTAAGCCGTCCCAGGACTTCACACTGAACAAACTACAAACTACTAGCATGCAAATCGTTTCCATTTTTCCTAGACCTAGAACAGGGGTCTTCAGCTTTAAGGCTTGTGGACTTCAACTCCCAGAATTCCTCCTCCAGTCATGTTAGCTCAGGGATTCTGGGAGTTGAAGTCCACAAGTCTTAAACATGCCAAGTTTGAAGACCCTTGGAACCTTAAAAAAAATATGCTTCTCCTTCTTCTTTAGTGAATCGTTAAAAAAAAATATGGAATCCCTATCTTTGCAGACTCCCCCTGGGTGAGAATGCCCATCTCCCCTTTTAAAAATAAAAGCAAATATAGGGCGAAAAGCAACCCGGAAACTGTCCGTGCGTTGACACCTTCACTTTGTAACGCTATGAAACAACCAGGAAGTTGCCATCCCCAGGTACGGCAATAGGTATATTCAGGGGGTGGGGGACGGACGGACGGACACATATTGCTACCGGGCGCCTGCGCAGAGAGGCGCGCGCGCCAATAATGGAGAAAGACTAGAAATTACCCGTTCGGCGCACGTCACACCGGCGATCCCGCCTCCTACAATGAGGAAGCGGCTCCCGGAGACACCAGACGCCGGACGCGAGTCGGAAGCCATGCCCGCTTCTGTAGCTTCTGCTACGCTCTGGATGGGCAACGTCAGTACTCCCGTATTCCCCACTGGGAGAGGAATTGCAGCTATGGGACGCCGTGAGGGTCATATAGTCCCACTTAGCGTTTCCACTTTGTGCCAGGGGGCGTGGCCTAGGTGTGAGAGAGGCGACTTTCCACTGCCACCTAGCGTTCAAAATACATCGTCTATTTATGGAGCCAAACTTAACAAAGGATACTAAGCTCGTAGCGGGTTTGTTCTTGGATGGGAGACCACTCGGAAATCTTCAGTGATAACTACATCGGGAGACAGCCCTGGAAGACTATTGTGCCCAATGGCCTCCTTAATTCTACCAAGGAAGCCATACAGACATGTTTATGAAGTCACTAAGAGTTGAGTTTGACTGCAGGGTAACAGAATAAAAGGGTTGGAAGGGATCTTGGAGGTCTTCTAGTCCAACCCTCTGCTAAAGCAGGAGTACATATCATTTCAGACAATTGGTTGTCCAACCTCTTAAAAACTAGCAGCGGTGGAGCACTCACAACTTCCGAAGGCAAGCGATTCAACTGATTAATTGTCTCACTATCAGGAAATTTCTCCTTGTTTTTAGGTTGGTCCTTTCCTTGATTGTTCTGCCTTCAGATGCTTTGGAAAATAAGTTTCCTCCCCCTTCTTTGTGGCAGCCCCTGAGATATTGGAACACTGCTATCATGTCACCCCTGGTCCTTCTTTTCATTAAACTAGACATACCCAGTTCCTGTAACTGTTCGTTGTATGTTTTAGCTTTCAGTCCCCTAATCATTTTTGTTGCTCTTCTCTGCACTCTTTCTAAAGTTTCAACATCATCTTTATATCACGGCGACCAAAACTGGATGCAGTATTCCAAGTGTAGTCTTACCAAGGCGTTATAAAGTGGTTTTAACACTTCACATGATCAAGGGATTCTGAGCATGCTGTGAAAACCTAAATTTAAGCGCCACAAAATGTTTTATAAACACTGTCAGATCCATCTTATCATAATTTAGATCTCCCTCCAATGTTATCCTTGCAACAGCCTATGCGTTACTGCAGGTTAGTCTGAAAAGTAGTTATTGGCACAAGGCAGTAAGCTGTGGTTTGTTGACCAAAGTTGGTTAGCTTCACCCAACATGTTAATGTATTATAATTTACAACTTCATTGGATGGCTTTGGGTAAAGTGCATTTAAGCAAACAAAACGTGTTTGTTTTTTACATATCATCAAGCAAGCTTTGTTGATGGAATGGGGAATATTTAATTCTGGGACTCTCTAATCTTATTTTATCTAGGCTGCTAAACCCAAGGGATCCACCAGATGGCAGAAGGGAGTTAGACTTTCTCTTCCTCTTTACTGCCATCCTGTGGCCACCTGAAGTTTTGCAGCCTAGTATCTGGTGCTTGTGATAAAAGGCTCAGTCAAATTCTTACTTCTGATATTTTCTGATTAGTATGAAATGGACTCTCCACTTTTCATACGTTTTTGAATCTCTCTTCTTACTTAGCTTCAAAATCTGCAGCATGGTGGGTTTAGTGTGGACAAACTACAGGAGCCTGTTCCCAAAATGTCTACCCTGTGATGTTTTAAAGATAATTTTGGCAAGATTTTAGCCACTTTGGACGAGTGATTACAGCACCAGGCTAGAAATCAGAAAACTGTGGGTTGTAATCTCACTTTAGGCACAAATGTTGATTGCATGGTTTCGACCCAGTCATTTTCTCTCAGACCAAGCCATCTCACAGAGTTGTTGTGGGAAAAATAGAAGGAAGAAGGTGTATTAGGTATGTTTGTCAACTTAATTATCCCTACAAGTAATAAAGGTGGGATTAAAATTATCTTAAAAAAATAAAGATGCTAAGCCTCTTCTAAGATACTCCCATCATGGTCAGGAGGAATTGAATACAATGATGCAATGTAAACCATTTCTCCTGATGTTGCACATTTAAAATGTATATGAAGTTACAGCTCCATTCTGCTCGGTATTCCCCATGTTTTAAGGAGGAGAACAATTGGTTAGGCTGAAATAGTACTTCTCATTTTTTATGGCAAAAGGGGAACAACTCTAAAATATAGAGATATCCCCATCTTATTTGCTGTTGAAGATGAAATTTCTTGTTCGTCTGTGATGAACACAATACAGAAGCCTGATGATGGCAGATGAGATTCTGCCGAAACGTTGCTACAACTTTAAAAGCACAACTACAATGACGTGGGAAAATACCCGAACAAAGCTGAATACCATACATGTAAGTACCCGCGAAAATTTAAGAAAATGAATATATGTATGTATATATATATATATATATATATGTGTGTGTGTGTGTGTGTGTGTATGCATATATATGCATATATATGCACCCTGACTAAAGTACTGACAGCCAACAGCTTTCACAAAAGCAAAATCACAGGCCTGATTCACAAAAACACACTGAGACATAATGGAGACCTAGAAGATGAACAGATCTATGGAACAGCTGTCCTGCCCTACATAAGAGGTACTACAGACAAAATCAGTAAGATACTACATAGGCATCACATCAAGACTGCCTTCAAAACAGACAGAAAAATAGCAGCCATCCTAAGAAATCCCAAAGATAAAATTGACCTGAAAAACCAAGGCATATACGAAGTCCCCTGCACATCATGCCCTGCCACATACATCGGACAGACCAATAGAAGAATAAGTACCCACCTGGATGAACACAAAAATGCAGTAAAAAAGGTGGAACACACTTCCTCACTAATCCAACACATGAAAGCCACAGGCCATAGCATCGACTTCAATGGCACCAAAACCCTAGTCACTATAGAAAACCCCAGCTACAGAATTATCAGAGAAGCCATAAAGATTGAAAAAAGACCTGAAAGCATGAATAGAAGAGATGACTCCACCAGACTGTCACTCACAAACAAAATAATCTCCACACCACAAGCCAGGCAAACACCTGGGCACAAACAGATCCCCCCTGATACCTCCAGCTTAAACACACCCCAACCAGGCACCCGGATGAAACCTAGCTTCCTAATAAATGATAGCTGTCCGTTTACTTGAAGCCAAGCCACACTAAAAGCCTCCAATACAGGAAACACAATGTTGCCAGCCAATCAAGACAAAAAAACACTACAAAACAAACAGAAGATATTAGAAACACCAGTCAAGCAGAACACAGCAAACTCCAAGACCAATAAACACAGACCAAGACTCCCAACCAATCAGGATGAAGAAAAAAACATTCTAATACATCAGTAGGCTAGCACAAAATTTAAAACAGAAACAGCTGTGAAAGCCTGACTCATAGACCAACACAACACAGAAACCTGATGATGGCAGATGAGATTCTGCCAAAACGTCAACTTTAAAAGCACAACTATAATGACATGGGAAAATACCCGAACAGAGCTGAATACCATACATATAAATACACGCAAAAACTTAAGAAAACGTAGCTATATATCTATATCTATATCTATATCTCTATATCTATCTATCTATCTATCTATCTATCTATCTATCTATCTATCTATCTATCTATCTATCATCTATCTATCTATCTATATTTCTGATGTGACAAAGCTTATAACACTGTGGATTTTGAAAGAAGACTGTAGATCAGAGCAAACTGCAGAAATGGTTCATCAAAATGATCAAAGGGATAGAATGAAATTACTCCTGGAGAGAGAAAATTGAGATAATTGTCATCCCTTGTGATAATAATATTGTTCTTCTGACGCTTCCGACTCTTCATGACGCAATGGGCAAAATTCCATCCGAATTGTCTATTAAGCAATGGCCTGCTTTCTATTTTTGCAAGCTCCTGCCTTGGAAAAATGATAGTAGCTAATCACTTTTTCTTCTGTTGGTCTTTCTGAATTGCTTTTGCTTTTTCCAACCATTAGGTTGTTCTTCCTTAAATTTCACCTTCATATTATGGGTCTAGATTAGAATAACTACTGGTAAATAACATGATTCTTGCTCACTGATGTAATTTCATGATTCTTGCTTGCTCAAGTTTTACTTCATCATGGTCCTGATTGATTTGTTCAAAGGGCAGATGCTCCATTTTTATTTTATACATGTGTGTGAATGTACGTGTCCGAGAAGAAAAATAGAAGGACCATGTGACAATGATTAGCAATCTCTTGGATAAAGCACAGAGATCCAGCATTAACTGTACTTCTGACATGTTCCAGAGTTTTGATGGGAACACAAACATGTGTACATACATACACACACATTGTAGTCACATCACCACCAGGGGTGGGATTCAAATGTCTTAACAACCGGTTCTGTGGGTGTGGTCTAATTTGTGGGTGTGGTTTGGTATTCATGTGACTGGGTGGGCATGGCTTATATGTAAATATTGTAAATATTTATGAAAATATTGATTTTTTTATTTAAAAAAGAGTAACTTTTACCCAAGATCAGGCAAAGCAGGCAGGCAGATTGAGTTGCTCACAGAATCACAGATTCACTCAGAGATCTATCTTTCTGAAATCTGCTACCTGAGTCTGCACTGAAAAATAGAAACTTCAGTCCTAAGGAAGCTTCAGCTCTGCTTTTAGATTAGCTAGAAAGCAAGAAATGCAATGATTTCCTGGTTTCTAGCTAATCTAAATCTCCAGCACAGCAGAACAGCTGATGATCGGTGAGGGGAAGAAAAAATAGCAACTTAGCAGGCACGTTTGATGGTGTGCATGCCAGGTAAGGAGTGAATGGGTGGGGAGGGGAGGGGCCAGCCAGTGGTGTGATTTGTCAGATCTCTGAACTAGGCAGAATCATAACAACAGGTTCTGTAGAACCGGTCCAACCAGGTAGAATCCCACCCCTGATCACTACATTTGGGGATCTTTGCAACCGGCTCACTTTTATGCCTAGTTGCAATGTACTGCAGTCATGTGACGACAATATGTGATGGTTTTTGTTAGTTTGTGATCTTTTTAGCCAGTTTGCAGCAAAAAGACCCCCAACAACCCTCAGGAATGCAATGGCTCCCTTAACAATGTTTTTGACTAGAATTTTAGACAGAGAGACAGATGGATGGATGGATAGATGAGTAAGGGAAGGAGAGAGGAGGAGAGGGAGACAGATACTGAGCCCCAGCTCCCTGCCCCCAACAGATATTTGGTGCTCATCCACCACCACTGGGCCAGCCTATCTACAAAACAAAAGACCTTCAGCTCCAGGATGATGGGATTAAGACATGACCTTCCAGGACATAATAGGATTAACCCATCTAGCAGCAGAGCTCACTGCATTGCAAAACCTCTTAAGGACATTACATCAGCCCTGGCTCCAACCAAACTTGATTCAGACAAACACGACCTCACATGGCCCCATGGGAATCTGACAGTAACCAATAGAATACATGCCCTTGCCACAGGAACAGTAAGATCAAAGGCAAGGCCCAAGAGATGGTATAAATAACCTTCACACTCCACTCTATATGTTCAGGTGTACCAGGGCCACATGCTGGATGGTTCTGCTTCATTAAACCATCTTTCCAATCAGCCTCCATGTTTCCAGCTGTCTTTCTCCCCACTTGTAAGTGAACCAGATGGATGTTTCTTCCAACAATGGGATGTACAAAGGAAGACTGAGCAGTAGCGCTGAACTCTTTACAATTCCCCCCAAAATGTGGGCTGATCATAGATGCTGTTTTGTGCACCTTTGCTTGGAAGTAATGACATTGGTATCACTTCTGTATAAATAAGGCAAACCTTGGACTGGGTGTGGGTGGGGAAATGTTCATCTCAATTCTTCCTATCTCTTTCCCAAACCAAAGGAATAAAGGGAATTGGGTTATTAATCAAGCACTAAGATGGTGTTCTGTCCACAGCACTGTCACAAATCTATTGCTTGCCTGAAAGGGGAACCTGACCTGTATCCCACACACCTGGTCTCTAGAGACTTCGTTCAACTGATCGGCCATATTTTTTTTCTTTATGCATTAAAAACAGAACCCACTGCAGCATAGCCTTTATATATGGAAATTCAGATTTCTCTACTCTTTTCTTTTTTTCTATCTGTTATCTATCTAGCTTTCTGTCATCTAGATCTATCATCCATTTTTATATCTATCATCTATTTCTTTCTATTATCTCCTTCCTTCCTTCCTTCCTTCCTTCCTTCCTTCCTTCCTTTCTCCCACTCTGCTTTTTCGTCCCTGTGTTTTGTCAGGAATGAAAAGAGTTTCTGACAGTACTTTGAAGTGCTCAGAAAACCACATCTTTCAAAACAAAAGGTGCAAATGGATTTTAATCCTTTGAAAATAAGAATCTGGAGCTTTGATGCTAAAGAACCGGAGTCCTGGGAAATTGCCTAAAATGCAAAAGAATCATGTGAGAACATAAGCAAACATACACACACACACACACACACACACACACAGAGGCTTAATTATGGCAAGAACATTTTTCAGTCAGAAGACATGAGGAGACAGTTTAAAATATTCAAAGATATTTATAAATAGGATTAGTCGTTTATCTGCAGTTATTACACATTTACAAGAGGGAAAGATGTTAATCTTTCAACGTATGATCTCAACTTAGCCCAACATTTCCATTGCTAAGTTTTATGACCTTTGTTGCCAAAATTGCTAAGTGAATGACTTCAGTTGTTAAGTCAGTAACCTGGTCGTTAAGTGAATCTGGCTTCCCCATTGACTTTGCTTGTCAGAAGGTTGCAAAAGGTGATCCCAGTGACACTGCAACCATCAAAAATGCGCGCCAGTTGCCAAACGGCCCAAATTTTGAACACATGACCATGGAGATGTTGCAACAGTCATAAGTGTGAAAAATGACCATAAGATATGTTGGGGCGGGGGGGCTTTTGTAACTTCAAATGGTCACTAAATGAATGATTGTAAGTCTGAACTACCTGTACTTTTGGAAGAAATTTCCTGAGTTCGTTCCCAACCACAGGTGCTGACAAGAAATGGATATAGAAGCCAGCTGCCAGAAAGTGGAATTATTTTAATGTAGTGTTCGAAGTTAGCACCCACCCCTCTCCTAGGAAAATGAAATATTTTAGGATATACTAAAAAGGCAGAATATTTCCCCCCAAAAGAGAAGTAGAAACTCAGAAGCAGAAACTCAGAAGCAGAAGCTCACCCCCCACCTTTGTTAATGGGCCTGGGCCAGAGCATTCTACATAACAAAGCCCTCTACCCATCTCACAACATGGCCTGGGAAGATTGCATCTCCAAGCACTCAGGTGAAGAAATGTGGTCCAGACAAAGTCTACAAAGTTAGCTAAGACCCCCGCCCCTGGGAGTCTGATAGCCAATGGGATACATTTCTTACACAGGAACAGGAAACACTAAGGTGCGGCCCAATAGAGGATATATAACTAAGGATCTCTCAGCATCTTGCTCCTTTCTTTTTCCTTCATCCAACATCTTGAAGCACGTGATCGTCCTTTTCACTTTGGAGCTCCAAGCCATGTGGTCCTGTCCACCATTAAACCATCTTTCCAAACAGTCTCCATGTTTCCGGTGTCTTTGTCCCACTTGGAACTGAACCCAGAAGGATATTTCTTCCAACAGTAGGAAGGCAAGAAGCAAAAAGTGACACAGATGGAGTGTTCCCGGTTTGCAAGCAGATTGGGATTGTGAATCTCGGCCTTTTATGTTTAATTCCCCTTTGAAACTCCTGCAGCTTGATGGGTTTTGTTCAGGGGTGGGATTCAATTTTTTTAACAACAGGTTCTGTGGGCCTGGCTTAGTTGGTGGGCATGGCTTGGTGGTAATGTGACTGGCTGGGTGTGGCCAACTCAATATCACTCACATTGAGGCACGCATCTCCTTGCCTGGCCTCTCATCACTGTGGGGATGCTGCAACAGTCATAAGTGTGAAATATTGTCATAAGTCACTTTTTTCAGTGCCATTGTAACTTTGAATGGTCACTCCACACAAACAAAGTACCAGCAAAGGAAGGGAAAAAACTCCAGAGACATTTCTGAGACAGGAAGTCTAGTCCTGCCAAGAATGTAATAAGGTTTAATGGAGAGTCAGTTTCTGTAAGCAACACCAGAATGTTTCCTTCCTGCATTCCTTACAGGATTAGGCCAATAATTTCTTCTAACAACCGGTTCTCTGAACTGCTTAGAATGTTAACAGTTCTAGCGGATAGGTGCGAACTGGTAGAATCCCACCCCTGCTCTGGACCCTTGGGAAGGTGAAAAACAGCCCTCTGGGAAATTCTGGTAGGCCACGCCCACCATGGCCACGCCAACCCATCAACTGGGCAGCGAACCTGTTGCTGGGATTTTTGAATCCCACCCCAGGACCTGGGTGGTTGAGAATCTCCATAGACATTTTAGACAGACCTGTGGACAGAATTCTGGGAGTTGAAATCCACAAGTCTTAAACATGCCAAGTTTGACAAACGTTTCTCCAGATCTTCTCCATGACAATTGTCTTGAATCTGTCCTCCAAGATGTCTTTTGTCAGAACTAAATGTATTCACCTTATTTGGTCTCCCTACATATAGGCGTTTATTTGGAACCACAGGTTTCAGCAAACTGTCACAGGACTTAGTTTCTAGTCTCCTGGTCATTTTCCTCTTAGAGCACCGTTTCAGTTCTCAGATATAAATCAGTTTTTCCATTTCCAATATGAATTCTTTTTTAAAAAAACTGTTTTGTGGGAGGCATTTGAAAGCAAAAGTACGTCATTTATCATGCCCCCCTGAGCCAAATTCCACACTTATCTATCAAATAAGTCCAGGGTTGCCTGGCCCCACTTCTGTGTATTTCCAGATGCCCAAATTAGTTCTCCAGGCAGAATCTGCAAGAGAGGCTCTTGAAAATGTCCTTTGCTGGCTGCTCATTTCTGATTTCTGCTCAGGTGACGTGGGCTGCCTGAGACACAGCTTGTCAACAGGTGAGGCCAACAGATAAATGAACCAGGGTAATTTCAGCCCTGAAAGATGAACCAAGTTTTTTTTAAAAAAAACATGTGCCATTAATATCCCACATGCCATAGTCTTGTAATAGTTACCCTGTAGTAAGATGGGCAGCTAGTAAGGTAAGATGAGGTAAGGTAAGGTAAGAAATGTCCATCTGGGTTCAATTCCAAGTGGGAAGGAAGACACTGGAAACATGGAGGCTGATTGGAAAGATGGTTTAAAGGGTGAAGCAGAACCATCAAACACATGAGATTCTGGGTTGCTAATCACATGGAGTGGAAACTGAGATGTATTTATATCCTCTGTTAGGCTTTGAACTTGCTTCCTGTTCCTGTGGCAAGAAATGTATCCTGATTGGTTGTCAGACTCCCCTGGGGCCATGCAGGGGTAACCCTGTAGGTTGTCTGTGTGCCAAGTTTGGTTGAAACTTGCTAGGTGATGCAATGAAGGGCCATTAAATGGCTCTTCCTGAAGGAGGTAGATCTTTGTTATGTAGAAGAGACTGGCCCAGGCCTTAAGGGCCCATTAACAAAGATAGGGGGGCTGAGTTTCTACCTTTCTGAGTTTCTACTTCTCTTTTAGGGGAAATATTCTGCCCCTTTAATATATCCTAAAATATTTCATTTTTCTAGAAGAGGGGTGGGTTTTAAGTGAGCAGTGATCTGTTAACTTGGCTGCTTCCTTTCCTTGAACCTCCTTCATTAGTAGCCATTACAACTTCATACAGAATAGATAGATAGCAGGGACACATCCTTCAGTTTCTTGTCACGGTGGGCCTCTCCTTTCCTATCTATGTGCCTGCCTGCCCGCCCGCCCGCCCGCCCATCTGTCTGTCTGTCCGTCCATCTGTCTGTTCATCCATCCATCCATCCATCCATCATCTATATCTCTATTTCTCTATCATTTACTATCTATCTATCTATCTATCTATCTATCTATCTATCTATCTATCTATCTATCTATCATCTATATCTATCATCTTTCTCTTATTTACTATCTATCTATCTCTATCATTTATCCATCCATCTATCCATCTATCATCTATATCTCTATTTCTCTATTATCTACTATCTATCAATCATCTACTATCTACTATCTATCTTTCTGTCATCTATATCTATCATCTATATCTATCATCTCTCTATCAACTATCTATCTATATTATATATCATATATCTATCATCTATCTCTATTTCTATCATCTATTTCTCTCTATCTTCCTTCCTTCCATTCCTTCCTTCCTTCCTTCCTTCTTCCCCCCTTCCTTCCTTCCTTCCTTCCTTCCTTCCTTCCTTCCTTCCTTCCTTATCTGTCTATATCTGCCATTCCCAGTAAATATTCTGGGAAAGAAAATGGAAGTGAACAAATCAGTTAGTTAACAGAGGATATGCCAGCTTGAGGCTCCAAAAAAAAAAAAAAAAAAAAAAAAGATTAAACTTTTCATTATGGTTAAGTATTCCATCTCCAAATCCATTTTTTCTGGCCATAGCACAAACCCTTCCAGATCAAGTTGCCCTTTCCTAGAACAGGAAACCAATGCCAATTAATCTTTAGTTTCGTATTATTCGTATCATTAGACATGAGATGACAATTTCCCCCTCAGCTACAGGTCACAGTGACCACAGTCCATTATTTTCTGTTCTTTTAAATCTGGTGGTGTGTTAAAAAAAAAAAAAAGCCGCATCCAACCCACAAAATAGCGTTAAGTCCAAGACCTTCCAGAAATGTGTGAAGTTTCAACTCATCGAAAAGATCACAAGCTGCATTAAGTCTTCCAAGTCAAGATCTTGAGAAAAAGCCTCATTAATGAGTAATGGGTTATAATGTATGCAAGGGGATGAGGCATGAAAAAAACCCAAATAGTTTAATGGAATGGTACAAAACAAAATGAGATCTCTGCCTTTAAACTCATTTTGGATTCAGCCAGAATGGTATTGCTCACTAGATCTCCATTCTGTTGAACACTTTTAAGCATGCTGGATCAGCGGTAGGATTCAATTTTTTTTTTACTACTGGTTCTGTGGGCATGGCTTGGTGGGCGTAGCTTGGTGGGCATGGCAGGGGAAGGATACTGCAAAATCCCTATTCCCTCCCCACCCCACTACCCTGCTTTCCAGCTCCGTTCTCCTGTTCAGGGCAACCAAAGAAGACCCAGCCAATCAGCTGGGACTCAGGAGGCAGGGAATAGATGGGGGCGGGGCCAATCAGAGGTGGTATTTGCCGGTTCTCCAAACTGCTCAAAATTTCCGCTACTGGTTCTCCAGAACTAGTCAGAACCTGCTGAATACCACCTCTTTGCTGGATGTTGTGCAGAGTGGGCTTGTAATGGTCTTCACAGATGGTGTGTAGGTGTGTGTGTGTGTGTGTGTGTGTGTGTGTGTGTGTGTGTGTGTGAAAGTCAGGAGGGTCACAAATGGAATAGTATAAGGCCGCTGTGCTTAACTTGGGTTGGAGATTGCCAAGTTATATTCTCACTCCCAACTAAGTGCTGGCTGGGAAATTCTGGGAGTTGAAGTCCACAGGTCTTCGACTTGCCAGCTTTGAAAAACACTGCTCTAAACCATGGTTTATGGCCAGGGGGTGGGATTCAAATTTTTGAACAACCGGTTCTGTGGGTGTGGCTTAGTTGGTGGGTGTGGCTTGGTGGTCATGTTGTTGGCTGGGCCTGGCCAACTCAATATCACTCACATCAAGGTACGCATCTCCTCCTCTGGCCTCTCATGACTGTGGGGATGCTGCAACAGTCGTAAGTGTGAAAATCCAATCCCCTGTTCAGACAGGAAAACATAATTTCAGACAATTGAGCAGGTTTAGAGGCATTTCTCGAGATTAGTACTCTACTCCTCCACTCACCCTAGAATTCAACTATGCCTCCAGGCTCGAAATTTTGGGCCTGGACAATCTGGAACTCCACCACCTGTGGTCCGATCTAAGCATAGTAGACAAAATTGTCTGCTATAACATCTTACCTATCAACGACTTCTTCAGCTTCAATCACAATAATACACCAGCAAACAACCGATTCAAACTCAAGGTAAACCGCTCCAAACTTGATGGAAGAAAATACGACTTCAGCAACAGAGTGGTCAAAGCCTGGAACTCACTACAAGACTCTGTTGTTACAGCCTCAAACCCTCACAGCTTCAACCTCACACTGTCTACCGTGGACCTCACCCCATTCCTAAGAGGCCCTTAAAGGGGGCGTGCATAAGCGCACCAACATGCCTACCGTCCCTGTCCTACTGTCCCCATTTATCTGTATTTACTTCCTTGGTTCTTGTTTATGTTCATACTTGGTATCTTGTACATGTTTGACAAATAAAATAAATAAAAGATAAGTGGTTGTCCAATCTCTTTTCTTCTTCCAGTGATGGAGTCCTCACAATTTGCCCACTCATTAATTTCTTAATTTATTACCAGGTTGGCTTCTTGATTAGCTTCCGTCCATTGCATCTTGTTCTACCTTCAAGTGCTTTGGAGAATAGGTTGTGGCAGCCCCTTAGATGTTTCCAATCATGTTTTTTCAAGATGCAACTGGACTTTCTTGTTTTTCTTTGAAGATGTTTCACTTCTCATCCAAGAAGCTTCTTCAGAAAATTCTCTGAGATTGGTTGTTTTCTTGCAGACCTTTCATTACCCAACTAGGTAACATCTTCAATGCACTGTTGATGTTACTTAGTTTTGTGATTGGTGACCAAGCTCAGAGAGCACCAAGGATAGAATACAGAATACACTATAATAAAACCAATATAAAATTTGCTGTTGACTGCCTCTGGAATATTTTTTCAGAATTTTTACTTTAGGGAAATTTTGCCAAACTATGATATCTCCTTTCATATATAAAGACTGGATCTCCATTGATTTGCTTTTAAAAGGGGGTAACTGAAATAATCCGGTAGGAGACAAAAATTACAGGTTTCCCCATTTTTTTCAGAACCAAGTTTAAATAAAAAAGTTAGCTAGAGATGATGTAAAAGGTTGTGGCAACCCACAGTGCAAATGTTAAAAACTCATCTGGCTCTTTTTGGATATCAAATCATATTGGACAACAACTTTTGAGAGTCATGACAGGGTGAGGGAAGAAAGTATCTTTGTGATATATATCCATATATCCATCTTCCCAGCTGAAGAACATAATTCTGATGATGAAAATTACAGGGGTTGGCAAAGAAGGCCAAGGTGCATATGAATGCTTGAATCTGACAGAAAACTGATTTCCTCTCTCTTTGTAATCCACAAACATAGCATTTGTTAGAACTATCCAATCTTGCTACCCATAAAGCAAGGAAGCTCCCACGGAAATAAATCTTATTTATGCCCAATATTGACAGAACATTTATGGGCCTTTTTTAATCCAACTGGAATCACCTTGGGTGGCGTTTAGTAGAATCAAACCAGCACAACTTAATTGGGTATTGAAAAATGGAATTTTTTTCTAACTGAATGCGGAGCAGAAATTTCAGGGGGTGGAAAAGGAAAGAGTGCAGAGAAGACTATATTTATTAGAAGTTCTGTAATCCTCCTTTTCTTACCCACAAATCTCCTCATCCCAGTGACCTCATATGGCTCTTTCTGCAAACTTCAGCAGGTGGGTTTGTGCTCTGACTTGTCTTCTTTAGAATTTTTTGAGGGAGGGAGGGAGGAGCGAGCAAGAGAGAAAAAAAATTAATTATTATGAGATGCTTACTATGATCCTTTAAGAGAATTTTAAATTTTTAAAGGGGCAACAAAGTGCCTTAGTCTTTATTATCAATAGCAAAAGCAACAGTATTTAGATTTATATATCGCTCCACAGTGCGTTGTTCACAATGTACAAGCATTATTTGTGTGTTGCGTCCTACAAAATGGATTCTCATTTTGCCAACCTCGGAAGGACAGAAGGCTGAGTCAACCTTGATCCCCATCAGGATTGAACTCCAGTCTGTTGGCAGAGTTTGTCCACAATACGGCAGTTTAACCAGTACGCCACCAGAAATAATGTCCACAAAAAAAAACCCAAAGGAATTCTTGCCATGTTGGCTGGAAAAAGGCCAAGTGCAGAGACTTGAGGCTGGATATTCAGATTTCTCTTGGATCAATCCATACCAACTGAATTTAAGCAAACCACTGCATTTATTTGCAAAATATGTAGGTTGTGACGTTCACACAACATCTCAGTCTCAGATGAAATGAAGGTAGGTAGTTTGTGATTCAGCATAAGAATCTAATCATTGACTTAACATGTTATTGTTACATGATCTAGAATTCTAGATCATTATATTTAGCAATAATATGGCTTATTTTTGACTGGGCCCCATACGCTTTGTGAAGACAGCAATTATATTTGGTTAACCTGTTTAGCATTTTATGAAAACACAGCCCACCAACTGAAAGAAGAAACAAATTAATAAAATATTTGAATTTACTGTAATTACTAACACCATGTAGGTAAGCTTCTCTTAGATGATGCAGAGAACCCTTGTTGGCAGCAAAAGTTGAATATTGTATATTTGTTGCTTCTCGGCAGATGGATAAATGGCTTTCATGAAGATTTACCAGCAACTCTCTAATTGAAGATCTAATGCATAAGATATTTGATACAGCTGTCTGGAAGATTGGTGCAATGGCCTGAGCTGGTTCCAGCTGTTGGCAGATGCCAATCAGAGAATGGCTCACTAGGAGCAGAAGGAAGACAAGGAAGAACTTTGAAATCTATTTGTAGCCTTTTGGGGTATTAGATAGGTTCACCACCTCGAGTTACTTATGAAATAATAAAGGTCGAATAAAAATCTAATAATAGTGAAGGTCAAGGTTTTGAGGGACCAGTGGCAAATAGGCCACAACAACTAACGAATTGCAACACTACTCATTCCTGACTTCATATCCCTCAAAGAGGAAAAGGATGACTATTACTGGAATTCTAGAAAAAGAAACTGAGTCTCAAAAGAATATTGTGAAAGTAAGCTTGTAGTTGGAACCCAACTCTTTCACATGTCCCCACCACTTCCTGCTATATAATATATCTCCCATCACCCAAAAACAAATTTGAGGCACATGAAGTTATATAGAAAAGTGAGAATGGAACTCCGGAAGATAAGTACCACAGAAGTAGATCACCCAGGGGTTGCGTTTGGTTTCTTTTTTTTTCAAACACTCATTAACTTACAATTAGGCAGCCTCAAAAGGGGTAAAAATTAAATTCTTATTTATAATTCAAGAATTTCAGCAGGATACAAGAACGCCAAAGAGTTCAGTGCTACCTCACAATGGTGTCACAAACCAGCACCCCTGAGCCACATGATTTCAATCTCTGCTATTGTTAGACAACCCTCTTGCATTTCAAAAAGAGAATAAAAGTTGCACATCAATTAGCATTTAAAACGATTTATCTCACCCTGAGATCTGAGTTCCCCTTTGTCGGCTTTTGAGATCCACGCAGGAGGTAATGACTTTTGAGACGTACATTGTGCAGAGGTGAGGGGTGCATGAAATGGAATAATGTTGAGTTTTCCGGCCTCAAAGATCCGACTTGCCTTTCTCTTTGGGCTTAGATGGGTATGACGGAGACTACTATTGTTCTTGGAAATTTATACAGATGGTTTGACTAGAGTCCATAAGATAAGATTTCTCCAACCTTGGCAACTTTAAGTTGTACGGACTTCAACTCCCAGAATTCCCCAGCCAGCATGGCTGGCTGGGGAATTCTGGGAGTTGAAGTCCATACATCTTAAAGTTGCCAAGATTGAAAAAACACCGCCCTAAAATATGTCATTCCCAATCTCATTTTGCAAGGATTCAGACTTTCAAGGACTACACTGTCTTTGACCAGAATCCCAAGACTGCCCAATCAGAGAACAGAACAAAACAGGGAGGCGGGTTAAGCATGAAAGCTTTTCTCGTGCTTTTATTTTCAAGGATTGGAGTGAATGGGGGCAATGGGGAATGTTTTTCATTGCATTCTTCACAGGCAGTGAATGTTCTGACCCAAACCCTTTTCCAATAAAACAAACACGAACCAAAGGGAACAGAAACCTTTTAATGATTCTTATGAACTTTGATAAGCACGAGCCTCGCCCAAACTGTGCAAGGCTGCCAAGAATAACAGATAAGAAATATTTTACAACACAAGAGTCTTTAAATACCAACTTAAGATACTGTAATGCCCACGAGGCTGGAGTTTCAAAATGTTTTTGCTTCCTACAAAGAACATCTGATTCACAGCTGGCTTTTATCTTCTTGAAGGAGGGGCCATTACCTTGCTGCCTTACTCCCAAGTCACCTGTGCTGCTGCAGCTGCTCTTTCTTGCGAGCAGCCCTGCGCACACGCGCACTTGGCACAGGCTCCTCGGGAACCTCCTCATTGCTGCTGCCAGCCCCCACAATCTCTGAAGGCAGCAGTCCACTCGCTAATGGTCCTGGCACCTCATCTGAGTCCTCGCTCTCCTCAGCCATCCACACCTGCTGCGGGCTAGCCACAACAGTGAAGGAGCACAAGTCTTGATTGTCTAATACAGATCACCTTGTTTATATTCCTTTCTATCCTTGCTAGCACAAGACGTCTTGGTGGCTCAGCGGTTAAGATGCTGGGCTTGTCATCTGGAAAGCTGGCAGCCCAGGTTTGAGACCTGAGAGCCACGTGATGGGGTGAGCTCTCGTCCTCACCCCAGCTTCTGCCAAGAAGT
This sequence comes from Pseudonaja textilis, assembly GCF_900518735.1. Next base: position 3,878,005 of record NW_020769308.1, read on the forward strand.
TTGAAAGCATGCAAATGCAAGTAGATAAGTAGGTACCACTATGGTAGGAAGGTAACAGTACTCTGTGATGTCATGCTGGCCACATGATTGTGGAAATGCCTTGGGACAGCGCTGGCTCAATGGCCTTGAAATGGAGATGAGTGCTGCCCCCTAGAGTCGGAAACAACTAGTGGAGTAATATTTTTTTTTTTAACCTTGCTAGTACACCCATTTGTAGTGTTAGAAGAAAATGCCGGTTCTTTACAAGCTGAGTCAATAAACAGAGGACACCCGCTTGAAACGGAGGTAGAATTTATTCAACAGCAAAAATGAACAGCACAGCCATCAAACAGGACCATGTTTTATAAGGAAAAGTTGGAAATATTTGTAGGATGGTTTAGACTTTCTTATTAAAGCATCTCTATGAATTTAACCAAGCTCTTAGTCTGTCACAAAGCTGATATTTTTTTTAATTCCAGAGATTCTAAGCTGTTTTTCTCTTGCCGTGTCTGCAGTTATTTACTTATTTGATAATGTGCAAGCAAGGTTTGGATTCTGTCTAAGATACACACACACACACACACACACACAAACACACACACTTCGCTCATCATGCAAAGAATTTTCCTTTCCCAAAAGTTTTATTATCCCTTTTACCTACATTGCCTTGCTTTCTGAATATTGCAGCTACTTTATCGTTTTAATTTGAGCCATTTTAAAGGGAAGTCATTTTTGTAGGCTATGTGTTCACTGCAAAGTAGCATAAATTCTGCCTTTTATGAATATGTCCCAATTCAGGGGTTATAAAAGGGCTTTGGAATCTTCAGCTACATTAAATGGATTCTCGCCTTCTCCCTCTTTCTCATTTCGTGAATTTCTAAATTGTGCTCTCCAGTTATTGCCCATATACTATATCCTGCTTGCTTTATAGCCAGGAGGAATATATAATTGATCACTAAAAACGATGAATCATAGAATCATAGGGCTGGAAGGGTTAAGAAAAAATAACAAAATAACAGACTTGGAAGGGTCTGGAAGACCTTGGAGGTCTTCTAGTCCAACCCCCTGCTCAAGCAGGAAACCCTATAGCATTCCAGACAAGTAGCTGTCCAGTCTCTGCTTAAAAGCCTCCAGTGATGAAGCATCCACAACTTCTGAAGGCAAGACTTTCCACTGGTTGATCGTTCTCAGTGTTAGGAAGTTTAATTCCAGGTTGCTTCTCTCCTTGATTAGTTTCCATCCATTGTTTCTTGCCTTCTGGTGCTTTGGAAAAGGGGTTGATCCCCCCATCTTCTTTGTGGCAGCCCCTTAAATATTGGAACATTGTATCATGTCACCCATAGTCCTTCTTTTCCCTAAACTAGACTTCTTCATAAATTTTAGTCTCTAGGCTCTTGATTATCTTAGTTGCTCTGCTCTGCAGCTCCAGAGTCTCAACATCTTTTTTATAATATGGTGCCAAAACTAGATGCCGTATTCCAGGTGTGGTCCTACTGAGGTTTTATAAAGCAGTGTTAATCCTTCATGTGATCTTGATCCTATCCCTCCATTTATGCAACCGTGCACAAACTGTTTAGGCAAGGGACGTTAGAGGTTTCCCTGTTTTTAAATTCCATTTCTATCTGATCAGATATGCCAGGGTTCCTGTTTCAGAAAGAGCTCACCTAAAGCCAGGGGTCGGATTCTACCGTATCGGACTGGTTCGGGTGATCTGGTAGTTCCGGTGAGTGTTTGGCCCCGCCCACCTGCCCCTCGTTTTTTCTATGCTTTATTTCCTGGTTGTTTTTTTTTAGCACAGCTGATTCATGCGGCAGAACGGTTTGCCACGCCTCAGCTATTTCAGTCACCGGGGCTGCAGTAGAAGGTAAGTAATTGAGTTGAAAATAAGCTTTTTAAAAATGTAGACCACGCATGCCAAGTGTGCACCCACTGAACCGGTTGTTATACCGGTTGAATTGCACCACTGCCTAAAGCTGTTTAGAAAACTAGCGGTATTTCATACAATCGGGGTTGGGATTCAAATTTTTTAACAACCGGTTCTGTGGGTGTGGCTAGGTCGGTGTGGCTAGGTGGGCGTGGCTATGTGATTGGTGGGCATATTTTTTTTTTTTCTGTTTTGCAACACCCCAATTTTTTTGCCTCCTGGGTGGTGTTTTTACTCCCAGGAAGCTTCCCTGGGCCCAGGAAAGCAAAAAAATGGTGCGCAGGGAGGTGGGGGGTTGGGGGGGCACAGCTCCCCACCCCTGCATGCTCCCTTTTGCCTCCTGGGCCTCAGGGAAGCCTCCTGGGTGAAGCAGTAAGAGAGCAAGCGGGATCCCAAAACAGCTGATCATCAGAACAGCTGATTGTAGGGAGGGGAAAAAAGAAACACCTTAAGGAGTGACTGGGTAGGGGAGAATGCAGCCAGCGATGTCACTCATGCGCGATAAGGACTGACTGGGCAGGCAGGGGAGGGGAGGGTGGGAGGGGTGGGGCCAGCCAGGGCATTATTTGCCAGTTCTCTGAACTGCACAGATTCATAGCAACCGGTTCGGTAGAACCGGTTTGAACCAATAGAACCCCATCCCTGCATACAATGCATCAGGCAATGGGATAGAATTCTGCACTCAGGTGCTTACAGAAAGTGCTATGGCTAATTTCTAACTTAAAAGCTTCCTTTTCCCACCCCGCTCTAGTGGAAGGTTGCCCTAAATCCTTTTCATATGCTAAATTGCACTGCAGATAAAACTGGTTTCATAGGAGAGTGGGGAAATCTTAAAACTCTAAATTATAGGTAATCCTTGATGGCCAACCACAATTGAAACTGGAATTTTTCATTGCTAAGTAAGGTGGTCATTAAGTGAGCTGCACCCAATTTTACCATCCTTTTTGCCATGGTTGTTAAGCAGATCCCCATGGTCATTAAGGGAACCAATCTGCATTTCATAACGTGTAGAAAACTTCCTTGGTTCTGCAAGCTAATAACGACTGTTGGTGAACCCCTAGAAATTAAAAGATATGCTTTGTCCTACATCCCACAATGGGTTAATTTCTGAAACATCCTACTGTAAGACAAGTCCATTAACTTAGTTGATTGTGAGGAAATTAGTATCAGCATTTCTTGAAGCCTGCTGGGTTCCTGATTGCTGATTAGAAAGGTTGTCACTCCAGTTGTTGCATTTAATTTAAAATGAAAAATGGGGATTGCCACAATATTGAGTTCATCCAACGCAATGTATTGTTAAGGGTAATCTCTTCCTTACCACATTCAGCTTCCCTCCCATATAGCTTTTCTCCAAACTTGTACCTTCTTATAACTTGGACTACAGCCCCCATTGTCCTTAGCTGTGTGTAGCGTTCTTTTAGCAAAATAACAGGGTTGAAAGAGATCTTAGAAGTCTTCTAGTCCAGGGGTCACCAACCTTTTGGATCTCAGGGACCACCAAACTCATGATTTTAAATCCTGCGGACCGCTAATATGGATTTTGACTGATGGCGGCTTGCTGATGTTGGTGGGAAAGCCGGTCCCATATTCCAGAGCTGCAGTAGTCACAGGACTGGCCCTTTGGTCATCCCAGAGCAGCTGCTCCTCCACCCAGGTGCACCGGCCTGCCATGGACTGGAGGAGCTGTTCCGTCAAGTCACCCCAGGGCAGATTTCCCTCCCCCACCATTGGTCTTACCTTCTAGTTCCAGCTCGCATGGCTCTACTCAAGGTAAGGTTTGCACTCAGCTGAAGCAAGGGGGTCAGCAGGTGGACAAGCCATGTGGGTAGTGAAGCCTTGTGTTCCCGTGCAGCCTGGATTAATTGCTTTGGGGGGGGGGACATTTCTCTGCGGACCACCAAAATTTTCTCGTGGACCACCAGTGGTCCCCGGCCCACCGGTTGACAACCACTGTTCTAGTCCAACCCTCTGCTGAAGCAAGGGATCCTATATTATTTCAGACAAATGGTGGTCCAATCTCTTCTTAAAAACCTCTGACGATGCAGCAACCAGAACGTCTGGTGGCAACCCATTCCACTGATAACCATAATTGTTCCCATTGGAAATTTCTCCTTAGTTCTAAGTTTGAACTTTTCTTGATTAGTTTCCATCCATTGCTTCTTGTCCTGACTTCGGTGTTTTGGAGAATAAGTTGACCCCTCCCTTTTCTTTGTGGCAGCCTCTTAGATTTTGGAAGACTGCTATCATGTAACATGTCCAAGATATTCCCCTTTGCTCCTTTCTCTGTCCTCCTTAACACTTCTCCCAATCCAGCTCGTCAGTATTTGGCTGAAGCTGGTCATGTTTGATCCATTGAGTTGATAATCATCCTTTACACTTTAAAGGTTTTTTTTAAAAAAAATCATCAATGTTTAGTTAACCAAGACTTTAAAAAAAAAAACATGGATCTTACTATTTTAATTACAAAACCCAGTGTTTTCCAACCTGAACAATTTTCAGATGTGTGGACGTCCCAGTCTTAACTTTTTGAGAGTTGAAATCTGCACATCTAGAAATTGCTTGGGATAGGAAATACTATCGTGGTTATCTCCGGAGAACAAATTACCTACTATGTGGAGTAGTGGTTGAGATTTTGGACTAGGATCAGGAAGAATCCAGGTTCAAGTTCACCTGGAGTCCCAGAGGCAGTGTTGTGTGTGTGTGTGTGTGTGTGTGTGTGTGTGTGTTAGTGGTGCAAGTGCTGGACCAGGATGGGGAAAAACCTAGATTCTGGTCTTTTCTCAGCCATGAGGGATTCTGGGCCAGTCATTCTCATTCAGCCAATAAGCCACTGTGATGATGTGGTATTGTGTTAGACTATGAATAGAAACCTATATTCAAGTCCTCTCTGAGCCACCAAAGCTCATTGGATGACTCATTGTAAGACTCATTTTAAGACTTGTGGACTTCAACTCCCAGAATTCCTGAGCTAACATGACTGGAGGAAGATTCTGGAAGTTGGACCACAAGTCTTAAAGCTGTCAAGTTTGAAGACCCCGACATCAAGTTTGTTATTATGAGGAAACCCAGAAAAAGAAGTACTGTATTCTATTAGAAGAAGAGAGTGTAGCTCTCTGAGTTTGTTTGTTTTCTTGCAGACATTTCATTGCCAAACTAGGCAACATCATCAGTGCTAGTGAGCATGGGGTTTGTTGCTCTCTGTTTAAATGCTAGTGATTTGACCTTATCAGTCTTGTCTGAAGACAAACAAGGTAGAAGTAAACAATAACCTAACCAAGGAACCACCTAGATCACTCCCACCAATACTGACAGGGCAAGCCACTTGTATATAAACAGAGACTAAACCCCATTCCCTTCTAGCACTGATGATGTTATCTAGTTTGGTAAAGAGATGTCTGCAAGAAGACAGCCAAGCTCAGACAGCACCGAAGACTCCACAGTATATTCTACATAATACCTGGCAAGATGTAGATCTATCAATAAATACACCATTATTTATATAGTAGCTGGCGTGAGTCAGGTTGACCCTGTCCCCATCAGATAATATTCCGAAGACATACATTTCTCACACTTTGTCTTTTTAAACATTTTAATTAAAAAGAAAGAAAAAAGAAAAAAAAAACCAATTCTTGCAGCCCATTCACATGATCAGATTTTATGTGGCATGGATTTTATGAGATTTATTCATCTTTCTCTCCCCGCCCCCCGCCCCTTCTTCTTTTTTTACTTTTTTTATACAGAGGGATTTCACAAGTATGTCGACAAAGAGACAGAGCAGGGGAAAAACAAGGCACTGTGAGATATAAGCAGGTAGCCAGTGATCAAAGCGGTGGCCCAGACAACCCAATTTTCAAGCCTCTGGCCAAAATGTCGGCCTTGCTGAAACGAAATGAATGGAAAACCGGGAGGACCAGGAACTTTATAACATGAGTGCCAGAGACAGGAAGAGCAATTTCTAGAAAGAGCCGCAACCGTTGTGCCATCCTGCCTTCTTAAAGCTGTAGATAGCTGGGAGATTCTCTGCTTCTCTTTCCGTAAGTGTTGGACCCTACATTGGTAGGTGCGTAGATGGTCCCGATGGTGTTGCTGGACCGGACCAGGAAGTCTGCCAAGCGTTGTGTCACACACGTGGCCGTGTTGCACTTCCGTTTGTCCAGATAGTGGCTGTTGGTCATTAAAAGCAAATAAATTGAACAAACAAACTGATAAATAATAAATAAAATCAAACACACACATACACACACACACACACACACACACACAGAGGGAGAGGGAGAGAGAGATAGAGAGATGATCCCCTTCCATAGTCATTTTTACAACATATAACAGGTTAGTGTATGCTTTTAATAAATGCTTTATATTTACTCTTATCAATATTTTTGGGGGGGATTTTTGCAGGTAACCAGAGTGTAAACTCCATGGATGAAAGTCACTTCACCTAAGGCCTTTCTAATTCTCCCTGAAAGCATTTAGCAAGAGCAAAAGTACTTAGACTTATATACCGCTTCACAGTGCTTTAACGGCCTTCTCTAAGTGCTTTATAGAGTCAGCATATTGCTCCCCAATAATCTGGGTCCTCATTTTACCAACTTGAGAAGGATGGAAGCCTTGAACCCATCAAGATCCAACTGCTGGCAGTCGGCAGAATTAGCCTGAAATACTACAATGCTGCGCCACCATGCCTCATTTAATGACTGTTACATCGGTGAGAGATCCATGGTCTCTCTGAGCTTGGGTTATTCTTTTCTTGTAGATGTTTCCTTACCCAAACGAGGTAACATCATCAGTTCACTAGTTTCAGAGGTGGTATTCAGCCAGTTCTGACAGGTTCTGGAGAACCGGTAGTGGAAATTCCTAATGCTGGGAAGACAACTGATGGAGAATTGGGACTTTGAAAACAGTGGGTGGTTTTGGTTGGAACAGGCCTACTGTTCTCCAGCTCTGAGGTAACCCTAACACTGAACTTAATAGCCATAGGATGCTTGCAGAATTTGAGAAGGTATTTTTGGAAGGGGTGGATAGTAGATGAGAATAGAATATTTTGAAGGGGTCTATCTAGTTAGCTACAGAGAGAATCTCTTTGTTCTAGGTGTACTTCTAAAGCAATAATTACTGTGGTCTCCTTAATCAATAAAAACTGCCCACTATAAGGTTGAGTTTCTGCATTTTTCAGGCACACAAATCCCAAACTTCCTTTTCAAACTGATTGAGAAGAAAACTTCACCAAAGTGTAAAATGTTTTATCAATAAAGTGAATATGACTATATTGTGAAAATCTAGTCTGTTTTTTTTCCCTTCAGGTATAAATTGGCCTGAAATCCAACAGACAGAGCTGAATTAGTGAGTTCTCCATGCCACCAAAGTATAAGATTGCCTTATTTTTCTGTTAAGGTACTTGATAGACCAATCTTCTCTTGAAATTATCCATGGGAACAATCTTCAAAAGGATACTATAGCTGTAGAGGCAGCACAATGGCAAAAGGTGTGGAAAGGCCTCCGTAGTTTGATGGAATCCCATCAAGATGATAGATCTCAGAACACTTGGTTATTTTCTTTGAGAAAGGGAAGAGATGAGCAAATTATGAAACTCAATTTGTGAAACCAATATCACTGTTGTATTGAAGCTAAATGAAGGCTGCCTGGCTACCTTGTTCCAGACTGGGCCAATCTTATTCATGTTAGTGGGTGATAAATTTTTATTTACAAAATGGAGTAAAACTGTGAAAATTCTTTAAATCAGAAGTGAGTTGCATCTCGGGCAGACACTGCCTGAATTAAATGAAGTATTTTATTGAAGGAGTTTTGGTAGCAGACCAGGATGAAAGATGTGTATTTAACAGTCATAATTAATGCAGAAAAAAACCTTTTATAAACCCCTTGATGTATTCTTCTCAAGGTATAAGGAATTAAAAAAGAGGATTTCCCTTGCAGGTTTTATTAAGGTGATCACAGTTTTATTCAGCATCTAAAAACATTTAACTCTACCATATGTACCATAGATGCTGCACCATAGAGAGTATCTTAACTTAGTGCACCTGTGTATGGTTTGCCAATTGCACAGTGGCAGATAGGACAACACTCCAGAGGGTTAATGTCATTGCCCAGAAGGTCATTGGTTTCCCTCTCCCCTCTTTGGAAGAGCTTTATAGCTCCCGCTGCCTTAAGAAAGTTCAAAACATTCTCAAAGATCCATCTCATCCTGGGCACCCTTTTTTTGAACTATTACCATCTGGCAGATGGTACAGAATAATAAAAACAAGCACAAATAGGCTGAAAAACAGCTTCTATCCTAGGGCAGTAGCTCTGTTGAATTCTACTGTATAGTGCAATATTAATGCAACATCAGGGGTTTTCAATTCATCTGTATAAGAATGTGAAGGATGTGTGTGTTTATTTTCATAGTTATAATGTACACTGAAGATGGTATTTAATTTTGTTGTACGGGGTGCAACAACAATAAAGTAACCCCCCCCCACACACAAAAAAAACCCTAAACTAAACATAAAACTAACCTGGGCAGTGATGAAAGTGTTGGGATTTCAATCTTCAGGATTAGCAGAAGGCTCACAAAACACACAAATATAAATTGCACTACTTGATTTGCTGATCGATCCCCATCTCATGTCTTTGGCCCTCAGTAGAATGAGGGGAGTCAAAAGATTAGCATCACTTAGTGCATGTAGACCCTGACTTACAACCATTCGTTTAGTGACTGCTCAAAGTTACAACAGCACTGAAAAAAGTGACATAAGCTATGACCATTTTTTCACACTTACAGCCATTCGCAGCAACCAGGTGGTCAGAGGGAAAAACCGGATTCACTTAACAACCGTGTTACTAACTTAAGAAACAGATAACAGATAATCAGAGTTGGAAGGGACCTTATAGGTCCGTGATGCGAACCTATGGCACGTGTGCTACAGGTGGCACGCAGAGCCATTTGTGCCAGCACGCGAGCTGCAGGCAAACTTACCTCATTGGGCATGCACACATTTCACAGCTGATTTTCAGTTGGTTTGAGGCCTTTTTCGGCCTCCCAAAGGCCTGAGGGAGGTTTCTGCAGGCTTCTGTAGGCTTTGCAGGCCGAAAACTAGCCCTGTTTTGTCACTTCCTCTTTTTCTGAAAATACTGGAAGTGACGAAATGGGGCTAGTTTTCAGCCTGCAAATCCTGCAGAAGCCTGCAGAAGCCTTCCTCAAGTCTTTGGCAGGCCGAAAAAGGCCTCAAACCAACTGAAAATCAGCTGTGAGCTGCAGTGCAGATAAGGGGATGGCAGGGGTGGGTGGGGATTATGTGCGCATGTGTAGGGGGCAACTGCAGTGATTCGCTTCATGGTTGCCACAAGGCAGAGGGGGAGAAAGGAAAGGGGAAAATTAGATAGCTGAGGTTTTGCAGTCAAAATAAAAACTTTTCTTTTAGGAACCAAGTTCATTCTCAGGTGGGTGCCTGAGAAGAGGAGGAGTGGAGTAACCAAGCAACCTGCCAGAACCTCTATTGGACAAAGTGACCAGTGATCTGAGGGGAAGGGGGAACTTTCACTTTTTAATCAGGTGAAAATCACGGGAACTTTCAGAGTCAGTTTTCACCAGTTGTGCCAATATGATGTGTCCTATAAATTGTTCTTTGAGGAATCTACCTGCCCAGGAGTTCTGCTTTCTATGGGTGCATTACTTGGAATGCTGACAGACTACCTGCACAGGTTTCATCCGTGCTAGCTCACTCCATGGATTAAACTTGTGCAGGTTGTTTGTCAGCATTCCAAGTAATGCTTTAATCTATGCTAGCTCACTACAGTGATATGCATGGCTCAGTAGCTAAGATGCCGAGCTTGTCAATCAGAGAGGTCGGCAGTTCAGCGGTTCGAATCCCTAGCGCTGCGTAATGGAGTGAGCTCCCGTTACTTGTCCCAGCTTCTGCCAACCTAGCAGTTCGAAAGCATGTAAAAATGCAAGTAGGAAAATAGGGACCACTTTGGTGGGAAGGTAACATCATTCCGTGCACCTTTGGCATTTAGTTATGCTGGCCATATGACCATGGAGATGGCACTGGATCTTCGGCTTAGTAACAGAGGTGAGCACCACCACCCTAGAGCTGGAACCTTTACCTTTACCTTAGCTCACTACAAGAATCTGAACTACTAACAGTCAAGGTAAACTGGCAGTAAATAAGAGTCAATGGATTCAAGGTGGGCTGGACTTAGATCTCTGGTGGATTCCAAACTGATGACGCACTTGACCCCTCCCTTGGGCTCAGCCTGCTCATCTCTTCCATGAACCTTTCTTTAGATCATGCAGAATTTCATCAGAGAGACCTATTCAAGGCTTAGGGAGAGTTTCAGAGCAGATATTTTAAAACAGATAATTGAAAATAAGCACAGTTCTTGTATTTTCAAGGTTCATCAGTCAGAGCAGAAGACAAGGCATCACATGAACACCTTTCTCAAACTGGTGTACATTCCAGTTGCGTTGGGAGTGTAATGTTTTGAATTCCTAGCTGGAACAAAAATCACACTGACAAAATTTCATGGGTGCTATAGACCCAACCAGCACAGAAACCAACAAGTGTGTGGAAAATTGTTATAAATAAACAGATCTGTGTTAATCATGCAAGCAGGTGAAGGTACAGAAGAGCTTACATGTGATTTTTTTTTTCCAAAGCAGCACCTTCAGGATATAGCCAAAAAGGGGAAATTATACTATCATTTAGTCATTAAGCGGCAACAGTGACTCAATGTTTAGCTTTGGATGAGCTTTTAAAGGCTATTTAGAGCACTTACTGATAGCATGAGAAGTATTAGAATGACAGTCACTGCTATTGTCTCTTTTCCTGTGGCTGGTAGAAATCTAACTACAGTTTTCTCAAACTCTGTTCAAACTCTTTCTTACCCACCCACAGTTGTTGAGAGTTATCCCAATAAACGAGTATGGGAATTGCCAAACCACAACTTTCAATTAAAAAAAATAAAAAAGTCCAGTTGCTTTTTGGACCTTTGGAACAACCAATCTGGATGATTGAGAACCTCCACAAAAACTTTCAATAAATCAAAGCTGTCCTGGGTCACAAAGATTAAAGGACTTGTCCTGAGTATAGCTGGGTGACAGAATGATTTAATAAGTTGTGTCACTTGCATAATTTGTGACATAATTACACTAAGGGTACCTATTGTTGCATTCTGATTGGCATCGAGGCGATATGTCACTTCCGAATGCCAGAAGTTCACAATGAATGCATTATTCTTTGTGCATGAAACTGTGTCTGTGTCATATCTATGAAAGAAAGCTGGATGTTTTTATGTTTTGTTTGTTTTGTTTGTCTTTAAAAACTAATAAAATTGTTTTCAAAGGAAACTGTGTCTGGAGGCATGATATAAAATGTATTACAATTGTTCCTATGTATTCTCAGGCCTCGTAATTCCTAAGAATATCACAGCCTTGCTACAAAAATCTGATTCAGTAGCATTCTGCTATCCTTGATAACCCACCATTAAGTGTTCCTCAAAAGCTCTCAAGTAAAACAAGAAAGGATATATGTCATTCTTCTGTTGTTCTGGAGCAACTAATAATGACCAACGTGCTGTCTTTGATTTGGGAAAAATTGCCAAAAAATAGAATTACAGAATCAGAGTTGGATGGGATATCATCAAGTCCAGTCCATTGGACACTGCAGGATTCCTTGAAACCCTGATTTGAAACCCCTATTTGAAAGGAAAAGAACTACTTTCCATGCATTTGGTAGCTCTGTCAAGAAGTTCTTCCTAATATCTAATCTGCTTCTTCATCCTTGGAAGTTTCATCCCATTAGTTCTGGTCTTACTCAGTGGAACATATCCTGGGAATGAACACAAAGCATTTCTTTACAGTGTGACAGCTGAGGACAGCTATGATGTCTCTTTTCAACCTTCTCTTCTGCAAGCTGAACATCTCTAGGTCTTTTAACTGTTCCTTGTAGGACTTGGGTTTCCAGTCCTTTCACTATCTTGGTCAAGCTTCTTTGGACTCGCTCTAGTTTATACTCCTATACTCCTTCGTCCTCTTATTTTCCCCACAACCACAGTCCTGTGAGGAGGGATGGGTTGGAGGAGAGTGACTAGCCTAAATTCACCCAGCCAGCTTTCATGCCTAAGGGAGGACTAGAACTCACAGTCTCCTGGTTTCTAGCCTGGCGCCTTAACCACTGGATCAAACTGGCTAATAGTGTGTGTGTTTGTGTGTGTATGGTGTATGGAGAGAGGGAAAGAGAGAGAGGGGGAGAGGGAAGGAGAGAGGGAAGGAGGGAAGGAGAGGGAGAAAGGAGAGACAGATAGAGAGAGAGAAACAGAGAGACAGAGACAGAGAGAGACAGAGAGAGACACACACACAGAGACACACACAGAGAGACACACACAGAGAGAAACAGAGAGGCAGAGATATACACACAGAGAGAAACACACACAGAGAGACAGAGACACACACACAGAGAGAGACAGACAGAGAGAGACCAAGAGACAGAGACAGACACTGAGAGAGACAGAGAGAGACAAAGAGAGAGAGAGAGAGAGAGAGAGTCAGAGAGAGAGACATACAGAGAGAGTCAGGGACAGAGAGAGTGAGAGACAGAGAGAGATACACAGAGAGACAGAGACACACAGAGACACACACACACAGAGAGAGAGACAGAGAGAGAGAGAGACACACACACACACAGAGACAGAGAGAGAGAGAAAGAGAGACAGAGAGAGAGACACATACACACAGACAGAGACACACAGAGAGAGACACAGAGAGACAGAGAGACAAAGAGACAGAGAAAGACAAAGAGACAGACAGACAGAGAGACAGAGAGAGAATTAGAGACAGAGAGACAGAGAGAGACAGAGAGAGAGACACACAGAGAGACAGAGACACAGAGAGAGACACACACAGAGAGAAAGACAGAGACACACAGAGACAGAGAGAGAGACAGAGAGACAAAGAGAGACAGAGTGAGAGACAGAGAGAGAGAGACACACAGAGAGAGACACACACACAGAGAGAGACAGAGAGAGTCAGAGACAGAGAGTCAGAGACAGAGTGAGACACACACAGAGAAGTACACACACACACAGAGGGACACACAGAGAGAGTCAGAGACACAGAGACAGGAGAGAGAGAGAGAAACCTCTATCATACGCATCTATGGCATAAGCCCTTTTTCAGGATTCAAGAAGTTAACTAATTCAATCTCATGGTTAAGCCTCTTATGTAAATACAACCAGAAATTTGTGCTGTCTGAATTTTTATTCCTGTCTTTAAATCATCTACCTAAAACCAAAACGTTTTAAAATTAAAAAGCTATAAAATTATCAGGGAGAGGTGTTTGGGCCTCACTGGAAATAGAGAAGAATTGGGGTGGAGGTGGTGATGTAGGACTTTAAAAGCTGGTAAGATTGCCTCCTGTCATCATGAAGATTCAGTTTCCCCTTTATACCCGCTCTAGTTTAATTCCATCATTTCTTTCTCCTACCTCTTCTCTTGATTAAGAAAAAAATGTTGCTGTTTCTTTCCAAGTCTTAAAGATGGACAATTCTTGGTTGATGACAAAACTGGTAACTCTGTCCTGAGAATTCTGGCTCTCAACTTAAACTCCCCTAAATAGATACCCTAAATGAACCCTGAGTGAGAGACAAAAAATGATTCTTCCACTTGAAAAGTTTAAAATGGGACAGCAGCCACCCCTAACCTTACATGGGTGGATTTTATTTTCCAGAATTCCTCTGACAATATAGCCATTGCTGAAAATTCTGGGATTAGAGTTCACCTCTTTAAAAGGCAACGTAGTTTAAAGAACTTCCCAGTCATGTTCAGTTCAAGATAATAGCACACCCCAGAAACACATTAAGTTCATTTAACTGCTGAACAGGAGGAAAGATCTGTGACCTGGAAACTGTCAGTTTCCATTCTCCTGTTGTAACAAAATGAAGTGATACCGAAATGTTGATGTATGCTGTGACATCAATCCTGTAAGAGCCACAATTATGTTCTTGCATTTTGATGGCTGGCATTAGTACAGACACGACAACATGTATCTTATTTAAACAAATCAGCCGAAACTATTTTTCTTCTGTTTAAGTATATTTGGAGCCACCTACCTTGAATATCTTAAAGAAAGAAAGAAAGAAAGAAAGAAAGAAAGAAAGAAAGAAAGAAA
>NW_020769308.1:3892081-3970130 GCF_900518735.1 Pseudonaja textilis
AAAGAAAGAAAGAAAGAAAGAAAGAAAGAAAGAAAGAAAGAAAGAAACCGGGTATAAATCAAATAAATAATATGAAAATGTAATAAAGCAAGAAGTGGTTTGCATATGCTTTGAATAAATCAACTGATTTATGCCATTTAACTCCATACACAATTTTGAAAACCTATTATGGAATTTATCTATCTATGTAAATATTTAAATCAGGATGGGAAATCAGGGACTTATTAGATCAAATTCAACTCCCATCACATTTATCTAGGATTTAAGGGATCTATAATAATTAAACACAGATTTTCCTGCCTTGGTTTATTCTTGCTGATGTTTTTCCCCGTGATTCAGAAAAAAGATTTTCTCAGTCTTGAGGGATTTTTCTGAAATCCAAAGGGGTTCACTGTGAATAATCTTCCTTTATATTAGCTTTAACATTTACTTTATGCTACCATCTTCTGATACAGTCAGAATCTATTTTTATCCACTACGATTAACTAAATTTAGCTAAAATAATCAAAATTAGTAGAGATCAAGAGTCTTTAAATGTTAACTCTATTATATATCTGTTGATCATTCCAAATGTCTTTTTATGTGAGTAACAAAATGTGACTATTTTGACTTTTCTCAAAAGGTAGGAAATTCACATGGGAATAAGTATTGGGTTATATGGAAATTTCTAAGACTTTCAGCACTTTTACTGAGATTAAAAACTCTGGGTGGGGAATGTTCTCGTATAAGGGGAACAAATGATTTGTTTTAATCTTCTCAAGGTAATGGAGACTTTCTCCTCAAAATAATCCTGAGTCAAAAGTCTAAAGTCAATATGGATGACTTTTCTGATATCTGTCTACAAATATGATACCATCTCTAACAACCTCGCCCTTTTTCATTTTGATTCCATCTCTAACAATTTCTTCTTTTTTATTGGTTTAAAATGGCTGTGGGAACATTCAGATTCTAACTCAGGTGAATGTAAAGGAGAAATAAGACATTGTGTGCCCAGGTTTTATGTGGATTTAAAAATATTCAAGTCTTCCTATTAAACGGAATAGCCTTTTTATAGAGCAGACAACAGTGAAGGCAGAAATACTGGTAAGCATTCAATATATAAAGTTAAAGGAAGAAATATTGCGGTGCGTAAAACTTTAAAAAAATATACATTGCCATTCCTTGTAGGACAGAATAATCTTTAAGAGACTTATTTATGTATTTGTTTGTTTGATTATCATGCTTCTAGACCTTCCATCTCCATGAAGGATATAGTTAAAGTAGAATCAACTTAAAAGGTAATTCAATTTTAGGAGCATCCATTTGGTCCTGAAATTTTGCTTTCAAGTTTACTTTTAGAAAGCCTAACATTACAAAGGAAAAGGTTAACATCTTAATAAAAGGGAGGGTTTTGTTATCTGTGTAATTATAGCAAATAAATAAATATAGCAAATAAATATATTTATAGCAAAGCAGGATGCCTATCCATTAAAGATATTAATGGAGAGGCACCCCTTTATGTCTAATAAATGTTATTAAAAGGCATACATTCTCATCAGTTGCATCTCACCATCAGAGATACAATTGTCGGTTGGATGTCCCATAAGATAAAGCCACAGAAAGTAGTCTTTAAATGAGAATAAACAGCAAATTTCCCTTTCTACATAGAATAGAATAGAATAGGAGAGGAGAGGAGAAGAGAAGAGAAGAGAATAAAAACAGAACAGAATAGAATCAAATAGAATTGAATTGAGTACAGTAGAAATAAGAATAGGATAGGATAGGATAGGATAGGACAGGACAGAACAGAACAGAACAGAACAGAGCAGAGCAGAATAACAGAGTTGGAAGAGACCTTGGAGGTCTTCTCTAAGCAGGGAGTTTGTCCACTATTTTGTCTTATTCTGGACAAATGTTTGTCCAGTCTCTTCTTGAAAACCTCCAGTGATGCAGGACAACTTCTGAAGGCAAGCCATTGCACTGATAACATTGTTCTCACTGTCAAGAAATTTATCCTTATTCCTAGGTTTGGATCTCTCCGCTATAAGCCTCTCCTTCTTTATCCCCATCTTTACCCCAAAACTAACTGCCTTTGGCATCACAGTAGTAAATACCAGCTTGTGCAACACTACACAAAAGTGTGGTTTCTTAGGGAAAGAGGAAGAGGAAAGAGGAGGAGGAGGAGGAGGAGGGGGAACAGGAAAGAAATAAGCTTTAAAGTTACTGACCTCTCGACGGGTGTTGCTTCCAGGGAGTTTAAAGTAAGAGACAAGATGATGAAAAGAAAAGGTCCCTTAAGACTGCACATTTCTCTTTTGGCTGTTTTTGAATGAAAAAGTAGGAGAAAGAAAAATTTGAAAAGCCCGAATTAGCAAATTAAAAACCCAAACCCAGCCCCACCCCCCAATATCCATTTTCCAGGATTCTCTTCGTGCTGAATGGCAAATCTTGCTATTCAATGGGTATTCAGTCAGGTGGCTCACCCGAGCCCAATCCAACCCCAATTTTTAACCTTTTCAATTTTCCTATTCAAGTTTATGAATGTACTGAAAAGAAAATTAAAAACAGGAGGGTATCTCCTCTCTTGTCTGGCTGGAAAGAATTTGCTTTGTGCATCAGGTCCAGCCCCTTCCTCACTCTGTTTACCTCTTTCTGAAGAGTCACAAGAAAGACAACATATTCTCAACCTGAGATTTACCTGGGAGGGTTAAATGAAGGTCCCTGCAACAGCAGAAAAGGATGGGTTGAATTCTACTCTTCTAATCCAATAGTCTTCGTTGCTATCTTTCTGGCTGGCAGACAATGCTGCTCTTATATATACCCCTTGTACTTTGTTCGGCTCTGACATCAAGCAGTCAAGAGAGAGAGACAGAGTGTGTGTGTATGCGCGTGAGAGAGAGAGAGAGATTGGCAGAGAATGGTTCTATCATTAACTTCTATCCCCATAGATGGAAATGCCTTAGTAAAAAGCTTTGCTCCTTGCTAAACTTCAGTTAAGTCTATTTTGGGGGCCTTTGCGAAGTGATGTGCTAATCAATTATGCCTCAACAACAGCAACAGCAACAACAAAATGGGTTTGAATAAGATCTTGAGGGAAGGGTTCCTGCAGGTATTCACGGTAGGCGAGGTGAACAAACGAAACAGGATTTTTTAGGAATTGCCAAGATAAAAAAAAGCTTGCCTTCAGAAGTTGTGGGTGCTTCAACACTGGAGGTTTTTAAGAAGAGACTGGACAACCAATTGTCTCAAATTGTACAGGGTCTCCTGCCTGAGCAGAGGGTTAGATTGGAAGACCCCCCGAGGTCCCACTTCCCGCTCTATTCTGATGGAAAAGGTGCGATTGGGAGATTTACAGTTGCTAAAAAATGAATAAAGGAACACTTGGGAAGATTATATTATTTTTTAAAAAAGGTTAAATCCCTTTTTTATTTTTATAAATATCTCAAGCAGAGAACATACCTAATACTTCTTCCTCCTCCTATTTTCCTCACAACACCAACCCTGCAAGATGAGTTGGCCTGAGAGAGAACGAATGGCTCCAAATAACCTAGCCACCTAAAGTGGGATTAGAACTCAGTCTCCTGGTTTCTAGCCTGTTGCTTTAACCACTAAACTGGCCTATTTTATTCTATTCTGTTCTGAGAAGCCACCAATAAAACTAAAGTTATTCCCAAGGCTGTATAACTTCTTCTAGAACAGGGGTGTCCAACCTTGGCAACTTTAAGACTTGGGAATTCAACTCCCAGAATTCCTCAGCCAGCAACACCCCTGTTCTAGAAAGTCAGTTCAACTGCTGAGACTGAACAAGCTAGAAAGTTAAAATGGAGATGGAGAAATAAGAGAGGAGCCTGTCAGGGTTCTAAGTAATAGATCCATTGAAAGCAAAAACTCCGAGGCAGGTAGATTCCTCAAAGAATAGCTTTATTGGAAATATCATATTGTCACCTATCTGGTGAAAACCGGCTCTGAAGAATCCCTCGGTTTTCTCCTAATTAAAAGCAAAAGTTCCCCCGCCCCAGTCCCAAACAATCAGTCACATGGCCCAATCAGAGCAGTGTCTGCTGGTCTGGTGACATCACTCCTCCTTCCCTTGGCCAGGTGTGAGAATGTCCTTGGTTCCCAGGAGAAAGTATTTTAATTTGACTATACAACCCCAGCTGTCTCTGATCCCCCTTCCCTATTCCCTCAGGTCTAGTGTGGCAGCACGGAAGCCCCAAAATGGCTTCAACCAGGCCAGCTTCAGAGTTGACAAAGCCATTGAATACCTTATGCCACCAGATTTGAAATTCTAGACCTAGACAACCCCAGAACTATGCTGCCTTCGGTCCGATCTAAGTGAAGTATATGAAATCATACATTGCAATGTCCTACCTGTCCATGAATACTTCAGCTTCAACCATAACAGTGCAAGAGCAAACAATAGATACAAACTCAAGGTTAATCGCACCAAACTTGATTGCAGGAAATATGACTTCAGCAACAGACCTGTCAATGTCTGGAATACTCAACCTGACTCTGTGGTTTCTTCTCCAAACCTCAAAAAACTTTAACCTTAGACTGTCTACTATTGACCTCACCCCTTTCCTAAGAGGTCAGTAGGGGGCGTGCATAAACGCACCAACGTGCCTACCGCCCCTGTCCTATTGTTTCTTTTTATTTTTCTTTTATGTACCCATTTCATGTATTCATAACTATGTTTATCCTTATACCTGTTATCTTATCATCGCTTGACAAAACAAAATAAATAAATAAATATGGAAAGGAAATGCAACCTTTGCAAAAGCGCAAAGAATCTTGGAGGAAGGGGAATCAGAGGATGGGTTCTGTAGTCCCTCAGCTTGCTAAGAAACCACAGAGTGCTTAGCAGCGGTTGGGGAACAAAAGCAACACCCATAAACAAGGCGATGGTTGATCAAGGACATCTAACCTACAATCAGGAGAGGTTTCCTGATGGTGAGAACATTTAATCAGTGGAACAGCTTGCCTTCGGGAGTTATGGGTCACTGGAAGTTTTTAAGAAGAGATTGGACAGCCATTTGTCTGGAATGGTACAGGGTCCCCTCTTGAGCAGGGGGTTGGTCTAGGAGATCTCCAAGGACCCTTGTTAAAGCCAGAGGAATAGGATTGTGTCAGCCCTTTGAGGTCGTTCAGCAAAGAAGCACCTTTATAAATACTAGCTCAATCTTCATTATAAGGTGACATTAACAGAATCCTGCACATCTGAAACTAATTTCTTCCCTCCTTTCCTTTTACTTTCAAGAAAACCAGGGAGAGTCTCTTCTGAAACAGTTCCCAAACTCTTCTATTTTTGTGGGCTGAGATATCTTTTACCCGATGGCTACCCGGTCTGCAGCATTTCCTCCTGTCTTCCAAAGTCATTCCCACGGACTTCTATAGAGAGAATAACACCACCCAAAGATTCTCTGTGCGATGGGTAGTCTTGAAGATGAATGAATGAGTGAATGAATGAGTGAATGAGTGAGTGAATGAATGTATCCTAGACCAGATCAGGACTGGCATCACTCTGTGGCTTCCATCATTATTGCAATAAATGTGTGTGCGTTTCTGTTTCTAAAATTGCAGAAATTTTTAGAGAACACATAGGTATTAAAGGAGTATTTAGAAGCATAACGTAATACGGCAGAAACAATGTATTTATGCTCATATCATTTACCTGCCTGCTTTTCACCATGCTATGAATAGGAAAGGAGTACAGATAGAGAAATAAAGCTTGGGATTTTGCAGAGAACATGGCGAGTGGATTAGATGCCATGGGCATCTCTTGGATATGGTCTGTGATGCCAGTTAGCTCAGCTGCATCTCCAATGTCTTTTTAGTTCTTTTCAGAGTAGGTTTTACATTAGAACATAATATAAAAGCTGTACCCTTAATTCTGCATGATGGGAATTTTTTTTTAGTGTTTTTCTATCTTGGCTTCTAAAAAATAGGAAACAAACCTTAAACAGTCTTGGGAATCTAATCCATCTTATTGTTGCCTCTCTGTCAAGAACACCGCTTTGGTTTTTAAGCAAATAAATATCTGGGTATGTGCATCTATTTTGTCACTTTTCCTAAAGATTTACAAAGGGTTTGGTCAAGGAATCTCTCTGTCAACGGTCAGAATTTATTTCCCAGTTATTGCTGTTCTCCATCACCCATATATAGTTCTAAAAATGGCAAAGAATAATAAAAAATGGCACAGCTGTTCTATAAACTGTTTTGTGATGAGTTTTTTTTCCAAATAGTCCAGCTAATAAATTAGGGTGGTATTTTCTGGATAATAAAGGACAAAACAAACAAGCCTGAACCTAATAGGAGTCAAGACATACACATGAAAGATTTCAGTCAGCAGTAAAGATGTGCAAGCAGAATGAATGGATGGATGGATGGATGGATGCATGGATCAGTTGGTTGCTCACTTGGGTGGATTTATGATGGCAGATATATTCTTTATAAATATATTAAGTAATGAAACTCAAATACTTTTGCCACCTAATGCTGTTAAAAGATTGAGGGCAAAAGAAGGGGATGACAAAGTATAGGGTGGCTGGATGGAGTCACTGAAGCAGTTGGAGTGAGCTTAAATGGACTCCAGAAGATGGTAGAGGACAGGAAGACCTGGAGAAATGTGATGGGTGAGACATGACTTCGCAACTAACAACATGTCAGAGTGTATTCCTGAACTGGAATAGAGCATGGTAACAGGCTCAGTCAATGAATAGGCATAGCAACTAAGTCAACCAATGAGGACTGTTTGGAAACTGAAACTAGAAGTAGCCTGAGCATGACTCTATATTAAGCTCTGCAGCTCTGAAGCTATATTGAGCTCTGAGTCTGTCTGTTGAAAATGAAACTGCTTCTCTCCTCTGCTGTGTGTCTTGCTTGCCTGCTGAACTAAAGTGAAGCTGATGTCTGTATTTTTGTCTGCTGAAGTTGAGTTGTTTTTTCTGTTCTGCACTTGTAACATGTCTGCTGAGGTTACTTGCAATATGCTTCTGTTTGAATTTGCTCCATGTTGGAGAAATCTACAACTGGTATTGTAAAATTCACTATATAAGTTTATAAAGAAGTTAAATGAAGCCTCAGCCATCTGTGTTTACTTTTCTGGTGCTGAATTTACGCTGCAATACTCTGAACACAACAACAGCAACAATATTAAGTAAGTAAATAAGAACAGATAATTTCCAGATGGCGAAAGCAACATGTGTGATACTGTAAAAGCAGTCCTGGATTTACACCCATTCATTTAATGACTGCTTGAAGTTCTGACTGCTGGAAAAAAAAGTGACTTACAACTGGTCTTTGTACTTTGTGGCTGTCACAGAGTCCTCGTTAGCCACTTGATAAAAAAATCAAGTGCGTGGCCATGTTTACATTGTTGTAGCATCCCAAGGTCACAGGATCACCATGTGTGACTTTCTCAGCTAGCTTCCAATAAACAAAGTCAGCGGGGAAACCGTATTTACTTAACAGCTGGATGATTCACTTAATAACCATGGTGATTTGCTTAACAACCAGGGTGAAAAAAATCCTCCTTAGTTCTAAGTCAGATGTCTCTTTAATGATCTTCCACCCATTAGTTTTTGTCCTTCCCTCAGGGGCTTTAGAGAATAGATCAATCCATTCTGCTCAGGGACAGCATCCCAATCAGGGCTGGGCTTTAAAATTTTTAGCAACAGGTTCTCTGCCCAGTTGCTGGGTGTGGGAGTTCAATAACCAATCATTTCAGTGTGCAAAGATGACTGCCCCCTTGGGCAGTTTTTATTGCATCTTATATGATTTTTTACAAGAAGCAAAAGGCAACATAAATACAGCATCAGGATTGGTGAAGACCCCCAACCAATCCTTAAGAATAATGATGATCTTAGCCAGGTGAGATCACATATCGGCTTGGGATAGCTCTGCAACATCCTGTTGATGTGAACTAGGTGAGATCATTGTACCAGCCCGGGACAGGGAGTGAGATAAAGAGGACCGTCTAGGTGTTAAGGTGCTGCCTGCGCCACCTACAGGATCTTATTTGCCACTATAGCTGGGTAGGCGTAGTTATGGTGGATGTGGCCTAATCGGACTCCTGCACCATGTTGGGGTGGCATTTTTACCCTCCCTGGGCTAGGGAGGCTTTCCTCGAGCCTCCAGGAGGGTGAAAACGGCCTCCCCAGGCTCTGGAGGCTCTCTGGAAGCTGGAAATGGGCCCATTTTTGGCCTTCCCAAACTTTTGGAAGGCCCATTTTTCGTTCTCCCTGAGCCTCCATGTGCGTGCTTTACTTACCTACATCCAAAACGGGCTACGTGGGGACTCCTGGGAGGGGTGGGGCAGGGTAGGTGGGGCCATCCAGGAATGGAATTTGGGGGGGTTCTCTGAACTGCACAGAATTTTAGCTAGAGACTCTTCTGAACCCCTGAGAACCTCCAGGAGCCTACCCTGATCCCAAATACCGGAAGACTGCTATCATATCACCCCCAGTCCTTCTCTTTGTTAGACTAGACATACCTAGTTTTCTCAACAAATCTCTCTTTCAAAGATGGGAAAAGGCTGAACAGACCTCTTTTTTTCCCCCCTATGAAAAACATTTCTGGAGAATGATCTTGCAATTCCCAAATGACCCTGACTTTCATCTCTACCTGGCATGACTAATGGCTGTGTTGGAAGAAATGTCCACCTGGGTTCAGTTCCAAGGGGGAAGAAAAGACACTGGAAACATGGAAACTGCTTGGAAGGATGGTTTAATGGTGGAAAGGACTACATGGGTTTGAATCCTGGGCATAATGGAGCCCATGGGTGAGAGAGGGAGAGAGATTTATACCATCTCTTGGGCTTTGAACTTGCTTCCTATTCCTGTGGCAAGAAATGTGTTATGTATTGAATGCATACGATCGTGTTAACTGTGTTAAAGTGAAACTAACCTTTAGATAACCCTAGCAGTTAGCTCCAACTGTTTTGGAGGGAAATTTAGAAGATTTATATTTGGGCGGGCTTTTTCTAGTTCTATGATTGGTTAGGGCCCTATGGGCCTATAGTATAAATCAGAGGCATTTGCCTGCAGTTCCTCAGTTCCAGTTTTGAGTCAATAAATGCTGTTGCAACTATGCTGGTCTGGTTCTTGCCTGCTGAAGCCCACTACGTAATAAAATGCATCCTGATTGGTTGTCAGATCCTCATGGGACCATGCAGGGGGTAACTTTATAGGTTGTCTTGAGTCCCAGGCTTGTTTGAATTTTGCTGGGTGATGTAATGAAGGAGCTTTGGGTAATTCCTATTACGGCTTAATGGCTTTATCCTTGTTTGGATCTGAGTGAGGGCTAATCTTGTCACCCTGGAGTTAAACATCTTTTGTCTTGTAGTTAGGATGACTCAGTATTTCTGGGGCTATTAACAAAGATGGCAGTTGCTTTCCAAGAGTAAGGTGACCAACTTTTTTACAATGAGAAGGAGGACACAAATAAATTGAAGAAAAAACCCAAAGCCACTTGCTCATGGTGCATTCTCTCAAAACAATTTTCCTATGTGGAGTACATGTGCCTCATAATTGTGTCTTTATTTTATTTATTTATTTTATTTGTCAATCGTTTACAAGATAATAGGTATAAGTATAAACATAGTTATGAATACATGGATACATATAAGAAAAATAAAAGAAACAATAGGACAGGGATGGTAGGCAAGTTGGTGTGCTTATGCACGCCCCCTACAGACCTCTTAGGAAAGAGGTGAGGTCAATAGTAGACACTAAAGTTAAGGTTTTTGGGGTTTGGGAAAAAAAACCACAGAGTCAGGTAGAGTATTCCAGACATTGACCACTCTGTTGCTGAAGTCGTATTTCCTGCAATCAAGTTTGGTGCGGTTTACCTTGAGTTTGTATCTATTGTGTGCTCTTGTGTTGTTATGGTTGAAGCTGAAGTATTCATTGACAGGTAGGACACTGCAATGTATGATTTTATATACTATACTTAGATCGGAGCGAAGGCAGCATAATTCAAGGTTTTCTAGGTCTAGAATTTCAAGTCTGGTGGCATAAGGCATTCTGCAATGAGTAGAGGAGTAGAGAACTCTTCTTGTGAAATATTTCTGGACTTTCTCAACTGTGTTAATATCAGACACGTAATGCGGGTTCCAGACTGATGAGCTGTATTCAAGTATTGGTCTAGCAAATGTTTTGTATGCTCTAGTTAGTAGTGTGATATTACCAGAGAAATAGCTACGTAAGATTAGGTTAACAACTTTTAACGCCTTTTTGGCTATGTAGTTACAGTGGGCTCTAGCACTTAGATCATTAGAGATGAGTATTCCAAGGTCCTTGACAGAGTTTGGATCATCAACAAGGTCTTGACTATTCAGCCTGTATTTTATTTGCTGATTTTTTTTTGCCAATATGTAGGACCGAGCCTTGACGAATCGTCATGTCAAATACAAATACGTCACATCACACACAACGGATGGGATCGGCATCGATCAAATACGGAGATTTACAGATTAGTCTTCAAATATCAAAAAGAAGGACACGTAGGAGGACACTATTCAAGAGAGGACAGAATTTACAAAAGGACTTTCCTTCCTTAAGGGACACAGTTGGTCACCTTATCCAAGAGCATGTTTCTCCTTTTCTCATGCAGGGAGGTGTAATATTCTGCGTTTTTAATATTTCCTAGAATATTTCATTCTGCTAGAAAAGGGGTGAGTGCTAACTTTCTACAGCTGGATAACCGGGAAATAATCCAAGTAATTTGGAGGACACCATGTGAGAGAAGACTATTTTACACAAACTGCAGAAGAAAGGAGTGGTCCAATATGATGTTCTTGACATCACAGGAAGACTGTATTACCCATTACATCTAAGTGAATTTTTGTTTACTTGGGGAAAGAGTTTAGGAGTGGCTAAGGATGAAATGTGCTTGAATTCTCATAACACTCTACTTCGTTCAACACCTTAGGCAATTGATGGTTTCTGTCCATAGAGGGCACTGTTGCCCCACTTTCAGGAGAATGAGACCTAACAGGTTAGCAATTATATAAACACTGGTTGATGAATCATAGATAATTGCATTTTTTGGAAATGGGAAAAACGCACCAATGGATCTGAACTGTCAATCAATCTTTATTCTTGCACCCTTAAAACACACAGAAACATGCAAAAACACATACAGAGCCCCCCTAGAATAAAAAAAAAACCTGTAATATAAATACATTACAGATGCTGACAAAGCCGCCTTCAAATTAAATAAACTAAGATATGTTGTGCTAAAAATGGTTGCACACCTGTTTTGGATAGATAGCATGCAAATCAGGAGAACTGCTTGGATGACAGAAATATTTGGTCTCTTGTGACAGTCAATAATAGAAGTTTTTGTAGCAGGACGTTGTTGTTTTTCTTGTTAAATCTCCAATACGATTCTGGGACTGGTACAGTCTGGGACTGGTACAAACTAACAGATCATGTCCTAACTAAAAGACCTAAGACCTACAATGATGATGAATTAATAATTCAGATTAAGAGAGTTGGAAGGGATCTTGTAGGTCATCTAGTCCAACCCCCTGCCCAACTCACTCATCATGATGGTCCCTGATGGCTTACAAATATAAAACCCCAATACCAAAACCAATTTTGCAACACGTTTACCTCCAGATTGTTAAAATTAGCTTCTATGGTGTAATAGGGGTTGGGTTTTTTTTTTTTGGTTGTTAAATAAAGAAATATGAAGTGAAAAGCATTACTCAAGGCATCAGAGATCAAGTCCACCTGTATCTGTGGGCATTTTAAAATTTAACCCATGTTTTGCCAAAAGGAATCCAGCCATATTGAAACACCATCTGATGTAGCAATGAGGTTGCTAATTGTTGATTTTAGCCACCTCGTTTTGGCTGAAATACTCATTTCCTGCCCTTTTGCTAACCAGGAAAAAGTTGATTCCAGGGAGAACCTCATACAAAAACTGGACCCATTAAACCCAAGTTAGCAACACTTAATTGCACTGCTCACGTGTCATGCGTTGCTCCACTGAACAAACCATGTTATGACTTAATGTGACTATTGGAAGTTAAAACCCATCCCCCTCCTAGGAAAATGAAATATTTTAGGATACACTAAAAAAGGCAGAATATTTTCCCTAAAAGGAGAAGTAGAAACTCAGAAGCAGAAACTCACCTCAGAAGCAGAAGCTCATCCCCACCTTTGTTAATGGGCAGGCCATTAAGCCTGGACCAGAGTCTTCTACATAACAAAGACCTCTATCAATCTCACCACATGGCCTGGGAAGATTGCATCAGCCAGCACCCAGGTGAAGCCATGTGATCCAGACAAAGCCTACAAAGTTATCTAAGACCCCCGTCCCTGGGAGTCTGACACCCAGTGGGGATACATTTCTTCAACAGGAACAGGAAACACTGCGGTGGGGCCCAACAGAGGTTATAAAACTAAGGGTCTCTCAGCATTTTGACCCTTCTTTTCCTTCACCCAAAATCTTGAAGCATGTGATTGTCCTTTCCACTTTGGAGCTCCAAGCCTTGTGGTCCTGCTGTCCACCATTAAACCATCTTTCCAAACAGCCTCCATGTTTTCAGTGTCTTTTTCCCCACTTGGAACTGAACCCAGAAGGATAATTCTTCCAACAGATACAAGCAATGAAGTTACAGTCATACAGTCACAAGTGGGAGGGGATGGGTGATAAGGAGTGATGAGGTGATTAACAGTAATAGTAGTGCAGGCTTTGTAATAGTTGAATAGGGTTGAGGCAATTATTTGTTTAGCAGAGTGATGGCTTTCAGGAAAAAACTGTCCTTGTGTCTAGTTGTTCTGATGTGCAGTGCTCTATAGCATCGTTTTGAGGAAAGGAGTTGAAACAGTTTATGTCCTGGATGTGAGGGGTCTGTAAATATTTTCACAGCCCTCTTTTTGACTCCTGCAGTGTACAGGTCCTCCATGGGAGGCAGGTTGGTAGTAATTGTTTTTTCTGCAGTCCTAATTACTCTGTGAAGTCTGTGTTGCAGAATCAAACCAACAAGACAGACACAGACTTCAGAAAGTAAGACTCTTTCAGCGCAACCAAGGATAGCTGTTGTGGGGTGACAAGGAGAGAACAAGACTATACATGACTTGCTTTGCCTCTTGAATGAAGGACAAGATACAGATGAAAATCAAATGAATCAATAAATAGTGAAAATCACATTTAAAGGTTGGGAAAGTTCAACACAAGTGTTGGTTCTTGCACACTTTAACTGGATTTAATCAATCATTTGCAGATGGAGGTCACATTCTGACAAGTCAGTCACATTTTTCTAGGTTGGGACACTGGGAAGTAGAATGCAAGATTGCAGATACTTGACAGAAGCATGAAAGCTTCTACGCAATTAATTGTCAACCCCTTGTGAAATAAAAACCTCAAAGGCAAAAAATACCATTTCACATTTTTGTAATCATCATCACCATCTCAGTAAGTAAATTACAACAGCAACTTTGGAAATGCTTTTCTGTTTGACTTTTTTTGAATGTTTTGCTTGTTTAATTCACTTATTTGTTTTACAAAACAAATCAAATCAAATTAAAAATGATCCAAAATGCTGAAGGTAGTGATTTAAAATGTCTTATTTCTCCTGATGCCCAACTGGACGATATAATCTAAAAACTGAATAACTATGAAATTAAAGAAAGTTATGTAATTTCAATAATCCTTCCTTCCTTCCTTCCTTCCTTCCTTCCTTCCTTCCTTCCTTCCTTCCTTCCTTCCTTCCTTCCTTCCTTCCTTCCTTCCTTCCTTTTTTTTGTTTTCTTTCTTTCACATAGGTGTTCCTGTATAGCTTTTTAAAAGTCACTTAATAATTAAGTTGTAATTTGCTTTTAATTTAATTTATTTTATTTAAAAACTTTTTCTCCCCTTTGGCTTCTTTTTCTGTGACAGTGTCCAAAGGGTATGGGCAAAAAGTCAAGATATATGCATCCACAGGTAGAGCTTTGATTGCACCATTGCGATTGCCGTCTTGAATGTTTATAGCATAACCTGTCCAAACTCTACCTCTGAGAAAATTGGTATGTTGTGTCCTTGGTGTATTGCCTCTGTTTTGATCAGCGCAGTTCATTTTCAAACAGTTGCTGGGTATATTATGCGCAGGTCAGGTCCTTCTTTTGCATGTGATGTAGGGGTGTGATTCAATCGGTGTAACAACCAATTTTGTGAGTGCACCAAATGCATGCTTCGTGCACGTGCAGAGTGTTTTCTACTGACCTTCTCCAGCAATCTCTGTGTGTTAAACATCTGATGCGCGGCAACCCTCTGTGCAACACGAATCAACTGAGCTTGAAAACCAGGATATAAAGCACAGACTAGAGTCGGAGTGGGTGAGTGGGCCCAACAGCTGATCATTGGAACTACCGGTTCGTCCAAACCAGCCCGAACCAGTAGAATCCCACCTCTGATGTGATGGGAATACCATTAAACTCAACAGTTTTGGAAAATGATTCAAATTTTTAGAATGGAACAGATCTTCAAAGGTGAATTCCCTTTTAGGTCTACCATAGTCTTATTAAATTTATCAGGACAGTTATTTATTTTACTGATTTAGCTTTATACATGACAACCAAAGCAAAGGTAATAAAGGCCTCTCAATGGAAAGATAATCTCATTCCATCAATTCCTAACCAGGTTATGGGTTGTGTTGCAATGTCCAAATAACTTAATAGCAAATCTGAAACAGATTTCAGCTCAAAATGAAGTTCATTCTTAGGCTACAATGAACTCCCTTTTTACGATCCTGTAATCCCTTAATTTGGGACAGAATTGGGGTGATTGGATGGAGCTGAGTGTCTACTGGCCGGATGCTCTTCCTAATGTCTACTTGGAGTTTGCAGCAGTTGCTTTTCTAATAGTTACTGTTATGAACGTGGTGCCAAAAAGTGAAGGATACATTAGAAACAAACCTATAGACAGACATCAAAAATAGGATATGGAAATTCTGGGGAACAAGGATTCAAGAGAAGTTAATAGCTGCCTTGAAGATACAGCAGCATTTAAACAGAAATAAAGTCATTTCATTTTTCTCATTATTTGAGTGCCTTCTATTCCCTGAACCATGCAAATGAAAGGAAATGTAATATATAACTATTTCAGTACCTGTTGGGCATTTTGGCCAGATGCTATGGGAGCTGTAATCATATGGGTTAATCTACTGAAGAGGTTTGTCTTTCACAAAGCAAAACAGATAACACTGGTCTTTGCAGAGAAAGGATAATCACTCCCTTTCCGATAAAACAAGAGGCTGCGGATTCCGATTCTTGCCAGGATGACTTCAAATATTCTGTGTGGATTTCTTTTGCCCCTGGATCTTGAGCACTTGATTCTTGGAAAAACCCTTTCATGTTTCTAGGATTTTACTATCATTGTAGGTAAATGTTAGAAGAAATATCCTTCTGGGTTCACTTCCAAGTGGGGAAGAAAGACTGGAAACATGGAGGCTGTTTGAAAAGATGGCCTAATGGTAGACAGGACCACATGGCTTAGAGCAGGGGTCCCCAACCACCGGGTCACGGACCGGTACTGGTCCGTGGAACATTTCCTACCGGGCCGTCAGTTTGCTGGGCGCTGCCATCTTGTTTGACGAGAAAGTGCTTCCGGGTGAGCTTTTCTGGTTGGAAAGCGGCGTTTGGGTCCTGAAGGAATCCTCGTGCCTTAGTTTCATCGAAGGGGGGGGGGGGGGCTTCGAACGAAACTAAGGCGCGAGGATTCTTTCAGCACCCAAGGCAAGGAGAGCCGAGCGACCGTCCCGAAGCCGTCCCGAAGCCGTCCCGAAGCGAAGCCCATCGACAAAGGTACAAAGGAGGAGTTGAAGATGGCAGGGAGAAGCGGGGGACGGCTGGCTGGCCGGTCACTCGGCTTGCCTTGCCTTGTTATGCGTGCTGATGCCGGTACCGGGCCGTGGCACAAAAAAGGTTGGAGACCACTGGCTTAGAGCGCCAAAGTGAAAAGGACGATCACATGCTTCGAGATGTTGGGTGAAGAAAAGAAGGGTTGAGATGCTGAGAGACCCTCAGTTTTAAATCCTCTGTTGGGCCCCACCGTAGTGTTTCCTGTTCCTGTGGAAGAAATGTATCCCATTGGCTGTCAGACTCCCAGGGGTGGGGGATCCAAGCTAACTTTGTAGGCTTTTGTCTGGACAACATGGCTTCACCTGAGTGCTGGCTGATGCAATCTTCCCAGGCCATGTGGTGAGATGGGTAGAGGCCTTTGTTATGTAGAATACTCGGGCCCAGGCCTTAATGGCCTACCCATTAACAAAGGTGGGGATGAGCTTCTGCCTCTCTGAGTTTCTACTTCCCTTTTAGGGAAATATTCTACCTTATATTTCCAGGGGTATTTCATTTTTCTAAGAGAGGTAACTTCCTACATAGGTCAGTGGGGATATAGAATAGAATAGAATAACAGAGTTGGAAGGGAGCTTGGAGCTCTTCTAGTCTAACCCTCTGCCTAGGCAGGAAACCCTACACCACTTCAGACAAATGGTTATCCAATCTCTTCTTAAAAACTTCCAGTGTTGGAGAATTTACAACTTCTGGAGGCAAGTTGTTCCTCTGATTAAGTGTTAATCTATCTATGAATTGATATCTATCTATCTATTAATTGATTATCTATTTGTTTCCTGCCATTATTCTTTTCACAAAGAGCTCAAGGTGGCAAACATATCCAACACACCTTCCACCTCCTATTTTCCCTAGAACAACAGCCCTGTGAGGTGGGCTGGGCTAAGAGAGAGGGACTGTCCCAAAGTCACCCAGCTGGCTTTCATGCCTAAATCAGGCCTACAACTCACAGTCTCTTCATGATTGGCTTAAGGCCATCCAGTTGACTTTCATGCCTAAAATGGTATTAGAGCTCACAGTGTCCTGGTGATTGGACCAAAGTCACCTCACCAGTTTTCATACCAAAGGTGGGACTAGAATTCACAGTCTCCTGCTGATTGGCCCAAGGTTGTCCAATCAGCTTTCAGGGCTAAGGCGGGACTTTCTTTCCTCCAGAAGATTCTTGTGTGTGCTTCTTGTGTCTTTAGAATCAAGAGGAAGCCCTACTAAACGCCATAAGGAGGATGAAAGATGATATTGACAATTGTTCAGTCCTCTATTGAATCAACAGCTGTTTCTTTATCTGGTAGATCAAGGGTCTTCAAACTTGGCAAGTTTAAGACTTGTGAACTTCAACTCCCAGAATTCCTGAGTTAACATGATTGGAGGAGGAATTCTGGGAGTTGAAGTCCACAAGTCTTAAAGCTGTCAAGTTTGAGGACCCCTGTGGTAGATTAAGAACAGAACAGGGCAGCCAGTTCTAGCAACAAATAACTCTGACAAAGAACAAAGTCACCAAAGAACCAATCCCAAAGACATATTCCAATGCCCTACTTTTCAACGTTCTGTTGTATTTTTAAGTTGCTTACATTTTACTCTAAATGAAATCCTATCCATAATTAGAGGAAAAGGTAAATAGATGTCTACTAAATATACAAATAAAGTCCGCAATCTTACATCCATAGCACCTAGCTGATCAGAGCTGATCTTGGAAGCTTAGTAGCCTTGCACTTAGGTACAAAACAATCTGTGGAATTCCAAGGTTGTAGGCTAGACTCGGAAATTGGACAAACATTTCGGAAGGCAGAAAACTGGCAAGCTCTTTCAATGTTGTTGTTAAGAAAACTACCCAGATGTGTACATGAAATCACCAGGAACCGAATTAAATTCAGTGGGGAACTTTACTTTTAATGTAGTTGGAGATGCATCCTAAGAGACATCCTACAACGGAGATCTGTACCTCAGAGAAGCCTCCATGAGCGACATATATTTTTCTTTTGCCCTTAGTGAACAGAAGAGCATCTCTTCAGGGGTTAATGGTAATGTTCTTGCCAGACATGAAGGTAATAAAAGACCTGGGTGGATTAAAATTGTTTGGGGATTAGAGATACAGTCCTTTAACAGAGGAGGAGGAAGAGAGGAGGAGGAGGAAAAGAAGGAGAAGGAAAAAAGGCGGAGAAGGAGACAAGGAAGGAGGAGACGGTGAAGCAGAAAGAAGCATACAGATCACGTATTGTACAATCTACGTATCTAATTTTGGTCTGAAATGGAAACTAAGACAAATGATAGCACCGAGGTGGGTGATATTCCAGATAATTGACTAAGCCCAGTTTGTTGTATGAATGTGCCAAAAGGAAATTCCAACACAGTTATGCAGTATGTCCATGTCTTAGATCCATTTGTTTACTAGGTTGTTCTTTTGGATGAAGTCAAAGACCTACTATAGAGCAAAACAAAGGTTTCACAGACCTCTACAAACAAAAATGTACTTTTCAAGGCTGTTCTTTTTGCTCTCATTTTACTTACTGCTGAAAAGTTTTTGTTCAGTACTCCAGTCCTGCTTTTTCTCCAGAAGAAATTCCAAGGTGTATATAAATTTGAGAAAGAGAGGCTCTGCTTTGCCACAAACAGGATCACCCCAGGGTATGGCTACAACAGAGGTAGGTAGCAATTCAAGAGAGGAAAGATGGAAGAAGGCCTTTTTTATTATTTTGAGGGGAATAAATCCATATGGTAAAAATATTGAAAAGGAATACTTACTCAGGCATTTTGAAGGAGGAAGACAAATGAAGGTTAATAGCCACAAAGCCTAGAAACTGAAATTTGTTTAGTTAAAAAGAAGAAGAAGCAAAAACGCTAATACCCTTGATCTTAAGGTAATTTACAATCAGGAAAATATAGGCTGTCAAATCGCAGATTATAGCATCTTCATTTTTTTCATGGGGTTCCTTGAATGAATGGGTCAAATATTTAAAACAATAGTAGGCTGCAAAGCTGTCAAGGCTGTTTCATAAGCAGAAATTTAGGAGGGGGAAAAAAAAACTGCTGCTTTTTATAAAACGTGCTATGATGTGGTTTTCAAATTGCTTGGTGTACAGGGAAGGTTTATGTACAGGTGGGCATGGACTCGATTGCAGGTGTGGTACCCCTTCACCCAAAGGTGGGCTTGCCTGCCTTATTTCTGACATTTCAGATGCAGAGGACATATAATATCTAATCCTGGTTTGAAATGGGGACTGACACCAAGATGAATCCATTTGGTGGTCAAATTAGATGATGTCCGATTTGAAAAGAATTCTGTAAATTCTATAAAGGCTCCTTTGTCTCGTTTTGCAAAGGGTTGTTTTTATTCAGCGGTGGTGGGAATTAAATGCTCGGTTTTTGCTTGTTTTCACACTGCCCTAAGCCCGGTGCTAGATAAATCCTAAATAAATGTATAGGTTGATTCACTGATTTGGATGCCTGGATTTGTGCATTGCCTAGTCTATCCTTCCTTATGCACAAGAGATGTTCACAGCAATCTCTCTTCCTATTTCCCCCACAACAGCTGTCCTGGGAGGTACGCTGGGCTGAGGAAAACATAACAAGCCTAAAGGGATTTCTGTGGGCTGAGTGGACTTGAACCCAGGTTTTCAAGCAGTGTAGGAGTGGGAGAAGGAGGGAGACAGAGGGTACATTGCTGGAAAATTTCACTGACAAACAGAGATGGGGGATGAGAGGTTTTCCAGTGTTATGATCCAGGTGCAGCACCTGAAGTTTCCTACGTAGGAGTAAATGGTTACTGCTTGTATATTAGAAAGAAGTTAGATGTTGCTACTCCAGATGGGAACATTTACCTAGCCTTTTGCCAATAAATTTACCCGTTCAATCCCACTTCTTCTTTTGTCTGATCATGTTATTATAACTCTGATCTTGCCCAAATGTGATCAAGTATTTGAATTAAGTTCCCACAAGGAGGATCTACCATACAAGTAGGGGTGCAGTGGCGTAGAGGTGAAGCTCTTGCCTCACAATCAGGAGGCTGTGGATTTGATCCTATGTAGAGGCAGATATTTCTCTCTGGGCACAATGAGAATTTATCTGCTGAATACAATTCCGCATGGGTGACAGGAAGGGCATCCGGCCAGTAAACACTCTGCTCCATTCAGCTGACTAGAGTCATAAAACGGAGATGATGATGATGATGATGAAGGAGGATCTACAACAACATTTTGCAGTGCAGGATATGTCCAAGATATTCTATTTTATTCTGACTTACTGTTTTCAGTTCTTTTGCACTAAGAATTCTCCAAGATACCGTCACCTTAATGTGATTATTGAGTTTAACCCTCGATTTACAACCATGTGTTTAATGACCCGAATTACAATATCACTCAAAAAAGTGACTTAAGAACTATCCTCACCTTTATGACTGTTGCAGCATCCCCATAGTTACATGTTCAAAATTTGGGCATTGGCAACCAGCAGATATAGTTATGACAGTTACATCAGAGGTGGGGGGACGAGCGGTCTGCCACCTCCAAGTGGTGTCCCCTGGATGCGCGAAGCCGTCAAACGCTGACCGTAACTGAGAGCAGACCCTCCGACGACAGGCCCACGCGACAGGCCGGCTGGAGTACTCAAATGCCGCATCAACATGATGGAAATGTCCACTACAAAACACACGTCCAATGCTACCGCGTTCGGGGGAACCGACGGGCGCAGGAGACCATTGGCCTGCGCCAAAAATCAACGAAATGGTCCACGCGGAAAGCACGGCCGTGTGAAAAAACGCAAGCGGGGAACAGAGGACTGCCAGACGCTCAAGGTGGCCACCTGGAACGTGGATTCGCTGACTGGACGCTCGACCGAGATCGTCAGGGCCATGCGGGACAGGAAGCTGGACATCTGCTGCCTCCAGGAAACTCGCTGGAAGGGCAACAAGGCTACGACTATAGACGGCTACAAGATCATATACACCAGCTGTAAGGAAAACCGCGGCGGTGTAGCTGTGGTTGTCAGTCCAAGCTGGCAAAGTTCCGTCGCAGAAGTTAAGCGCCTCACAGAACGACTGATGATAATCGTCGTAGCGACCGAGAGGCAGCGCCTACACATCTTGTCCGCCTACGCCCCTCAGACCGGATGTCACGAGGAGGAGAAGGATACCTTCTGGGAACTGCTCGACATCCAACTCAGGCAGATCCCACACGAAGACGACATCATCATCTCGGGCGACCTGAATGGTCATGTAGGGCGGGACAAAAACGGACACCAGTGCCACGGTGGGCACGGCACAGGCGATACGAATGAGAATGGCCAGAGGATCCTGGACTTTGCCGACTCCCATGATATGACCATCACGAATACCTGCTTCATTAGGCGAGAATCTCAACTCCTCACCTACCATAGCAGAAACGGGAGCCACCACACACAGATCGACTACATCATCGTACGACGAAGAGCCGCTAAAAACGTGCTCAACGCCAAGGCATACCCGTACGAATCGAGCAGTCAGCACAGGCCGCTGATGGTGAAGATCAGGATCAGCAAGCCCAAGACCAGGATTGACAAAAGGAATGCAGACCAGCCACGAATCAAGTGGTGGAACCAGAAGAAGATGGCGGGACCCCTCATCAAACCGGAGCAGTTCCTGCAGATGGTCGACGGGCCACAGGAAGCGTGGTCCATGCTGAAGAGCACTGTTCACACTGCCGGCTGCCAACAGCTTGGTTGCACCAAGCCAGGACGGAGACGCATCGAACGAGATACATGGCTCTGGACACCGGAAGTACAAGATGCCGTACACCTGAAGAAACGGCTCTACAAGGCCTTTCTTCAGGACAAGACCAGCGAGAAGCTCTGCGAATACAAGGCGGCCAAAAAGGCAGCCAAGGAAGCAGTAGCGACAGCCAGAAGCTCCCACTACGATGACATCTACGAGAAGCTGAACACGCGAGAAGGCGAGAATGAGATCTACCGCCTAGCCAAAAGCAGACACAGGAAGACCCTGGACATTGACCAGTTTCATGGGATCAACGACGAAAGGGGAAATTTGATCGTCAACCCCAGAGACGCTGCGGAGAGGTGGCGGCAATACTTCGAGAAGATCTCCACCGAGGAGTTCCCACACCCACGAACCCCGCGAGGTGACCCAGTTGAAGGCCCAGTCTCAGGCATTTATGCCAGCGAGGTCGCCGACGCCATCAAGGCCATGAAAAACGGTAAGGCAACAGGACCGGACGACATCCCTGCCGACTTCTGGAAAAAGGCACTACCGGGCTCGGCATTGTGGCTGTGTGAGCTGTTCAACAACATCGTCTCCACGGGAAAAGTGCCACACGACTGGTACCGCAGCACCACTGTTCCGATCTGGAAGGGAAAGGGCAGCCCAGCGGACTGCTCCAACTACAGACCGGTCAGGTTACTGTCACACACTATGAAGATCTTTGAACGCGTCCTTGATAAGCGCATTCGGGACATCGTCGACATCAGCGTCAACCAGGCTGGATTCATCAAGAACTGCGGCATCACCGACGCCATCTTCGGTGTGCGGATGCTGATGGAGGCTCACAGAGAGAAGAAAATCCCGCTCCACACCGCCTTCCTAGACTTGGAAAAGGCCTTCGACCGAGTCCCGCACGATCTCATCTGGTACGCACTGCGAGACCACGGCGTGCCTGAGCTGCTCGTACAATGGGTCCAACTCCTATACAGATGTCACAAAAGCCGTGTAAAAGCGGCAGCTGGGATATCAGAGGAGTTTAATATTACCGTCGGCGTACACCAGGGCTCTGCTCTCTCACCACTGCTGTTCATTCTGGTGATGGACACAATTACACACGACCTGTACACGCCCGCCCCATGGACGCTGCTCTACGCCGATGATGTGTTCCTGGCCAACCTGTGCAAGGCTGAACTAGAGCACCGAGTCCAACAGTGGCACGACCGCCTCGAGCAGTTCGGGCTCCGGCTGAACCTAAAGAAGTCCGAATACCTGACCACTGACAATGAAATGACAGGCTCCATCCACGTGAACGGGCAGGAGCTACCGCGCGCCTCCACCTTCAAGTACCTGGGAACTACTCTTGGGGAAGAAGGCCTACTACAAACTGAGGTGGCAGCCAGGATCAATGCAGCGTGGGGCAAATGGAAGTCCGTCACGGGCGTCCTCTGTGACAAGAAGATGCCGATGCGCCTGAAGGCGAAAATCTATAACTCTGTGGTGCG
Source organism: Pseudonaja textilis (assembly GCF_900518735.1). The sequence continues at coordinate 3,915,091 of NW_020769308.1, forward strand.
CCCTGTGGCCATATACGGCGCAGAGTGCTGGCCGATGACCAAAGAAGTCGAAAGCAGACTCCAGATAATGGAGATGCGAATGCTCCGATGGTCGGTAGGCCTCACCCTACTCGATCGCGTCAGGAACGAAGAAGTGCGTAGACGGTTCAACGTCGTGCCCATCCCCACGGTCATGAGGCAGTCCCGGCTACGATGGTTCGGCCACGTGAGCCGCGCCAAGGAAGAATCCATCATCAAATCTGTAATGAAGGTGACTGTCGGAGGAGCGAGACCGCGTGGTAGACCTAAACAACGCTGGATGGACACGATCAAGGCCGATCTAGAGATCGCGAAGGCAGACCCGACACACGTGGCAGACAGAGAGGTGTGGAAGCAGTACTCAAGGACATTAGCGGACCTCGCCCGAGCGCGAGACAAACGCTGAAGAAAAAGAAGAAGAAGAAGAGTTACATCAGAGGTGCTATTCAGCAGATTCTCACCAGTTCTGGAGAATCCGTAGTGGAAATTTTGAGTAGTTTGGAGAACCGGCGCTAACCTTCCCCCAGGAGTGGCGTGGGAATGGAGATTTTATCCTTCCTCTGCCATGCCCACCAAGCCACGCCACCCACACCAAGCCACCCCCACAGAACTAATAGTAAAAATATTTGAATCTCACCACTGAGTTACATTGTCCAGGGGTCATGTGATAGCCATTTGCGACCTTCGCAGCTGGCTTCAGACAAGCCAATGGGGGGAAGCTAGACTTGCTTAACAACCGTGTGGGTCAGTTAAGAGTTACAGCGATTCTGTTAACAATTGTGGCAAAAAAAAAAAAAACAACCCATTGCAGAATTGGGCACAACTCACTTTAGTAATCGCTTTGCTTAGCATTGGAAGTCTTGGTCCCAACTGAGGTCAAAAGTTGAGGGCTACCTGTAAGCTGCTTGGGATCACTCCAATCCCCAACATTTGGAAAGTTTTCTTCTAGGCCTGGGGGGTGTCAGGGCCCAGGGGCCAGATCTGTGCACGGAGAGCTTAGATCTGGCCCGCAGGGCTGCCCTGGAAACAGTGAAGGACCGGCCCGCAGAGCCTCTGCCAGCAAAAACGGATCTTGGGAGGGCTGCATGGGGCCCACCCCGATCTCTGTTGTCACTGGCCGAGGGCCGCAGGAGGCTGTCGTGGCCAAAAACAGAGCTTGGGAGCCTGTTTTCACTGCCAGAGGGCTCAGGCCACCACAGGTGCTTCCGACATGAGTGACCTCAAGCTGGCTATGCCCACTCCAACTCCCCAAGGTCAAACATAACCCTGATGCGGCCTCAACGAGTTTGACATCCCTGTTCTAGGCTGTATTTTTCATTTCACGATCTAGTTTACAGACATGGGATTTCAACCTATTGCCCTATCCTCCTATTAGCCAGGCTTCACATTCTATAGATACAGGTAGTCCTTGACTTATAACAGTTTGTTAAATAACCATTCGAAGTTTCAACGGCACAGAAAAAGTGACTTGTGGCCGTTTTCCACAGTTACGACTGTTGCAGCATTCCCATGATCCTGTGGTCGAAATTCAGGTGCTTGGCGACTGACTCATACTTATGACAGTTGCAGTCCGTTGTGGGGGGTCATGTTGTCGCCTTTTCTGATCTTCTGACAAGTCAATGGGGAAGTCCGGTTCGCTTAACAACTATGTTACTAACTTAAGAACCGCAGTGACTCACGTAAAAACTGAGGTGAAAAAGATAGCAAAATGGGGCAAAACTCACTTAACTGTCTGAGGTAGCAACAGAAATTTGGGGCTCAGTTGTGGTTTAAATTGAGGACTACCAATATAAGAAATTGGAGAAGAATGATTGCAGGATGTGCTCATCTTCACCAAGTCTAGCTTCCTAACTCTATACTGCCTCCGTTCCTTCACACAAGATTAGAAAATGCTTCTCTTCCTCAAGGTTGGACTGGATTTTAGGGCACATAGCAAGGTCATGTGTGAACTCCCACAATTTCTCTTGGTCAAAGCCAGGGGTGGGATTCTACGGATTTGGTCCGGTTCTATAGAACCAGTAGCTCCAAAGAGCAGCTGACACCGAACCGGTTTGCTCAGAAATATTCTTTTCTTTGGTTGGGCCTACCCACCCGCTATCCTTTATTCCCGGCACAGCTGATTGTCACACGTCAGCAGGAGATGGTTATTGCTCACAGGAGAAGTTTTATAAGTATTGCACATGCAGTATGCGTTTGGTACGCACACTCATGAAGCACGCACTCACCAAACCGGTTGTTGTGCCAGTAGGATCCCACCCTTGGTCAAAGCCTTGTGCTTCAGCATTGAGTCTTTCTCTGCGTGGTGTTGTTTTCTTTGTACAAAGGAAATTCCTTTCTGTAGAATTGTCTGAGGACCTTTCATCATCCAGAGAGGTAGTGATAACTTTTTACCTCTTCCTATATGGAATAAGGGCCAATGGATGGATGGCGAAACCAGGAGAGCTGAAAATGGCTGGTAGACTCTCTGTATCACACCGGAGTATCTAATTTCCTTTAGAATACAGATTATTCTAAGAAGTAGTACAAGATTGGAAGATGTGGGAGAGAACTGGCCCATAGAATCAACCAGAGTCAGACATGACTGAATGGGTAACATCATCATCAGATTATAGATCATAGAATAATAGGGTTGGAAGAGACCTTGGAGGTCTTCTAGTCCAACCACTCTATACCATTCCAGACAAATGGCTGTCCAGTCTCTTCTTGAAAACCTCCACTGATAGGGCACCCACAGCTTCTGAAGGAAAATCATTTCCCTGATTAATTGTTCTCCCCCTCAGAAAATTTCTCCTTAGTTCTATGTTGGATCTCTCTTTAACAAACTTTTGTCAAATTACTTCTTGTCCTGTGTTTCTTAGGTGCTTTCTGGTTTAGGGTAACACATATGTAATGTCTAGAACTGCTAAGTTGTATAGTCAGAGCTTTTCAGCTGAGAATGTGTTTTATGGAACACATTGGTGTAGCCTGTAGCAATAGCACTTAGACTGTCTGGTTTGGTTCTGCAACCCAACAGGATAGACACAGACTTCAGAGAGTAATGACAAATTCCTTGTGTGTCCAATCACACTTGGCCAATAAAGAATTCTATTCTATTCTGTTCTGTTCTATTCTACTTATATACTACTTCATCATGCTTTACAGTACTCTCTAAGGCTGTGATGGCTAACCTTTTAATTGTTGCATGCCGAAAGTGCACGCAACCATTCGTACCTGCACCCACAATGCTATGCATACATCCCCCCACCCCCGTGCAAGTGTGCAAGACCCCCTGTGCACACTGCCCCCGCGTACACCATGTGCCACTGCGCATACGCATGCGTCTCCCATGTACATCCTGCTTACCACTCATGCACGGCAGATGCCCTACAATCTGCTGGCTGGCAGGAGGTGCGCACATGCGCAGTGGATCTTTTCCAGGTGTTGGCTTGTGTGCCAGCAGAAATGGCTCTCCATGCCCCTTCTGGCACATGTGCCATAGGTTCGCCATCACGGCTCTAAGAGGTCTACAGAGTTAGCATATTCATCAGCAGGAGCACTTAACCCTGTCAAGTAGAGTATGGGCAATTGAATGGAGCTAGCAGAGTGTTTTACTGGCCGGATGCCCTTCCTGTCACCAATGCTGAGTTTTGTTCAGCAGATGTATTCTCAGAGAGCCCAGAGAGAGAAATATTTGCCTCTAACCTAGGATCGAATTTGCAACCTACTGATTTTGTGAGGCGCGAGCTCCGCTTCTAGGCCACTGCACCATTCCCACAGAGTCAGCATATTGCCCCCCCCCCGCCCCCCCCCCCCCAAATCTGAGTCCTTATTTTACTGACCTTGGAAGAATGGGAGGTTTAGTCAACCTTGAGCCAGTGAGGATCGAACTCCTGGCAGTGAGTTGAATTAGCCTGCAATACTGCATTCTGACCACTGCGCCAACATGGGAAAAGGATGCATTCAATTAAACATGCACTGATTTGTATTTTGGTACTTATCTGATGCTTCTGCATGCTATTTCATTTCATGTTATTTCTTCTCACTCTTTTATCTTTCATTCCATTTTTATCTTCCCCTATTTTATCTCATCTTATTTCACTTTACCTTATTTTATAGTATTTTATTGCCACTGACAGCTACTGCTTTTTGATATGATCAATTGCCTAATCAATAAAGCTATACTGTACTACATTGGAGTAGGAAAAAAATGTTGCATACCTTAGGAATTGTATCTAAGGTTGACGTTTGGTTTCCAAGGATCTAAAACTCAATAAATAAAATATCTATCCCTGTTTGTATTTGGAATGCTTGCATTTAAATCAACAGTCTCTCCATATTTCAAACTTTTCACAGGGGCTTAAGATCTAGTTCTAACTCTATTCTGATACTTAGACTCAACAGTTTCAGTAGAAACCTCCTGTACAAAACTGAAAATTTAATCTCTGGGTCTTAACGCTTCCATTTGAGACTAGTGGTATCTTCAGCTTAGCTCTCCCAGATATCTACACCTCTCTCCTAGTTTTGAAAGTTTGTTTCATTATGTCATCCATGTTTGTTTCTCTCTCTCTTCTTTAAGACGGTCAGCAAGACCGAGGCAAATAACTGCAAAGAGGACATCCCATCTGATCTGAAAAGTGACATGAAGGGCTCTAAGAAGTTAACGCCTGCTTGTTCCCTGTCCAAATTGAAGGTATCAGCATCTTATTATTCCCGATATAGTGGAGCCTTGGGTCATGAGTGTAATCCATTCCAGGATTTCAGCCATAACCCGATTTGGTCGTGACTAAAAGCACAACCGTCTGCACATACGTGGGCAAAGAAACACCCCCCAAAATAGAGCCAAAGGGCAAACTGGCACAGAAAGAGAATCTTTCCACGCCGTTTTTGTTCACTACCCGATTTTGGAATCATGGCCTGAATCATGGCCTGATTCAAAAATCAGTCAGATTTTTTGTTCGCCACCCGATTTGGTTGCGAGCAAGAGCGTTCATGACCCAAAGGTTCCACTGTATATATAAAACTCATTTCATATAAGGTATATGCTTGCATATAGATTGCTTGGGAAAATCCATTTGGCAACAAATGTTATTCTATTTCTGGGGTGTCAAACTCAATTTCATTGAGGGTCGCATCAAGGTTGTATTTGACCTCAGGTTTGTGTGTGTGTGTGTGTGTGTGTGTGTGTGTGTGTGTGGCATGGGTAGGCATAGCCAGCATGAAATCACCTGTGTTGGGGAGTGCCTGTGGTGGCCCAAGCATGCTGCCAGTAAAAACAGGCTCCCGAGCTCCATTTTCTGCTGCGACGGCCTCCTGCAACCCTCTGCCAACCCAAAGGTTCCACTGTATATATAAAACTCATTTCATTTACGGTATATGCTTGCATATAGAGTCCAGAAGGATCACAGTGGCCTCCCAAGTCCCATTTTTCTGGCAAAGGTACGGTGGGACAGTCCTTTGCTGTTTGCAGGGCAGCCCCACGGGCCAGATCTAAGCACCCGGTGGACCAGATCCAGCCCCTGGGCCTTGAGTTTGACACACCTGGTTTAAATAATTTGTGATTCAGAGTAGTTCATGCCTTTGTTTATATGGGCAGCAAGTGAAGAAATAATATGGTTTACTAGTTTAGGCATCCCATGTAAGGTAAATAGCATAATGGTGGACTATTACTCTACGTTTAGGTTTGATACTTAGACCAAACCCAGATGTAAAGTTGGAAGAGAGTGTTTCATACAGTCTGTTGGGTCTAATCTGTTGCTTCTCCCAAATTCTTTTATCACCAGTTGTAATTGTGCCAATTGGATAAAAAGTGAAGGGTTGAAAAAGGCAGTTGACCTCTTTGCTTTATCCATTATATAAGCACAGGGTTTGTGTACTAACAAGTTTTTGCTGGTGCCAATGGACTTTAAACTGGACCTTTACTCTGGAAACTATGTTAATATATACCTGAATTAAGCAGGCAACTGAGGAATTCTGAGAATTGAAGTCCACACATCTTAATGTTGGTGAGGTTGAGAAATACTAATCTAGATCTATATGACAAAGAGGAGATTCCAACCTTAGAGTAGAAAATTCCACTATTGAAATGCTTCGTGTAATTGCAGACTGCAGAGTTTTAATCAGATTTTTTTCTTCTTCTTGCTCAGGTCTTATCTGAGATTGACTTTAGGAAGCTGTGTGTATAAAAGCTGAGTTGACATGGAATAGGAATGCTTTTTAGAAAAACAAAAACAAAACCAGGCTGTTTTGTAAAATAATAACACAGCGAAGAAACAGATTTTAGGAATAAACTGTCGTGGATTGTGCTGAGTTTATAGTTTCCTGGCCTACAAATAACACACACACACACACACACACACACACACACACACACACACGATTCTATACATGTCCATTCAGGACTGTGTTAGATTGATGTTAGTGGGAGTCTTTCAGAAAAAAAAAAAAACATTGGGAGAATATGATTATCCAAGATGCAGTACAAAATGTATTATTCATTTATTTCAATATATATGTTGCCCATTTTCCCAAGGCCACTCTGGATGGTAAATATGGTTAAAAGCATCAATATAACAAATACAAAGAGAAAGAGAGAAGCATAACAAAAGCAAAAAACATGAGAACAAAAGGGCAAACAAGGCTATCTCATTGACGATAAATGAATAATACTTTGTAGGCTTAACTAACCTCCCGATTCCTTGCCTGGAAGAATCTGAACATCTGTTAAAATATATACGAGGGTTGGTTTTATGCCAAAAGTCCTACATGAGACATTAAATTGACACTTTCAGATTTGCAAGGTTCATTTAATGTAGTCTTACAATAAAGCAGAATTAGTTCATCTGGTCCTATTTCCTGCCTGGTCTACCTGGTGAGGATGATATCAAGTGTGATCTTGCAAGTGTGGAAGTACAATTCACCCACCACTTCCTTTACAGCCTGAGAAACCAAGGAAGGTGTCTTTGGGACCTCTTGTCCTGCACCACTATCCAGGTGCAAGCTGTGATGTCTCTTATCTAACCTTTCCCTAGGCAGCATCTCTTTGCGGGGTCTCCCAAGGTCTTTCCCACAGAACAGGGAGAATGTGCAATGTGAAAGAGAAGTTCAGGGAGTGGAAATCTTTGCATATGTGTCTACGGCAACAAAATGTAATTTCTTCTGACTCAATTTTTTTGCCTATCCAAAAAGTTCATTTTCAAAATTGTTAAGAATTTTAGCGTGCTATAACTCTCAAGGAAGAATAACTATACTAGTCTCCCTTTATTTTTTTTGTCGGTAAATTAGAATTTAACACAAAAATAGTTTGTTGCGGAAGCGACTGCCTGCGAACACTCCTGGATTGAGGCTGAAAGGCAAAAGCAGAGGCAGTATCCTCTGTCCCATATTTGGGTAGACCAGGTTGCCCTAATAGACCGGTCTCACCAGAAAAAAACATTCTCAGGGAAGAAGAAATAAAATGCCCTACACATTTTGCAGATGGTTTCCATAGTCTACAAACAGAACAAAGGAGATTAAAGCTAAACTGTCTTAAATTACTCTGGCCTTTTAAAAGCTAACCATTTCGGACTGAATCTGATACCTTTGTGACTCCCTTTGCAACCGATAGGCCAGGCGTGTTCTTACAGTTACATAAGGGATCAGAAGCACCACTTGGAAAAGCCAGAAAAAGGGAGCAATTGCATACATAATACTTGTCAATAAAGGAATCTATCTGGGCCATTGTAGAGGGGAAAAGACATCAATTGTCAATACACACGCGTGCAAATACTAGAAACATTCTTAAGCCATGGTTTGTCTCCTGAATACATCCTGCCCAGCCAACTTCACACAATACTGTTAACCATAAATACCAGCATTAGTTGGTGTGCCTTGTCTAAATAGGAGCTGAGCTTAAAAACTAGATAAATATATCTTTTTTATGCATAAGCAAGCAAGAAGAAGCATCTTACTCAAATCATACAGCTGGAAGTCCCACTATCTCACTATTAAACCTGTATACTATATATTCTTTTATATTGATGCTTAAATTTAGAGTGAGAGGTTATTTTGTTATATAATTCTAATGTTATTTTGATTGTCTAATTGGTCCATTTTATATGTTGTTTTTTTTGAGGGGGGTTGTTTAATTTAGAATAAGAGGCTATTTTTATTATGTATTTGCACTGTTAATTTTTTTCCTTTTTTCTCCCTTTTCACTGCCTTTCTCCCTATTTTTATTTTTATTTTCCTGTTAGTTTGTATTTTATCTGTCCTTGAAACTTTATAAAGTAGATTTTTTTTAAAAAAAAAGTGACAGGGAGAGAGAGGGAGAAGGAGGGAGAAAGATAGAGAGAGGGAGAGGGAGAGAGAGGGAGGGAGAGGTGGAGAGAGGGAGAGAAAGGGAGAGGGAAGGAGGGGGAGAGGGGGAGAGGGAAGGAGAGGGGGAGGACGACGGTGAGGGAGGGTGGGAGAGAGAGAGAGAGTGAGGGAGATTGTTCCCAGCCCAAATCCATTGAGTGGGAAACATCCTGGTCTCAATCCCACACTTTACGTGCCAGTGAATTTGATGTGATTAATTCCCTGTTGATTTTCCTCATTTCCTTCTAGGTATTTTTAATATTGTTATATTTAGCCTATCTGACCAAGACTATGAGTGGGGCGTACATAAACAGCATGCTGACTCAGATTGAAAGGCGTTTCAACATCCCTGCCTATCTGGTTGGAGTTATCAATGGAGCCTTCGAAATGGGTAGGCACAGGTTTGCAATAAAGGGCAAGGAATTGTGCAGCAACTATCCAAACAAAGTCAGAGATGCTGACAGAAACAGGTAGTTTTATATAAATAAATATATTTATAGTTTATATTAACATCAGACAAGACAGGCAGGAACACAGAGTGCACAGAAGAAAAAGGCGGGAAAAAAGGAAACACAGCAACCAATCATAGGGTAGATTGCCCCAGGTACGAGCCAGGCGCTCTCCAACCAATCAACTCCAACCGTGTGTTCTGTCCCATTGTGCAATTTTACTGTTCCAGCTAATAAATTTAATATCCTAACAAATAAGCACATTTATTTAAATTTTACGTGTATTTAATGTGGTTATACCAAACATCAGCATGATAAAGCATATTCTAATCTAAGATGATTAGACAGGAAGAATGAAAACTTAGGAATGAAGAAATAGAGTAGAGTAGAGTAGAATAGATTAGAATAGAATGGAACGGAACGGAACGGAACAGAACAGAACAGAACAGAATAGAATAGTTGGAAGGGACTTTGGAGGTCTTCTAGCCCAACCCCCTGCTCCGGCAGGAAACCCTACACCATTTCAGATAAATGGTTATCCAATCTCTTCTTAAAAGCTTCCAGTATTGGAGCATCCACAATTTCTGAAGGCAAGCTGTTCCACTGATTAATTGTTCTCACTGTCAGGAAATTTCTTCTTAGTTCTAAGTTGCTTCTCTCCTTGATTGGTTTCCACCCATTCCTTCTTGTCCTGCCTTCTGGTGCTCTGGAGAATAGATTGACTCCCCCTTCTTTGGGGCAGTCTCTGAGATACTGAAAACTGCTATCATGTCACCCCTAATTCTTATCTTCACTAGACTAGCCATGCCAAGTTTCTACAACCGTTCTTCATATGTTTTAGCCTCCAGTCCCCTAATCATCTTTGTTGCTCTTCTCTGCACTCTTTCTAGAGTCTCAACCTCTTTTTTTTTACAAATCTATTTGTACCTAGCCTAGTTTATTTCTACAGGTGACCTGCTGGTGATCATCTTTGTGAGTTACTTGGGATCAAAACTTCACAGGCCACGCATGATTGGGCTTGGATGTGCAACCATGGGTTTGGGATGTGTTTTGATAGCACTGCCTCATTTTCTAATGGGGAGGTAAGTTCCTGATCTTATCTAATTCTCACATGGGTAGGTCCTCAACTTACAACCACAGTTGGAACCAAAATTTCTATTGCTGACCCAGTGGGTGTTTAAGGGACCCATGAATGATTTTATGAGCTTTTTTTTTTGTTATGGTTGATAAGTGAATCCCTGCCATTGTTAAGTGAATCACACAGTCGTTAAGTAAAACCAACTTGCCCCATTGACTTGGTTGGGTAGGTCACATGACCCTGGGATGCTGCAAATATGCTGCAAATACAATGCGACAATGACAAAACGTGAGTGGTGCTGTCACAACACCAAATGTAGCCTTTCATACTTGCATATTATTATATTTACCTATATAGCTATATTTAGCAGTAGATGTCAGGTGCATGTATGTCCTCTGTGTGGTTTGTGTCATGTCATTGTAATGCATTGTTTCTCATCTTCCCCACCCCTTCTCCCGCATCGCCAAAACTGATGACCCTCATTCATTCTTGTTCTGGGTTGCTAATTCTGTAAATATTCTAAATATTCCTTTGGAGGAATGAATGACTCAGTACATAGTTCACATGAGGTAGGATCAGAAAGTCAAATATATCCAAGTAGTAAGTATATTTCTTTTTATAGACTGATACACATCCCCCTAAAGGTATCCAATGGAAGTCATGATGATATAACTCATTAACTCACTTTGTGCAAAAGATGCAAAATAATATACGTTGAGTACTTCGTATTTGTTCTCTGTGGTCAACTGTGCTCCCTTTAAAAAAAATGTTAGTCTCCTGCAGGACCGCTGCTAAATCAAGGGATTTTGTCTATGGTTCTGCTAAATAGATGAATGAATAGATTATTTTGTCCTCGTGCTAGAGAGCAACAATAGCACAATAGTTACATGTTGTGGTGTGACATAGATGATACCCTGAATTTCTCTACTAAAGCTTGCCCATGTACTCCCCCTACCCACATGGAAAGAACAAACATACCCTAGTGCTATTTTATGCAGTTTATTTTGATTCACAGGTACCAGTATGAAAACACAGCTTCCACTTCTGAAAATATTTCTTCGAGTATGGCTGTTTGCCTTGCAAATCAAAGTGACAGGTTCAAATCTACCCTGTTACCTTCAGAAGGTAAAGTTCTCCTTTTGGTCCATTTAGCTTCCTCTAAATGTTACTTCCCTGTCTCAGTGGTAGAAGGTAATCGGAATAACTAAAGCCCAAACAAGCCCATTTGACTGTTAATTAACATTGGTCCAGTTGACAGTTTGACAGATGTTATTATTAGGTTTCCTAGGTCTTCTGTGACATCATAGCAAGTCAGCCAAAAGCTGTAGGAGAAGTAGAGACAGACCCTGGGGAAAGAGTCAAGAGAGGGTTCAGCCTAAAATCATGACGTGTCCACAAATGCTCCAAATCCAGCCCCTCTTGAATTCTGTTAACTCTAGTGCCATTTTAGTGCTGACCGCCAGTTGATTAAATTCTTGTGTATAAACTTGATCAATAAAGTTTCTTAACTGGAACTTAGCGTATGGTCCTCATTCTATGGGCCTGACAATAGCAACCAGAAAGGTCATTCATGCCATTATAACAAAGAAGCCAATAGAAGTCAGGTGACAGGTAGTCCTCAACTTATGACCACAATGGAGCCCAATATTTCTGTTGCTAAGTGACACATATGTTAAGTAAATTTTGCCCTGTTTTGTGGCTTTTCTTGTCACTGTTGTAAAGTGAATCACTGCAGCTGTTAAGTTAGTAACACGGTTTTTAAATGAATCTGGCTTCCCCTTTGATTTTGCTTGTCAGAAAGTCACAAAAGGTAATCCCGTGACCTCGGGATACTGAAACCGTCGTAGATGTGAATCAGTTGCCAAGCATCTGAATTTTGAGCATGGGGGTGCCACAACAGTCATAAATGTGAAAAATGATCATAAGTCACTTTTTTCCATTGCTATTGAAATTTTGAACAGCTGCCAAACAAACTGTTGTAAGTCGAGGAGTATCTATATTCCCTTGTCGAATGAACAAGGAAAGTACAATATGCTGTGTAAACAATTGTGCTTGGTCATTCACACATAATTTTTGTCACTGATTTACATCCATTTCCTTACTGATCAATGAAAATCATCAACAGTTTTGAACATCTGTGTCTATGAACATCCCCCTCATGCATTTTTTGGGTTATTGTTTCTGCTTATTATTGCCCTTTTTAGAATGTGAGGAACAAGAAGGATCTTTGATGTGGATATCTGTGCTAATAGGAAACATCGTACGAGGAATAGGTGAAACTCCCATCACACCTTTAGGCATCTCCTATGTAGAGGATTTTGCAAGAGCAGAAAATTCTCCATTCTACATAGGTAAGCCTGCAAATTTTATGTCATATTTTATAAAACACTTTTTAAAAAGGCTTTTATAACCAAAGAGGAAGAAATTTGTAGCACTGAATGTACTACAGGATACAGGATCCTGGGATTTTTCACTTTAGCTTCAACTGAAGTAACACATTTCCAGTGCAATCACAGTGCTCACAAGAAAATGAAATTTATTTGTACAGCTAGTTCTTGAGTTATGATGGCAGTTGGAACTGGAATTTCCATTGTTTAGCAATGCAGTCATAAAGCGTGATGTCTTAGCGACAACAACCCTGGTGATCCCTATTGCTGTTTTTAAGGAATAATTGTGGGTCATTAAGCAAGACCTCATGTGATTCTGAATCTGACTTCCTGCCACTCCCAATAAGCGAAGTCAATGGGGAAGCCGGAACGAAATCATAAGTCCCAGTCATGGCAACATTTTCCTTAGGTGGCTCATAAGTAGGGGTGATGGTGGATGAGTGCTATAGAGCAGTGGTCCCCAACCTTTTTTGTGCCGTGGCCCGGTACTGGCATCACAAAATCATCCGCGGCCCGGTACCGGCATCAGCACGCATGGCAAGGCGAGACGAGCAACCGGCCAGCCAGCCGTCCTCCGCTTCTCCCTGCCACCTTCAACTCCTCCTTTGTACCTGTGTCGATGGGCTTCGGGATGGCTTCGGGACGGTCGCTCGGCTCGCCTTGCCATGCGTGCTGAAAGAATCCTCGCGCCTTAGTTTTGTTCAAAGCTGCCCCCCCTCGATGAAACTAAGGCGCGAGGATTCTTTCAGCACCCAAACTCCGCTTTCTACCCGGAAAAGCTCACCGGAAGCACTTTTTCATCAAAACAAGATGGCGGCGCCCAGCAAACCGGCGGCCCAGTAGAAATTGTTCCACGGACCGGTACTGGTCCAGGGACCGGTGGTTGGGGACCCCTGCTATAGAGTACAGATGGGTGGGAGTTGTTGTTGTGGCATGCATGAGTATGGGTGGTCGCATGGGTAAGTGCTGTGATCCAGCACAAGACTGGACAGGTGGGAGGGTATTATGACATGGCAGAAATATGGCACGGTGGGCAGATAGCCAACTGCCGGGTGCCACAGTTGCCCAGCTGTTCAGGACCTCCTTGGGAGGAAAAAATGGTGGGAAGAGTGATTTCCTGAGGTAAATTGTGACTTCCTGATGGCTTCCCTATTGATTCTGCTTGTGGGAAGCTGGCAGGGAAGGTCACAAAGAGTGGTCACAAATATCATGACTCCAGGATACCACAACTGTCGTTAAGTGTGAGCTGATTGCCAAGCAACCAGAACAATATCATGCCACCATGAGGATGCTGTAATGGCCATGACTTCAAGTACCAGTCATAAGTCCGTTTTTTCAGCGCTGCCATGATTTTATCCAGGCCTTGACTTACAGCTACATAAATTGAGCCCTAAATTTATGTTGCTAAGGGAGAAATTTGTTAAGTGAGTTTTGCCCCATTTTATGACTTTCCTTGCCATATTCGTTAAGTGAATCACAGCAATCATTAAGTTGTTAAGCGAATCTGGCTTCCCTGTTGACTTTCCTTGTCAGAAGGTTGCAAAGGACAACCACAGGACCTCAGGACACCGCAGCCATCATAGAGGTGAACCGGTTGTCAAGCTTCCGAATGTAAATTATGTGACCATGGGGATGCTGCAAAGGTCACAAGTGTGAAAAATGGACATAAGTCCCTTTTTTCAGTGCCATTGTAACTTTGAATGGTCACTAACTTTGAACTGTTGTAAGTCGAGGACTACCTGTACAGTCACTAAATGAATGGACATAACTCAAGGACTACCTGCAAGTATATTAATATATTTCCAGAATCCAGTAATTTATATATAATCTGGTCAGCCAGTAACCTAATTAAATACCTACTGTTCCTCTGAGTAGCACACAAATACCTGAGTGTCTGTAGCAAAGTCTGCATAAAAATTGTCTGCCCTCCCTGGCAGTCTCTCTCGTAAGGGGAGAATATACAATGACCTATAAACTCTGTATAACTCACAGTACAATAAAACATGTGAGATATCTTCAACTTCTCCTTTACCACGTATGCACACCTGTTCTGCTATTGGTGTTTTCTTATGCCTGCCCTGAAGGAGTGCTGATGGGAGAATATTAAATCTGGCTCTGAAGAATGTTATTCTTGGTTTTGGGAAGATCAGATCATTTAGATATCTTGCTGATTTCCACACTCCCTGTTTGATTCTGTCCCTGCTGTGGCAAGCCAACCTATTTAGTTCTTCTTGGAACACCATGTCCTTCATTCTATTGATTATTACTTGCTTTTCTTGGTCAAAGCCTAGGGACATTAAGAATGCTGGTAAGAGCCCGTAGGATCCCAGTTTGTGGTCTATTGCCCGTTTTCACGGGGAGGGGTAGTTATTAGTCAGTACTAGTTGATGTCTATTGCTGGTCTAAGACCGTAATAAAGTTATTCTGTCTGTAGCAATTCTCAGTCATCCACATTCTGAAAAAGCACCTTTTGGATGACGAGGACTTAGATGACTGAGAATCTCTACAGACTTTTAGCTATGCAATTTGGGATGAACACCCTTTGAATGGTGTGGAAGTAGAAATGGATTTCCAGAGGGGGAAAAAAAATTGCAGACTACAGGAACCAGGAGCACAACTCAGGTGACCCTGAAGACACAGATAAACCTCCAAATGGCCTCAGTGACCCTCTAAAAAGGTGCAAATGACCAGCTGTCTGCAAGGAATAGAAATCCTTCCATTCCCCACCCTCCAGTCTGAGCTGAAGAAGCTTCTTAGATGAGAAGCAAAATGTCTTCGAAGAAAAAACAAGAAAGTCCAGTTGCCTTCTGAAAAAAAGCACCTTTGGGACAATTACCTGAGTGGCTGTGGAATATAGATGCTTCGTTAGAAGGCGGAAAAGTGTGTTCTGACATTGCAATGCCAGCTCATCTGTTTATGTACATGTATGCAATGTTTAACATGTTTGAATCTTTTCCACTCCTTTAGGCTGTCTACAAATAGCAACTGTCTTGGGTCCTTTATTCGGTTTAATGATTGGCTCTTATTGTGCTCAGTTGTACGTGGATATTGGATTCATAAACCTGGGTAAGACAATTGGTTACAGACAAAATCTATAACCATTAATCACTAGAAAAATGGATTCCATGCATGTCTTTCTGAATTTTCTAACTTTGGAGTGTTAGTGTCTAATGCCAGTTGTTAACAGTGACTATTTTAACTTTGCTTTGTCATGAATGGAAATGTAGTGGCCTGATAATTAAGGTCAGCATGTCATCATGGATTCCATCACTGACCTTGCACAGTGACATCATGACACTGAAAATGGCTTTCCAACTATTTGAACCCCAAATCTAATTATTTCCATGTTGGCTAGAAATGATAAGAGTTGATGTTGCCCTGAACATCTGGAGAGCAGCTGGCTATCTCTATAGTATAAGTATAGGAAACTACATAACTACATATAGTCAGTCAGTCAATCAATCTGTCTGTGTCTCTATGTCTCTATGTCTCTATCTATCTATCTATCTATCTATCTATCTATCTATCTATCTATCTATCTAGTATTACTATTCTTCTTCTCATCCTTCATAGTACCTATCTCTTCCCACTTATGACTATAACCCTGTTGCTTGTATCTTTATAATTTATATTGTTTTATTTGTTTTCCTAGTATGTTTTGATTGCTTATAGTAACCTATGACTATCACTAAGTGTTGTATCTTATGATTCTTGATGAATGTATTTTATTTTTTCTTATGTGCACTGAGTATATGCACCAAAGACAAATTCCTTGTGTGCCCAATCACACCTGGCCAATAAAGAATTCAATGCTATGCTATGCTATGCTATGCTATGCTATGCTATGCTATGCTATGCTGTTCTATTCTGTTCTATTCTTATTCCATTCCATTCCATTCCATTCCATTCCATTCCATTCCATTCCATTCCATTCTATTCTATTCTATTCTATTCTATTCTATTCTATTCTATTCTATTCCATTCTATTCCATTCCATTCTCTATTCTATTCTATTCTATTCTATTCTATTCTATCCACACACCCATCTATCAACTCATTCTTCTATCCATCTGTCTCTCTCCAACCCTCCCTCCCTCTCTTCTCTCTCTCTACAGAGCCACTGCAGGAGGGAATCAGTATTAGTCTATGGCAGCAAAAATCAGTAGCACTTTTTCTGACCAAATGTTGTTAAACGGCATAAACTTCTGCGAGCTGTAAATTTATTTCATCTGATGCTATGTTAAGGTTAACCAAGTTAAGTATAGAGCCAAATACAGAACCAAGTTCTTAGTGAATTCCAGATGTACAGACTTCAGCTCCAAGAACTCCCCAACCAGTTTGGCCTTGGCTGAGAATTCTGGGAGCTGAAGTTCTCCCAACTGGTAGTTTCCCAGCTTGGTGTTAGCTTTCCCATATTCCACCAGGGGCCACCTTGCAATGCACCAGGGGCCACCTTGCAATGCACCAGGAGAAAGGAGGGAGCCTTTCCTCTAATGCATTTGTAGAGAAACGGTGGTCGCAAAAGTGGCTTAAAAGCCAGAAAGAAAGTGGAGTGAATATTTAAAAAGTGGGAGCTCTGTGCCGAAGATAAAAATGAATAAAGAATGAAGATGTTGGTAACTGTTCTCTCCATTGTCTCTACCCTCCCTCTCTCTATAAATGCACCCCACACGACCCCTAAGCCTAACAGATGACTCTTAATCTTCCTTTCTCACCAGAGGAGGTGATGATAAACCTCACGGATGCCCGTTGGGTCGGTGCCTGGTGGCTGGGAGTTCTAGTATGCGCCTTTGCAAATTTCCTTGTTGCCATCCCTTTCTGCTTCTTGCCCAAGACCCTGGTAAAAGAAGGGGAAGAAAACAAGACCGATGTGACAGCCAAGAGAAACAAATCCCTCTTGAAAACAGAAAACACAGGCCAGGCTAAAATAAAATTGCGTGAACTTTACAAGGGTGAGCAAAAAAAACAAAACCAAACCTCAACAAAACACATTATCCTTAAAATCCCACACCATAACAAATATACAACAGTGGACCACTTTTTTTTTTTTTAATGAAGATTGTGGGGCTTTCTTGATTGAAACTCTTTAAATAATTTATTAATAAGTTAAAGTTGCCACGAATGCTACAGCTGGAAGGATTTCAATCACGGTTGATGGTATGTCGATGAAAATTCTCAGTCATCCAGGTAAAGTTATCTGGAAGCTGAGTCATGGCAACTGGATTTCTTCTTTTTCAAAACGTTTTGCTGATCTGATCACATCAAATTGGATAAGTAGCAACACGTTTCGAATCACCCAGAAAAAAAAAAATCCAGTTGCCAAAGACTCCATTAACAGACATGGTTATGATAGTTACCTTCAGGGCTAGATAACTGCAGTGTTTCTGAGTGTAATCACTCCTATCCTAAGAAACTAAGATAAGATAAGATAAGATAAATTTATTGTCATTGTACTCAGAAACCTGAGAACAACGAAATAAGGTGCTGTTATTTCTGTTTCCCAGGTAGAAAAAAAATTGTCAGGCCAGGAAGAAAAGTGATTTTTTAAAAACTTCCCCAGATGAGATGTTTAGAAGAGAACCAACTCTACTCTTAGGCTTTATGGCACATTTTATTTTTGAAGGTATTTTTGTCATGGGTTGTCTGTTCCCACTGCTGATCAGCCCATTTTGAGAAGCAGCCTAAACAACGGTGATGGAGGGCAGGTAAAGCTGTTCCATGGAGTGAAACAGGGTGGAGAATGGACTCTCCTCCATTTCACCTTGCAGCTCCCATCTTCTGCTCCAACCCAGTTACTATTCAGGCAGATCCATTCTCAAAATGGCGATCAGCTTGGAGATTCCGTGTGTAACAGCGAGAAAGCAAAATTTGAAAGAGCTGGACTCCTGCAGTATCCAAAGCAGAACAGTCCCACAGAACAGTGTCCAGTGACTTGGGGAGGAGATGTCTGTAGAGATTCTCATTCATCCAGGTCATAGTTGTCCCAAAGGTGCTTTTTCAGGACTTCCTTGTTTTGCTTTTTGAAGATGTTTTGCTTCTCATCCAAGAAGCTTCTTCAGCTCTGACAGGATAGTGGGGATTTATATTCCTTGAAGACAGCTGGTCATCTGCATCCTTTTAGAGGGTCGTTAAGCCTCCAAATGCTTCAATGACCCACTAAAAAGGATGTGAATCACCAGCTGTCTGCAAGGAGCATAAATCCTTCCATTCCCCACTATCTTGTCAGAACTGAAGAAGCTTCTTGGATGAGAAGCAAAACTTCTTCAAAAATGAAAAACAAAAAAGTCCAGTTGCCTCCTGAAAAAGCACTTTGGGGACATGGGAGTACATACCAGACTAAAAGGGTCAAGATGTTTGATTCCAAACCCTAAAGGTTTCAGTTAGTCCTCAACTTATGACCATAATGGAGTCTGCCCATTAAGGTTGTAACTAAAGTTATGTCAGTATATAGCCAGACCTGATTTTATGACCTTTTTTGTGGCCGTTGTTAAGCAAATGCTGTGGTCATTCAGCGACTGCACAATGATTAAGTGAATTCTGCAGTCTTTAAGTGAACCCACTGTTTGCTGTGGGATGCTTTTGCCCAAAACTGGAAGTTAGCACTGTAAATTGCAGTCACGTGACCACAGGATGCTGCGTATGGCCGTAAAAGGCAGACTGGTTGCCGAGCACCCAAAAGGCGGTCATGTGACCATGGGAGGGACTAGCCCTTGGAACTTCGGAACCTTTTATGTGTGTGTGTGTGTGGGGGGGGGTGTATCTGCTATAACTTTGAGCAGTTGCTGAGCAATTGGTCATAAATCAAGGACTACCTGCTCTTGACAGGGTATCCAACATAATGGGGAAGTGCGTTAGATTGTAAGCTTGGTATTCTTGCTACAGCTTGGTTGCTGAACATTTTAATACCAGAACTACTCATTTTAAGATGTAATTTTAATGCAACGTAGCAAAAAAAGAGAAAAAGACAGAGACTAAAGGATCATGTTCTTGCCACAATTAGATACAAATAGTCCTGCACATTTTTTTTTTCATACAGGAAGCTGCGCAGAATGGACCTCTCTTGTTTTAATTTGTAGCCAAGCTTGAAATCAGTGGAATTTTTTTTTATTTAATTAATATACCTCTTTATTACTCTTATAAACAATTCAAGGTGTCAAATATACCGAATGCCCCTTCTTCTTCCTATTTTACCCAAAACAACGACCCTATGAGGTAGGTTGGGCTGAGAAAGAATGACCGGCCCAAGGTTTTCTCCCAGCCAGTTTTCGTGCCTGAGGCAGGATGTGAATTAATGGTCTCCTGGTTTCTAGCCTGTTGCCTTAACCACTAGACCAAATTGATCCCTATATCTATACATGGGAGAGAAAGTATAGGAAGCAAAACTTCTATTGGAACCAAAGACTGCAAATAACCTGAGATCCTTTTCTGTGGTTTGGTTTCCAGATTTTGTTCCCTACCTGAAGAGTCTGTTTCACAATCGGGTTTATATGCTTTTCCTTTGCATTACCGTATTTCAATTCAGCGCTTGGATTGGGATGATTACTTTTATGCCCAAATACTTGGAACAGCAGTATGGAATCTCTGCATCGGATGCCATTTTCTACATAGGTAAATATTTGTTTGCCAAACATGTACAAGATAACTAGTATAGGTATGAACATAAACAAGAACAAAGGAAGTAAATACAGAGAAATGAGGACAGTAAGACAGGGACAGTAGGCACGCTGGTGCGCTTATGCATGCCCCCTTTAAGGACCTATAAGGAATGGAGTGAGGTCCACTGTAGACAATTTGAGGTTGAAGCTGTGAGGGGTAGAGGCTGTAACAATGGAGTCGGGTAGGGCGTTCCAGGCATTGACCACTCTGTGGCTGAAGTTGTATTTTCTGCAATCGGGTTTGGAGCGATTTACCTTGAGTTTGTATCGGTTGTTTGCCCATGTATTATTGTGATTGAGGCTGAAGAAGTCGCTGACAGGCAAGATGTTATAGCAGACAATTTTGTGAACTATTGCTTAGATCGGACCGCAGGCGGCATAGTTCTAGATTGTCCAGGCCCAAAATTTCAGGCCTGGAGGCATAGTTGAATTCTATTGTGTGATATATATGTGTGTGAGAATGCAGGTGGCTGAATGTGAGTGTAAACATGGGAGTCAACAAAACCATCGAGAAGATCTTGTGAGAATCAAAAAACTGGTTTTTGCTGTCTCTTATTCTAGGTGTATACAATTTACCAATCATATGTGCTGGATATTTTTTTGGAGGCCTGATGATGAAGAAATTCAAGATAAACACATATCAAGCTGCCCACATAGGGTTTTGGAGTTCCTTGATTGAATATCTTATCTACTTTTCTGCTTTTGCGATGTTCTGCAAGAACAGTTCTGTTGCTGGTTTAAGTGTCTCTTATAAAGGGTACGTACCTGATCCGACCCTTATTCCAGGTTGCTTCACAAAAGCCAATAGTGTTGATATTTGGAATTATCAGTCAATAACAATTTGTTTCATTCGTGAATTTGAAAAGGAACAAACAGTGTCTCCTTCAAGCAATAGAAGGTTTGACTAGAAGACCTCCAAGGTCCCTTCCAACTCTGTTATTATGTTAAGGTGACATGATAGCAATGTTTCGATATCTCAGGGGCTGCCACAAAGAAAAGGGAGTCAAGTTATTCTCCAAAGCTCCTGAAGGCAGAACAATAAGCAATGGATGGGAACTGATCAAGGAGAGAAGCAACCTAGAACTAAGGGGGAATTTCCTGATAGTGAGAACAATTGATCAGGGGAACTACTTGCCTCCAGAAGATGAAGAAGGCCATCACAAAAAAGTGTCCATGTTACTGCCAAAAGAACTACAAGATAGAAGAGAACATTTGTAGCTCAGGGTTGAGCTGTGGTGCTCTTTGAGCTTGGTAGTTTTCTTGCAGATGTTTCATTACCCAGCTAGGTAACAGCATCAGTGCTAGGGTTTTGCTTCTTTCTAGCACTGAATATTTGGGTGATGAAACATCTGAATAGTTGGGTGATGAAACATCTGCAAAAAAAACCACCACCACAAGTTCTGAGAGTACTAAGGATTTCATACAACTGCAAGAGTATGGCTTAAGTGGGTTGACCATAGGTGGGCTGCAAATCTCCAGATGACCATTAGGTGGCAGGAAAACAATTACAGCACATATCCATCTAGTTCTCTACAGCCCTCTAGTGGTCAGGTAAATTTTTGAGGCCCAGGTTGCTCACCTAAGACTTAACCCCTAGAAATAAGAGAACTTGGATCTATTTTTGATAAGACATCTAGCAGACAGCTTTGCATTAATCCTTCTCCAAATGCACAAACACATTTTAGGAAGAATGGCCTCTTGTTGATGCTTCAGTCTACTCTCTTTTTCCCATTAGTTCTTTGGAAAGAGATAATCTCTTTACTAACTAATCTGACCTGTGTCATTCCCAACAATAATGCTTTTTAGCACAAATTGTTGGGACGTCTACAGAGGTGGTATTCAGCAGTTTCTGACAACTTCTGGAGAACTGGTAAACTAGCAAATACCACCTCTGACTAGCCCTGTCCCCCATCTATTTATTCTCTGCCTCCAGAGTCCCAGCTGATTGGCTGGGTCTTCTTTTGTTGCCCTGCACAGGAGAACAGAACTGGAAAGCAGGTTAGTGGGTGGGGACTGAGGTGGGAATGGGATTTTGCAGTAACCTACCCCCTGGAATGGGGTTGGAATGCAGACTTTACAGTATCCTTCCCCTGCCACACCCACCAAGCCACTGGTAGTAGTAACTGGCAGTAAAAAAATTTGAATCCCACCACTGGATGTCTACTTAGCCTTCATGCTCTATTAAATAAGGTGAATGAATTTTATGAGGTGCTATAGATATCTTCAAACTTTCCCCAGTATTTGAAGGCTTCTGTTTGTCTAGTACACACTTAGAAAAAGGGCTTTTTTTTCTTATAAGTTTATTTGTTTATTCTTTGTTTAAGCTGTGCTATTGTTTGAAGGAAGCCATTGCAAATTGCATCCAAGCCAATTCATCAGATTGGTCTGATTCAGAAAAATGGACTGATGTGATGTTCTAATTCAAGCAATCAACATTGTTGAATGTAGACTATTCAGTTGAATTTCCCTTTTCAAGCTGAAAGGTAGTCTTTCCCAAAGTAGATCATCCAATCTGACATGGATTTCAGTGGTGGGATTCAATTTTTTTTACTACCGGTTCTGTGGGCGTGGCTTGGTGGGCGTGGCAGGAGAAGGATACTGTAAAATCTACTGTAAAATACTGTAAAGTCAGAGGTGGTGTTTGCCGGTTCTGCAAACTACTCAAAATTTCCGCTACCGGTTCTCCAGAATTGGTCAGAACCTGCTGAATACCACCTCTGATGGATTTTCTTAATTTGATATTATAATTCTTTAAATCTTCATCAAACAGATTTGATGTTGTGAAGCTGGCACTGAGCAAAGCCACCAAGAGAAGAACCAAAAGAGAAGAACCTCATTTCCAAGAGGTTCTTTCTTCTCTTTTATTGCATGTGTGTTCTGTTCAACTTTGTGCATGTTTTTCAGGATAGAAGAATTGTCCTACACAGATGCATACTTGTATGCTGATTGTAACCGTCACTGCAATTGCTCTACAAAGACTTGGGACCCTGTTTGCGGGGAGAACGGAATTACTTATGTTTCATCATGTCTTGCTGGATGTGGCATGTCCAATGGAACTGGGAAACACACAGTAAGGCATACAATATATTTCAAGGCAGCCTCAACCAACACAAATGGCTGTAGCTTAGCAGTAATGCCTTTACTTTAGATACAGTATGCATACAAGGTGTTCGACACAGTTCTTGTTGATTCTAGTGAAAGCTTGGAAGATAGCCTTTAGAACAAGGGTCTTCAAACTTGGCAAGTTTAAGACTTGTGGACTTCAACTCCCAGAATTCCTGAGCTAATATGGCTGGAGGAAGAATTCTGGGAGTTGAAGTCCACAAGTACTAACTGGAGCACACAAAACATTTGCTAGACCAATTCTGAGTACAGATCATCTGTCTGGAATCTGCACTGCATATCGGACATTAATACAATGGAGAGAGTCCAGAGATATTTCACGAGAAGAGTTCTCCACTCCTCTACTTGCAACAGAATATCCTATGCCTCTAGACTTGAAATTTTAGGCTTAGACAACCTAGAACTACAATGACTTCAGTCTGACCTAAGCATAGTACATAAAATTATCCATTACAATGTCCTACCTGTCAATAACTACTTTAGCTTCAACCTCAACAATACATGAGCACACAATAGATACAAACTCAGGGTAAACCGCACAAAATTTGATTGCAGGAAATACGACTCCAGCAACAGAGTGATCAATGTCTGGAATACACTATCTGACCCTGTGGTTTCTTCCCCAAACCCCAAACACTTTAACCTCAGACTGTCTACCGTTGACCTCACCCCATTCCTAAGAGGTCTGTAAGGGACGTGCATAAGTGCACCAATGTGCCTACCGTCCTTGTCCTAATGTTCCTTTTTATTCGTATCTATTTCATGTAGTAATAATCATGTTTATACTTACGTTATCAAATGCACGCTTGACAAAATAAATAAATAAATAAAATAAACAAGTCTTAAAGCTGTCAAGTTTGAAGACCCCTGCTTTAGAATATTCTTAAGGTACCCTGGGGCAAAGGTCTGATGAAGAGCAATAACAGAAAACTCTCAGAGAGAGTGGACCTATTGTAAGAAAGAAAGAAAGAAGGAGGGAACTAAGGAAGCGCCAGCTGAATAGAATAACAGTTGTGTTGAAGAAGCAGCACTGGTTGCTGGTAGACATCCAGACCCAATTCAAGATGTCGATGGTGATCTCCAAAGTTCTGTATGGATTGAGCCCTTGTTACCTTTGGGGTGATCTGCTCTTCTTCTATAGTAGGGGTGTCAAACTCAATTTCATTGAGAGCCACATAAGGGTTGTGTTTGACCTTGGGATGGGGACATGGGGGGCATGGGGGGGTAGGCATGGCCATGGAAGACGTGGCCATGGAGGACGTGGTGAGCTCAACATCACTTGTGTTGGAGGCACCTGTGGTGGCCAAGTGCTAAGACAGGACTTCCCACGGGCCCTCCTTCCTTATAATCTTCTTCCTTCCTTTCCTTCTTTTTCCTTCCTTCCTCTCTTCCCATCTCCCCTTCTTTTTCTTTGTCTTTCCTCTTTCCCTTTCTCCTTTCCTGTCCCTTCTTGCATGCTCAAATGCAAAAGGGAAAACTTTTCTCCTGTTCTTTCTGTTTCTTTTTTTTTTTTTGATAGCCTTCTGCCAGTGAATACGGAGCCTGGGGAGCTACGTGCAGTCACCCCAGGGCCTCATTTTTGGCCACAATGGGCTCTTGCACTCCATTTTCACCAATAGAGGCACTGTAGGCCAGTCCTTTCTTGTTTCCAGGGTGGCCCCATGGGCCAGATCTAAGCACCTTGAGTTTGACACCCCTATCCTGTAGGATCTAGTTAGGAAGGGGTGGTGCTTGTGTCCATACCTGGAAAACTGGTGGCTGAGGGTCCTATAAAATTGAAGTCAATGCCAGCTCCTTCACCATGTCATAGTTTAAGCCCCAAAGTCACTTTAGCTTTCTCTCTTTTACCCTTTGGAAGAATGGTGGAAATAGACCTTCTTCATAAGTCTCTCGGAGATAAAGACTTTTAGTAGGTGACTGGGATAGATCAATGGATATCTATGTATACAAGTAGTTCTCGACTTACAACTGACCATTCAAAGTTACAACCGCATTGAAAATATTGGCTTATGACTATTTTTCACAGTTACGTCTGTGGCAGCATCCTCGTGATCACACGATCAAAATTCAGCCACTTGGCCACCGATTCATGTTTATGACAGTTGCAGTGTCCCGGGGTCATGTGATCATTTTTTGTGACCTTCTTACTGTCAGGATTCCGGCAGTTACCCCAATTAAATCATGAGTCTCGAGCCAAACTTCCAAAACTTCAAAGAATTTCTTGGGAGTTAACATGTCCTGCATTGCCTGGGTGTAGCCGACTCCGAGACGCATCATTCATGGATATCCTTGACCCTGGTTCCCCCCTCTCCATCCCCTGGGTGTATCGTAATTCATATTCTCCAATGGGACACATCCATAGCCAAGAGTCATCAATCCAGTTAGATCCTTGTGCGGCAGAAACTTCAGTCACCTAGTTACTCCCTTTGAAAAACTATTTATGGAATGCACTTTTGATTTCCAAGCTGCCGCACTGCTCTTTCAAACCCCTTTCCCCCCCTCCCTCTCTGTTGGCAACTTTAAAAAGTCCATAGAGACATTTTATGAGTTGACACTTACAAGCAAAGTCAATGAGGAAGACAGATTCACTTAACAACTGTGTGATTAATGTAGCTGCAGTGATTCACTTAACAACGGTGGCAAGAAAGGTTGTAAAGTGGGGCAGAACCCACTTAACAACCGCCTTGCTTAGCAACAGGAATGTTGGGCTCTGCCCTGCCACTGTAATGCCACCAACAGTGTCCACTGCAGTTTAAGAGCAAGCTACACACAACACAACCTTAAATTGTTTCTGTTGATATTTTGACAGGTCCTTACAAACTGTTCCTGCATTTCAGCACCAGGATTTCCATTGGGAAATGGTTCGGCGCTGCCGGGACAGTGCAACAGAGGGAAGACATGTGACACAATGCTGCACTATTTCTTAATTTTATCCTTAATCTGCTGCTTGATTTATTCGTTTGGGGCCATGCCGGGTTATATGGTTCTCATAAGGTAAGAAAAGTGAAAGAGTAAAACCCTGTTTAAAAATCTTGTCTCTGTGGATAGAATTGAGGAGAAATTTTCTGTGAGTGAGAACAATCCATCAGTGGAACTGCTTGCCTCCAGAACCTCTGGTTGCTCCAACACTGGAGATTTCTAAGAAGAGATCGGATGGCCATTTGTCCAGAAGGGTATAAGGTCTCCTGCTTGAGCAGGGGTTTGGCTAGAAGACCTCCAGGGTCCCTTCCAACTCAGTTATTCTTTATTTTGTATGCTGTATTCTGTGTGCTATATTATGTGTTTATTCTGTATTCTGCTTCATATTTGGGTTAGAAAGCTGAATCTAATTTTTTAGCCCATGGATGAAAGGTATAGCTTAGGGCGTATATTTGGCAGGTCAGTGAAAGAATCTGTTCATTTAGGAGAAAAATGGTTTATGCAAACAATGGAGATTTTGCATGTTCCTGGTTTGTCAGTGGGTGTTGTGGTTAGCTGGCAACAGGTGCAGATGGTGGAGGACAGCGAGGACTCCGAGGAGGGCTGGGACCATCAGGGAGTGGACTGCTGCCTTCGGGGATTGTGGGGGCTGGCAGCAGTGAGGAGGAGGTTCCCGAGGAGCCTGTGCTAAGTGCACGTGAGTGCAGGATGATTCATACAAGAGAACAGCTAAAGCTGCACAGACGACTCAGGAGTAAGGATGCAATGTAATGGCCCCTCCCTCTAGGGAATATAAGCCTGGTTTCAAATGGTTCTTGCCTTTGCAAAAGGTAAAAAACATTGGAAGGACTCAGTGTGGTGATTACAGACTGATTTATTTGAAGACTTCTGCCAAGGTTTTTCTAATTGGACTAATTGGCTGCAAGCCATCTGTTATATCTACAAAGAGGTATATTTGTAGATTAAAGCCGTGAATGTTTGAGTTACTGAGTTTATCTGTGTTTTCTCTCGGGGAATTCGGCTAGGTCAGAACAGTGGGCTTTTCTGCCCAGCAGTAGAAAAATGGGGAGCAGCAAAAAAATTATGCAAGCTCAAGGATGTGCTGTTCATTCTTCCAATCTCTATTGTGGCTTATCAACAAAAATTGTTCAGTCAACTCTGTTTTTATCAACAAATATATGAGCTGTGCTGGTGCAGTATTTCAGGCAAACTCCGCCCACTGGCTCAAGGTTGACTCAGCTTTCCATCCTTCCGAGGTCAGTAAAATGAGGACCCAGATTGCTGGGGGCAATATGCTGACTCTGTAAACTGCTTAGAGAAAGCTGTAAAGCACTACGAAGCGGTATATAAGTCTAAGTGCTATTACTATTGCTATTCTGATTCATTTTTCAAAACTGCTCTTGTTCTCCAGATCCCTAAAACCTGAGGAGAAGTCATTTGGTGTTGGTCTCCACTCTTTGACAGAAAGACTTTTCGGTAAGAGACAGCCACGGTGGCGCAGTGGTTAGAGTGTAGTACTGCAGGCTACTTCTGCTGACTGCTGGCTGCCTACAATTTGGCAGCTCAAATCTTACCAGGCTCAAGGTTGACTCAGCCTTCCATCCTTCAGAGGTGGGTAAAATGAGGACCCAGATTGTTGGGGGCAAGAGGCTGACTCTGTAAACTGCTTAGAGGGAGCTGTAAAGCACTGTGAAGCAGTATATAAGTCTAAGTGCTATTGCTATTACTGTAGTGGTGCAGTGGTTAGAATGCAGAATTGCAGATAAATTCGACTTAATGCCAGGACTTTGATTCTGATGGGGAAATGACTTTGACTCAGACTTCCATCCTTCCAAGGTCAGTAAAATGAGGACCCAGGTTGTTGGGGGCAATATGCTACTCTGTAAACTGCTTAGAGAGGGCTGTAAAGCACTGTGAAGCAATATGTAAGTCTAAGCACTAAGTGCTAAGGTGCACTCCACAGAGGGAATAGGTAAGAGGAAATCATAACCCTTGGGACTAACTTGTGAAGCAATCCTACGAAATTATCTTTTGAGATCATGCTTCAATAGGGACAGTGGAACAGCAGACTGGAGGAAGAGAAGGACTAGAAGACCTCCATGGTCCCTTCCAACTCTTTTTTTCTGTACTCTCTACTTACTATAAAGAGGTTTCCCTGTCAGTCATGTTCAATTCTAGGGCATGATGCTTGTTGTCTGAAGACAATTTCTGTGGTCATGTGGCCCGCGTATCTATACACCAAAGGCACACAGAACACTGTTACCTTCTCACCAAAGTGGTACCTATTAATCTACTTGCATTTGCATGCTTTCGAACTACTATGTGGGCAGGAGCCGGAGCAAGTAATAGGAGCTCATCCGAGCTTGGGTTTCAAACCCAGACTGTCAACTCTTCAGCTGACAAGCTCTGTGTCATTTAACTGAACAAGCCAAATCATGCCTCACAGATTAGCTAAACCTAAGGTGTCCATTAGAAAAGATAAGGCGGACAAAGCTGCTGGTCTTCCAGAAATATGAGGATTGAATTATGTTACCCCAAAGGACTGGGTAGCACTTTGGATTCAAAAGAAATAAGGTTTTTTGGAGCATATGAAAGCATGAGGTGGTATTACGGGCAAACTAAACACATACCTGCCTGGGATAACGTTATACGATCTTTGAAAAACATGCAGCTGTTTTGGGGAATTGCTGTGAATGTCCCACATGCTCTGAAACATTCACAGTACTGCTACTCCTGTACTGAGTAGCATTCCTTTTTATGCTACTGCCATTTCAGATCCATGTTTCCATGTTACTGCCTTTTCATCTAGTAAGGCTTGCTTCGTTCTGAAATGATAGTAGATTGTGATTCCAAAATACAAGGCCTTTGGACAAGCAGATTGCAAATGGGTATTGCTTTCATTAATGTATGATGAAACGCTTCCTCTGTTTGTTTGTTTTTTGGGGTGGCGGGGAGATTGGATGGTAGACAGTATTCAGCACAGATTATCACCTCATTGCCTTTTCTGTCCCTGAACAAAAACCAAAGAGCAAGGATTTGCTTTAAGTTCTCATTGTTCTCAGAAAACTTAATACCATGTGATAAACAATGCACCTTCTTTCTTCCAGATTCAGATTCTCAGGGCATTGAATGTTTTATTTAAGTTCATAACACTTGTCATATCTGCTCTGAATTTGTAATGTCTTGATCTGGAGCATTTGCACACCAGTTTTTGACTGAAAGGAATAAGTCAGTTTCTGGTCTGAGGCTACCCAGATGGCTTTGTGCCTTAAGCAAAACTCGAACTCAGCCTCCTGGTTTTTAGCCCGATGCCTTAAGTATTACAGTTAACTGGTTCTTGATGCTAGTAGCTCCCATCTAAAAGGAGAATAGTATACAAGAAAGCAGTTTTATATCACAAATAGCAAAATACTTTGGTAACTGAAAAAGTCTTTTCTTGTCTTTATATCATATCCCATGTAGCTGGAATCCCATCGCCTATTTATTTTGGAGCTATGATCGACACCGCGTGTTTGAAA
Source organism: Pseudonaja textilis (assembly GCF_900518735.1). The sequence continues at coordinate 3,944,551 of NW_020769308.1, forward strand.
TGGGGAACCAAGACATGTGGTGGAATAGGGGCATGTCGGATGTATGATACTGACAAATACAGGTATGGCTGTTGACTTAGTGTTGCTTCATATAATCCATCTTTACTTCTGCACCTAAGTTTTCCTTTCTTCATTGAATCTGGTCTAGTCTGATTGGATCATTCTGTCAAGTCCCTCCACAAAGGCTCACTACTTAGGAAGTAAGATCCTTGCAGATTCACACTGTAATAAGTAAGGAATTATACTGCAGAATCTTGGAAAAAGCCCGTTTGTACTTTGGTTCTCATTTATGTAAATGTAATAAAACTAACAAACAAATATATTAGTGAAGGCTTTAAGGAGAGGGTTCCTTACTGTTTTTGATCTTCTTTCAGATGGAGCATTAATTTAACAAGATGTTTGTTGCTCATTTGATGTAACAAAAAAATGTCCATTCATTCTTGTTCTACAATATTTTGGAAACATCCCTTTTCCTTCCCAGATTCACTCCATTCCATTCTTAGTGTGATATTAAGACAAAGCCGCTACTCAAGGCCTGCTCTAACATATTATTTAGTTTGCAGTCAACTACTCTTCTAGAATGGTTTTCCAAATATTGTGACCAAGCAAATTATGAGCCGCTGTGGCGCAGTGGTTAGAGTGCAGTACTGCAGGCTACTTCCGCTGACTGCAATTTGGTAGTTCGAATCTCACCAGGCTCAAGGTTGACTCAGCCTTCCATCCTTGCGAGGTGGGTAAAATGAGGACCCAGACTGTTGGGGGCAATAGGCTGACTCTGTAAACCACTTAGAGAGGGCTGTAAAGTATGTGAAGTGGTATATAAGTCTAAGTGCTATTGCTATTACTGTAGCGGTGCAGTGGTTAGAATGCAGTATTGCAGATAAATTCTGCTTACTGCCAGGAGTTTGATCCTGATGGGGAAATGAGTTTGACTTCCATCCTTCCGAGGTCAGTAAAATGGGGACCCAAATTGTTGGAGGCAAGATGCTGATCCTGTAAACCACTTAGAGAAAAGTAGCTGGAAAGCACTGGAAAGTGGTATATAAGTCTAAGTTCTATTGCTATTCCTATTATAATCATATCATATCACATCACATCAAAATTATTGGTTTCCTTTTTCTGTATAAAGCACTCTCAATGGGTCTCTCCTTTAAGCCCATCTTTCTAACCTGTGAGGATAATTTTGAAATGTATTTCTGTCTTCTTGGATAGCTACTCCACGTAGTTTTATACCATCTGAATACTATGTAAGTATATTGTCTCCACCTTATCCAAATCATCCATAAATATCTTGGGTAGTTCAAGGCCCGGGATTGAACTTTATAGGTAGCCCTCAACTCAGGGGTGGGATTTGACCAGTTTGGACCGATTCAGGCAACCCGGATGTTAAATTTACATCTCGTTTGCCTAACCAATAGTTGAACAGACTGGCTGGCCCTGCCCACCCCACCCCACCCCTCCGCTACCACCCCACCCTGCCCCACCTCACCTCTCCCCTCCCACCCCACCCCGCCCCTCCCAGGAATCTCCACACAACCCATTTTGGATGCAGGGTCTCGTGCGGAGGCTTTGGGAGGGCAAAAAACGGGTCCCGGAAGTTCCAGAAGTCCGGAAACAGGCCTGTTTCCAGCTTGCAGAGGACCTCTGGAGCCTGGGGGAGGCCACTTTAACTCTCCCGGAGGCCCAAGGAAACCCTCCAGAGCCTGGGGGGTGGGGTGAAAAATGAGCCTCCCAGAAGTTCTGGTAGGCCACTCCCACTATGGCCACGCCCACCCAGCAATTGGGCAGGCAACTGGTAGCTAGGATTTTTTAATCCAACCCCTGTCTCAATTTACAACCATTTGTTTAATGACCAAAGTTGGAACGACACTGAGAAGAGTGTCTTATGACCATTTTTCAACTTATGACTATTGCAGCCTCCCCATGTTCAGATGATCAAAATTGAGATGCTTGGCAACTGATGTGTGTATTTATGAGGGTTGCAGTGTCCCAAGGTCATGTGGTCACCTTTTGCAACTTTCTGACAAGCAAAGCCAAAGGGGAAGTCAGATTCACTTAACAACCATGTACAATCCTGTACAATCCTGTACAATCAGCACGGGGGGGACCCCAAGGCTGTGTACTATTTCTACTTCTCTTCTCCCTATATACCAATGACTGCATCTCAAACGATCCATCTGTTAAAATACTGAAGTTTGCTGATGACACAACAGTGATTGGTCTCATTTGAGACAACAACGAATCTGCATAAAGACAGGAGGTTATACAACTTGCCTCGTGGTGTAACCGGAACAATCTGGAAGAAACCCTCCCATACTACCACCTCTTACAATACTAGACAACACAGTATCAAAAGTAGAGACCTTCAAATTTCTAGGTTCTACTATATCACATGACCTAAAATGGACACCTAACATCAAAAACATCATCAAAAAAGCACAACAATGTTTTTTCTGCACCAACTCAGAAAGCTCAAACTGCCCAAGGAGCTGTTGATACAGTTCTACAGAGGAATGATTGAGTCTGTCCTCTGTACCTCTATAACTGTCTGGTTTGGCTCTGCAACCCAACAGGACAGACACAGACTTCAGAGGATAGTTAGGACTGCAGAAAAAGCAATTACTACCCACCTGCCTTCCATGGAGGACCTGTATACTGCACGAGTCAAAAAGAGGGCTGTGAAAATATTTACAGACCCCTCACATTCCGGACATAAACTGTTTCAACTCCTTCCCTCAAAATGATGCTATAGAGCCCTGCACACAGAATAACTAGACACAAGAACAGTTTTTTCCCGAAAGCCATCACTCTGCTAAACAAATAATTCCCTCAACACTGTTCAACTATTACAAAGTCTGAACTACTATTACTGTTAATCTTCTCATCACTCCTTATCACCCATCCCCTCCCACTTGTGACTGTAAGACTGTAACTTTGTCGCTTGTATCCTTAGAATTTATATTGACTGTTTCCTGCTATGATTTGATTGTTGATTTTACCCTATGACTATCATTAAGTGTTGTACATTATTATTCTTGATTCTTAACGAATGTATCTTTTCTTGATGTGTACTGAGAGTATTTACACCAAGGCAAATTCCTTGTGTGTCTAATCACACTTGGCCAATAAAAAATTCTGTTCTATTCTATTCTATTCTATTCTATTCTATTCTATTCTATTCTATTCTATTCTATTCGGACTTAGCAACTGTTATTGATTCACTTAACAGTTGACTCCACCTGTGTCTTACTCCACAATGGAAATTTTGAGCTCAACTGTGCTCCTAAGCCAAGGACTACCTATACCTTATTCCACTTTAGGAGGAATCACAAAAAAAGTGGTAGCATATATTATATGCTGATGGCAGCAAAATTACTTATGCAGAAAAATGGAAAGACGCTTCAATCCCCACAATGGATGAATGTTTGAAAAATCTGATGGAATTAACAGTGATGGCTAAATTGACTGCTTTGATAAAAGAAAAAGAAAAACCACACAATTACTTTTGTTTCTACTTGGAAACTTTGTGCTTGAGGTGGTAAAAAATGAAAGTTTGATTTTGGGTTTTATTGATGAGATGGATCTGTTGTTATAGGAAACAGCTGGTCTGTACTATTATGTAAAAATAAAAAGTTGAGGTTTGATGTTACTATTTTATTTTACTGCAACAGAGGGAGTTAGAACTCAATGCCTTTTCTTTCTTTTTCCCTTTTTTTCTACACTTTTCTCTTCTCTTTTCCCTCCTCTCTTTTCCCTATTATTTTCTTACGTATTTTTGTATTTTATATTATAAACTAATAAAGAAAATTATGAAGTTAAAAAAAATTGAGTGGTAGCACTTCTGAAAAAACAGAAACAGAATGCCAGTAAAACTGAAAGCCTTTAAATGAAGTGGAATCTTTTAGCCGTGAAATAGTGTTGTGGACTTAGTGACTCAAGGTTGCTTTGCATTAATGTAGTTCAAATTGTCTTTCTAGATTGTTATACCTTGGATTGCCATCAGCTCTCCGTGGAGTGTCCTATATCCCATGTGTGCTAATACTCCTCATTTTAAGGAAACAGACCAAGGATCAGACAAAGCAGGACCTAGAACTGGAAGCCAAAGAAGAGGAAAGAGAAGAAACTGATCATAAGGATATGGCCGTCTTTCAGAAATGTAATGACCCACAACAAGAGACAGTAGGAACAACAAATGCAGACCTTCAAAGAGTTTGATGAGAAAAAAAAAACCTGTACCCCTAAGCAATGAAGGGTAGGCTATCTTAATGTATTTGTGTTTCTCATAACAGTATTTGAGGAATACACACATTTAATACTCCAGACAATAGCGGGCAATTAAAATAGGTACATTTCTACTGTTAAGGTTGCAAGAAATACATTAACTTCTAATACCAGGTTCTGATCTGCTGGTGTTCTGTGTGTATGTGTGCAATTCAATTATTATTATTATTATTATTATTATTATTATTATTATTATTATTATTATTATTATTATTATTATTATTATTTCTGCTGTTATTTCAGAATTTTTTCAAAGGAATGGAAGGAAATATAGCAATAGCACTTAGACTTACATACCGCTTCACAGTGCTTTACAGCTCCCTCTAAGCAGTTTACAGAGTCAGCCTCTTGCCCCCAACAATCTGGCTCCTCATTTTACTGACCTTGAATGGAGGGAAGGCTGAGTCAACCTTGAGCCTGGTGAGACTCGAACTGCCAAATTGCAGGCAGCTGGCAGTCAGCAGAAGTCGCCTGCAGTACTGCACTCTAACCACTGCGCCACTACAGCTCATATAATGAACCCTGACGGATCTTTCTATTGTTTTAACATGAGGCTTAATGATACAATCAGTCTCAGAATCCCACATATCAAGTTTTTTTCCAGACAGGTGCTGATCAGGCCTAAAATTCCATAACTTCAAGTTCTTGCATTTTACTTTCAGAGACCAGCTAGCATAGAAAAATGGTTTGATTCAGTCCCAGTAAGCTAAATGACATATAAAATACAGATTTCCTTAAAAATGTCTACTATTGGGGTCCTTGTTGCTCTCTGAGCTGTTTCCTTGCGGATGTTTCATTGCCCAATTAGGTAACATCATCAGTGTCAGATGCCCAAGGACTCCAGAGTTCTACTGGGTAGCTCAACTGAGCTACAAATATTCGGTATTGGCTATCTACTGTTGCTGAATTCCTCCAAATCATTAGTTATTCCTCTATTATACATCATCACACACTCCTCTAAGTATTTATTCCTATGCTGGAATTTAAGATAAGGAAAACCTCAACTTTTCACTCTTCCAGTTTAGCTTTCAAATTCAAAGGTGGGATCTAATTACTGAATTAATTTCAACTAAGTTTCTTGGTTTCAGAACTAGAAACTTAAGACGAAGGCATTTGTTTTTCTTTTGATACCGCCAGAGCTACCAAACTAGAATGATGGTAAGACCCCGCTTGGACTATTACATCCAGTTTTGGTCGCCACGATATAAAAAAGATGTCGAGACTCTAGAGAGAGTGCAGAGAAATGCAACAAGAGTGATTAGAGGACTGGAGCAGTGGTGGGATTCAACATTTTTTTACTACCAGTTCTGTGGGAATAGCTTGGTGGACATGGTGTGGCTTGGTGGGCGTGGCTTGGTGGGCATGGCAGGGGAAGTATACTGCAAAATCTCCATTCCCTCCCCACCTTCTGACCTGTTTTCCAGCTCTGTTCTCCTATGCAGGGCAACCAAAGAAGACCCAGCCAATCAGCTGGGACTCAGAAAGCAGAGAATAGATGAGGTTGGCAGGGCCAGTCAGAGGTGGCATTTGCCAGTTCTCTGAACTACTCAAAATTTCCACTACCGGTTCTCCAGAATTGGTCAGAACCTGCTGAATACCCACCTCTGGACTGGAGGCTAAAACATATGAAAAATAGTTGCAGGAATTGAGTATGTCTAGTTTAATGAAAAGAAGGACCAGGGGTGACATGATAGCAGTGTTATGAAACCTAAGGGGTTGGCCTGCCTCAGCTTGAACCTCTAAGTAAGAATGATCCTTCTCCATTTATTGAGAAAGGTATAGTTTACTAGAAGTCAAGTGAATTACAATAATGCATAGCCAGAACTGAAGATTGTGCACCAAAATTCCCAAGTCCAACTTTTCCTTCCCTTAGTTGCCTCCCATCACTGGGCCCATCACAAGTCCAATCAAATTCAAGCAGGATGTTTTTAGAATGGTCACTTCAGGCAGTATTCAGGTGCTTTCTGTTCTCAGCCCATGTTGGAGAGATATAGACAGGGATGGGATTCTACCAGTTCGCACCTATTCGCTAGAACCGGTTGTTAACATTCTAAGCAGTTCGGAGAACAGGTTGTTAGAAGAAATTACTGGCCTAATCCTGTAAGGAAGGCAGGAAGGAAACATTCTGGTGTTGCTTACAGAAACTGCCTCTCCGTTAACCCTTATTACATTCTTGGCAGGACTAGACTTCCTGTCTCAGGAACGTCCCTGGAGTTTTTTCCCCCCTCCTTTGCTGGTACTTTGCTTGTGTGGAGTGACCATTCAAAATTATAATGGCACTGAAAAAAGTGACTTGTGACCATTTTTCACACTTACGACTGTTGCAGCATCCCCACAGTCATGAGAGGCCAGGCGAGGAGATGCGTGCCTTGATGTGAGTGATATTGAGTTGGCCACACCCAGCCAATAACATGACCACCAAGCCACACCCACCACCTAAGCCACGCCCACAGAACCAGTTGTTAAAAAATTCGAATCCCACCCCTGAATATAGTGAAGTTTCATTTTACTGGATGCATCCCCTCTCCAATCCACACCCCCCCCAAAGCTCATGGCAGCTGATAATGAATGGTTGCAAAGCACAAGCATGAGATGACAGCTGGCAGTGGGGTCAAGCTATTCTCCAAAGCACCTGAGGGCAGGACAAGAAGCAATGGGTGGAAACTAATCAAGGAGAGAAGCAACACAGAACTAAGGAGAAATTTCCTGACAGTTAGAACAACTAATCAGTGGAACAACTTGTCTCCAGAAGTTGTGAGTGCTCCAACACTGGAAGTTTTAAAGAAGAGATTGGACAACCATTTGTCAGGAGTGGTGTAGGATTTCTTGCCTAAGCAGGGGGTTGGACTAGAAGACCTCCAAGGTCCTTTCCAACTCTATTATTCTGATGCATCAACTAGAACCTAGTTCATAACCTGAATACATTTCTTGCAGCTTTCTTGTAGAATTAATACCTTATGGTACAACTTTCATTGATGTGGTTGATTAATACTTAGGGGCAGAGAACAAGGTCTTATTTTTAAATGATAATTTACCTTATTTTTATACTCCACGTGGGCAAAAGCTACCACGCTGGGAAGGGAACATTCTAACCAACTGCAGGACATTTCATTCTTTTCCTGAAACACAAGATCTGATAGTGGAATGGCAATTTAATCCTCTGAACTTACATGAACCGAAACTTGGTTCTTTGCAAGAAACTCTGATTTCTCTTCATTTATTTATAAGTCTCCCATCTAGAGAAATATTCCCCCATCGCCCCTTGGTTTTGCCAAAGGTGATTCAACAGAAAGAAGGGTTCTGGGTTTCATTATCTCGTAATAGTAATGCAATCCTCATAAGCAAGTATTTAAAAAACTCTTCAGCGTTTCTCTCTCGTTACTTGCTTTGTGCCAAGGTACCCTGGGAAACTGTGAAGGATACACTGTGTTAAGTCTCACAGCACAGAGAAACAATTCTTTGTTATTTGAACACAGTCTGATCTCTCCCCCACCCTCTGCTCCATTTTTCACTCCCCCAAGGTTGCCAAGAATTTTGCAGCCCTGGCATGACTCTTAACGAAGCCAGGGAGCACTTCAGAGAACCTTAAGACACCAAATATTTGTTTAACAGTTGAAAACAATTAGTCTATTGTAGAGAATGCAAACATCTGCTGACCTCCTGCAGCCTAGACCGTCCCTGGTTTTTCCAAAATGTCAGCTTCCATCTTTCCGAGCATACATGTTTCTCCTGCAATTTGCAATGTGCCGTTTGGCAGAGTTTTGCGTGTTTCTCCCACAGTTTGCAACTGTGAGTAAGAGAGTTTGTTGCTTTACAGTGTCATCCTAATTCCTTCACATATGACATGAAGTTCGCTTGGACTTGGGTTAAGGCAAGCACAACTGCACAATCCCTACACAAGGGAGGTATATCTCTAGCTTGGGGAAACCCTGTTATTGATGAAGATCAAGAGATTGGACTGCCATTTGTCGGAAATGGTGTAGGGTCTCCCACTTGGACAGGGGGTTGGACTAGATGACCTATAAGGTCCCTTCCAACTCTGATTATCTGTTATCTGTTAAGAAAGAAAGACAGAGAGAGAGATACCTGTTTAAAAAGATACAAGTAATAATTGTATCTTATAAATGTATAATAAATATTAATCATGAGGGGGCGTGATGCAGAGGTGGTATTCAGCAGGTTCTGACCAGTTCTGGAGAAACGGTAGCAGAAATTTTGAGTAATTGGGAGAACCTGGCAAATCCCACCTCCGACTGGCCCCACCCCATCTATTCTCTGACTCCTGAGTCCCAGCTGATTGGCTGGGTCTTCTTTTGTTGCCCTGCACAGGAGAAGGGAGCTGGAAAGCAGGCTAGTGGGGTGGGGAGGGAATGGAGATTTTACAGTATCCTTCTCCTGCTATGCCCACCAAGCCACACCCACAGAACCTGTAGTAAAAAAAAAATTGAATCCCGCCACTGACGTGATGGCTCAGTGTTTAAAGACACTAAGCCCGGGTTTGAAATCTGAGTGTCACATGACAAAATGAGCTGCTGTTACTTGCCCACCCAGCAGTTCGAAAGCATGAAACTATGAGTATATAAATAGGTACCACTTTGGTGGGAAGGTAACTGTATTCCGGATTCTTTGTTATGTAGACACATTGGCCACATGACCACCAATGTATCTTCAGACATTTCTGGGTCCCTCGGTTAAGAAATGGAAATGAACACCCTATCCTCAAATCTGACATGACTGGAGTGGGAAAAATCTTTACCTTTTATTAATCGTGATTAATTGTTAGCTTAAGTCCAGAACATCAGGAGTAAAACACTTCTATTTTTTTTGTTGATTGGGGTGAGAAAATGGACAGACTGAACAGGAGGAAATGAGAGGAAAGATCCCATTGTTTATAATAGATGATAAATAAAATGGCTCTTGAAACAGAACTGAAAATGGTCCATAAACTTCAGTGGAGAAAGTCATGATTTTAATTGAGTTGGGGTTTTCACACGTGTTTTTAGGCTCCTCAACACCCTTCACTCAAAAAAACCGTGGTGGAAAAACTTGAAGGGATGAAATCCTGAACCCCTTTCTCATTTCTTAAATGCCATCATTTTCCACTTGTTTCCAAATAAATTGATGCTCATTTAGGCGATGGGAGGGGAAGCAACGCACACTCAACATGGCGAACAATCAGAGGAGTGTTCCTTCATTAGCGCGGCTCCCAAACTTTCAGGGTTTTTCCCCCCTCCCCCACAGTTTTGGGATGAAGACCATCTGAAAAGGAGAAAGTGATGAATACACTTTTTTGGAATGAGTGGGAGGCTAACCCACTTTTTCCAACAGGTGGCTGATCAAAGAAAATAAAGGAATGGAATCTCTTTAAAGTGGACTTTGTAAAGGACAGAACTTATCTGAAATAGCATCGGTTCTCCTGCTTGAACAGGGGGATGGACTAGAAGACCTCCGAGGTCCCTTCCAGCTCATTCATTCGATTCATTTCTGGGCTGCTTCTAGAGTTGAAAACTCCTCAGCAGCCTACAGCCAGCTGGACTAGCATGAATTTCCTAAGGTTGCATCCAACAGGAAAATGGTTGACATTCAGCATCATTTTTGAAGCATTTGTGGGGTGTGGAGGGGAAAAAAAAACAGATCTGCAAAAAAATTAAAAGGAAACGTTGAAGGTTAGCAATAGAGTTTATTCTGTGTCCCAGTTTTCCTTTTTGTTACCTATACTTACTTAAATTTCTCTACCTAAGGAGCACATGGCAGTCCTCATTGTGTGTGTGTGTATGGGGGGGGGTGTTTCTATAAATATTGGGGGATTTCCTGAGCATGCCAATTTCTTCCTTTTCTTCCTCCCTCTAGAAGATTGGCTTGGCCATCCCTTCATTAATTTCCAGGTTAGACATACTACTGGGCGGAGAGAGGGGGACTGAAAGTTACTCAGTGAGATTCTGTGGATGACAGTGATGATGGAGTCTACCCCTTCTTAGTCTGGCATGTTAACCAGTATGCTATACTGGTTATTTGTGTTCCCCAGCAACCGAGGTTGAGAAATATCACAAGATAACAACCATAATAACACAAGAGCACGCAATAGATACAAACTGAAGGTAAACTGCACCAAACTTGATTGCAGGAAATACGACTTCAGCAACAGAGTGGTCAATGTCTGGAATACTCTACCTGACTCTGTGGTTTCTTCCCCAAACCCCAAAAACTTTAACCTTAGACTCTCTACTATTGACCTCACCCCTTTCCTAAGAGGTCTGTAGGGGGCGTGCATAAGCGCACCAGAGTGCCTGCCATCCCTGTCTTATTGTTTCTTTTATTTTTCTTACATGTATCCATCTCATGTATTCAAAACTATGTTTATACTTACACCTATTATCTTGTAAGCGATTGACAAATCTAAACAAACAAACAAACAAACAAATAAATAAATAAACAATCAAATAAATAAATAAATAGATATTGCCAGCCTCAGCTGAAATTGGAAGACTTAGAGAGCCACATTGAAGTAGTAGTTAAGGTACCAGGCTAAAAACTGGTGACTGTGAGTTCTAATTCTGCCTTAGAGACCAAGCCAGTCCCACTTTCTCAGGAGGAAGAGGAGAGGAGAGGGAGGGAGGGAGGGAGGGGAGAGGGAAAGGAAGCTGGAGGAAGCAAAGATAAACTTCTTCTGAAATCTGATGAAGAAAACTGAAGCGATTTGTCCCAGCAGTTGCCAGGAGTCAACATTGACTTGAAGGCACAAATAATAATATGAATTTTAATTTGTGGCTTCCTTAAAGCAGTGGCCTCTTTGTGTTCAGGCTCATGCAGAAGCCTGCAAAAAGTCAGGCTACTTTATTTATTAAAGTAAGAAGGATGCTGTCTGTCATCTGCAGATACTTTTCAGAGTATGCATGACACTAGTGAAAAATTTTCTTACTTTCTGGCCCAAATCTCTTAAACTTCAGCTACATTCAAATGTTCTGAGTCTGAGAGAAGTCTCATCTTCCTGCATTTTGCCCATAACATGCAGGATTCTATTTATTTATTTATTTAAAAGATTTGTATCGTGTTTCCTATTTTTTTAAAAAATGTACACATTCCCATCCTTCTCACTATCAGTTTACCTGTTTTGCTTTTTTGCATTAGATTTTTTCTTTGAGCCTCCCTTCCTCCTTCAAATAATCTTCATTAGATTAAATCACTAGATCGTTTGAAAAAGAAAATTGGATTTATTTTGTTCAAAGTGTGAGTTCCACTGTAAAAAAAACACCTGTGTTACATCACCCACGGGGGTGTCTTTTCCAAAAGTATGTCCATAAGGAGGGAGAAGGGTAATCTACAAATAAAAACAACTTCTTTTCCCTTTAAAGAAAACTTCAAAGCCCTCTAGTGGATATTTATGGAGATGTGCTAAATCAGGTGTGCTGAAGCTGACAAGGCTATTTGCTACAGAGGCAAATTGCTGGGAGGGCAGAGGCTGAAGGGTGAGGGCGGGCAGGTGGGTGGAACTTTGGCAACATTCACGCTATAAGACGCACATTTCCACACAGTTTTTGAGGGGGCGGGGTGGGTGGGAAAGTGTGTCTTATAGTGCGAAAAATACGGTCATATTCTGCCTTTTAGTATTTTCCAAAATATTTCATTCTTCTGGGACTGAGGTCTCCAAACTTGGCAACCTTAAGACTTGTGGACTTCCCACAGTATGGATTTGTGGACTTGTGGACTTCAACTCCCAGAATTCTCCAGCCAGCTCTGGGAGTTGATGTCCAAAAGTCTTAAAGTTGCCAAGTTTGGAGACCCTTGGACTAAGTTCATGTTTAAATGCACTCAGCAGCCCAAAAAAACCATGCCCAAAATTTTCAGAACTGCTTTGGTGTGCATCGGAAGTCTCCGACGGCTGTAATCTCTATCTGTACCTGCCAACCAGCTACTATGACACCTGTCGTATTGTGCAATGGAGTTAGATGGGTGGATCCCCACTAAAATGAAGAAAGGGATTCCTGAAGGTACCAAGAGTTTAATTTCATTTGAAGGAGGTATATTAAAGATACAGCATACAATGTTTCCTGCCAACAGAGTCATAAAACATACTTAGGTTCAAATGAGTTGTTGGGCAAGACCAATTCTGAGGGTGAAAAGCAATAAAGAGGTTTTTCCAAGAAGTTGGATTCTGTGAATAAGTATGTTACGGAAGAGCGCAAGCGGTGTTTAATCATTTGCTCCGTTGCAAAAGTTTCAATGCAATAATTTAACGAAGGCCAAATAAGCTTGAATGTGATACTTTTCACCCCGGGGTGAATGGGGAAAGGAAACAATGAAATTCACAGTGCTCTTTCGGAGGCAGACCAACACCGTTTTATAACTTGCAAACAGACTACGATTGTTACGATGTGATCATTATGATTTGTGGCCCGGGCTTGCCTTGCGGCTATGATTAGCAGAATGTGCTCTTAGAGGTCTCTTGGAGATGGTACAGTTGTGGTGGAACTTCGGTAGCAACAATGCTGGCTTTAAATTTTACATGACAAGCTGCATCCTTTTCCTTAGGGAATGTTTAATCTTTCAATCCTCCTGGAAAAGGCAGGGGTGCAAGAATGCCAACCAAATAAGAATTTAGATAAGTATCACATTTCCATCCCGTTTTGCTTAGTTGCAATTTTCTACAAAAGAGAATAAAATATAACAGTAACGATAATGATAATGATAATGATAATGATAATAATAATAATAATAATAATACGCCAATACATCACGTAATCCTAAATGCTTCGGAACGCTTATCACCCATCCCCTCCCACTTGTGATTGTAGGACTATAACTTTGTTGCTTGTATCCTTACAATTTATATTGACTGTTTCCTAGTACGATTTGATTGTTGATTGTACCCTATGACTATCATTAAATGTTGTACATTATGATTCTTGATTCTTAACGAATGTACCTTTTCTTTATGTATACTGAGAGTATTTACACCAAGACAAATTCCTTGTGTGCCCAATCACACTTGGCCAATAAAGTATTCTATTCTATTCTATTCTATTCTATTCTATTCTATTCTATTCTATTCTATTCTATTCTATTCTATTCTATTCTATTCTACTCTACTCTACTCTATTCTATTCTAGTGTTCAACTAGTGATTTGTGATACGAAACCCAGCATAGTCATTCTCGTTTGCTGTGTACACTGCCATTTTTGTGTACAACAACAACAATAAGAATAGAAAGCAGATAATAACAAGACCTGGCCATGGCTAAGAGCAGGAAAGAAGACCAAACCTTAAGGACAAATGTATACAAAGCCAGAATTGCAAAGACAGGAACAGACAGTAAGTGCCGACTATGCAAAGAAGCTGAAGAAACAGTGGACTACAAAGCGGCATGACAAAGTAGCAACAGTAGTGCATTGAACGATCTGTAAGAAATATTATTTGCCTGTAAGCAAGAACTGGTGGAACATTAAATAGAAAAAGTCATAGAAAATGAAAAAGTTAAATTGCTCTGGGACTTCAGAATCTAGACAGACAGGCACCTGCCACATAACACCCCGGACTTAACAGTTGTCAATAAGAAAGACAAAAAAGACTGGATATTGGATGTGGCAGTGCCTAGAGACAGCAGAAGAGAAGAGAAAGAACTGGAGAAGATAACAAAATACAAAGACCTACAAATATAAATAGAATGACTATGGCAAAGGCAAGCAAGGGTAGTACCAATAGTAATAGGCGCCTTGGATGCAGTTCCAAAACAATTGGAGCACCACTTGAACACCCATTGGCATTGACAAATTTGCCACCAGTCAATTGCAGAAGGCAGCTTTCCTTGGAACAGCTTCCATCCTGCGGCCATATCTGTAACACCGTCAAACATCCAGATTTGCCCATCCCAGGTCCTTGGTAAGGACTCGATAGGTAGACAAAAATGCCAAACCCAGTCTGAACATCTGGCTGACTGTGTGATTAATAATAATAATAATAATAATAATAATAATAATAATAATAATAATAATAATAGTAAAGAGAAAGTGAAGATCTTGTGGGACTTTCAAATATAGACAGATTGTCATTTGGAACACAACACGCCAGATATCACAGTTGTCGAAAATTGAAGCATACAATTTATTGATATTGCTGTACCAGGAGACGCCAGAGTCAAAGAAAAAGAACTGGAAAAAAATCATGAAATATTACGACCTGGCCATTGAAACAACGCAATTATGGATGAAACATATAACAGTGATACCCATGGTCATTGGGGCACTTGGTACCATGTCCAAGAATTTTATAGAATACATCAAGAAATTGCAGCTTCCTGCAATAACACCAGTGAAACTGCAAGCAACTGCACTACTTGGAACATTGTATATTTTAAGGAGATACTTGGTTGATACCTAGGATGCTGGCAGCAACCTGTATCAACCATCAGCGCCAGTCAATTATATTTGTGATACATTTTAAAATGTTCACTTGACTGAGTTTCATGTTTAATGAATAAAAGAAATAACAACAACAATAATAATAATGGATAGGACTGGATAGGTGGATAAAAATGCCAAAACCAGTCTAAACATATGGCTGACTATGAGACCACTCATAATAATAATGATAAAAATATAAACAATTTAAAATGTGTTCTTGTCTCTCTCAAATGTTGGATGCTAAAAGGAAATTCCCACAGCTGGGAATGCCCGGGGGAAGAGATTAATTGGACCTGCAGTGGAGAAGATTCCAAAGTATGAGTTTCTATTGAAACTGGCTTAGTAATTATTTCAGTAATGGAGTAACACGTGCATGCCAGATATTACAACATCTAGATCAAGGACAACGATAACCATATATGAAAAATGAAGGAATGTCACCATTAAGTGAACCTCAGTTCCTAAAGATTGGCTAGATCTATGTGGAGCTTTCTCTTAGATGTTTTCTTTAAATTTCCCAGTCTAATCTATTAATCTGGGATTTCCCCTTGGTCTCCGATCCCAATACTAACCACGTTCAGCCCTGAGTAGAGACCGAACAGGACCAAACTTGAAAGAGCTACTCAGGGCTGAACATAGTTAGTACTGGGATGGAAGATTAAGATGATATCCCAGATTAATAGACTAGCCTGGGAAATTTAAAGAAAACATCTTTTATATATGGATTGTATATACAGACCAGTTATTAGTAGCTAGTATTCAGCAGGTTCTGGAGAACCGGTAGCGGAAATTTTGAGTAGTTCAGAGAACCAGCAAATACCACCTCTGACTGGAGATTTTACAGTATCTTTCTCCTGCCATACGCACCACGCCATGCCCACAGAACTGGTAGTAAAAATTTTTGAATCCCACCACTGATATGGACATGCTTCAAACATCTTCCCAACCACAATACGGTTTCCATGCCTCTTTGCTATCATCTAATAATTGTATGTACCATATTTTAGCAAGAGAAATCAACCAGAGGGTAAGATATTAGTTCGGTTATTGTTTAGTTGAAGCTGTGAATATGATTGATGAGTAGACTAGCATTAACCATTACACTTCAATAAGAAACTATAGTTAGCTGCTCACAGGCCATTTTAGATGTCAACATTCAGTGATCATTCGTAAGTTCTCTGTTATGGTAAGGATTTAAAGAAGCTGTTATGAAAACTGGTTTCTGACCCACAGTGTGAAATATTTAAAGCGACTGTCGTTATGTTCGCATCTGAAAACATTTTAGCTCTTCAGGTGAGGGGCGGGAAACATCAAGGCTGATGGGGAGAGGGAAACCCTACTTTTTAAATACCAGTAGTCCTTGACTTATGACCAGAACGGAGCCCTAAATTTATGTTGCTAAGTGAGTCAGCTGTTAAATGAGTTTTGCTCCATTTTACAACCTTTCTCGCCACTGTCGTTAAGTGGATCATTGCAGCTGTTAGGTAACAAGATTATTATGTGAATCTGGCTTCCTCGTTGACTTTGCTCATCAGAAGGTCACAAAAGGGGAATCACATCTCTCTCTCTCTCTCTCTCTCTCTCTCTCTCTCTCTCACACACACACACACACACACACACACACACACACATGGGACACTGCAACCATCATATAAATGAACCAGTTGCCAAGTGTCTGAATTTCGACTGTGTCACTTTAGGCACATTGCAACGGTTGGAAGTGTGAAAAATGGTCATAAGTTACTTTTCCAGCGCTGTTGTAACAGTCACTAAGTGAATGCTTGTAAGTTGAGGACCTCCTGTACTGAAGAACGAAGTTCGCGAAGGCAGCAGGTATTTCTGGTGTTACATGCCACCAGCCAACTTGGTCTCTCTCTCTCTCTCTCTCTTCTTCTCAAGCAGCAAAACTGGAATTTAGAATCAGGATCCAGAATGTTTCCATCCAGGGGGAAAAAATGGCTTTTGTAGGCCTGGAACCAAATTGTTCTTTGCCATTTCCAAATGCCAGTTTAGACAAATGATTTCATACACATTGAATAGGACTTTTCTGGCACTAGGGGTTACCTAAAGTATTACCATTGTCTTGAAAAGTTCATGTTCCATGGAGACAAAGACGAAAAGGACGGGCCTTCTATATAACTGGAATGTAATTATCAAGATTGCTTTCTTTCTTTGTAGCATTTGCTGTGGTGTGTTTGTCGATTGCAGAACAAGGCTGTCCTATGTTCGGAAATATTCTTTGAAATCCACAATATCCAAACTTTATTAGCCAATTTCTGCAATCTTTTGGATCTATTGCAGTGGCAGGATTCCAAAAAAAATATTGAGCCTTCAAACCATCAGTTGAGCTTTCAAGCTTTCAGGGATTTATTTTTTTAGTGCCATCACTTTCAATGGTGACTTGAAGTTGCTTATCAACGGTGACGCCCATGATATGGTGCCATGTAGCAGATATTTTCAATCCGGACCAATGTTGCTCAACCATGACAAGTTCAACTCCCAGAATTCTAGATAATCTGGGTGTTGAAGTTCACACCTCTGAAAGTTGAGGAGTACCAGTGGTCCAGACCGATGGCCATATGTTCTTCTCTAAGGTACAACTCTTTCAGGCAATCATTACCCTGGCAGTGCAAAGAACACCCGGTGGAAGAAGTGGATTTTCGTTCTTCTAAAGAAGTAAACTATTTACAAGCAAAGACCTGAATGTGACCGCAAGCAAAATGCCCATTTATTAACAATGCAAGCCATCGCAGTTCATCTTATAAATCTCCCTTTTGGGTTTGCTATCTGGAAAGGATGGAAATAAGTGGTGGGGGGGGAGAGGGGAGGAACAGCAAGGGAAAAAGTTATGCAATGCCCTGCACTAATTCTCCACCTTCCAAAGGAGGCTGATCCCTGGACACACACACACACACACACACGATTTGGCTGCTTGCCTCAGGGGATTGAAGAGTCCAGACCTGTCAGACGAACAGTAAGTTTTCTCTCTTCTGGTTGGGATCAACTCATCAGCTCTGCCCTACCTTCCTTTGTTGGGTGGGAGGCTGCTTGGTGGGAATCCTTTAATCTCTGGAAGATCTTGTGCTAGAAATTCCATCTCCCTTGTGCCCTTCCCCCAATACTTTTAGAACTAAAGAAGGTGGTGTTGTATGAATTGGGAAATGAGGGCATGTGATGTGATCTTTTGGCATGACTAAAGAAAAAACAAATCTGTTGTTTTTTAGTAGGCTAATGAACTGCTGCAAAGCTTCTTAGCTTTATTTTATTTTATTTGTCTTTTAGCTTTTGCATTCTGGCAGCTGCAACGTTAGTTAATAATAAAAAGGTAGAATGGTTGGATTGGAGTTGAACCACTCAAATCAAGGGATCAAGTCTAAGTGAAATTTTATTGATTCTATTGGGTAGGTTTAAGTAGCTATTAGATTTATAACTTGCCTTTCTCTGCATATCTGTAACTGACCTGCGTTTCATAATGGAAACAGAGTAGGACCTTTTGTACTATTCCAGGCACGTCGGCTTTTTCTTAAGGCTTGGATAATTTGGACCTTACATACCTGAGAAAATCTTGTTTCCCAGATCAAGTGGCTGACTCCTCATATCAATGTTTTCAGAAGGTAAATTCCATTTGTAGCCATATCTGTAACCTGAGGTGAAACTGGAGATGCCAAAAAAAGGGGGGAAACTTCTTGGTTGCAATTGTGATTTTTCTTGGGAAAGATTGCTTGTTGGCAACAGTGTCATGTATGGGCAGAATTAAGATGTTCTTTTTAAAAAATCCTGGTTTTTTTTTTTAAACAATGCATAAAGAAGTATATATCCACTGGCTGTGGAAGTTGCATGCTCCTACTCATAATCGGTGTTAGACCTTAAACCTCCTGTGTGAATTAATCTCATCTTGTGAAAGTGAGCGCTCTGAAAACTTGCCACGTTTACCCCAAAAGGGTCATGGTCCATATTTGCCATCCTGGCAATATGCTGTCAAGCCATTTTAAAAATGAAATTGGGGACCTCATAGAATTTAGGGATTAATTGGGCTTGGGGCTTATGTGGAGAACCAAGGATGGGAGGTACAGTGATGTGAAGAACATCATGCCATTGTGAGACCACTTTGACCCTTTATATGGATATGGTGACATCATATATCCGCTCACAGTTACTCTGTGCTAAGATGGGCAGACAATAAATTTAATAGATAAATGATAGACAGGCAAGCAGGCAGATAGATAACATGTTTTCCCCAGAATAAGACCTATTTTGAAAATAAGCCCTAGCATGTTTTTATGTGTGCACTTAATATAAGCCCTACCACCAAAATAAACCCTATTTAAGGGCCTGTGCAGCCGCTCGGCCACCCATTCTGTCTGGTTGCTCATAGTACCACGGCCACGAGGTGAAGCAGGATGGTGATGGAGCTGTTCCATGTGTCCCGCACCAGTTTACCTCAGGGGCCCTCAGCCAGGCCCTCCACACCCTGACAGCTCCTCGGGGCAGCAACACCAGAAACCATGTGCATTAGGAGTCTACGTGACTGCTGGCTCACTTCTTCTGCTTGCTCATGGCTACAACAGAGCAGAAGGCTGAGCAGTGTGCTGGTGCTGTGGACATGAGGTGAGGCAGGTGTCAGGCCATGGATGGCCTGGCTGTGGGGCCCATGAGGTAAGTCAGTGTAGGGTGTGTGGAGCAGCTCCATCACCAACCTGCCTCGCCTCATGGATGGTCTGGCTGTGGGGGTCCTGAGGCAAGCCAGTGTGGGGCTCATGGGGCAGCCTCCCACCTGGCCTTGTGGTCTTGGCACCAGTGCGTCACTCGAACTCCTCCATTGCAGCTGCGAGCAAACAGAAGAAGTAGGCTGGCAGCCAGGCAGGGTCCTGCTGGACAGGGCTGCCAGAGCCAACACGAGGCAAGGCAGGTGTTGGGGAATGGGTGGCCTGGCTGTAGAGGCTCTGAGGTAAGCTGGTGCAAGGGAACCTGGGGCTGTTCCACCCCCTGCCTCATGGTGGCAGCACTGGTTTGCTGTGCTGCCTTCTGCCCTGCTGCAAGCAAACAGAAGCGGGCCTCCCCTACATGGGAAAAAAATAAGACCCCCCTCAAAGAATAAGCCCCGGTGCTTATTTTAGGGCCCAAAAGAAAACAAGACCTGGTCTTATTTTGGGGGAAACATGGGTAGGTGTAAATAAATAAGTAAAAGCTTACAAAAGGGACATAACTTGTTCAATAGTATGTTGCTTCTTTTTCATTTTTACAAAAGCAGCGAGATCCTCGCAGACAACCTTCGGCGTTATCTAGAGACCATTGCCCTCTGGAAGATCTTCAGAGCACGCGATTCCTGTGACGTACAACTGCTCACTACTAAAGTCCTCCTGTGGGAATTTTTTTCCCGAAGTTTGAGCATCCAGAGAATTACTGAAGGTAGAAAGGATCATCAAGATCCCCAAGTCTAACCCTCAAAGCTTCTGAGTGATCGACACATGAAAATAACAACAGAACTTGACCTTCTGACATTTCCAACAGCAAGCTCAGAAACACCATCAAGATAAATCTGAAGAGGTTTCCCAAGAATTTAAGGTAAGGAAATAAGTTTCTCTCGAGGGGGAGAGAATTTTTGAAAAACAGAGGAGGCCATCTTTAGCCCAGCATTAATTCAATCATCTCCAGTGAAGGAAACCTAACCGTTCTTTAAGGTCACCTTTACCCAAACAGAGTGAAATGTCTCTGCAACTCAAAAGGCTTGGGAGGAGCCCGAAACCTGACAAAAATGTTCTGCCTTTATCTAAGGAGGTCAGAAAATGGATCGTCAGCCAAAGCATAATGTGTAGGCTGTGTTTAACAACCAAGGTTGGCCCAAACACATTCCACACCGTTTGCATATTGTTTGATGTTAGTTAGTTAAAGCACTCGTTAATCTAATGTGGTCATTGGCTCAGGGCCCCAAGATTGGACTTTTTCATATCCATGAGGAATTTGCAGAAGAGATAAACACTGGGATTGTCTGGGTGGAGAGAGAGAGAGAAACTCATAAAATTAATCCTGGATTAGCTAACACAGGGACTTAATAAAAAGGAGGATCGAACTGGGATTTGAGTTACTTTTCACCTTGGGAATCCAATACTGAGGTGTGTTCATGGACAGCTTCCTTTGCTCATTTTTATGAAAAAGTAAGTCCCACTGAACTTTGGCTGTTTGATGGTTATAAAAAAGGGGGTGTGAAAATATTTTTAATGGTAACACTATCAAAGTATGGAATTTCAACAGGAATTATTGTAGCCCACTCTATAATTCACATTTGTGTCAGGATTGAAGTCAGCATTTTATATAGTTTTTTTCTTGAGGCGGCAGATGTACGATTGTGCTATCAAGCTGCAAACCTATACATGCATTTTGAAGTTTCCTTCAAATTACATTTGTCTCCCTGTGACTTAAGAGACATGTTCATGGAGTTTTCCTAGCAGCAGCGTAGAATGGTCTGTCACTGTCTTTTCCAGGATAGGTGTTTTTTTTCCCCAACTTGCTGGTATTGCCTTCGTTTCTGTGGTTTCTCAATGGTCTCTCATTAGGATTGACTGTACTTGGTTTCCAAGGTCAGCAAATCCATGGAATTCAGTAGACCGACAGTTGATGCTCCCACATTCCTAATGCCTTAAGCCCTATCCTACTAGGTTTTTTACAGGGTTCAGGCTGGGAAGATATACATGTAGGCTGGGAAGATATAAATGTAATTCGCAAGATTCACCATGATTGATCTGGTGTCTAAGGCTGCAAAAAGGTTCTTTAGCATTGTGTATCCTTCCTTCTTTCCTTCCTTCCTTCCTTCCTTCCTTCCTTCCTTCCTTCCTTCCTTCCTTCCTTCCTTCCTTCCTTCCTTCCTTCCTTCCTTCCAGAACTGGGCTGTTACCAGTTTGCCCCTGTTCGGGTAAACTGGTAGCTAATTTTAACATTTTTAATAACCAGTTTGTCGAACCAGCAAATCCCGTTCTAGTGGTTAGTATGAAAAGATGCTACTTTAATCATCTAGTCATGCAAGCAATAGTCAACCTAGAATGGGCCAACTGAGGACCATAGCTAGCCTTTGAATTGTGAGCTGGGGCTTTGTTACATAAAATGTGGCCCACATCTCACTTGAATTAGTGTTGATTTTATCATAGCTAGAATATTTAATTATTTAGCACTTTCTTCACATTAATAGTTACAAATTAGGAGCAATTTGTTGTGGAAATGAAGAGGGTTCTTAAAAACTGCATAAGTCATGGAGAAGATCTTAGCTATTCATCTGTAAGATAGGGATTCTAATTTGCTGTCAATTCATATATATATATATATATATATATATATATATATATATATACATACATACATACACGCATACATACATATGTATAATTTTCTCTGTGTAATTACTTGTTATTGTTCTGATTAGAAAACATGAAGTCATCTTCCTGATTTTGTACTTAAAATAAACCTGTTGAACAATATGACTGAAGTCTACAAGTGGCTTAGCGCCTTTTTAAGAAACTTTTATTTTTAAAAAATTCACATAAGTAAAAGAGAAATATGAAATCATATAGAGTGAAATTAAAATGAAAAGAAAGATAAAAAAAGAAGTAGGAAAGACGGTGATAGGGAAAAAAGCAAAATGAAAAGAAACAATATATATAGAACAATATATATGTTTTCTTAAGTTTTCGTGGGTACTTACATGTATGGTATTCAGCTTTGTTCGAGTATTTTCCCACGTCATTATAGTTGTGCTTTTAAAGTTGTAGCAACATTTCGGCAGAATCTTAGATGATGGCAGATGAGATTCTGCCAAAACGTTGCTACAACTTTAAAAGCACAACTATAATGAGGTGGGAAAATACCCAAACAAAGCTGAATACCAACAATGTGTGTGTGTGTGTGTGTGTGTGTATGTATGTGTGTGTGTATATATATATATATATATATGATAATTGACAGTCTGGTGGAGTCATCTGTCAATTATTTGGAAGCCTGCACTCACAAACAAAAATATCTCCACACCACAAGCCAAGCAAACACCTGGGCACAAACAGACCCCACCTGTTACCTCCAGCTCAAACACACCCCAACCAGGCATCCAGATGAAACCTAGCTTCCTAATAAATGATAGCCGTCCATTTACTCGGAGCCAAGCCACACTGAAAGCCTCCAATACAGGAACACAATGTTGCCAGCCAATCAAAAAATGCTACAAATCAGACAGAAGTTATTAGAAACACCAGTCAAGCAGAACACAGCAAACTCCAAGACCAATAAACACAGACCAAGACTCCCAACCAATCAGGATGAAGAAAAACCCATCCTGGCACAGCAGTAGGCTAGCCCCAAATTTAAAACTGAAACAACTGTAAAAGTCTGACTCACAGACGAACACAATACACAAGCCTGATGATGGCAGATGAGATTCTGCCGAAACGTTGCTACAACTTTAAAAGCACAACTATAATGACATGGGAAAATACCCAAACAAAGCTGAATACCATACATGTAAGTACCCGTGAAAACCTAAGAAGATATCTATGTATGTATGTATGTATGCATGTATGTTATTCAGCTTTGTTCGGGTATTTTCCCACGTCATTGTAGTTGTGCTTTTAAAGTTGTAGCAACGTTTCGGCAGAATCTCATCTGCCATCATCAAGAAAACACACACACACACACACACACACAATCAGCTTTCAATCTTCTTTAGAGCAATTACTCTCTCCTCCCTCTTTAAAGTTACAACATGATTCTGTTTGTGGACTAATATCGCTTAAGCTAGGAGAAGGAAGGTTGAGGATTAAAAAGAAGAATAGGTGTTGAAAGCAATGGAAAGAGAGGGCTTAGGAAGAGACTGGATTTTCATCATGGTATTTGAGATTGTTTGAGGAGCTTTTGAGTTTAGGATTAGGCCTGTAGGACAGAAATTCCCAATCAGAATAATAGAATAACAGAGTTGGAAGGACCCAATCTCAAAATTTCAGTTATATTTTGACCACCAAACAGAAAAAAAAAAAATCTGTGTTCTCAGTTTAGATCAACACCATGGATGGAAAAACAGCTTCCCAGCAAGCAAAAGAAAATCCATTTGACCTGGATAAGACCTTTGGATCACATCCTGTGAAAGTGCCACCTCTCTCTATTTCCAAATTAAAGGTAATCACTTTCCTCCTCCTTCCCTCCCTCCAATTTTCGCTTCAATGAATCCCTGAGCTGCATCCCACAAAGGCTACTCTTTTTTTCTATTCTGAAATTAAACACCTTCCCATTTTGTCTGCAATAAATCCTCACGGTCACATCCAGTGAAGGCTACACACAGCCTTTCTGTTTCAAAGCTAAGAGCAATCGCTCGGCCACTTTCCTTGGAGAGGTGGAAAATATTCATACGATTCACGCTTAAAATCACAGGGTAAAATCTACACTAGCAAAAAGTCCAAAGTCTAGTAGTGCCTTTCTCAATTAACCAGGGGTGGGCTGCTGGGGGTTCGCAGGTGTTCGGGAGAGCCCCTGGCTAAGATTCTGTGCAGTTTGGACACACACACACCCCCAAATCCCACTCCTGTCTAATTTTTAATTTTTACCATGGGCATTTCACTTACCTGTGGTGGGCCTTTGGAGAGTAAAAAATACTAAAAATGACCTGCCATTTTAGAGTTAGGGTTAGGGTTAAGCCTCTCTGGAAGCCTCTAGCAACTTTCTAGCAACAGTTCCTTTGCCAGCTCACTATTTTATCTCTGTTTTCATCTTAGATATTTCTTGGAGCACTGGCATTTTCTTTTTTTGCCAAAGCTTTTTCAGGAAGCTACATGAAGAGCATGATGACTCAAATCGAGCGGAGATTTGAGATCTCATCGTCTGTGGTTGGCTTGATTGATGGAAGCTTCGAGATAGGTAGGTTGTCTCGTTATGGGGTGCAGAGGTTACACAGCTTGGCCATAGAACAGAGGTGTCAAACACAAGGCCTGTGATGTGGTCATATCTAGCCCATGGGGCCGTCCTGGAAAATGTAAGGGGCTGTCCCACGTCGCTTCAGCCCGTCTACCCAATGCAAAGAGGAAACATGTTTGGGGGAATGGCGTCAAGCTGGCCACGCCCACCCAGTCATCCATGCCCACCCAGTTGGCCACACCCACCCAGTCGGCCACACCTGCCTGGCCCACCCGAGGTCAACCACAGCTCTGATGCAGTACTCAATGAAATTGAGTTTGACACCCCTGCCATAGACGATGCTCCTTTGCTAAGAGGGCTGTTCATGTGTCTTCTTCTGATTCAGGAAACTTATTGGTAATGGTTCTGGTGAGTTATCTTGGACCACGGGTTCACCGCCCAAAGGTGATTGCAACAGGTTCTCTAATTATGACCTTGGGATCCTTCCTATCGGTGATGCCACATTTCATCATGGGACAGTAAGTGCAGTTTGTTTGGCTCGACTTTCTAGCTTGGAAGCTATAGCCAGATCACCTGATTTAATCTGAGGAACAGTTGGCTGTTGTTTTTGTTGATTCTTTCTCTTTTAGGTGGATTGTGGTGTGACTTGTTGGACGAATCCAGCCTGTTGAATTACTTTCTAATTAAAGACAGCACGTGCTTGTTTTGTTTCCTGGAATAACTCGCTTCCTTATTTTGCAAAAGTCAGTAAATCATAAACGTAACAGGGCAGGATTCGTATAAAATGGTAAAATATGCACAAAGCCTAATAAAGGACTAACCAGAGTTAAAGCAATCAGGTTTCTAGGTCTTTAATAAATCTTTAATGGACCTGTTATATTATGAATACAGTTATAATATGAGAGGAACCAGGAAACAGATAAACTCAGTACTGAAATTAAATGGATGATATAGAATAGAATAGAATAGAATAGAATAGAATAGAATAGAATAGAATAGAATAGAATAGAATAGAAT
>NW_020769308.1:3970140-3991851 GCF_900518735.1 Pseudonaja textilis
ATAGAATAGAATAGAATAGAATAGAATAGAATAGAATAGAATAGAATTCTTTATTTGCCAAATGTGACTGGAAACACAAGGAATTTTTCTTGGTGCAATTGCTCTCAGTGTACATAAAAAGAAAAGATATATTCATCAAGAATCATAAGGTACAACACTTAATGATAGTCATAGAGTACAAATAAGCAATTAAATCATACTAGGAAACAGTCAATATAAATTGTAAGGATGAATTTAACCATACTTCTTTAAAAATTGTTTTTCTATTAATACATTTTAGTGCTTAATAAACCTCAGGTTATCTGGGTATTTAATTTGCTTAACAATACAAATTTATATAATTCTTTATTGACCAAGTATGATTGAACACACAAGGAATTTGTCTTGGTGCAGATGCTCTCAGTATACATAAAAGAAAAGATACATTTGTCAAGAATTTTACATTCTTACATTCTTAATCTCCACCCCCTTTTTCCAACCATTGGTAAAAATAGATTCCATGTTTGATAATATTCTACATCTTCTTTCTGTTTAATTTTCAATGTCAATCTATCCATTTCTGCACAATCTAGTATCTACCCGACTATTTCTTCATCTCACAGTATATCTTCATTTTTCCACCATTGTGTGAATATAATCCTCGCTGCTGTTAAGACATGTAATATTAAGTACATACTTTTCTTATCAATTTTTTCTAATATTATACCTAATAAAAACAATTCAGGTTTAAAATCTACATGTTTCCCTATCATCTTTTCTAGCCATCTATGTATCTTTGATCTTTCCCTTTTTCTTTTGCGCAAGTCCACCACGTATGATAAAATGTGCCCATTTTTAGTTACATTTCCAGCATATAAATTTAGCCATACTGAAGCTTCTGTTGAAGATGAATGGATATGGCACATCTCATAGCTTCCATTGTTCTCCAGTGGTCTAGTGATTAAGGCACTAGGCTAGAAAGTGGGAGACCATGAGTTCAAGTCTCCCCTTCACCAAGAAAACCAGCTGGGTGACTTTGGGTAAGTCCCTTTCTCTCTCTCTCTCTCTCTCAGCCCAATCCACCTCACAGGGTTGTTGTTGTGGAGAAACTAGGAAGAGGAAGGTATATTGGAAGATAAAAGGGGAAGAGGAAGGTATGCGCACCGTCTTGAGTTATTTGAAAAATAATAAAGGCAGGATATAAATAAATAAGCAAATAAAAATACTTATTCACTACTTTCAGTTAAGCTATGTTCTACACAGCATAGGAAAGGACTAAGAAATCATCAGCATAAGAAATGAAGGATAGGAACTAAGATAAATTATTTTAAGCTCATTAAGTAATATTCAAGTTACACCAACATCATTTACTACTCAGTATGTCTCCATGTCTTTCTATCCTTGAAAACCATCCTCTCTTTCCCTGTAGGCAAACACCACTTCATGGAGTACCTGTGATTCTTTAAACTTCTCACCTCTGCCTTTCTGATGATCCCAACACTCCTTAGGCATGAAGTTCTTGTTCTGCTCCTTTCCTTAAACCGTTCACTCTTGTTTCATATCTTTGTTTATTTGTATCTTGTATGAGAAGTTCCCAGGAGCCCATGTAGAAGAAGATAAACACTGATTTGAGGGGGTCTCAGCTCAAATTTGAAACCAGTGTCCTATATCATGGCCACCTTTGGATGGATGGATGGATAGTTGATGGATGGATGGATAGATAGATAGATAGTTTAGTTTTATGGATCATATGAATCCATAAGGATCATATGGATCCTTTAGGGGTCATAAAGAATGGTGCCTGTGGAAGGGAGATCAGCATCAGCAAAAAAATGGGTGCTGTGATGTAGCTTCCTTTGAAGATATGTACAATGTCAGCCTATATGCTAATGGGTAGAGGGTTTCTCTTGTCATGCCCATCCTGCCATTTTGACAATTTTAACTCCCTCCACCATGGATGGTCTTGTTCATGAAAAGCAAATGAACTGGGTTTCTACAACAGTGTGACACATGCATACATAAACCTATATCTACTGTAAGTTTGAAAGTGACCTAGCAAATACTAGATCTTTAAGTGTATATTCAGCTCTTGTGTAAATATATTCAGCAATGATGTAGACAGTGTGATGAGAGGCCAGAAAGTTGGATCAGGAGCAGATTCTCTATTTTAAACCTTCTCACATACCCCAGAATTTAATTCATTTGATTTTGTTTCTCCTTACAAGCTTCCTGAGAAACTAACGTAGGAGGAAGTTCCTGCTAGTATGTAGAGTAGAACCAAGGGGAACATCAAATTAACATACTTTTTCGATCACAGATCTGTTTCTATCACAGATGTGTTCCATGAGCACAATAATTATGTTTGGTTTTCCTGGGTTTTACATGTGCAGTCAACCCAAACCATGTATCCATCCAACCATCAGTCAGACCCATGGAGAGATAATCTTTCTCAAATAACGATGCAAAGCAAGGTTTAACTTTCTAGTCCCATAATCCTGGCTTTTGTTCTGCAGTTACAATTACAAAAGTATCACAGTTTCCTTGGCCAATTCATCTACAAGTGTTTCAGCCTGTGTGCCAGGATCTTCCCAACATTACACTCTTGCCGAAACATCCCACAATGCAACTATGGTTGGTAAGTAAAAAAATTTCCAGTGGCCTTGGGCCTTTGTAGGGGAAGGCGGAGTCCTGCATTTAGCGGGAAAACTATCTGGTGGGAAACTATGGCCCTTTTATGACCTGTGGACTTCAACTCCCAGAATTCCTGAGAATGGCTGGCTCAGGAATTCTGGGAGTTGAAGTCCACCAGTCAAAAAAGGGCCACAGTTCCCCACCTCTGAAAAGAGTGAGCATTCAGGTGTTAAGTATCCACAAGGAAGCCTGGAAAAATTATCTCATTCTTCAGGTTTGTAATACTGTAAATCTACTCTTTAGATGGTTCACATGTTGTCCTTGTTTGCCTAGCAATCCATACCATGATTTTCCAGTTTGATCAGGTTTTTTTGCCCTTACAAATCAAAGTAAACTTTCTTGTTTGGAGTGGGCTCATGAAAAATTCAAGATGTGAAATAAACACTCTTAGGTTTAAGGACGTAATCTGAGAAAGCCCCGGAAGCCATATTGGACTTGATAGGTTTCTTGAATTGAAATAAGCGGGTGAGATTAATTATTTGTCCCTTGAGAGGAATTAGTGCCACTCTTCTAGGCTAAAATAGATGAAACTAAAACATGAAGAATGGTTGCAGGAAGTGGGTATGTCTTGTTTAATGAAAAGAAGGACTAGGGGCTGTTAGCAATGTTCTGATATCTGAAGGGCTGCCCCAAAGAAGAGTGGGTCAATGTATTCTCCAAAGCACCTGAAGGCAAGACAAGAAGCAAAGGGTGGAAACTAATCAAGGGGAGAACAAACCGAGAAATAAGGAAAAATTTCCTGACAGAATAATTAATCAATGGAATGACTTGCCTCCAAAAATTGTGGGTGCTCCAACACTGGAGGTCTTTCAGAAGAGATTGGACATCCATTTGTCTGAAATGGGTTTCCTGCCTAATCAGGGGGTTGGACTAGAAGACCTCCAAGGTCCCTTTCAATTTTGTTTATACTGTTATTCTCCCCACAGAGTTACTTGTGCCCATTATTCAGGGGGAGAGGAGATGATACTTACTGAGGACTTGCAAGGAAGTTTCTCTCCTGTCATCCATCAAAGCTATCTCAGCTTTTGGAATTATTATCACACTTGCTTGAACAATTTACCCGTGTCACAAGAGCTAGAAACGTGCCTTAGAGTAGACACTGGCTTGCAAGGTTTGGAATCAGTGAAGTTGAACAGGTAGTCCTTGACTTAAAATCATTCATTTAATGACTGTTTAAAGTTACAACAGCACTGAAAAAAAGTGGCTTAACACCAATTCTCACACTAATGACCATCGTGGCTTCCTCACAGTCAAAATTCATGTGCTTGACAACTGGCAGAAATTTACAATGGTTGCAGTGTCCCAGGGTCATGTGATTAGCATTTGCAACCTTCACAGCTAGTTTCCAAGAGGCAAAGTCAACGGAGGAGGTTGGGTGAGCTGTGGTGGTGCAGTGGTTAGAATGCAGTACCACAGGCTACTTCTGCCGACTGCTGGCTGACTGCAATTTGGCAGTTCGAATCTCACCAGGCTCAAGGTTGACTCAGCCTTCCGTCCTTCTGAGGTGGGTAAAATGAGGACCCAGATGGTTGGGGGCAAGAGGCTGACTCTGTAAACAGCTTAGAGAGGGCTGTAAAGCACTGTGAAGCGGTATATAAGTTGAAGTGCTATTGTTATTCGCTTCATGACCATGTGATTCATTTAGCAACTGCAGTGGTTCACTTAACAACCGTGGTTAAAATAAGGTTGTAAATTCGGACGCCACTCACTTAACAAGTGCCTTGCTTAGCAGTGAAAATTCTGGTCCCATTTGTCTTCCTAAGTCAAGGATTAGCTGTTCTTTGGAAAGAAAATTGTAATGCTTGGGTAGTATTGTGACCAAGCTGTGGACCTCACAACTTCTTGGGGCACCTTCTGTTTTCAGGATGTGAAAAAATGGCAAGTTCCTACTTGTGGATCTTTGTGCTTGCTGGGAACCTTCTACGTGGAATTGGAGAAGCCCCTATCATGCCCCTGGGGATGTCTTACATTGATGATTTTGCCACAGAAGAAAACTCTGCCTTTTACATAGGTAAGATAAAGGCAATCACTCTTTCTCTCCTGAATTTGAGTATTACAACGGAGGTGGGACCAATGATATAGCTATCCCAGCCCTCAGACTTCAACTCCCAGAATTCAATTCTGCCCAATGACTGGGCATTCTGGGAGATGCAATTCCAGCCTGGTTAGAAGGCACCTTTGGGAGAAGGCGGCGGGGGGGGGGCTCAATTCTTGTCTTTAGTAGGTTAAAATGGTTGAATCCTTGTGATTATTTCATCGCAAGGATCCTTAAGTAAGTCTGCATTAAAAAACCATCCATAGAAATTCAACAGAGGGTCAGTAAATTAGTTCTGAGACACAAACCCCATTTTTCTTGCTGAAAATTTATTTATTTTATTTATTTATTTTTGTCAATTGCTTACCAGATAATAGGAAAAAGTAAAGACATAGTTATGAATAAAAGAAAGAATAGGACAGGGTTGGTAGGCACGTTGGTGCATTTATGCATGCCCCCTACAGACCTTTTAGGAAAGCAGTGAGGTCAATAGTAGACAGTCTAAGGTTAAAGTTTTGGGGGTTTGGGGAAGAAACCACAGAGTCAGGTAGAGTATTCCAGACATTGACCACTCTGTTGCTGAAGTCATATTTCCTGCAATCAAGTTTGTTGCAATTAACCTTGAGTTTGAATCTATTGTTTGTTCTTGTGTTGTTATGGTTGAAGCTAAAGTATCCATTGACAGGTAGGACATTGCAATGTATGATTTTATATACCATACTTAGATTGGACCGAAGGCAGCGTAGTTCTAGGTTTTTCAGGTCTAGAATTTCAAGTCTGGTGGCATAAGGTATTCTACAATGAGTAAAAGAGTGGAGAACTCTTGTGAAATATTTCTGGACTTTCTCAACTGTGTTAATATCAGATACATAATGTGGGTTCCAGACTGATGAGCTGTATTTGAGTATTGGCCTAGCATAATGTTTGTATGCTCTAGTTAGTAGTGTGATATTACCAGAGAAAAAGCTATGTAGGATTAGGTTAACAACTCTGAATGCCTTTTTGGCTATGTAGTTACAGTGGGCTCTAGCACTTAGATCATTAAAGATGAGTCCTCCAAGATCCTTGACAGAGTTTGGATCATCAACAAGGTCTTGACTATTTAGCCTGTATTTTATTTTCTGATTTTTTTTGCCAATATGTAAGACAGATCATTTATTTGTTGAGATTTGAAGTTGCCATTTGTTTGACCATTCTAATACATAGTCAAGGTCTTTTTGAAGGGTAGCAGTATTGTCTGTGGTGTTGAACAGCTTTACATCATCAGCGAAGAGAATGCAGTTGCTCTTGATATGATCACAGAGGTCATTTATGAGAGAAGGGATTTTGCCAGGTTTTGGAGAGTGAGAACAGAGGATATTTTGGGAAGAAAATTGGGAGAAACAATGAGTAGTTTAGTAGTAGTGGTGTAGTTGTAACCTAATTCTACTTTGTTGTCGGGTTATGTTAACAAAACTTGCAAGTCTGAAAGTACATATCCCACACCGTAACTTTTAAAAGCCTGATAAGTTAGGGAGGATCCTTTCTGAGTGCCTTTCTCTACCCCTTATACAGTTCTGTGTCCCACCCTTCATCTGTGTCTCTTCCCCTATATCCCATGGTCATCCCACATACAATTACCCTCATCCACATGTTTCAAAATGCAGATAAGATCAGGTATGACATACCAGGTCCACACACAGAAGTTCCAGATCACTGATTTATTGTTAAAGCCTATACACTGGTATTTTCTCAGACTAATGTTTAGCATCTGGTTAGAACTAGATAAGGGTCAGCGGTGTTCAAGAGGAGTTGGACTTAGTTCGCTTGTGGCTACATAATGATTCTAAAGTGATGCCTCTTTTAACTCCTCCCTTGGCTCTGTCAATCCTTCTCTTACAGATAGAATCATTCATTTTCCCAACCTTAAAGGTAACAACACCTGCCTATTTTTTAGCAATAATATGGAAGTAATTTGCAATTGCTATTGTCACTGCTGGGTGGATGGATGGATGGATGGAGGAGGATGGGAAAGAGGAAAGGAAAGATGGTAGATGTTCCAAGTCAAGTTTTCAATTCTGGGATTTTCTGGTGGTCTTCATTTAAGTACATTTCAAATATCGCCTTGCTTAGCTTTGTGAGCAGTCAAGGTTGGTTTGATGCAGCCGCCTGCTGTAGACCCCATTCTTCATCTGTGTTGAAGTCTTGTTCTGCAGATGTTCCTGTACTTAGGTTAACTCATCTTTTGTAGGAACTGTACGGTCTGCAGGGATGTTTGGGCCGTCTCTTGGCTTCCTGCTTGGAGCTTTTTGTGCCAGTTTGTGGGTTGACATTGGAGCAGTAAACCCAGGTAAGGAGCAAGTATCACCTCCAATGTTTCTCCTCAGCCATTTTTGTCTTTTTAACTGGTAGACATTTGCTAGCCAGACACCAAAACTTTGATTTAATGAAGTCCCAGTTAGCAAACTTCAGATGCATCGGACAACATTACTGTCCAGACATTATTCTAAAAGAACTCAGGTCCATTGTTTCTGAAAAGGCTATCAAGTATGCATTGATTTTACATTGTTTTTTATGAGATGGGGCAAATTAATCCTTTGTGCCAATTTTATTTCATTACACAGATGATAACAATTAATACAAATGACATGCTTTGGGATTTAACAGACATCTGGGAATAATTGACAACCTTTGCCCATTTCCCCACGAGTCTATTAAACTGATGTTTTAAGTTTCCTATTTTGTGACTAGATAAGTATAGGAAGGAGAGAATGATATAAGAAAATGAATATTTGGACCACATTGTAGAGATCCTTCCCTAATGACTTGATTACAACAAGCTAGACTAGGCTTAAAATAAGCTTGCTTACAAGCTAATATGTCATGGAAACCCAGCTATTGCCTTAGCATTGAGTGCAGAGGTGGTATTCAGCCAGTTCTGACAGGTTCTAGACGACCAGTAGGAGAAATTTTGAGTAGTTCAGAAAACCGGTAAATACCACTCAGGTTGGCCCTGCCCCCATTTATTCGCTGCTGATCAGTTGGGTCTTCTTTTGTTGCCCTGCACAGGAGAATGGAGCTGGAAAGCAGGCTAGTGGGGTGGGGAGGGAATGGGATTTTGCAGTATATCCTTCCCCTGCCATGCCTACCAAGCCACGCCCACCAAGCCACACCACACCACACCCACCAAGTCACCCCCATAGAACCGGTAGTAAAAAAAAATTGAATACCACCACTGATTGAGTGTGAACGAAGCAATTACATGAAGCCATCCTATAATTGGGTCTGTTACAAGTGACTGGTCCACAGAAAGTGAGTTAAGATATCAGACTAGAAATGGGTAGATGGTGACTTCTAGTCTCTCCTACAAAGCCAGTTGGATGACCTTGAGCCAGTCACTCTGTCTCAGGCCCCAAGAAGGAGGTAATAGCAAACCACTTCTGAAAAACCTTGCCAAGAAAACCACAAGGCCATCTGCAAGAATCAGACACAATTGAGTTGAACAAAAAAGCAACAACCCACAACCTACTTGACTTGGTTGCTAGAAGAGTCCACTTTCTTGCCTAATCGTTTGAATGATACAATAAGCAAGAGGCCAGGTTGTGCACATGTAAAACAACCTAACCTTTGCTTATGATAATAAAGCGCCTTCAAATTTAGAGGAGCTGATAGGGAGCTGTTCAAATGGAACTGAACTGCGTGTTGTTAAACCATGTTTAAGATTCAACATGCCATATGAACACCATGAACGTTAGGTCCTGGTGAATCCAAGGGATGTGCTTAATAGAAAATGTACTAAGAGCCTTCATATGCAAGTTTGCCTCTCTTTTTTCCCCTTTTCTCCTAGATACACTGACCATCAATTCCAAAGACACACGTTGGGTTGGTGCTTGGTGGCTTGGGATATTGATCTGTGGTGCCACCAGTTTTATGTCATCTCTTCCTTTCTGGTTCCTGCCTTACTCTTTGCCACAAGAAGGAGAACAAGTTGTTAAGAAGTCAATGGAAGTTTATGGAATCGCTCAAGTCGGCCAGAACAAACTGGAAGCTCCGAGACCCCCACAGCTAAAGGTTTCAGAAGTGGCAAAAGGTGATTGAATGACCTCTCCACAAGTAGCTCGTTCTGAGCTTTGTAACTAAACCTGTGTTCTCTAACCTTTTACTCAATTGCCAGAGTCACTTCTTAGACTGAGACGGATGGCATTTAAATTTAATAAATAAATGTAAATGAAAGGGCTATGGTTTCCAAAAATATCTTTTTGGAAACACGTCCATTTTTAAATATAATTTTATTTTAAAAGATTAAAATTAAAAGAGGAAAAACTGATTAATTTTAATCGGAAGAGAAAAAAAGAAAGCGTGGGAAAGAAAAAATAGAAAAGAAAGAAAAAAATAACATACTGCAATATAAAAAAGAAATTGTTTCTTTATGTAATGATTTCCATCTTCATCACAAAAAGTATAAACAGTTTTAGTAATTTATCACCTCCCTTGAAAATACATCATGTATTTTCCCATATCCCGCTCTTATCTATAAGCAAGTCTTTAAATTCTTATAATTCAGTCCTAATCAG
Organism: Pseudonaja textilis; assembly: GCF_900518735.1. The sequence continues at coordinate 3,979,399 of NW_020769308.1, forward strand.
TAAAGTCCATTAACAGTTAGCAGAGATAATAACAGCTATTTTAACCCTGATCAAATAAACCAACTTTATATCCCTTCCTTTTTCTTTTAACTATATTGATTTTTAATCCCTTTCAAATAATATCCTATATGTTTTTTTAAAAATTTCTTTGCCCTCCTCACAAAATTCTTCAAAGCTTTAACAATTTTTTTTTTGTAAAAGCAATTTTTCCAAATTAAATCCAACACCTAAAAGTTATCCAGGTCACTCCTATGATTTGTTTTACTGTATATCCCATTTTTTATTAAGACATCCACTGGTTTCAATTGTATAGCCAGGGTTGCATGTTTTTCCATACCATTCTTCTAGCCTGACATTTTTAAATCCACTTTCAGATCAGTCTGGTTTATCCAGTGAAAAATGTTCCTCTTCCATAACATATTTTCATATGTATTCATTATTACAGGAGATTTTAATCATATAGATCTTCGTGTGGTCCTCCCTAAATTCTATCAACATATAAGGTGTGCAACTAGGGGATTGAACACCTTGGATAAGGTCTACACGAATATTGTAAATGGATACAGGGTATTACAACTACCACATCTGGGCCAGTCAGATCACTTGTCTCTGCTTTTAGCCCCGGAGTATATTCCTCTGAGAAAACAGGCGGGGTCGGTAGTCAAGACGGTGAAAAGCTGGCCAGAGGGAGCAATGGAGCAGCTAAAGGACTGCTTCGAACGCACAAACTGGGAAGTTTTTGATCATCCTGATCTCAATGAACACACGGCTGCAGTGCTAGGGTATATGGCACACTGTATTGATACTGTCACGGTGGATAAACGAATCCGGGTGTATCCTAATGAAAAACCTTGGATGATCGGGAAGGTTAGACGCTTGTTGTACGCAAGAAATAAGGCTTTTATGTCTGGGAATGATCTAGATTATAGTGCTGCAAGAACAAACTTGAAGAGAGGTATTAAGCAAGCTAAGGCCGAATATAAGAGGAGAATTGAAGACTGCTTTCTCAGTAATAACATGAGGCAGGTTTGGCAGGGGGTTCAACAACTAACGAACTATAAAGCAAAAAAGGTCTCTTTGGATGGTAGTGCGGCGGTGGTTGAGGAGTTGAACAATTTTTTTGTTCGATTTGAGATCCATCAAACTGAAACTGTCCCTTTGCCATCATTTACTCAGCAGAGCCTCCCCTTCATTGTGAATGAGCAGGATGTGAGGCAGACAATGAAGGCGGTTAATTCCAGAAAGTCAGCTGGGCCCGACTCAATTCCTGGTCGTGTGGTAAAAGATTGTGCTGATTAGCTAGCTGGGGTGTGGACTGAAATTTTTAATTGATCCTTGACACAAAGTGTGGTTCCTGTGTGTCTCAAGGCTTCCACCATCGTTCCACTGCCTAAAAAGTTGCCCACAAATGGTCCTAGCGACTATAGGCCGGTGGCACTAACTTCTATCTTAATGAAGTGCTTTGAGAAGCTAGTTCGAAATTATATTATCTCCTGCCTTCCTGATTCCTTTGATGGGCTTCAGTTTGCTTAAAAAGAAAATAGATCAACCGAGGATGCAATTATTACTGTGCTTCACATGGCCTTATCCCATTTGGAAACACCGGGGAATTATGTAAGAATGTTGTTCGCAGATTTTAGTTCTGCTTTCAATACCATCATACCGCACAGATTAATAGCCAAGCTCAAAGATCTAGATTTTCCAGATTCTATTTGTTTATGGATATTGGATTTTTTAACAAATCGTCCACAAAGAGTTAAACTGAATGATTATATTTCTACTGTCAAGACACTTAGCATTGGCACTCCGCAAGGTTGTGTCCTTAGTCCACTACTGTTCTCCATTTATTCATCTGATTGCACAAATAAACATCCCAACAATAAGATAATAAAAATTTGCAGACGATACTACGCTTGTAGGACTTATTTCTGGGGATGATGAGTCTGCATATCGGGATGAGGTATTACAGCTATCCCACTGGTGCAAAAATAATAATCTTCTATTTAACATTAAGAAGACCAAGGAGGTTATAGTGGACTATAGGAAAAAAAGAGCAGACATTCAGCCACTGTATATAGAGGGAGTTCGTGTGGAACAGGTGGTTGAATGTAAGTATCTCGGGACCATCATTACAAATGACCTGACCTGGAGTGCAAACACTGCTGCTTTAATTAAGAAGGCACAACAACGATTGTATTCACTAAGGATTCTTAGGAAACAACAACTGGCTGAGAGTCTACTGACTACCTTCTATCAGAGTTCAATTGAGAGTATATTATCCTACTGTCTCTGTGTATGGTTCTCGAGCTGCACAGTGGCAGAGAAAAAGGCAATTCAGAGGGTGATTAAGATGGCCCAAAACATCATTGGCTGCTCACTCCCCTCTTTGGAAGAACGGTATAGGAATAGATGTAAGAGGAAGATATTTAATATATTGAATGACTCCTCTCATCCGGGACATCAGCTCTTTGAACTATTACCATCGAGAAGGAGATTCAGGGTATTAAGAACAAGGACGACTAGATTTAAGAACAGTTTTTATCCAAGTGCAGTTTTGAGTTTGAATGCAGGGTCATAAGATTTTTGTGGAATTTAATGGCTGAAAGTAATGGGGTATTTACATTTTTAAATTGTATAGAGATTATTGTATGGTCTGTTGTGTTTAATTTTATTTTTCTTTCAATGGTGTTGTCCAGTTTTACTTGTGGAAGAGCACCTCATTTTGTTGCACCCGCTTGCGAGTGTAATGACAAATAAATTCTTATGTCTTATGTCTTATTTTGAACACATTATCTATAGTGACAGGCTTTCTTAAAATTAATTTATGTTCCATTGTTCACATACTGGTCTCTGCAAGTTGTTGTGCTCTTTATTACTGTCACGTGTGCTGTGGTTCTTCCCATGGTCTAGCCTTGGATCTTTGAGAATAACCTTCAAAATATCCAATATTAAAACATTTTGTGCATTCTGTATCAGTTTGTGAAATTTAATGGTCCTTCTCCCTTAAGTGTAATTTTTCATTCTTCTGGTTCCTCTAGGGTCTGGGTTAAAATGTCTCATCCTATTTTTTTTTTTTTTAAGAGAATTCAAAACAATACCAAAATCAAACTTCTCAAACACTTTTGCTGCAAAAAAAGTTTTAAAGTCGTTAAACCTGAATTAAAACTCCTTTCTCTAAAGATTGAGGGAAACTCAACCACTGCTGTAAAACTTGTGGATCCAAAGGATCCTAGTAACTGAAGAGGGTTACAAAGAGATTTCTAAAAGTGGTTAGAAAAGTATGTCTCAGATGTCTAAGTTGAATCAGGAGGTATTGGGTTTTCAAAGTTGTATGCTTTGGAAAGGAACTCTTTCTTGTTAGCATTTTGAGAAACGAACTGTGAACTGTGGTGGTGCAGTGATTCGAATGCAGCATTGCAGGCTAATTCTGCTCACCTTGTCAGAATTTCGATTCCTTCGATCCTGACCAGCTCAAGGTTTACTCAGCCTTCCATCCTTCCATGGGTAAAATGAGGACCCAGATTGTTGGGGGCAATGTGCTGACTCTGTAAACCACTTAGAGAGGGCTGTGAAGAGCTATATAAGTCTAAGTGCTATTGCTATTGCTAACTCACTTTGACCCTGGTACTGATTTTGCTATAATGTCCAATTAATCCTGTTGGATTAGGTCATGTCTATAAATCTCAACTCTTGTGAGGATTTTATCCCAATCATGTTAATTAACAACTAATTGAATGACTTAATTATATAATCGATGATTTTTCCTCCTTGTGAAATCATATTTTTTTAAATTACAAATTTGAACAAAAATAGACCAGATATTGAATTTGGTTATCCTTTTAGTTTTATTTTATTTTTGCTATTCCAGATTTCTTTCCTACTTTGAAGAAGCTGTTTGGAAACCCCATCTTCCTGATCTATTTGCTCCTTACAGTCCTCCAATACAATTCTCTGGTTGGCATTATAACCTTTGAATCAAAGTTTATGGAGCAGCAGTTCAACATCTCCGTTTCAAGAGCCATTTTTCTTATTGGTAGGTGGAACTCTTCTTTTTATTATCCACACAACTTCCTACTACTCCTTTTTTCACAACATCAACTCTTTGAGATAGGTTGAGCTGAGAGAGAGAGAAAGTGATTGGCCCAAAGATACCCAGCTGGCTTCATGGGTAAGGCAGGTTTGGAATTCACTGTCACCTGGTGATTAGCCCAAAGTCACACCGCTGGCTTTCATGCCTAAGATGGGACTGGAATTCACAGTCTCCCGGTTTCTAATTTGGTCCCTGAACCACTTACACAAAACTACTAGATATTCCATGAGATTGAGCAGGCACACAAGATAAATTGGTGGACATCCTTTTCCTGTAAGAGTGAACTCTGTGTGAATAGAGAGGAGTGTTGGGTAGCAGAGAGAAAGAGGAAGAACAGGATAGAAGGGAACGCCAAAATAATATAACAAGAAATGAGGACACCAGAGATAGCAGCAGTGTTAGGAAGAAAACAGTAGCCATTTTGGTTCTGACCAGACTCATCAAATTTGGTTCTGACCTCACCCTCAGCTGGCATTGTCTCATCACCCTGCCAAAATGAGGCAGATAATTTTTACAGGTAGTTCTTGGCTTACAACCACCACTGAGTTCGAAATCTCCAAGCAAGACAGTCGTTAAGGGAGTTTTGCCTCATTTTACAACCTTTCTTGTCATAGTTCGTAAGTGAATCACTGCAGTTGTTAAGTTAGTAACATGGTTGTGAAGGAACTCTGGCTTCTCCCTGGACTTTGCACGTCAGAAGGTGACAAAAGGGGATCCAGGGACATTGCAGCCGTCATTATAAATGTGAGTCCCTTGTCCAGCTCTCGTGTCTGTGGGGATGCTGCAAAGGCCATTGGTGTGAAACACGGCCATACGTCCCCTTGTTTCAGTGTTGATGTAACTTTGAATGCTCATTAAACACATGGTTGTAAGTCGAGGACTACCTGTACTCCTGGCAGTGGGTTATGGTAATTGTGATTCTGAAGAAGGCAGTGTGTTTTGTGCTGAGTGGCACATGAGATAACATCATTGCTCCCTCTGCTTTACAGGTGTGATCGTCTTACCTATTACCATTGTGGGGATGTTCCTGGGAGGTTTTATCATCAAGAGGTTCAAACTGCACATTGCAGCCATGGCGAAGTTTGCCTGTATCACCTTTCTGACAGGCTTCCTGTTAAACCTGTTTTATTTTGGTGCCAGTTGCCAAGTGCTTCAAGTGGCTGGTTTGACTGTCAACTATTCTGGGTTTGTCACCCGGTTCCTCTTTTGGGGGTGATGGGAGGAAGAGGCAGTTAATGCATGTTTTAGAGCTGGGGTGGCGCAGTGGTTAGAGTGCAGTACTGCAGGCTACTTCGGCAGACTGCTGGCTGACTGCAATTAGGCAGATCGAATCTCACCAGGCTCAAAGTTGACTCAGCCTTCCATTCTTCTGAGGTGGTTAAAATGAGGACACAGATTGTTGGGGGCAAGAGGCTGATTCTGTAAACCGCTTAGAGAAGACTGTAAAGCACTGTGAAGTGGTGTATAAGTCTAAGTACTATTGCTATTTGTAATGTATGTTTTCTAATGCATGTTTTCTGACACATATATTCTAATGCATGTTTTCTAATGCATGTAGTGTATTCTGATGCATTTTTCTTTCTCAGAAGGGTACCAGGTAGAAAAGTTCTCCTATATCTTGTTCCCAGAGGTGGAATTCAGCAGGTTCTGACCAGTTCTGGAGAAACAGTAGTGGAAATTTTCAGTAGTTCGGAGAACCAGCAAATACCACCTCTGACTGGAAATTTTATAGTATCCTGCCCCTGCCACACCCACTAAGCCACACCCACAGAACCGTTAGTAAAAAAAAAAATGAATCCCACCACTGCTTGTTCCTCACTTTCTCATTTAATTTGGTTTCCATCAAAAGTAGCCTGGGACATTTCTTTCAATAGGGACAAGAAGATCTTAGCAATTCATTCTTATTGTTCTCTTTTGGGATCCTTCTTTCTCGCAGTGGGTTGTTTTCCAACACTTTGTTATCCTTCTGCAACCTGTAGTTCTTGCCTCTTATGCACGGATGGCATTGTTTTGGCTGAGAATAGCTCTATCTTTCTGTCTTTGGACTGATGACGGCTCCATCACTATTCCTGTAGCGTCCCAGAAGTGTCCTTCTCCAAAGAGAAGCCGTTATCTGTCTGCAACTCTAACTGTGGCTGTGAAGCGACCCTCTGGGACCCAGTTTGTGGAGACAACGGTATCACCTACATGAACCCTTGCTTAGCTGGCTGCAAAACTTCTGCGGGACATGGAAAGGATTTGGTAAATGCAGAGATGTTACACTTCATCCCTATAACGGAAAGGAAATAAGTTCTCGTTGTTTGTTTGTTTTTATTTATCTATTTATCTATCTATCTATTTATTTACTGTATCACTTTCAGTAGGAGAAATAGGCAGCATAACAATTGAATAAATAAATCAATAAGTTCTTAGTTTCCTGAGAAATGGGCCAGTCACAGAATATTAGATCTGGGCAAATTTTTATAGGGGTGCTTCACTTCTAGGCAAGCTTGTTCCCTATTGGTGCTGCTGCTCTTGACATTTATTTTATTTGCTAGATTGATACCTGTGCTTCTCTACGAAACTATGTAGTCAGGCTTAGGTTTTTGGAAGGAAAATAAGGGGAGGGGGGAAAATTCTGCCTCTGCCTACCAGCATCCATCGGTATTCATCTGGCTAGCGTCCTGTCAGTGTGTGAGAGAGTTGAGGAAACTGAAACAGTATTTGCTGTGTGAGCAAGAAGGAGACAGCAAAGAGCCTGGGCGTGACTTAGCTCAACAGTTCTGTACTAAAGCTGCTCGGTGCTGTGAAACTAAAACTGAAACTGAAACTCCTCTCCTCTGCTTGTGTTTTGCATTTGGAACAGATTTCTTTTCAGGTAGGGAGGGGGAGTAGAACTCCTTAGCATCAGAGCATGTTAATAATAATATACAAAATACTAATGCTTTGATGGTCATTTCGAAAAATCCTTTCTTAGCAAGCACTTAGAAGCCAAGAGGAACATACGTGCCAAATTTCAAGTTTGTAGGCTTTACGGTTCTGGAGATTTCGTGATGATGCGTGAGTGGTGTTTTGCTTTTATATATAGAGATTGATTGTATGTGCCACTCATCTCACAGCCCAAAACGATTCTGGACAACTTCATGCTGAATGTCATGTTGTTGGAGCTAATGGCACAATAGCCTCTTCTGACTTTCCACTAAATTCCTGGAAATCCAGAAGAAGACCCTATATTGGCAATAAAGGGTAAAACAAGTCAATATGATTGACAGAAGAGAACCCTACACACACACACACACACTGATGATGTTACTCAGTTGGGTAATGAAATGTCTGCAGGAAAACCAATAAGCATCAAGGACTCCAAAGTTCAATCCTGAGCTACAAATAGAATAGAGTAGAGTAGAGTAGAGTAGAGTAGAGTAGAGTAGAAAAGAACAGAACAGAACAGAACAGAACAGAATATCTACTCCTTTCTAGTCCTGATGATGTTATTTAGTTGGGTAATGAAACATCCGTGAGAAAATAAGAGTTGGTCCCTTTCAACTCTGTTATTCTGATGCAGCAACTAAAACCTAGTTCATAACCTGGACACATTTATTGTGGGTTTATTGTACAATTAATACCCTGTGGTACAAGTTTCATCGATGTAATTGATTAATACTTGGGGGCAGAGAACAAGATCTTGTTTTTAACGATAACTTACCTTATTTTGATACTCCATGTGGGCAAAGCAGAAGTTGGACTAGAGGATCTCTAAAGTCACTTCCAACTCAGTTATTATGTTACTTTGGAAATGATTGACATTCCTACAAAACATTAATTACATTGCTTGCATGAAGATAGAGATTTGGAAATGTAGACCAATCCAAGCCTTTACTTCATTTTTCTTTTATCTTGCAGGTATATCAAAATTGCAGCTGTCCAGGAATTTCAGGAGCTGGTAATTTTTCTGCAGTTTTGGGTCAATGTCCAAGGGATAAGTGTACAAGAGAATTCCCTTACTTTTTAGTGTTGTTGTCCATACTTGCATTTATCTTCTCTTTGGGAGGAACGCCAGCGTATATGCTTATGTTTAGGTGAAGACTTTTACATTCTTTCCTTTGTCCTTTTTTAAAGCACGGGGGGCAAACTGGTGAAATATTGTAAAATTACTGTAAAAACAATACTCTAAAAAGATTGTAAAATCATACCCTTCCATGCCATTCATTGCTTGTTTTGCAGTTTACTTCTGAGTGGCAAAAGGCAGTTCTCAGGTTGCAAACACATGATTGCATTTTATTTCCTTTTATTTATTGTGCCAGCTTCAGTACAGGTAATTCTCAACATAGGGCCAGTTGTCTAACAATCGTTCTAGGTTAAGACAGACCTACCTTGGGCTACCATCAGCCGTGGTGGCGCAGTGGTCAGAATGCAGTATTGCAGGCTAATTCTGCCAACTGCGTGGAGTTCGATCCTCACCAGGCTCAAGGTTGACTCAGCCTTCCATCCTTCTGAGGTCTGTAAAATGAGGACCCGGATTGTTGGGGGCAATGGACTGACTCTGTAAACTGCTTAGAGAGGGCTGTAAAGCACTGTAAAGCAGTATATAAGTCTAAGTGCTACTTACGACCTGGATTCAAAATTCTAACAATTGCTCCCCCCACAGTCATATAACTAAACAGGGCACCCTGCAGTAAGGGTGCATTTACAGCCATTGTGCAACACGCTTCAGTTACATGCTCACATTTTATGATGGTTTTGCCAAAACCTGGCATTTACCTCTGGCTTTCAGTAAAACTGCACCCATAGCAAACCACTAGTTCTCTTAACAAGTGTGTCTATTTGGGGATTTTCATTCATCCAGGTCATGGCTGTCCCAAAGGTGCTTTTTTCAAGAGACAACTGGACTTCCTTGTTTTTTCTTTGAAGACGTTTTGCTTCTCGTCCAAGAAGCTTCTTCAGTTCTTCCATTCCTTCCCATCCAGTCAGAGCTGAAGAAGCTTCTTGGATGAGAAGTGAAACATCTTCAAAGAAAAAACAAGAAAGTCCAGTTGCCTCTTGAAAAAAAGTGCCTTTGGGACTTAACAACTGTGGCATTCGCTGAATGACTGAAACATTCGATTTACGACCGTGGTGTTTGCCTTAATGAATTAAGATAAATATACATATCCCAGGATAATGTTGCAGGATCCATTGTTTGCTTTAAGACCACAGGGGTGGCTTTACAACCATAGCTTTAGTTTAACAAAAAGAGGTCTTTAAAATTGGGTCGATCACATGACCAACCTGTTTTACAGCTGTCGTGTCTGCAGGTGCCATTATAATCGTAAGCCAAGGACCAGCTGTAATGCATTGTTGAAATCCACCATGCGCAAAAATTTTACAACTGCTATTATAGTTCCCAGTGAAATTTCTACTCATGGAAACATATTGTTGTTACACAAATCAATTTTTCCACATCTGAAGTTGTAATTTAACATCACCAGGATTTGCCCACACTTATTTATTTAATTTTTAATCCAAAGCCTTGAGGATGAATAACAACACTGTTTAAACATTAAAACTGAATTTAAAATTTCTATGAAATGATACAAAGATTAAAATGACATAGATAAATAGGATATAGAAAAAAACATTTATTTATGTTTGTGAGCATTTAAGGATATTTAATTATACTGGTGGGTTTTTTTTTAATGGGTGAGCTTCAAGATTGGTTAATTTGAGTCATGACTAAGTTGGGTTTTGATTGTACGTTATTTCTGTTGGTTTTAATTCTGAACCATACTGGGAAGTTACGCTGACTAGCTTGTTTTCAGATTTCTACTACTACTACTACTACTACTACTACTACTACTACTACTATTATTATTATTATTATTGCTGTTGTTGTTATTTTCCTTATTAAAAGACAAATCTAAAGCAAAAGAAATAAGAGAAAGAGAATAAAAAAGAAAAAAGGAAGAAACAGAAAAAATGATAGAAAAAGAATCAGAAATTTTAAAACATATAATTTCCGACCAATATTTACAATCTTATTTTCCGTCTTCCCTCTAGAATTCATTTATTTCAATGTTCCTTGTCTAAAACTCACTTTTGAACTTCTCCTCCTCATCTTTTCAGATCGGTTTCACCAGATTTGAAATCTTTTGCAGTGGGCATTGAAGCTTTATGTGGAAGAGTCCTTGGTAAATAAATTCCAGATTTCATTTTAAATTTTAGGCAGATAACCTTATCTATTATCCATGAGATGCTCAATATTTTGGAGAGAAACTGAGTAATGTGGTATCCTAAGAGTAACATACACTGATTGTCTGTCTTCTAAATATATTGGATTCAATTGTCTGTCATGAGTGAGGTTGATTATCCCAGGTAATGTCAATTTCAGGAGAACTATTTTAAAGCTATTGGTGATGAAGGCATAACCACCCCACTCTTTTAAGCTTTTCTTATGCTCATGGTTGCTTAAGTCTAACTAAGTTTTGCTAAGTTTAAGCAAAATGTCTGGACCAGTTTGGCAATTTCTTGAAAAGGCTGGGCTGGGCTTCTTCAGTCTAAACTGCAAGCCGCCATCGGACAATTTCTTTGCTGCTGTCACTTCACTTTCTTAACCTCTCTTGGCTGACAGAACTCCAGGAGAATCCACAGGGAAGCGGTGGTCAAATAATTCAAGATGGCAGCCTACTGTCACTTCAACTTTTTAACCTCTCTTGATTGACAGAATCCCAAGAGGACTCCATAGGAAAAGGGTGGTCAAATAATTCAATTGGCAGACACACCTCCACAGTGAAAACCCTTCTCCTTTTTTCGATCACACATATAAAAAAGAGGAGGGGCTCATAAAAATTTATCAATTTCATTATTTTACCATTGTTCTCCGTTTTAGAGGTCTCCAACCTTGGCAATTTTAAGACTTGTGGACTTCAACTCCCAGAGTTCCTCAAAGCTGGCTGAGGAACTCTGGGAGTTGAAGTCCACAAGTCTTAAAATTGACTCCCGCTCCATGTGATGTGACAGTGAGCAATAGTCAGAGAGACTCCCATTGCTTGTAATATTTTATGAGGGAAACCCCTGCTGCATTCTTTTAAAATAAAGGCTAAACTGGTAATCAACCAAATTGGTCATTTAAAAATAAAGATGGCATTCCTGATTGATCCTCAAATTGACCAGGGTTTGCACCTCAGCATTCCACCAGTAAAGTTCTTTAAAAAGCTGAAAATATATAAGGCACCAAATGAGCGTCTACAGGTAACTCCTCAATTTCCAACCTGTTAGCCACCATTCAAAGTTATGGTAGACCTCCCACAGGTACTTATTACCTGGCCAACCTACATTTTGCAGTGTCCCACAGTCCCATGACATTGTTTTACAATGTTTGGTAGAAAATTGGCATTTACTTCTGTCTTTCAGCAAAAATTAGCCCATAATGATGAAAAGAATCGAACTGTGGTGGCCACTTCACCATCCCCCCAAAAAACGGTCATAAAAATGGGTCTGGCCATATGATGATTCATGTTATGATTGTCACGACTTAGAAACATAATGAGCAGACTCCATTATGATTGTAGATTGGGGACTATCTGTATTATCAACCAGCTGAACCAGTCAGTTTATCACCAGGCTCAGATGATTTATACAGGAGAACATTATGTTGAAAGTGGAAGATCAAAATGTGCCTATAAATGTCATTTGCAGTGGCTGGGGGTCAGGAGTTAGAACAGGATGTCCATTCCACATAATTTATACATACAACCAGTAGTCCCTGCACAGTCTGAAAATATGGCTCCATCCAAAGACCTTTGCACTTCCTACTCCTTGTTTCCTTTTTTTTTTTTTTTTTGGAGTTTGACCTAAGCCATTAAGTTCTCACTGCACATACTTGGCCACTGAGGTTTTTTGTCAGATTTAACAGATTGGAAGGGACCTTGGAGGTCATCTATTCCACCCCCCATCCAAGCAGGTTGTTCCTCTCAAGCCTTTCTAAGTAAGTCAAGTCTGTCTTACTTGTCCCTTTCATCCTATTTCAGGAGGGCTTCCTGCACCAATTTACTTTGGAGCTTTGATTGATCAGACCTGCTTGAAATGGAGTAGAAAAACTTGTGGTGGCTCTGGGGCTTGCAGAGTGTATGATACCAAAGCATTCAGGTAAGCCTCAAAGGAGGAAAAGAGTCTATGGTCTAAAATTGGCTGAATTGTGAATTTCCGTTGTGTTTGGGTGTGGATGAATAAATCTGTTTTCATACATTAAATAAAAATGAAGACCTTTCATAGAATAGTTATATGTTGACAAGCCTTTTATTTGTATTAATTTAGCTTTCAGGGAGAGGGAGGAAGGCAGGCAGGCAAAGAGAGTGTGGATGGATGGATGGATGGATGGATGGATGGATGGATGGATGGATGGAAGG
>NW_020769308.1:3996537-4006559 GCF_900518735.1 Pseudonaja textilis
TTCTTTCTTTCTTTCTTTCTTTCTTTCTTTCTTTTTTCTTTCTCTTTCGTCCTTCCTTTCTTCCCATTTCTTCCCGTTTCTTCCTTTTTCTTCCTTCCTTCCTTTCTTTCTCTGCCCAACCCCCACCCCCTGTAAAATGGTACTAGACTTTTATTTTTGGAGAGGAACCACATAATCAATTAAGATATCACAGGTACCTAGAAATCTTACAAAATTTGAGGTGTTGGATTTAAATTATTCTTTGTATCAGTTCCAGAATTCAATGTTTTGTTTTTACTTCCGTGCAACTAAGGATCATGTGTGTTCTCTTTCTTTTTGAGAAGACCTCACAAGATGGGAGTTTCTTTGCCTTTCAGAGTTTTGCTTTGCAAAAGAGTGGGAGTAAACACTTTTTTTGCTTGGAATGCCAAAGGAATACTGATTTTGCTTTTATGGGGCAACTTTCCCACTCAAAAGTGACAGGAAGCAATGCCACCCTTTTTTTAGCAGCTACAGCCAGCGGTGATTCTAAGAGTTACAAGGAACATTTTGGCAGCTTTTTATAGTCCTTCATCTTCTACCCCTAGTCCATGCTCAGTTCATTTTGCTAGAGGCAGGTATTCACGTCTGCATCTGAACGATGGGCTGGAAGTTTGGTATCCGTTAGTTTTATCTCTTCATTCAGTGGTGCACCTTCTTTGCATCCATTTTCAGCTTTCTCGGCCTCTTGTTTTCTAAGGTTTTTCTTCACAAGCATGTAAAAGATGAAACCCAGCAGAAAAGATGGCACTTTCAAGGCACTTATTAGACCGTAGAAGGAATACCTGAATAAGTAAAAAAAAAAAAACTTCTCGTAAGTCAATTGTGAATCTTTGTGGCTACCTGAACTAGTCCTTCCCTGCAATTTTCTCAGCCAGGCTTTTCAGAAGTGCTTTGCCCTTATCACCTTCTTCCTAGAGCCGAGAGAGAATGACTGATTCAAAGTCACCCAGATGGCTTCAAGACGAAGCAGGGGTGGGCTGCTACCGGTTCGCACTGGTTCGAGTGAACTGGGTGTTAATTTTACATCTGGTTCACCGAACTGTTAGTTGGAATGACTGGCTGGCCCGACCCTCCCAGGAGTCTCCATGAGGCCCAATTTGGATCCCAGGTAAGTGCAGGGCCTGCGCAGAGGCTTGGGGAGGGTGAAAAATGAGCCTCCCAGAGGCTCTGGAAGGCCAGAAATGGGCCCATTTCTGGTCTCTGGAGAGCCTCTGGAGCCCTGGGAGGTGGGAAACTGGCCTCCTGGAGGCTTGAGGGAATCCTCTGAAGCCCAAGGAGGGCAAAAAATGGGCCTCCTGGAAGTTCTAGAAGGCCAGAAATGGGCCCGCAGAGCCTCCGGAGCCCAGGGAGGCTGTTTTCATCCTCTCAGGCTCAAGGAAAACCTCCAGAGCCTGAGGAAGGCAAAAATGCCTTCCCCCCCCCCCTCACTGTGGTTCAGGAGACCAACTATGCCATGCCGACCATGGCCACATCCACCCAGCAACTGGGCAGAGAACCGGTTGCTAAATTTTTTGAAGAAGCCCACCCCTGAGTCTAAGGCAAGACTAGAACTCACAACCTCCCCGTTTCTAGCCTGATGCCTGAACCACTGCACCAAACTGATTCTCAGAATAAACCCTGGCAACTGTAACTTAGTGGATTACATGGGTAGTCTGCATTCATTTAGTGACTTGTTAAGATTCCCTTAACTGCAAAGGTTTATTTAATAAGTATGGCAAAATGGCTCCCAAAATCAGGTGCAACTTTTTCAACAACTGCCTTGCTTAATGCTGGAAATTTGGGTCCCAATTCTGGTCATAAGTGTAGGACTATCTGTACTTCTGTAAAAACCCTAGAGGTTTCAAATAGCCATTGAAAGGTCAATCTTTGATGAATTTATCAAAGTGAACGTTATAAATTATAGACAGGACTAGAACTCACAATCTCTCAGTTTGTAGTGTGATGCCTTTAACCTCTGCATCAACCGGGATAACCTAAATCTAAATCCCTACTTTTCAATCAAAAAGGTAGAGGAAATACAGGGAGTATAGGAACTAATAAAATACATTAAAACCCTGATTTTACAATGAAGTATTTTTCATTAAAACCAAACATCCATTAAGTCGGAATATGTAACTATGTATTTTTTTTTAATAAAATTAGCACATTTTATATTTATGTTAGCATATAATTATATTGCCTCCTTATATAAAGTACTGTACATAAAATGCATGTAATACTTGCCCAGTGTTGTTTTAGTTAATCCCACTATCCGTGAACTAATTAAAATGTATTAAAATGTCCACCCAGCACTCAAAGCCAGCCTGATTGCTAACCTAGGAACTGCATTCATGTAATAAATTAAGCTTACCTACTTTAATGTTTGGTTAGGTTTGATTAAGGACCTACTTTGCTGAAATCCTAGCCACTTGATGAAGTTAGAATTCACTCTGTTGGGCAAATCCAGAAAAGGCTTTGTTCCTATAACCATCTCAGGTAACACTGGCCATTTGGAGGATCCCTGAGAGTTTTGCATCAATATTAGTTTCCATGGAATAATCACTTGGGAAATTGTATTGTCTGGCTGGAACACATGTCATCTGAGTATGGCCACTGCATGAAGTTAATTTGGAAAGCCATTTTGATGGCTTATTCCAAGGGTCTTCAAAGTTGGCAAGTTTAAGACTTGTGGACCTGAACTCCCAGAACTAACATGGAAGGAAGGAGGAGGAGGAGAAATCCTGGGAGTTGAATCCACAAGTCTTAAAGCTGTCAAGTTTGAAGACCCTTGGCTTTCTCTGAAACCATGGGATTGCAGGAGAACTCACCTGTATTGCATTGCATCATATATCCTACAAGATCCTTTCTGGCCACAGGGGTTACTGCTCCACTTCAAGCAAGTCTTGTCAATCACTGCACCAAAGTAAACTGGGGCTGGAATTCCAGCTAGAAGATATCAAACAGGAAATATATATTAGCTTGTCATTCTTCATTCTTCAGCATTCTTCCACCATTTTCCTGGATGGGTTGACAGCAGAAGTAGGGGAAGATGTGCCCATGTATGAATAGCAATAAGACTTCTATACTTATTCACAATGCTTTACAGCCCTCTCTAAGTGGTTTACAGAGTCAGCCTATTGTCCCCAACAATCTGGGTTCTCATTTTACCCACGGAAGGATGGAAGGCTGAGTCAAACTCGAGTTGGTGAAAATGGAACTGCCAATCTGCAGGCAGCTGGCAGTCAGCAGAAGTAGCCTGCAGTACTGCATTCTAAGAGGTCTGTAGGGGGCGTGCATAAGCGCACCAACCTGCCTACCGTCCCTGTCCTATTGTTTCTTTTTTTTTTTTCTTATATGTATCCATTTCATGTATCCATAACTATGTTTATACTTATACCTGTCATCTTATAATTGCTTGACAAAATAAATAAATACATAAATAAATTCTAACCACTGCACCACCATGGCTCTTAAGAAGAATACAGGTAGCATTCAACTTACAATCATTCGTTTAGTGACTATTCAAAGTTACAGTGGCAATGAAAAAAATGACTTATGACCCTTTTTCACTCCTACAACCACTGTAGCATCCCCAGGGTCATGTGATCAAAATTAGGATGCATGTCAGATGGGTTCATATTTATGATGGTTGAAATGTCCTGGGGTCATGTGACCATCTTTTTGTGACCTTCTGACAAGCAAACAGCACCAAACAGCGGTCTAAGCATAGTTCACAAAATCGTCTGCTATAACATCTTGCCTGTCAACGACTTCTTCAGCCTCAATCACAACAATACATGGGCAAACAGCAGACACAAACTCAAGGTAAACCGCTCCAAACTCGATTGCAGAAAATACGACTTCATCCATAGAGTGCTCAACATCTGGAATGCCCTATCTGACTCCGTTGTTACAACCTTGACCCCTCACAGCTTCAACCTCAAACTATCTACTGTGGACCTCACCCCATTCCTAAGAGGTCCTTAAAGGGGGCGTGCATAAGCGCATCAGCGGGCCTACTGTCCCTGCCTTACTGTTCCCATTTATCTGTATTCACTTCCTTCCTTCATGTTTGTTTGTACTTATACCTGCCATCTTGTCCATGTTTGACAAGCAAACAAACAAATAATTAAAATAAATAAATAAAATAAAGTCAATGGGGGAAGATTCATTTAACAACCATGTCACTAACTTAACAACTGCAGTGACTCACTTAACAACTATAGCAAGAAAGGTCATAAAATGGAGCAAATCTCATTTAACCAATGCCTCACTTAACAACAGAATTGTGGGGTTCCATTGTCATAACAAATGCCTCACTTAACAACAGAAACGTGGGGTTCCATTGTCATAAGTTGAGGGCTACCTGTATTTTCATGCCATCCTAGGGTTTTTTTCAGAGGCCTATGGTTAATGGCTGCAGTAGGTAGTGGATTGTAGTTGGCGGGAAACTGATGCCAATTAATTTGACTCAAAAATCTCATCCGTTATTTCTTATATGAACAGAGCATGCCTTTCTTTCATAATTATTTTCCCATACTCTGAACAATATCAGTATGTCAGAAAACCTCAAAGAAAGTGTCCAATAATATCCCATGTAACCAGAACGGCCTTTCTTACCCAATGATCTTATCACAAGCATCATGAGTCCAACTGCAAGTGACTTCAGGTCTTGAGGTACAGATCTAACAAAGGACAGATCAACCATACTAGTAATCGTGCTTCTGTAGGGTTTGCCCCCCAAAATCTATAAACGACATTCATGTTACGAATAGGTTTAACTGATGGAGAAGCACCCCTTATATCTTTGCTGTGCTTGGATTGGCACAATGCAATTCCACAAAGCAGCTGGTATAGTGGTAGGAATGAGGACATTTAGAATGTAATGTGCCTTGTGAATGTTGAAAAGTTCAGATTTGATTCCTGTCAGCTTCAGTGAAAATGATGAAATTATGAAATGGTCAGTTATCCACTTGTCTCGGGTTGTACCTGCCTGAGCAGGTGCTTGGATTAGAAAACCTCCAAGTTCCCTTCCAGCTCTATTTTGATTGATATGGTATCAGGATGTGCTCCCTATGTTCCTGGACAGGCATAGCCAATCAAAACCAATGATACTAGGCTCAGTGGACCAAAGAACCAATTACAGAAGGTGTTTCCCCCACGTATTTCAGTTTCCATACTATGGGCAATGTAGTGAATATTATTATGTGACTCCTCTCACTCCACACAATTAGAACTGGGAAGAGATACAGAGCAGATAGATTTTCACACAGAGACAAAATCTTAATTGTCTTAAACCAGGAGTGTCAAACTCAAGGCCCACAGGTCGGATGCTTAGATCTGGTCTGTGAGAGCCTCTGCCACTGAAAATGGAGCTCCATTTTCACTGGCAGAGGGCTGCAGGAGGCCGTCATGGGTGAAATGGGGCTATCAAAACAAACTAAAAAACAAAACAAAAGGAGAAATGTTTCCCCTTTTGCCTTTGAGCATTCGAGAAGGGGACAGGAAAGGAGAAAGGGAAAGAGGAAAGAGAAAGAAAAAGAAGGAAAGGTGGGAAGAGAGCAAGGAAGGAAAAAGAAGGAAAGGGGAAGGAAGAAGAAAGGAGAAGGAAGAAGGAAAGGAAAAGCAAAGGAAAAGGGAGGGAGGCAATTATAATGTGAGGGGAGAGAGGGTTTCAGGGAAGTCCTGCCTTAGCACTTGGCCACCACAGGTGGCCCTGACATGAGTGAGGTCGAGCTGGCCACCATCACCACGCCCCCTGGCCATTTCCCCCGGCCCTCCAAGGTCAAATACAACTCTAATGCGGCCCTCAATGAAATCGAGTTTGACACCCCTGTCTTAAACAGTTTCTAATTTCTCATCTCCCCTTGTAGTGAAAGCAAAAGTGGATAAAATTCTATTCATATTCAGGCATAGTGAAGCTGTGGACATTCAGATACTGCTGAACTAGCAGCCTCAATCAGCAGGAATGAAAAATTATGCATGATGGAAGTTGTAGTCCCATAGGTCAACATTAAGATTTCTCCATACTGCATAAATATATCCTTTACAGGGTTTTATGGGGGGGGGGAGGGGAGGAAATTAGACAGACACAAGGAGGGATTGTTTTAAGAAATATTCACTTCTTTGTCTTTTGTAAAAAAGGTACCACAAAAATGGTTGACACATAGTGCAACATTTTTATCTCTTCACTAAAAGGCAGAAACTACAATTTAATTGTTTCGAATGCTGTCGTTGAAAAAGCCTAAGGAACAGTTGGAATGCTTAAATATTTATAGGTTTCTAGGATACATTTATTTTCATGGAGGTTTACATTTCTGACTCTTATTTTTTTTTAAAAAGTCTGAGTGGAATCTTAAGTAGCTATGCTGTCTTATTGGCTCTTTATTTAACTCATGGTCCTTTTATGACTTGTGGACTTCCGCTCCCAGAATTCCTGGGAGCTTGGCTGGCTCAGGAATTCTGGGAGTTGAAGTCCACAAGTCATAAAAGGGCCATAGTTCTCCACCCCTGACTTAACCCATTCCTTACCTGATAAGGAGCATGTATATAGGAACACCACTCAGTGAGTACATAAAGGAGCTCACAGCTTTGACAATGATGTAAAAAATAAAAATTTTTGAACACTCATCACTTCTTCGGCATTCACCCAACACCGCTGAAGAATTCTTCAATGCAGCATCAGCTTGCTCAATGCAACTACAGTTGTGAAAAACCTATAGGGAAAAGCATATGGGACAATAAAGGGCATCTTGCGCCCCATCACTTCAGTTACGAAATGGAAACATCTGATGAATGCATCTCTATAATGGTCTAGATCAGGGGTGTCAAACTCAAGGCCCAGGGGCTGGATCCAGCCCATGGGGGTGCTTAGATCTGGCCTACAGGCTGCCCTGGAAACAGTGAAGGACCAGCCCATGGTGCCTCTGCCAGTGAAAACAGAGCTTGGGAGGGCCGCATACAGCTCTCCCAAGCTCCGTTTTTGGCTGCAATAGTCTCCTGAAGTGCTCTGCCAGAGAAAACGGAGCTCAGGAGGGCCATGCATGGCCCTCCTGAGCTCTATTTTCATCAGCAGAGTGCTGGAGGAGGCTGTCACTGCTAAAAACGGAGCTTGGGAGGGGAGCCCCCCAACATGAGTGATATTGAGGTGACTATGCCCCCCCCCACTGAGATCAAACACAATCCTGATGCGGCCCTCAATGAAACCGAGTTTGACACCTCTGGTTTAGATCTAATGGCACCGACTTTCAGGACTTTAGCTTCTACTAACTACAAGGCAGAAACTAGATGTGATATTATTGTAACCAGGGGTGGGTTTCTACCGATTCTGTCCACCTCTGTAGAACTGGTAGCTCTGAAGAGCAGCAGACATAGAACTGGTTCTATGTCTGCTGATGTTTTTGCCCACCCGCCTGCCCGGGCTCTTACCTGACCTTTATTTCCTGCTTTTTCAACTTCAGCTGCCGTGTGTGGCACAGCTGTAGTTAAAAAAGCAGGAAAAAAGTACTTTTTCAAAGGCTGCTTCTCGGCACACAGCGCTGCTCAGCTGTCCAGGCACCAGGCTGATGACAATTTACAGGCGCGTGAGCAGCCATGCAGGGAAGCACATCGTAAATCACCAAACGTCGTAAATCACCGAACCGGTAGTTAACCCTGTCGAACCCACCCCTGATTGTAACACTGCCTAAATGGAGACACCCTTGAAGAGAATTTCAAAGATACAGTTACTTCAGCTGCACAGACAGATTTGGAGGCACCTAGGGTGTCACATGTAAGGCCAGAGCTGCATCGGTTGTCAATTTGCTTCAGGTTCCAATCCAAGGTGTTTGTGATCACCTTTAAATCCTTCCATGGCTTGGGACCAGATTCTCTGAGGGCCCACCTCACTTCAGTGGGATTGACTTGCCTCACTTGGGCCTTTTTCAAAAATGGTCTGCCAAAGATTTTTGGCTAGTGGGTTCAAGGAGAACAGCCCAATCTTTGGAACCCCTTGCCTCCAGAGGGGGAGATCCAGCTTCATCCTTTGGCCTTTCTGGAAGAGCTTTAAAATCTGGCTATGGTGGTTGGATCTGGGGCCTGGGGCCTTGATTGGGGTTCCCAGTGCTGGAGATGGTTGATTGAAAAATCCTGGAGCTATAAGTAAACTGGGAAATTGAAATAAACACAGGGGTGCGATTCAACCAGTGTAACAATTGGTTCGTTGTGCAGAGCGTTTGCTACTGACCTTCTCCAGCAATCCCTGTGTGTTAAACAGCTGATGCGCAGCAATCCACTGTGCCGCATGAATCAGCTGAGCTTGAAAAACAAGATATAAAGCACAGCCTAGAGCCCGGGTGAGCAGTTGGGCCCAACAGCTGATCGTTGGAGCAAACCGAACTGGTTGTCTTCCAGTTGATCCTCAGAACTACCAGCTTGGCCGAACCTGGCTGAACTGATAAAATCCCACCCCTGAATAAACATCCCAGAAAAACTGGAAAGCATTTCCAAATCTGCACTTCTATAACTGTCTGGTTTGGTTCTGCAAGCCAACAGGACAGACACAGACTTTAAAGGATAATTAGGACTGCAGAAAAAACAATTACTGCCAACCTGCCTTCCATCGAGGACCTGTATACTGCACGAGTCAAAAAGAGGGCTGTAAAAATATCTACAGACTCCTCACATCCCAGACATAAACTGTTTCACCTCCTTCCCTCAAAATGATGTTACAGAGCACTGCACATCAGAACAAATAGACACAAGAACAGTTTTTTCCCAAAAGCCATCATTCTGCTAAACAAATAATTCCCTCAATACTGTTCAACTATTAAAAAGTCTGCACTACTATTACTATTAATCTCCTCATCACTCCTTATCACCCATCCCCTTCCACTTGTGACTGTATGATTGTAACTTTGTCGCTTGTATCCTTACGATTTATATTGATTGTTTCCTAATATGATTTGATTACTTATTGTACCCTTTGACTATCATTAAGTGTTGTACCTTATTATTCTTGACAAATATATCTTTTCTTTTATGTATACTGAGAGTATTTGCACCAAGACAAATTCCTTGTGTGTCCAACCACACTTGGCCAATAAAGAATTCTATTCTATTCTATTCTATTCTATTCTATTCTATTCTATTCTATTCTATTCTATTCTAAATTTATTAAATTTCTAATACGTCACACTCTTGGTGCTCTTTATAGGAGTTGACATGATGACATCTTTACTTTGATTATGAGTGTTTGAAGGATCCTGATATCTATGGTTGTTCACTGCAGTAGAAATGCATTTATTTATTTGTATCCCGCTTTTATTATTTTTACAAATAACTCAAGGCTTTGAAACATATCCAACACACCTTCCTCCTCTTGTTTTCCTCACAACAACAATCCTGTGAGGTGGGTTGATCTAAGAGAGAGGGACTGGCCCAAGATCACCCAGGTCACCCAGATCACCCATGGCTAAGGCTGAACTTGAACTCATAGTCTCCTGCTTTCTAGCCTGGTGCCTTCACCGCTAGACCAAACTGGCCCAAACCTTGCAGTATGAATTTAAAAATTAAGCCTTAGACTTCATGTATCTTGTTTAAAAGAAAAAGTGAGGAAGCCAAAATCCTCTCTTGTGGGTTTTTTGTACCTCTCATTTCTTTGCTTCCAGACCAAAGGCATACATGGAAAAAGTCAAACTCTCATCCTTACTATTTTTTTCTTCAATCTGGTTATGTTTTTGCAACCAGCAAAACAGGCTGACACATATGTGAGTCCGTTCTCCCCACAAACAGGATCCCACTGGCTTGTAGCACAGGTGCAGTTGGAATTGCAGGCTGAAGATAAGGAAAGCGGGTTCTGAGCAGCTGTGTTCCTTTAAAAAAAAGAAGGGGGGGGGAATTGCACACTTAAAAGTTCTCACGGAATTTCAATATGAAGCATCCAAAATGGATCAAGATATTCTGTCTGTCTGTCTGTCTGTCTGTATCTATCTATCTATCTATCTATCTATCTATCTATCTATCTATCTATCTATCTATCTATC
>NW_020769308.1:4009153-4026290 GCF_900518735.1 Pseudonaja textilis
TATCTATCTATCTATCTATCTATCTATCTATCTATCTATCTATCTATCTACCTACCTATCCATCCATCTATCCATCTATCCATCCATCCATTGATCTATCATCAATCTAATCTACTTAATATATTTGCTGTCCATCTCATAACAGAATGATTCTGGGTGGAGTACAGCATAATATATTAAAATCATAACATATATCTCTAAAACAATACAAAAATAAAATTATGATTGAAAGATGAGGAGGGGGGAATAAGATGTGCTGGGGGGGAGATTGCTCTTAATTTTCAAACCACCTCCAAAGAGAAATGCAAACATCAAAAAGAAAGTCACCTCTGATGAGATACCTTAGCTGGAATCCATTGATCGTAGCTTACGGCCACGGGATAAACTTATCTTGATTCTCTAAAAGGACCATCAATGCCGTACACATCTGGATGGCCTTCCAGCGTGCATACACACTCCATAAGCTTACAGGCCTATCCATACTCACACACATATTAACACATTGACCTACCCATCATAGGTCACAGTCAATCCAGCCACTGGGTGGTTGTCACAACCCAGCATTAGACACAGAAATATGAAGGCAAATCCGATGAATGATGCCGTGTATCCCATTTTTGTAGCAGAAAGGATTCCTAGCTTGTACTTTTTCATGATGAACCCACCTAAAAACATCCCAAGAAGGACCATTGGCAAAATGGCAACCGCTAAAATAGATTAAAAAATAAACAAGGAGAAAGTAAAAGTCACATTCCTCCATTACCATCGGATACTCAAGATGAGCAAAAGAAACATGGACATAATTGCAAATAGAGGGAAAGACGAGTATATACAGATTATACAGATTAACAGAGTTGAAAGAGACCTTGTAGGTCATCTAGTCCAACCCCCCACCCAAGCAGGAGACCCTACACCATTTCTGACAAATGGCAGTCCAGTCTCTTCTTGAAAGCCTCCAGTAATGACGCTCCCACAGATTCTGAAGGCAAGGTGTTCCATTGATTGATTGTTCTCAATGTCAGAAAGTTTCTCTCCTTATTTCCAGGTTGAATCTCTCCTTGTTCAGTTTCCATCCATTATTCCTTGTCTGGCCTTTGGATGCTTTAGAAAATAGCTTGACCCTTTCCTCCCTGTGGCAGCCCCTCAAATATTGGAAGACTGCTATCTTGCTATCCCGCTTGGGCCGGGAGGGTGGACTAGATGACCTATAAGGTCCCTTCCAACTCTGACTATCTGTTATCTGTTAATTCAGCATTTGTTCCTGAAAAATGACCCTCCCAACTGCCTCTCCTTTAAACTCCATCGCCAAGTGTGCCTTGTGAAAGGAATCAGGGCCCTTTCCTCCCCTGTGAGCCACACAACCCACTTAGCTCTTTCCTGCGTTCTTCCCTGCATGCCCTAGGATGTGGAGGGGGGGGGGCTTGGTCTTCATCTGAACCACCTCTCCCTTGTTCTACCTCTACCCTGCTCTGCCCAGCCTGACTTTGCCCTTCCCCAGTTTCCTCCACAGCCAAGGGAGCCACACTCTGTCAGCTGTTCATCTTCTTCCTCAGATTCAGATTCCCACGGGGGCATGACAGTTCCTTAATTTACTTGGTCTATTAGGAAGCTCTGGTACAAGCAGATGTGGGTGTGTATGTGTGTGTAAAGAAGAGAAAAAAAGGAGGAGGAGACAGAGAAAAGCTTGCCTGTTATAAAATTAGATCTCGACATTGACAGTCCATATTGCTGTTCCATATATTTTGTATGGTAGGTAATATATCCAATTAAACTGCTAGTTTTTAGCAGCGATGAGCACAATAGTATTAAGTACAATTTGTTCCCCAAGATTCTCTTCAGGGACTTGTAGAACTCTGCAAGGGTGGGGGGAGGGAAAAACATGTCTGTTAGCATACACATATGAAAGATATCTACCAAATATTTGTCCAGAAAAGCTAAAAGTCCAGTTGTGTCTGACTTTAGGAAGTGGTGCTCATCTTCACTTCTTAGCTGCGGGATCCAACATTGTCCAAAGATACTTCTGTGGTCATGTGGTCAGCATGATTATATGACAAGGTGCACGGAATGCTGTTACCTTCCCACTGAAGTGGTACCTATTTATCTATTTGCATTTGCACGCTTTTGAATGGCTAGGTTGGCAGGAGTTTGGACAGGAACAGGAGATCATCCCATCACACAGTGCTTGGGTCTCAAACTGCCAACCTTCCGGTTAACAAGTATAGCATGTTTACTGCTAAGCCGTTGCATTCCCTTGTCCAGAAAGCCTTAGCGAATCTGTGTCCATCCATAGTCCAAGCAATGCCTTCTGCTTTGCCTCTTTGATTGTTGCTTTGGATATTGACTCTGTTGCCTGCCCCCACCCACCTGATTAAAATCAGATAACGAATAGTAAGAAACAGGAATCCTACAGGCAAATGTGTGGTTGTACATTCCAGCAATGGACTGTACTTGGATAGGTGTTGGCTTCACGGGGCAAGCCGGAAACACAACAAGGTGAGCTAACTCTACGTTCTTGCAATGCTACATTGACAGAATCTTGTTAAGTCTGAAAATAGAGTCCTTCCCAGTGGTGGAATTCAATTTTTTTTACTACTGGTTCTGTGTGTGTGGCTTGGTGGGGAAGGATACTGTAAAATCTCCAGTCAGAGGTGGTATTTGCTGGTTCTCTGAACTACTCACAATTTCCGCTACCGGTTCTCCAGAACTGGTCAGAACCTGCTGAATACCTGCCTTGATCTCATCTTCTGCAATAGTTTGAATTTAATTTATGGAATACAAACTAAAGAACCCTTTTCCAGCAGTGACCACAATATGATTGACTTTTGTCTCAACATACGCCCACATAAAAATCATCACAATGACATAATCCCCAATTATAACTTCAAAAAAGGCAACTAGGATCTTATAGACAATGATCTCTCATCCCTTGATTGGCAATCTCTATTCACTGGATGCAATACTGTTGAAGACCATTACAACATATTTTTACTTGAAGTCAAAAGAGTCATCAAACTATACGTACCGACAACTCCCAAAAAAAAAAAAAAAAAACAGATTACCCATAACAATAAGGAAACTTCAATCCAAAAAGAAATCACTTTGGTGGAAAAACAAATCTGGTCACGTTGCCAATTTCAAAAGCCGATACAAAAATTTATGCCACCAGATAAAGACTGAATGCATCAATTATCATAATAAACAAGAGGAAAACCTTCTATGTACCAATTCCACCCGCACTTTTTACAATTTTGTAAACAACAAACTAAAAGACTTAAGGTCCATCCCACCCCTGAAAGGACCTAATGGTAAAGACTGCAATGATGACACCATTAAAGCCAACATGTTTAACACATTCTTTGGCTCAGTATTTGTAAATAGCAATGGATCATGCCCAGGATTTCCTAGCCGAACCACAGAAAACTACAATGATCTAATACATATCGATTTTACAGAAGACAATGTTGAAAAAGCACTATGCGATCTTAAACCATCTCTATCTATTGGACCGGATGGAATATGTGCCTACTTCTTAAAAAAGCTATCCACTGCCATAGCAGAACCTCTAAGCATAATCTTTGAAAAATCTTTCAGGACCAGCTGTTTGCCCAACTTATGGTCACAAGCCACGGTCATCCCCATCTTCAAAAAGGGAGACCCCAGCCTAGTTGAAAATTACAGACCAATCTCCATATGCTGTGTCACCTGTAAAGTCATGGAATTAATTATTAACCAATCCGTTATCCTCCACTTAGAAACAAACAACCTGCTCTCCAATAAACAATTTGGTTTCGGAAAAAAACTATCCTGTAATCTACAACTCTTACGCTGCAAAAACATATGGACTACACAACTCGATCACGGCAAAACAATAGACACAATCTACATTGCAATGACTTACCTGTCAATGAATACTTCAGCTTCAACTATAACAACACAAGAGCACACAATAGATACAAACTCAAGGTTAACCGCACCAAACTTGATTGCAGGAAATACGACTTCAGCAACAGAGTGGTCAATGTCTGGAATACTCTACCTGACTCTGTGGTTTCTTCCCCAAACCCCAAAAACTTTAACCGTAGACTGTCTACTATTGACCTCACTCCTTTCCTAAGAGGTCTGTAGAGGGCGTGCATAAGCGCACCAACGTGCCTACCGTCCCTGTCCTATTGTTTATTTTATTTCTCTTATATGTACCCATTTCATGTATTCATAACTATGTATATACTTATACCTATTATTTTGTAAGCAATTGACAAATCAAATAAATAAATAAATACCACCTTTGGTCCTTCCCCTCCATTTCCTTCACAGCCTAAGAAACTAGGGAGAGTTTTCCTATGAGTCTCTTGCCCAATTTACCAACCGACTGCAAGTTATCCTGTCTCTTATCTAATTGTTCCCTCGGCAGCATCTCTTTGTCTCTTTGTCTTGTCTCCCAAGACCCTTCCAATATGCCATTATAGTAGGACTCTCAGCTTTGGAAGCCATATTGAGACCAGATGCTCCTACACTGCCACATTTTGAGCCTGGGAAAATGGGAGGCGGGAATTTCTTGGAGTGTATGTAGTTAGACATAATAACATTCTTTTTCTAATTCAAGGTCATGTTATTTTGCGCATAAGTGAGTGGAAGTCTCGTTAGAACGGATGGTGATTGGGGCATGTGATGGGTGCAGGGGGTGGATTTGTAGGTTTTACTTATTGCAAGAAAGCCTGGAACTTTTAGATTCGGGATTCCCCAGTTGTGCCAGTTGAACTGTCCAAATAAAAGTAAGATGCCTGTCTCGGAGTTATTGGTTGGAGTGGAGGTTTTCTGGAATGCTGACAAGGACTTTATTTACAGGTGGTCCTTGATGTAACGACCACAATTGACCCTCAAATTTCTGTCTCTAAGTGAGACACTTGTTAAATGAGTTTTGCCTCATTTTATGATCTTTCTTGCCAGAGCTGTTCAGTGAATCACTGCAGTTGTTAAGTAAGGGACACATTTGTTAAGGGAAACTGGTTTCCACATTGACTATGCACATCAGAAGGTTGCAAAAAGTCATCACATGACCAGAACTCTGCAACAGTCATAAATTTGAACCATTTGCCAAGCATCTGAATTTTGATCACAAGACCACGCAAAGGTTGCAACGGTGATAAATAAGTCACTTTTTTCAGTGCCATTGTAACTTTGAATGGTCACTAACAAATGGTTGTAAGTAGAGAACAACCTGTATAGGAAATTCTCAGCTTCTTTCTGAGCACCACTGTCCACAAACCTGATATCCAATGTCAGGGTGCTCCTGTGTAGACTTGTCTATGCATAGTACTTCTCTATCTGTGACTTCCTGCACTATGGAAGTTTACATAGAGTTGTCAGTGTCCCTATGGCCTGAGTGGTGGTGGAAGAAACTCTGGTTTAAGATCTGAAACAACAAGACTAGGAATTGTGGTTGCTAGGGATGTGGCTCTAAGACCGTGTCTAATGTTTTGATTGCCATATCTCAGTCCTTCTCCTTTTGCCTTTCACCCCCCTTCTCCCCTTCTCGACCTTCTCTTCTCCCCTCACAACAGATCTTGAAACCTATCAATTTCCTCATCCTTCTTGTGGAAAAGAGTCCTCATCTAACTTTGACCCAGCGATATAGTCAGTTCTCCTAGAATCCAGATCTTGACCCTGGTGGAGTCTTTCCACAGATAAACTGAAAAATTTCAACGCTTACCTTTTAATTGTCCAGAGTTTGCCATTCCACCTTGAATATCAGGCTTCTGTCCATGGCTATTTTCATTGCTGCTTTCCATGGGATCCAGGTTTTTCTGGATACAGGCATCCTCCTTTTTGTCCAGACTTTTAGGCAGGAACAAGAAAGGGATTCCGGAAATCAGAATGATGACCCCGGCAACTAAAAAGTTCATCCACCATGCACCAACCCAACGCGAATCAGTTGGACTGATAGTTATTGTATCTAGAATAAGGAATGGAGAAAGCTGAGATCCATTATCTGGAACGTTGGTCTCATGGAGCTTTGTCAAGTCTGTGCATTTCACAGAACAACAAACAACAATACAGATCTTTGCTTTCATAAACGTACAGGGTGAATATCAGCATGGAAAAGGCTCTTGAAAGTTTGAGGGGAAGGGGAGTGAAGTGAACAAGGCAAGGATGTGTCCTCAGAGAACTGAACATGAAGGGCTTAGACAAGATGTCATGAAAATGAGTTTCAGGTAAAAGCAACTGCAAGAGAGAACGAAACTTTTAGATGACAGAAAGTGGGCAAATCTTTTGAGATAGGATCTCAAAATAGGATAGGGTAGGATGGGATGGGGTGGGGTGGGGTGGGACAGGACAAGGTAGGATAGCTTGCCTTCAGAAGTTGTGGGTGGTCCATCATTGGAAGCTTTCAAAAAGAGGTTGGACAACTATTTGCCTGAAATGGTATAGGGTCCCCTGTTTGAGTAGAAGTTGGAGTAGAAGACCTCCAGGTTCCCTTCCAACTGTTTTATTTTAAGTTCTAGGAAAGTTAATATCCCACTTCTACTGAGACTGAATCCTCACCACCACAAATTCAGGAGATAGAATTCTAACATTAAGATTGGCAACCATTGGTAGCTGCTCATCTCTGTAAGTCACTGGCTTGAGATGGACGGCTGTTGAAGTTTAATAAATAAAGTTGTCCAGTCCATTTTTAAAGCCCCCTAAATTGACTGCCATCCTCACAACTGGTGGCATCGAATTCCATAATTTTGCTATCCTTTGGAGAAACCATTGTTTCCTCTCATTGGTCCTGGATCTATCAGCATTTGGGTTCAGTTGTGATCCTGAATACTAAGATACTAAGATTGTGAAAGAAGGAGAAAAAAAAATGGTCTTGGTTTTACTGACCTTCCTTTGAGCTCCTTTTTTTCAATGGTTCTGATATTTCTTTTTCCCATTTAAAATGGGACTATTCTGCCTCACTAAGAATTCTGTTTGCTTTTAGTTTTACCCTTTTTGGTTCCACTGTATTCTTTCTCAAATACAGTAACTCTACATTTACAGCTCCGGTTAACTTAGGGTAGCCAACTTAGCTGGTCAGTTCTTCTTCCATCTTACCCATGTCCACAAAACCAACATCCACGTAGAGTCTGGCAAACACAGATCCCAGGAGGAAACCAGATATTGGGCCAAGCATGGCTGAGGTGTGCAAAAAGCCTGCAATAATGAAAGAGAAAAAAATCAGCTTATGGTATGTATATTCTTCACTGTTTTGTTTAGTCCAAACCAGACTTCTAATATTTGATGCAATGGATAAGGAAGCTGCAAAGATATACATTGAATACGTTGTTCCTCCCTCTCATAAGATCAGCAATACCATTCCGAAGCTAAAGAAGAGTGCTGATGTTCTTAGAAGAGACAGACCTGTACCTATCTCAGAAGCTAAGCAGGGTTGGCTGTGGTTGGTAGCTGGATGGGAGACTGCCCAAGAATTTGAAACAATATCCTGGAAAAAGACAGTGGAAAATCTGTTATCAGTAGAATTGCAAGAAAGCCTTCATCTAGAGCAGGACTCTCCAAACTTGGCAACTTTAAAGACTTGTGATCTTCAGCTTTCAGAATTCCCCAACCACAATGGCTGGTTGAAGAATTCTGGGAGTTGAAGTCCACAAGTCTTAAAATTGCCAAGTTTGGAGATCCCTGATCTAGAGGTGCATTAGCTGGAGAGCATCTTTGCTTCATATCCAATACTGTGCGATGTCTTCACAACTCAGCTAACAAAGAGGCATGTGTTCATAGCCCTGGAAGGGACTTTGGAGGTCTTCTAGTCCAACCTCCTGCTCAAGCAGGAAGGGAAACCCTATACCATTTCAGACAAATGGCTGTCCAATCTCTTCTTAAAAACCTCCAACTTCTGGAGGCAAGATGTCCTATTGATTAATTGTTGTAACAGTCAGGAAATTTCTCCTTAGTTCTAAGTTGCTTCTCTCCTTGATTAGTTTCCACCCATTGCTTCTTGTCCTGCCTTCAGGTGCTTTGGAGAATAGCTTGACCCTCTCTTCTTTGTGATAGCCCCTTTAATGTTGGAACCTTGCTATAATTATACTAGACATACCCAGTCATTCTTTATATGTTTTAGCCTTCAGTCCTGCAATCATCTTTATTGCTCTTTTCTTCAGTTTTTCTGGAATCTCAACATCCTTTTTTATATCACGGTGACCAAAACTGGATGCAGTATTCCAAATGTGGCCTTACCAAGGCCTTATAATATGGTACTAACACTTCACATGATCTTGATTCTATCCCTCTATTAATGCAGCCTAGGACTGTGATGGCTATTTTTCCTTCAGCTTTTCATGGGAATGTGATTTATGAATGCCAATTTCTACTACATCCAATAATGAATAGAATTTGCTGTGACCTAAATTTGGCATTTGACAATTTAGGAATTTTCCCAACTTGCCAAGAAGTAGGAAAACCAGTTTGAACTATCCCAGCTTAAACATTGCCTATCTCTTCAGTATCATTAAGTTCAGATCAGGATTTGACAGACAAGCATTTTGGTCATTACTGATATATAGAGGAACATCTTCTTCTTTAGAAAAATCATCGAGGTACGATATGCCCAGAGGGGTAATTGGGGTTTCTCCAATTCCACGTAGCATATTCCCCAGCAAGACGAAAATCCATGCATAAGATGTAACCATTTTATGGGCACAGTCTGCAAAGAATAACAATAATGGCAGGAAAAGTCATTACGTGCATCATATCTTTTGCTAAAAAACCACAAATTGTCATACCGCTAGAGTCCAGAGTGCAAAATAATAAGTGTGGTGAAACCATAGACGGAGGTATAATAGAATAAAAATGTGCTTACGATAATATATGACTAGCAATAATATATGACTCTATCATTTGTGTTTGTATAACTGTCCGGTTTGGTACAGCAGCCAAACAGGACAGGTGCAGATTTCAACGGATAGTTAGGACTGCAGAAAAAACAATGGCAACCAGCCTGCTTTTCACCGAGGACCAGTATATTGCAGAAGCCAAAAAGAGGGCTGGGAAAATATCTATAGACCCCTTCACATCCTACCCTCAGGATGTTGTTATAGGGCATTGCCAAAACAAGAAGACACAAATTTTCTCCTCATGTCATCGCTCTCCTGAACCCCTAATTTCACAGTTCTATTATCTTTCTAATCTTTCCTACTACCTTCTGTTATTGATATCATTATTAATGATTATGATTATTTTGTTGGTTTGTATGTACACTAAGAGCTTATGCATTGGAGACAAATTCTTGTGTGTCTAATCACACTTAACCAAATAAATCTATTATACTGAGTTTCACCCAAAATAAGACCCTGTCTTATATTTTTTTTTGCCACCAAAAAAGCACCAGG
The DNA here is from genome assembly GCF_900518735.1 of Pseudonaja textilis. The sequence goes on from NW_020769308.1 coordinate 4,018,522, forward strand.
TCTTATTTTGGGGGGATGTCATCCACTGACCAACCTCATTTGTGCGTGTCGCCCCTGGATTCCTTTTTGCTGTCAGATGCCTTCAGGAACTTCTTCTTCTGCAGCCAGCAAGGCTTTCCTGAAGGCCTCTGCAGCCGATAAAAAGAGCTCTGGACTGATCCAGAGCTTTGTTATCAGCTACAGAGGCCTTAAGGAAAGCCATCCTTGCTGGCTGCAGAAGAAATGGTCCAGCAAGGGAGGTGTCGGGGTGTGTGAGGTCTGGCTACAACTGTCCAAGGTATATCAGCCCCACCCCCCCATCCCCACCCTAGCTTAATTTTTAGCCATGCATTCTGGATGGGTGGGATTTTAATTAGGGCTTATTTTGGGGGTAGGGCTTATATTGGGTGCACATGTAAAAATCAAGCTAGGACTTACTTTCAGGGTAGGTCATATTTTGGGGGAAACAGGCTAATCTAATCTATTATCACCACAGTGCCTAACCATCAAGAGATATTCTGTAGTATTAAGCAGTACCAGAAGCAGTGACACTACAGTGCTATTTTCTGGATGTTTCCATAGTCGGGTGCATCCAAATAATGATACTCAAATCAGGATAAATCCAGTCAGCTATACTGTTACTTTAGTTGGGTCATGTTCCACTACCTTTTCTATAGATTTGAGCATAGTTTCCACCGCTACCCCTATATTTTGTAATGTAAGCTCGTTCTTAAAAGGAACTTTCTACTTTGTGTACTCAACTTTCAAAGGCAGATTGACAATTGCAGACTCCATGCAGTGGTGTACTGTAATGGAGTCCATTTTTCTGGTTCCCATAAGTATATTTGATTTTAAAAATCCATGATATATTTCTTTGTTTAACGCGAGAGACTGATATCCTCCGACGACAAGCCACAATTAGCTAAGTAAATAAAAGATTAGGGTCACCAGAAGAGGTGAAATTAAGAGAATCATTCTGTTGAATAACCCAAATCGGTCGTTTTGGAGCAGATTTGTCAATTATGCTTCAATCAATACTATCTCTAAAGTTCATGTCCTGCTCCATGAAGAAATCCCATATCTAACTGCTCCCTTTTACCTCTCATGGAGTGATGTCACTATCACCACCTAAGGGTATTATCTGAAGGAAACTTCTAATGGTCTGGCATCACTAAGCCCACTCCGTGGCCTGAGCAAAGAGGACATATGAGTATGAAAACATTAAATTATAGTTTTGGGTAAGATACATAATATGTTGCAGCAAAGTAAAGAATTAGCATATAACATTTTGATTTGCTGGCAACTTTCTACCAGCTATTCAAAAGACAGGTCAGAACAATTGATTATTCTTACCTGACCCTTTTATCTTGGGCGTATCCTGGGGATTTAATATGCAGGGGGAGAAACTGGAGATGTTGTCTGATGTGAAGGATATTGTGTCATATTGGTAACTGGAAAAGAAAGAGGTTAATCCTAGTGTGAGCACAAATACATTTAGAGGCAGGGGTGAGTTGCTATGGGTTTGCTCAGGTTCAGGTGGATATCTTGTTAACGTTATGGTTGGTTCAGTGAACTGCCAAATCCCACCCCAGCTGGCCCTGCCCACCCCTCCCCTCCCAGGAGACTCCACATGGCCCATTTTGGATGCCGAGATAAGTTCAGGGCCTGTGTGGAGGCTCAAAATGGGCCTCCCAGAAGTCTTGGAAGTCTGAAAATGAGCTGGTTTCTAGCCTTCAGAGGGCCTCTGGAGCCAGGAGAAGCCATTTTTGCCTTCCCAGAGGTTCGAGGAAAGCCTCCAGAGCCTGGGGAAGGCAAAAATGGCCCTCTCGCTGTGATGCAGAAGGCCGACTAGGCAACACCCACCATGGTCACACGCACCCAGCAACCGGGCAGAGAACCCATTGCTAAAATCTTTGAAGTCCACCCCTGTTTAGAGGTACCCTTTCTCTGGCTGAAAATAATAAGACATATTTAGTATTTAAATATATATATATATCTAGTTTACTGTTAATATGAATATCATGGTTAGTTGTGGTTTATTTTATAATTTTATATTGTTTTGATCTTTTCATAGTTGTAGGTGTTACTTAAGAAGTGTCTATAAATATATATAGAGAGAGACTTATCAATATCAATCTTGCAAGTCTGAACATACAAACTTCCCACTACCATTTTTAACCCCCTATTTACTATAGCAGGTTCTTCCTAAGTTTCTTTCTCTGAGCATTGATCATTGAAGTTTTCTCCCTCTCTTGCCTCCTAGGACAATTAGCTGCAGCTAACCCACAACAGTGTCAGGGCTCCGGCAGTTACCCCCATTTAGATCATGAGTCTTGAGCCAAACTTCCAAAACTTAAAGAAGATTTATTAGGAGTAAACATCCTGGCATTGCCTGGGTGTAGCTGACCCTAAGGCACATTATTTATAGTCACCCTTGACCTGGGTTTTCCTCCACCCCCTGGGTGTATCATAATTCCTATTCTCCAATGAGACACATCCATAGCCAAGTGTCATCAATCGTTCTCTCCAGTTAGAATTTTGCACGGCAGAAACTTCAGTCATCTAGTTACTATCTTTGAAAACATTTATGGAATGCAAGCTGCCCACTGCTCCCCCTCCCTTTCTGTTGGTAACTCTAAAAAGACCATAGAAATATTTTATGAGTTGACACACAGTCAATTTGCTTCAGCCAACTCATTACGGTAAGTTATCCCATGGCCAATTTGCCCTGGGACAACTCACCACAGGACAAAAGTTACACTAATATCAAAGAAATGGTGGAGTAGAATCACTAAACAAACCCTGGGGAGAGAGAGAGAGAGAGAGAGAGAGAGAGAGAGAGAGAGAGAGAAATGTGAATGACAAAAATTAAAACATTTTTTAAAAATTATTTTAAGTAGTTAAATTGTTGAATCGTTGACTTGTCCTGTGGGTAGGGTTGACCCAGGTGAGTTGGCCCTGGTGAGAGTCTCCTTCTGCTCCTTAGACAAAACCTCTTTCCCTTGACCCCCAAAGCCATCCATGCATTCCATTACATTTCTGCTGGATAACTAGGCTCAGAGTAATTCTATTTTGTCAACTTGGATTTACAGTCAAGAATGCTGTATGATTACTGGTTTGGCATCGGTGCAGGACAGTTGTGCGTAGTGGGGTTCCGCTAAAGCAGAGGTCTCCAAACTTGGCAACTTTAAGACTTGTTGACTTCAATTCCCAGAATTTGGGGAGCCCTGGGCTAAAGTCATCCTCCCTAGATGAGACAAATCTAAATGATTCGCTCCCATAACTGGTAGAGTTTCTTATAGGTCCCACATGGATATTTTATCAACAGTAAAGATAATCTATGAAAGGAATTGAAAAAGATCTCATTTTCTCTCACTCTCGGTCTCTCATACTTACTATCCCATGAAGAAATGAGGCAATGCTATTAAGAAGCACCCCAAAGACATGATAAAGCAACCAATGGCGATGATTTTTGGCCGATGACATTTTGCCCCGAAGTAACTCACAAAGGCAATCACCAACAAATTTCCTGGGAAGATAATATAGAAGCTCTCCATTAGGTCATGATGCCATGCAGAATAACAGAATGACAGAGTTGGAAGGGACTTTGGAGGTCTTCTAGTCCAATCCCCTGCTCAAGGAGGAGACCTTATACCACTTCAGACAAATGGCTGTCCAATCTCTTCTTAAAACCTCCAGTGGTAGAGCACCCCAAAGTTCTGGAGGCAACCCCTTCCATTGCTTAATTCTTCTTACCATGAGGGAATTTCTCCTTAGTTCGAGGTTACTTCTCTCCTTGATTCCATTGATTAATTGTTCTGTCAGGAAATTTTTCCTTATTTCTTGATTGGTTCTCCCCTCGATTAGTTTCCATCCATTGCTTCTTGTCCTGCCTTCAGGTGCTTTGGAGAATAAATTGACCCCCTCCTCTTTGTGGCAGCCCCTCAAATCCTGGAAGACTGCTGTCATGTCACCTCTAGTCCTTCTTTTCTCTAGACTAGCCAAACCCAAATCCTGCAACCATTCTTCATAAGTTATAACCTTCAGTCCCCTAATCATCTTCGTTACTCTTCTCTGCACTCTTTCTAGAGTCTCAACATCTTTTTCATATCATGGCTACCAAAACTGGAATGCAGTATTCCAAGTGTGGTCTTACCAAGGCCTTACGCTAAACATATACATTTATACGAAACTTATACACTAAATGTATATGCTAAACAAATAAACTAGGGCATGACAATTGCTGAATGACGTTGAATTCTAGCTGTCAAAATCTTGTGATGGATTAAGACCAAGGTAGTCCTTGGGCTCCTGGATACCAATCCATTTTAGAGCCCTTTCTCCCAATCTCCCATTATTGACAGAGGTCAATAATGTTGTTGGAAGTTAAAAACCACCTCTCTCCTAGGAAAATGAAATGTTTTAGGATATACTAAAAAGGCAAAATATTTCCCCTAAAAGAGAAGTGGAAACTCAGAGAGGCAGAAACTCAGCCCCCTCCCAACCTTTGTTAATGGGCAATTAAGGCCGGGCTCAGTCTATTTTACATAACAAAGATCTACTTCAGGTAGAGCCATAATAGGAATTGCCCAAAGCTCTTTCATTGCATCATCATCCAGCAAGGCTCAACCAAGCCTGGCGCTCAGGACAGCCTACAGAGTTGCCCCTGCATGGCCCCATGGGAGTCTGATGACCAATCAGAACACAAACTCAAATTCAAATCCCAACAGAGGGCATAAAACCAAGGGATTCTCAGCATATCAGCCCATTTTTTTTTCTACCCAGGAGCTCCCAGGCATGTGATCCTGTCCACCATTAAACCATCTTTCCAAACAGCCTCCATGTTTCCAGTGTTTCTTTTCCCCCACCTGGAACCGAACCCAGAAGGATATTTCTTCCAACAATGTAATAATCCCTATGACCTCAAGCTCTCCATCCACAGCTAAACCTCTTCCTGGTTTCAGTTTCCACCTACCCATTTCAAAGCCTCCATCAATGAAGCCAGCAGTAGAGGAAGTAATGCCAAATCTCCTTTCCAGTTGCGTGAAGGAACTTTTCATCGTGGCCCCAGAAAATGCTTTACTAAAGTATGAAAATGCCAGGGCAGCAATGAAAACCTGAGAATAGATGGAATTGAGAGAGAGGGCAGGAGAAAGGAAGGAAGAAAAAAAAAATGAGAACTCTAATTTCCTCTTGAAAATGAGACGAACGTTCCCAATCCTTGACGGATTCATGATCTTTCCAAGAATAAGTCTGGGTTTTCTCTCCATTCTATCCTACCACCAAAAAGGAAACTTAGGAAGTCAATGCTTTTAGCCACTTTCAATGGCAAAGTGTTATTTTAAAATTGTATGCAGGTAGTCCTCAACTTATGGCCACAATTGAGCCCAACACTTCTTTTGCTAAGTGAGACATATGTTAAGTGAAGTTTTGCCCCATTTTACAACCTTTTGTTGCCCCAGTTGTAAAGTGAATCACTAGAGATGTGGCTGGGTGGCTTAGGAAAGCAACCAACAGAAAGAACATAAACCCACAATACACACGCTGACAAACCACAGATAAATAGTAAACAAATGACAAACCAAGGAAGACTAAATCCTTCCTTCCTTCCCTCCCTTCCTTCATTTCTCTCTCTTTTCTTCCTCTCTTTCTCCCTCCCTTTCTCTCCTTCCTTCGTCTCTTTCTCCTTCCCTCCCATGCTCCCTCCTTCCATCCCTCCCTCCTTCCATTACTCTTTCTTTATTTTTTCTCTTTCCTCCTTCCTTCCTTCTTTCCTCTCTTCCTCCCCAGCTGATAGTTGTTTAAATATTATCCATTTTGTCAACATCATCTTTTCCTCCAATTATATAAAAGCTACCATATAAAATGGTTACAGGTGAGTTGACAAAAAAAGATTCAACTTTGAACATTGGGGTGTTTATGGCTATGCTACAAAAGGTAATCAAAGGTCAGGGTTTTGTTCCGTTCTTGTTTATCTACTGGCTAGCGGATGGATTGATTTGCTCAAGGGGACTGGAAAATGTAGAAAGATAAGCTTTCATTCTAAAGCAGGGGCCTTCAAACTTGACAGATTTAAGACTTGTGGAAGTCAACTCCCAGAATTCCATCCTCCAGTCATGTTACCTCAGGAATTCTGGGAGTTGAAGTCCACAAGTCTTAAACTTGCCAAGTTTGAAGACCCTTGTTCTGATGTATCTTGAAGAGAGCAGTTTGGTGGAATGTTCAGATCAATTCCCCCGTCGTGGGGATGGAAATGTCAGTTTTCTTGACCCATGGATTGATCCCACCTCCTAGAAAGAAATGACAATAGAATCTTCCAGAAGATGGTACAGTTACAGTTTAAGACTGCAAGATCTCATCTTTGTTTCTCCCAAAGCAGAACAGCTTTCAACAGCTCAGACCAGCCACAAGTGTTCAAGAAGTTGCTTGAGGGGGATTGTTGTGTGTTTTTAAACCAGATTGCCAGAAGATCCATTCAGGACCACCCATTATTTTGAAACGACATTTCTCCAGTTATGGTTCCAAAGATTCATCCAAAGATCTTTTGAAAGAGCTTGTAGTCTCAACTCTCTGATGGCAGAAGGACTACAACCCGGTGCCAGTCCTGGAAATACCGTGTCTTTATCTGGAAGCAGTGGTGGTATTCAGCCAGTTCTCACCAGTTCACCCAAACCGTTAGTTAATTACTTCTGCAGTTCGGAGAACCGGCTAAAAATAAAGTGCAAGAGGTTTTTTTTCCCCCTCTATCTCCCTTCATTAATATCTCCAGGCAGACAGACAAGAACCACTTAACAGTTGGAGCTGGAGCTGAATCAAGTCAATAAACAACAGAAACTGACAGAATTAGGGCAGGAAAACCCACCAATCACCCATCTAGGGATGGGATTAACCTCTTCCCTTCAGGAAGAAGAACAAGATTGCAAACATTTTCATTATAAAGACTATTAAGTAACACTTCTGTGATCAGCTGATAGGCCCTGGAGTTCCCCATGACCTTTTATAGCTGCTGCAGCGTTGGGTACTTCTTGTTTCTTCCTGGGGGAAAAGATACAGGAGGGGACAATGATGCAGCTTGATCATACAGACCATGAATTTAAATGCATGTGTGGTCCAACCAGCTGTATTGTTTCTGCTGTGAAGCACCGAATTTAGAACATAGAGAACATAGAATAATGGAGTTGAAAGGGTTAATGGCTTTTGGCAGCATGCCCAGGCTTTCAATTAGCATGAGTGGCTGCTCTTAACTTCCCTTTCAGCTGCTGCATTTGCTTTGGGGTTCACTTTTTTTAAAAAGGGGAATGGCTGTTTTAAGTTTTCTGCATTGTTTTAGTGGTTCCTGGCACTGTCCTTTTGGGATATACTTCCCTCGCTCTTTTTGAAAGCCTTTAGTGATGGAGCACCCACAACTTTTGAAGACACCATTGGTTGATTGGTCTCACCCTGAGGAAATTTCTCCTTAGTCCTAGGTTGCTTCTCTCTTTGGTAAGTTTCCAACCATTGTTTCTTGTTGTGACTTTTGGTGCTTTGGAAAATAGATTGACTCCCTCATTTTTGTAGGAGCCCCTCAAATTTCCTGACAGAACAATTAATCAGTGGAAAAACTTGCCTCCAGAAGTTGTAAATGCTCCAACACTGGAAGCTTTTAAAAAGTGTTTGGGTAACCATTTGTCTGAAATGGTGTAGGGTTTCCTGCCTAAGCAGGGATTTGGAATAGAAGACCTCCAAGATCCTTTCCAACTCTGTTATTCTATTCTATTCTATTCTATTCTATTCTATTCTATTCTATTCTA
>NW_020769308.1:4043257-4058397 GCF_900518735.1 Pseudonaja textilis
AATAATAATAATAATAATAATAATAATAATAATAATAATAATAATAAGAAGAAGAAGAAGAAGAAGAAGAAGAAGAAGAAGAAGAAGAACTTTAATTGCAAACAAAGCAGATTAACTTCTCTTAATCCTCTATGAAAAATTAAGTATCTTATTTGACCAGATATTTGGCCCTAACAGGCCAAAAAGCAACGTTACCCAAACCTGGCAGTTTTCAGAGGTATGGACTTTGCCTTCCAGAACAGTTAGGGAATAGAATTCTACCATTCTGGATGTTGTAAATGGTGGAAAACTTCACATAGTTGATTTTAAGGGATCCCTTCAGGAAAGGGTGCTTTCACGAACCACTAGGAATTAGAGATGGACAAGATCTCCAAGTTCTTTCTGATTAATGCTAACTTTCCCTGAATTTTCCTGTGTCTACAATTAGTTGCAAATAGCATTGATGTGTTTTCAAGTTAGCCAGCTACAAAAATAAGTGCGGTCCATTAGATGTGCCAGACAAAAACAGTCTGAAAAGGAAGATAGAGCCACAGTATGTTAAACTTTATGTATCTGTATCACAGCTGTGCAATCATTTTTTTTTTTCAGTCAAAAGGCTGTTTTTATCCTTTGAGAGGCATAGCAAGCCAAGGGACACATACATGCAGCCAAGGTAAAGACTAAATTTGATTTGATGTATAAGTGACTTAAAATTACATTAATTAAAAAAAAACATGATTACTTCTTCAAGTAATGATTTCCCCCTCTGGCATCTATCAACATTATCATCAAGCCTTGGATTATGGATGTTTTTCTACATGTATTGAACTTCAAACAAAATAGCATCTGCTTCAATCCCAGCCTCAAGAACCTCAACCATACCTATGATAAAATTGGTCTTGGAAGATGATTGTCCAAACTGTTGTTCAATATATTTTGGCTTATAGGTCACCATGCCAATGTGAGAATTGAATTGGATGATGCTAGAGCAGAGATATAAGAAGTAAACTGGATTTCCAAGGAGGCTTTTCAAGGAAGACAGGAACTCTGGAAAAAATAATGGATACTTGTTGGTTGGAAAGAAGTGAGAAATGAACACGGATGACAACTAGTTTCAAAATTGGTTGATTTGGTAACAACTGTTCACGGAAAATTGGAAGAAGCCTTAGTCATACTCAGATCCTTTCCCCACGACAAATATTTGTAATATATTGCTTTCTCTTTTTGTCATTTAGGAGGCCTTTGACTTTTGCTGCAAATTTTTTGTCTCCATGAAAGTGCCCACAGCCTTTGCAATGGTCAGTGTGTGGGTCACTGCAACCCACATAAAACTCAAGTTGAATCCATTCAGGATCCCATTGCCAATGGGTCAATTGGGTTATATTCATTTTCTTAGTTAGATGTAATTCATCTGTTGCCCTCCAGATATTTTGGACTTCAAAACCTATTGGCTTTAGATTGAACGGTCAATAGCGAGTAGTTATGAGAACTACATTGAAAAGCTTCTGAAGGACATCACGTTGTCCACACTGGCTCTCTTGCTCAGATCAAGGCAGTACTTTGTGCTGAGATTATATATTTATTTATTTTTATTTATTTATTTGTATCCCACCTTTATTACTTTCACAAGTAACACAAGGTGGTGAACATATCCAACATACCTTCCTCCTTCTATTTTCCCCAACAATAACTGTGTGAGATGGGTTGGACTGAGAGAATGACTGGCCCAAAGTTACTCAGCTGGCTTTCATGACTAAGGAAGGGATTAGAACTCATAGTCTCCTGGTGATTGGTCCAAAGTCACTCAACTGGCTTTCATGGCTTTGGAAGGGACTAGAACTCAAAGTCTCCTTCTTCCTAGTCTTGTGCCTTAACCACTAGAGCAAGCTGGCTCTCCAACTAGTTTTCCAAATTATCAAACTAGTGATGTAGACAATGACTATCGAAGTGTCCAACAATGCATCTGTTAATTAGCCCTCACCTTTTGCCATCTTGAAAAAATTGAAGTGGGTTTGGCAAGTGGCACAATAGTCCTTGTTATCTTCTGCAATGAACCTGGATTGCTCAGTAGAATCTTTTCAGATCTCAGGCCTTGGAAGATGCTTGGCTAAGAACCAGAAGGGGATTGCAGCAAGCATGCTAACCATCCCAGCAATTAAGTAGCCAAGCCACCAAGCTCCTACCCAGTGTGGGTCTTTGTGAGTGATAGCTTGGGTGCCTAAGAAGAGAAATGAAGGTGTTTTTTAAAAAAAAAATCAGTTTTAATTATTAAATGGCAACACGATTTTTAATATTGAGTAGATGTCGATTAAGGTAGGCTGGGCAGTGAATGGATCTTACATTGCTCTTTTTGTACTGCTTATAACCTTCCTGATCACATCCTTTAACTCTGGCAATGTGGTTTGGTACCATCATTTTCTGGCAAATTACAATTTCCATTTAATGGAGTTTTTCTCTTTTAATCTGGAGGCAAGAATTCCTGTCAGCTAGCACAATTAACCAGTGGAATGGCTTGCCTTCAGAAGTTGTGGGTGCTTGCTTCATTCGTGGAGGTTTTTAAGAAGAGATTGGATGACCATTTGTCTGGACTGATATAGGTTCGCCTGCTTGAGCAGGGGGCTGGACTGGAAGACCTCCAAGGTCCCTTCCAATTCTGTTATTCTATGATTTGGTGGATTTTTCTTTCTACGTTTTCCTGCTGGTCTCACCTATTTTGATACCAAGATCACACCCACAAAGGTATTATTGCCTTTTTGGAGGGACAAACTCGCTGTAGCGTTATGCCTTTCCCATTGCAGCTTCAGAAGAAACCTTTATCCATGCCTTGTTTTCATAGTCTGTGGTTTGATTTTGGTGTCTTAGTCAAAAATAACGTGGGCATTTTGACTTGTAACAAAGACTGCCATTCATGCTCACCCATGTCTACGAAGCCAATGTCCACATACAGCTTGGCACACAAGGATCCCAAAAGAAACCCCAAAATGGGACCGAGAATTGCAACTGTCTGAACACATCCTGTGAAGAAAGTGGAAAGGCAGATCAGACCAAAAGGAATTCAGCTTCGTTTTTTGAAGAAAGGGAAAAACTTTAAGTCGATCAAACAAAGCGAAAGAAAATAGAAAAATGTAGCAAAACACTGTAGAATAGGAAAAGCACCAGGGCTGGGCTGCTGGGGGTTCGCAGGGGTTCGGGAGAGCCCCTAGCTAAGATTCTGTGCAGTTCAGAGACCCCCCCCCAAAAAAATAATCCCACTCCTGGCTGGCCCTTCCCACCCCTCCCCTCCCAGGAGTCCCCACGCGGCCTGTTTTGGGGTAAGTGCAGGATGCACACGGGGGCTCTGGGAGAACAAGAAACAGGCCTCACGGAAGGTCAGGAAGACTGGAAATGGGCTTTCCTGAACTTCTGGCTTCCAGAGAGCCTCTGGAGCCCAAGGAAGGCAAAAGGGTGGCCCCCCCAATGCCGTGGTGCAGGAGGCTGATTAGGCCACACCCACCATGGTCACTCCAACACAGCAACCAAGCAGAGAACCCGTAGCTAAAATTTTTGAAGCCCACTCCTGAACAGCACTTAGACTTTATATGCTTTCTAGTGCTTCGTAGTACTTTATAGCTCTCTCTAAGAGGTTTACAGAAGTGGTCCCCAACCACCGGGCCCCAGACCGGGACCAGTCCATGGATCATTTTGTACCAGGCCACCTACTTTGCTTGGGTGCCGCCATCTTGTTTGATGGTGCTTGAGAAAGTGCTTCCGGGTGAGCTTGTCGGTCGTCGGTTGGAAAGCGGCGTTTGGGTGCTGAAGAAGGGGGGAGCAGCTTCGAACAAAGAGCCATCCCAATGGCGGTAGAGTCTCGTGTTACTCAGGAGGAGATTAAGAAAGAGCCCAGAAAGCCCATCGACTGCAAGAAGGTACAAAGGAGGAGTTGAAGGTGGTGGGGAGAAGCGGGGGACAGGCTGGCTGGTCGCTCAGCTCGCCTTGCCTTGGTCATGCGTGCTGATGCCGGTACCGGTCCGTGGATCATTTTATACATTTTGTACCGGTCCGTGGTACAAAAAAGGTTGGGGGCCGCTGGTTTACAGAGTCAGCATGTTGCTGTCAACCATCTGGGTTCTCCTTTTAGTGACCTCAGAAGGATGGAAGGTTGAGTCAATCAAGAGCCAGTCAGGATTGAAAGAATTGAACTCCTGGCTGTGGGCAGAGTTAGCCTGCAATAGTGCAATACTGCATACTAACCATTGCACCATCAAGCTTCCTAATACATCTATGAATACAGTCAGTAATATATAACAGATTTATAAGCATTAACTCTGTAAAATCAACAGGACCAGTCTGAATAACTAAATATGAAAGGGATCTGTTTCCCCTAATATACAGTATATCTTGGTTTTATTGTTTTAAGGGCATGTAACTGCTAGAGTCTTTAAAGTATAGAAATGGTGTAAATAAGTACTATTCTTAAATATAGTAACACGTTCTGAATACTGAAATGATAGTTTATTTTGGCATTCAGCAGAGAGTTGAATATTTGGTCGCTTAGATCTCCAACCTTTACATTCTGTATTTCTATGGGAAATGGGCTCTTTCTCACAGCTAATACCTCATTATTCATTCATATCTATATGGTCATAATATTGTTGATGATCATTACACTTTTATGGATGAACAGGACCAACCAGCCCTCCCCTCCCCCCACCCCGCCGCACCCCATGGGCAAATCAGAACCTTATCAGCTACTCAGACTAACAAACTGGAACCCAGCACAAATCATGAAGCAGGACTCCAAAAATGACCAAGCAGAAGCTGTCAAGAACAAAGGACCAATCAGCTACTAACATTACAAAAATGACTAGTTACAGTTGGGCGCAAACCAAGAACCAATCGGAGACCAGCCTTCACCAGCCTGCACCAACTGGAAATCAGCTCAGCTGAAAACTAATCAGAAATCAGGAACCCAGCCAGTCCCACATCCATTGCCTTTGGATTGTGTCTCTGAAAATATTAGCCACAATTGCCAACAAAATATCAGAAAATTTGTTGTCTAGACCACAGTCACAAAACCCTGAAGCCCAACAACTACCCAACATGATGATCACAGCTTTGCCCACCAAAAGTGCACTAAACAATAGCCCTTTCCTCTGAATTTCAATTCCACTGTGCAGCATTTCTGGTCGAAGCTATGAATAGAGCCCTCAACCTGATCTATCAAAACTATTCTTGCATAAAGAATGAATAGAATAGAATAGAATAAAATAGAATAGAATAGAATAGAATTCTTTATTGGCCAAGTGTGATTGGACACACAAGGAATTTGCCTTGGTGTAAATACTCTCAGTGTACATAAAGAAAAGGTTTCTCCAACAATACGGCCTCCACCAATAGGAAGGCCCAGCATGATTTCTAGGCATGAGGTGAAATTAAGCCCCACCCCCAAAATTTAGGCCTATTTAAACCATGCGTTTCCCCGCCATTTCTCACATCGTTCGTTAGAACTACACGAGGTGAAGAGAAATGGGGGGGAAGGGAAGGGGGGGAGAAAACTTGCGTTTAGGAGCGCCATGCAGGTGGCCTAGGCTAGAATACACTGATCTACTTCCAATAGAACATCAGCTGATAGAAGCTCCCCAAAGGCAGAGTCACCAGCTGCTTCTATTGGCCGGTAGAAGCGACCTCAGGGCGAGTGCCCATGCGCACTCCCTTCACCACGAGGCTGTTTCTATCGGCCAATGGAAGCTCCCCAAAGGCAGAGTCACCAGCTGCTTCTATCAGCTGGTAGAAGCGGCCTCAGGGCGAGTGCTTGTGCGCGCTCCCCTCGCCACGAGGCCATTTCTATTGGCTGATGGAAGCAGCTGGTGACTCTACCTTTGGGGAGCTTCCATCGGCCGATAGAAACGGCCTCATGGTGAGGGGAGCGTGCATTAGTTGTTTTTGAATCTACCAGCGGGGCAGGAGAGAAAGCACACACATATCTGTGTCTGGATAAAAATTGTGAGATTGCGACGGAGGGAATGGGAGAAAAAGCCTTAGCCCAAATCTGTTCTTGTTTTGCTTTCCTGCCCATTCTCTGGTCAATCTCTCCAGGGCAGCTTTTGGCCTAAAATCGCCCAGGTCTTGCTCAGCTAAAGGAGAGGCGAGGTCTCCAGAGACTGTCCCTAACCTCCGTCGTTTCAGAGGACCGAACTCATTGCTTCTCAAAGTTAGACTCTCAAGTTTTTCAAAAGTTCTTCTGAATGCCTTGGACATCCGATGAAATCCAGAAATGTCTCGTGATTGAACTCAATCCCCCCCAAAAAAGCAAAGAACCTGCACCTCGTCGCCAAGTCCCTGGTTTTACAGCTCCTCTCTCATCCCGAATTATGCCAAAATAAAAGATTCCGAGGCTGGCGTTGGTTAATTGGTTAATGACGGGTGCTCTTTCAGGCACTCAGAGAGAGAGAGAGAGAGAGAGAGAGGGAGGGAGGGAGAGAGAGAGAGAGAGAAGGAGGCATTGCGGAAGTTCTCAGACTTCACCCAACTGTTAGCAGCGCCACCCATAAGCTGTGGCAGGATTGCCTCGGATCATGTGCAGAGTGCCTTCACTGTTCAACTCCCCCTCCACGACTCAAGGTTCATACTAAAATTAGGCCTTTCCAACCAGCCCCTGCAAATATTCGGCCTTCACCAGAGCAATAGAAAGGAAGGTTTAGCTTCTCCCCAGACCTTCTTCGCTCCAGCTCCCTCCCACCCTCCTGTGCCATGGCGGTTACCCTTTCACACTCCCCCTGCTTCCCCGCCACATTACTATGAGGACCGCTCCCATGTCTCCTCTTGGGAGCCCACCCGATCTCCCTTCTAAGGGTAGCCAAGTTCTGCTGCCTCCTCTTCCCTCTTGGCGGGCTGCCCCTGCTCCCCAAACCAGCGGCGGCAGCAGGTAAAGGGAGGTCGGCTGCCCTGGGACTTTGGCAGGTTGCCCAGAATAGGTCTGGCCTGGGGAGGGGAGGGCGGCGGTGGGAACCCCGCAGATGCTGAGACCTTCCTTCACCAGAAGGGCTTGGCTGATCCGGTGCAGGGAAGAGGGCCAGCAGATGTTTGTGTGTGTGTGTGTGTGTGTGTGTGTGAGAGAGAGAGAGAGAGAGAGAGAGAGAGAAACTCAGCTTGCTTCCCTTCTGCTAAGAAAATTTTGCAGCCACTCTCCCATGCACACTCCCCTTGCCATGAAGCCGTTTCTATCGGCCTTTTGGGAGCTTCCATCGGCCGATAGAGACAGCCTCGAGGAGAGTGTGCGTGCGGGCAGCCACGCCTCACCCCAAAGCGGTTGGTGACTCTGCCTTTGGGGAGCTTCCATGTACTGGGCTGTCTCCTGGTGGCGCCTCCATGCTCTGGACACTACACTGACAGACACAGAAAACCTTTTTGCCACAGCTCACGTTGATGTGCCATCCTGGATGAGCTGCACTACCTGAGCCACTTGTGTGGGTTGTAGACTCCATCTCATGCTACCATTAGAGTGAAAGCACCACCGGCATTCAAAAGTGACCAAACCATCAGCCAGAAAGCATAGGAACTGAGAAGTGGTCTGTGGTCACCACCTGCAGAACCACTCCTTTATTGGGGATGTCTTGCTAACTCCCTCTGCTTTCCACCTGTTGTCTATTCCATTTGCACAACAGCATGTGAAATTGATTGTCGATCAGTGTTGCTACCTAAGTGGACAGTTTGATTTCACAGAAGTGTTTTATTCATATCTGCAGATGTTCAGGTGTATTTCTATATATGCTTGATCTGCATGATCTGCATGTTTGATGTATGTTGTGTTTTTGGGTCAAAGGCCGTAATAAAGGGAGACCACCAACTTCCTTGGTTCAAGTGCTGAACTCTTCTCATTGTTAATTTTTTTTTCTGATATACAATCAGACATTGCATACCTGTTAATTAGGATCATTCTTTACTGTTTTCCATTCCAGGATGACAGAAAATGCTCCCTAATATATTCTCGTGCCACTGTCTTTTCAGATGTTTGAAACCCTCATCCAGGCTAAAGTAGTGACGGGGGACCTGTGCCAGTGATGGCTAACCTTTTTCTCATCGTGTGCCAAAAATGCACACTTGTGTGTGCACACGCCCATGCGTGCCTCCACCCCAATGCAATGCGCATGCAACCCCTGCCCCTGTGTGCATTTCACATGACCCCTGCACATGCACTGCGTGCCTCTGTGCATGTGTACACACCCCAATGCTGAGCACCTGTGTGCATGCGTAGTATGTCCCCTACCCCGTGCAAGTGCCCCCTGTGCATCTCCTCCCATGCATGAGTGGCACATACCCGACAATTAGCTGGCTGGCAGGGGGCATGTGCGCGCATGCACAGTGGGGCTGTTCTGGGTGACCTCTCGCATGCCAGCGGAAATAGTTCTGCGTGCCACTTCCGGCATGCATGCCATAGGTTTGCCATCACGGATCTATGCCAAATGTGTCCTGTGTGACACACCAGGCCATTTTGGTGACATACCAGGCCCTTGGATGCTCAGCAAGCCACGGGAGAGGGCCTTACTCTAGCATAGCCTCTGAGCCCTCCCAAAACCGGGCAAGGATTCTTATGCAATTTCCGGTGGCTCCAGAGCCACTATGATAGTAGGACCCTCTTGTATGACTTCCGGAGAAGAGTATCTTGAGAAGAGAGTACAAAAGAAAGGATGTCTGGAGAGGCCTCCTCCTCTTCCTGTCCCTCGCTCTGTCAAGGTGGGAATTTTCTGAATTTCTGACGCATCGGGTCCAAAAGGTTTGCCATCTAAGGCTAAGTGTACCTGTTGTGGCCTGTCGGCCGCTGGCCCCTCCAGCAGCCAAATCAACATGGGAGTCAGGGCCTGCATCAAGGCAACCGGAGAGCTCTGAGGGGGAAAAGGGAGTGGAGCTGGCAGAGAGACAGACAGAGGCAGAGCCTGGGCCACCTGTCAGCCCTCAGATGGAGTCTGCAGCCCCCATGTCTGGAGGTGGCTGATGAGGAACAGGAGGAACAGCTGGGTCCAGTGCCTGATACGCGGATGCACAGAAGGCAGAGGAGAAGAGAGCAGTGGAAATACATGGGCTGATTCTTGGGAAGAGCCACCGCTGCTAGCGAAGCCCTACCCTGGCTCTGGGGATAAAAGTCAGAGGGCGGAGATGAATAGCAGACAGACTTGTTAGCCTGTGGTGAGAGAGAAACTTTTGTTGGGGCTCCTAATAAAGGAATCATTGATTTAACTTCAGAGGGTTTGTCATGTTTGGGGAGCTGGGTCAGAACAGTACCTAGTACTGCAGGAGATAACCAGGCTGAGCCCATGGAGTGGGGGGTGGGGTGTCAAATGCATCATCAGTCTCAAGTCCCTTTGCACCCACAAGAGATCAAAGCCCACCCCACCTTAAATTCCATCGACCCTTATCTACTGCCAACTTGCTTTGACGATTAGAAGATCAGATTTTTGTAGGGATAGAAGGCAATAAGCCTGTACTCATTTGAACCGCCTTGGCTCCAGGTTTCCTGTGCTTGACAGTTCTTCCTTAATCTACCCTCAGTTTAAACTTCCAGTCCACTGCTCACAAACATTGCTTATCCTCTAAACTCTTTTGAATCCTCCTTAAATTTGGTACCCGCGACCGGATGAGAGGACTTGAACTACAGTCTGACCAATATTATTAAGTCTGGACCAGGGATAGGCTGCTGGGGGCTCACAGGGGTTCCCTAGCTAAGATTCTGTGCAGTTTGGAAAACCCCCAAATCCCACTCCTGGTTGGCCCCACCCATCACACCCCACCCTGCCCCACCCAGGAGTCCCCACGTGGCCTGTTTTGGATGCCGGTAAGTGCAGGGCGCACACGGAGGCTTGGGGAAGGTGAAAAATGGGCTCCTGGAAGTATGGTAAGACCATAAATGGGCCAGTTTCCAGCTTCCAGAGCACCTCCGGAGCCTGGGGAGGGCACAAACACCCCCCCCCGCCGCCGCCATGGTACAGGAGGCCAACAACCGGGCAGAGAACCCATAGCTAAAATTTTTGAAGCCCACCCCTGGTCTGGACTATGGAGGGAATTAAAGACAAATCACAAACTCTTTTACGGCCCTATAATCCCTTAATTTGGAGTAGAGTCGAGGCGACTGGCTGGAGCTGAGCATTTACTGACCGGATGCCGTTCCTGATGCCGCGTGTAGTTCGCAAATCCCATTAAGAAAAAAAAAAAACAGTCACCAATATGATACCACAGAATTATATTTATGTTTTTTTTCTTCACATTGCAACATCCATGTTGTTCATTTTGTGACACAGTATCTCTAATAATTCTGAATATATATTTACTATAATACATTATACCAAGAGGCACTTCCAGTAATTCTGGCAAAAAGGAGCTTCATTAATAGTGTCTAACTTACAAAACAGTAAAAATAAATAATATTTATCTAAAAGATTTCTCCTGTTTCTCTGCCTGTACAGAATCTATTTTGTACAAAACATTTATCAGCCATTAACTAAAAATCACCTAACAAATACTCGTGAAGGGAATATATTAAGTATTGCTACATGTCTTAAGTGCAAGATATCCGTGAAAAGAAAAGCCAGCAGAGATTTCAGTCGGTTTGTGAAAGATCATTACCTAAAAAATTACAAGGCCTTGTTTTTGAAGTTTTTGTTTTAAAGAAGTTTGGTTACAACAATATTGGCAATATATAAATATAAATAATGCAGGTAGTATTATGTGAAAAGAAGACCATGTTTTAAAAAATGGACATCTACAAATACTAAATGCAGGAGGTACAGTTCTACAGTACAACAATGATTGGCAATTCCACTTACTTGGGAGGTATGAAAATGTCACGACTGAACCCCTTTTTCTAAAGCCCCATTTGAATTTAGTGGGACACTGAAGGAGCAAGCAGTGTGTTATTATGAAAGCACAGATACTACTTCTTTCAGCAACTTCTTCAATGCCAGCATTTCTTTCCAATTTGAAATTAAAAAACAACAACAAAGAAACCACTCAGGTAAAGAATGGGTCCTTCTAAATTGCTAGTTCTCCACCACCTTCCAACTTTCCTTTGCTTTGGCTCTTCACAGAATGTTGGGAGTCAACATTGGCTGCCCAACAACTTTCAAGACCTCTTCTTTCTATCTATCTGGATATTCTAGTTCAGAAGGTCAATTCCCTACTAAGATCATGGCTATCAGGGCAGGCCATGGTGGTAGGACGACACCACTAGTTCAACACTAGTTGAAATATCACCTCTTGAAAAATTAATGGACCTTAGAAACATTCAGGTCTGGCTTGAGCACCTTCACCTGTCTCTCCTTTTTTCCCTTATGAAGAAAAGAGTACTTCGTGGTATTGCTTTTGAGGAAACCTTCAACTCTACTGTAAAACCCACAACTCTACTAAGAGACCTTGACAGGGCAGACGAACCAACAATGACTGAAAGACTCAAAACCTGTCAAAGTGAACCGGAACAATGGGTCCCTCCAGCAATAGCCACTATGACTTGTTGAATGCTCAGATTGAACAGAAGACCCAAATACAACTATGTGCTGAAGGTGCACCTCTCAAGTTAGGAATCAACATTATTTGGTCTCAAGGGAAACAAGAGTGAACTGGCTTTAATTCCTATGATGGTCAAATACACACACATTTTTCAAGGATTGCTGGGGATAATCATTCTTAATTTTGGTGCAAATAAGATAGATGGGTGGCTGGATGATGTATCCTAATTTCATGGACATTAGGCATCACCTGTGCATGGAATATTGCAAGAATCAGAGATGTAAATGTTACATTTCTTCGTTCGTGAGTGCAAGCACCTTTTGCTCGTGCGTGAAGCTGTGGAGCTGTGCATCTCCCACTCACACCGCCCCAGAGCTGGGCTGCCAATCTGGAAAGATTGGGGACCGCTGCTCTAACAAATGTACTTAGATCAGTTTCACATCTGCTAGAAATCCCTAGAAAAATCAGAACTGGAGAAGAACAGCAGATAAGCAATCCTCTTTAGATGTGGGTTAGTACAATTGAACAGGAAAAAGATTGACATGAAAACACAAGCACTCAACATCCAGCAAGTACTTCTGTTTCAAACGTAGAACACATTTATAGGCAATTTACTCTGGTTCGTCCTCTGAGAAGGAGAGCTTACATAATAAGTTACTAGAATGTGAGAATGATCTCTGTAACGTGCACTTGAACAGTGGTATCTGCAAGATATTGTTAAAAAAGAAATTAAGATGGTGGCTGTGATGGTGTAATCAAAGTTTCTAAAAAAAAAACCCTTTTTTTCTCTCTTTTGCGTCATATGTACAACACACCCACACAAAAACAGGCAAAGCATTGATTGCATTGTTGTAGCTGCCAATCTTGACTTTTTGGCCGTACTCTGTGGATAACCCTATGGAATGACCATGAGGAGACAAATCTGAGATGTTTGCTACATGAAGATTTGCTACCCGCCATATAACCTTCTCAGGAAGGGAGTGTTTTAACTATTTGCAAAATTTCAAAGACATTTGCTGAGTTATGGGAAAAGCGTGAGAGGTCTGAACTACTTACTAACCAATTCTAACGTGCATTTTCCCCCTCAGTTGGAACTGGCTTAATCTAAGTGAATGGAAGGAAAGGATGTTGCTGGTTTCAAACATGGCTTCCCAGACTGGATGGCACCAAAACACCTAATCTTCTTTTTAAAAAAAAATAAAAATTGAATGGAAGTGAAAGATTCCTCAGAAGCTTAAGGCATCAGTTTCACATCTTAAGAAACCCTAAATTTCCCTCTCAATCTAGCCTTAGCCTCATCTATGTGAACTCTGGTTCAGTGTGGATTGTCAGAACCCAGCCGTTGTGTTTCACAAATCACACATTATGGCTCCAGGCAAATTGTAAACATGGCAAATCATGGCTTATTCAACAATCTTCCATCATATTATATCTTAGGGCAAAATGTGAACCGAGTTTCTACATTCCCAATACATTCAGCAACAATCTGAACAATCTGTGTAGGGATGGCCAAACTGGGCAACTTTTGAGACTTGTAGACTGTAACGTGGCTGGCTGGGGAATTCTGGGAGTTGAAGTCCACAGGTCTCAAAGTTGCCAAAGTTGGCCACCCCTGGTGTAGATTGTGAATCTACGACAGGGCTGTCAAACTTGCGGCCTGCGGGCTGGATGCATCACGCGCTGGCCATGCCCACACCCAGTTTAGCGAAGGGGGAAAAAGTTGCGATACATCATGTGATGATGACGTGAGGACGTGAGTTTGACACCCCTGATCTAGGAGATTCCAGAAAATCAGCTTGGGGGAAAAGCAATGAGGCGAAATAAACTCATTCTGAAGTATTAGTAAGATAGAGAAATGGGTTGGCTCAATAGCCAATCAAATGGAAATGGGACAATCATTTCAGAAATATTGTTGAGGGCACACTTGGTTACAGACTGATCTCCTGCTACATGTACTATCATACTACTGCAAACTCTGTGAGGAACAGTTAGGCTCTGCTGCTAAATTGCAGCACTTTTGTTACACTCAAAGGGTCCCTGAAGGCTGATGCTAAATAATCCCACGATCAGAAAACAATTTCTCCAAATCTTCTCAATCATGCAGGACTTCATTTGTCAAATTCAAAAACAGTTATGTTTTATATGGGGGCTGGGGGGGGGGAGGGGAAAATCTGGTTTTTTTTCATTTTAATTATCTTTACAAATACAACCCAACTTCCCTTGACTATCAACAGTGTCTGTATTTACATGTAGGCTAATAAAAATTTGTTGTGAGCAAAGAAGTAACCATTAAAAATGGAAAACTGATCATCTAATGAAGTCCTAAGCCTGCTGGTGAATTTTTCCCACCTATTGGGATCTTGCTTGTATAGCTGCCAAGACATACAATCAAGGTGGACAAACTTTGATATCAAAGTTTCTTTTGCAGTTCTGTCTCATCCATCCGAGCTGCATTTCAAAATGAGGAATGAGATTGTATTTACTTTTAAAAATAAAACTGAACACTACCCAGGCGGAGGACATAAAGAGTATGGGAGAAATAGGCAAGTCATATTGTGTTTGTTTCCCTTTTCTTTACATTCTGGCATTCATACCTATAGACCTCCAAAGGGGACATTTGAAAGATCTTCTGAAATGGTACTTGTCAGATCACTGGGTTTTCCCTTAATATAGCTACATGAGAACATCAACGCAGAATTTAGTCTACTTATGATGCGGCCAATGAATATGAAATGCAGGATGCACCTTTCTTGAAAACCAACAGCATAATGGATTTCTGCCTTATTGTAGAAGGATAACGCTAAGGTTTTTTTTTCTTGTTTTTCGTAGTTGCTTTCCAATCTCCCTTGGGCCAGAAATCAATTCCATCTGTTTAGGCCAGGAGTTCCCAACATTGGCAACTTTAAGACCTATGGACTTCAACTCCCAGAATTCCCCAGCCAGCAAAGGGAGTTCTGGGAGTTGAAGTTCACAGGTCCTAAAGCTGCCAATATTGGGAACTCCTGGCCTAGATCCCTCGCTTCCAAACTGCTGTCCTAAAGAACCATGACGCTCTTTGGAAATTTCTTGCGGCTGTAGAAGGGACAGATAAATGATAAGTGACATTTCCTTAGCTAAAATATTAAGATGGATCACTGCATCTACAAAATGGCCTCTGCATCATGGAGGAAAATGCAGGATGGCAGCCATCCTTAATGTTGTGGTGACCTTCCAGAAGAGTGACTTCCAGAATCCTCAGCAATGGCCTGGCTGTCTGAAAAATTCTAGAAGCTGAAGACCTCCCTTCTAGAAGGGGCATGTGACTTTGTGTAGGACTGCAGCGAGTCCTAGGCAGTGTTTCACATACATTGTCTCTGTGCTCCGGACTGCTCGACATCACATGCAATCAGCTTATGACAAACAAATTGATGAAGAATGGATCCCTTGAAGTAAGAGTGGAGTCCCCTCAGACCGAGGTCAGTAGGCACCAGGTTCGCAGCCCATACACAATGCATTCCAGAAGAAACGGTTACTTGGCATTTCATTCACGGTCTGTCTTTAAAGTCTGATGCTCTTAAAAACACATGAAAGGATAACGATGCTTACAAAAGATGGTAAGGGTGAGAGGGATCCTAAGACGTCTCTCCAAAGTCTATCTCAGTTCAAAAAACGGGAAATTCCTTCAGACACCATAGAAAATTGCCACC
>NW_020769308.1:4063397-4108125 GCF_900518735.1 Pseudonaja textilis
AAAGTCTACTGAAACTGGCTTACTTCTACATAAACGTACAAAGAATAGGCAGGGCCCAACTGCAATAAAGCAAGTAAGGACCATGTGTAGGACTTAGGGTAGTTTTCTCTGTTGGGAACAGTTTGACGGAGGGAGGTTGCTGAAAAGTTGTTGCCAATTTTGAATACAGTTCAGCAAAATTGTCAGGCCCCAAGAAACCAACAATGACATGCGGAGTTACTTCTGAGTAGGTTCTTTATTGTTTCTCACCTACAGACAGAATCTTGCCACACTAAAGCAATTCTCTACATAATTACAGATATACTCTGGATTGCTAGGGAGGGACTGTCTTAACCCTCTTCCTAGCTACCAGACTATCCAAGCTCTGCTGCCTCTTTGCCCCCTGTGAAACAGCCCCTCCCTCCTGGGACTCCAGTCTACCTTCCACCACAAAATGAATTGTGAAAAAAAAAAGTCCAGCAGCAATTTGTATGTCTGGCATGAAACAACCAGTTTCAACGAATACACATCTTTCCCGTTCCTGTATCTAACTTTTGGGTGATGAGGTCATGACATGATTTATTGTCCCATGTTTGACCTTGCTTTGCCCTTGATGCCCAGCCTATAAATCTCTTGCCAATCTTACCAACTGACCAATACTTATCAGTCAAATACAATAACATGGAACTAAGGCGTTGAGGAAACAAATGCAAGGATCATCTAGTCTGAGGGTGTCAAACTTGATTTCACTGAGGACTTCATCAGGGTTATATTGACCTTGGGGGGGGAGGGGAGGGGTTGGTGTGACCAAAGTGGGCATGGCCAGCCCGACGTCACTCGTGGTGGGGATGCCTGTGGTGGCCTGAGTGTTCAGCCAGCAAAAACGGGCTCCCAAACTTGGTTTTCGGCCTCCTGCAACGCTCTGCCAGTGAAAATGGAGCTTGGGAGGGCTGCACGCGGCGCTTCCAAGCTCCATTTTAGCTGGCAGAGGCACTGCGGGCTGGTCCTTTGCTGTTTCTAGGTCCGCCATGCGGGCCAGATCTAAGCACCCTGCGGGCCAGATCCTTGAGTTTGACACCCCTGATCTAGTCCAACCAATTAAATGAATTAAGTTAACCAGAAACTAAAGCTTCAGCTGATTAAGCTACGACTTCAAAAGGTTTACATTCTGGTGCTGTGAATATGCCAGATTCTACCGCTCTCTGGATCTGCATTCCTGTCTTTACTAACTTGCATGATGAACTTTTTTTTTTTTCCCCAGAAGTTTGAATAAAAGGAAACAAAACCATTAGGGAGGAAATATTACCAAGGAATGTTTTGTGTCGAAGAAATGTGTGCTTAGATTAGCACTTTGGGAGCCAAACTCTTGAGTCCTTCAAGTTTTTCAACTTCAAACAAAGAGCTTTTCACTGTGGGACAGCCCAAATCCAGTTCAATCCTTCCTTAGAAAACTTTCCGTTCCCCGTAGGAAGCCTCCAGGTTTAATCAGAAGGAACTTCAATTCTGAACCAGCCTTCCATAATAAAACATACCCTCTCTGGTTTCCTGGGAGATAGCCCCCCCCATACTTTGCAGGGCTTCAGAGAGGCCAGAAGGGTGTTAATCACATCCCACATTTGGTTGGCAATGATGTTAGGAATGGCTAATGGACAAGGGAGAAGGGGCAAACCAAGAACATGTTGGCTTGATAACATCAAACTCTGATATAATGTTGAACATCCATCAGTTGAAAGCTGTGCTTGACAAAATAGCATAGAGACCATTTGCCTATAATGTTACCCAAAATTGGACATGACTGAATGGTTAAAACAACAACAATTGTGCCGTATACATTGAGGACCTGTATACTGCATGAGTCAAAAAGAGGGCTGTGAAAATATCTCCAGACCTCTTACATCCTAGACATAAATTGTTTCAACTTCTATCCTCAAAATGATACTATAGGGCAGGGGTCTCCAAACTTGGCAACTTTAAGACTTGTGGACTTCAACTTCCAGAATGCCTCAGCCAGTTGGTTGAAGAATTCTGGGAGCTGAAGTCCACAAGTCTTAAAGTTGCCAAGGTTGGAGACCCTTGCTATAGGACACTGCACACCAGAACAACTAGACACAAGCAGTTTTTTTCCTGAATGCCATCACTCTGCTAAACAACTAATTCCCACAATACAGTCAAATTATTTACTAAGACTGTGTTACTATTGCTCTTCTCATCCTTCCTAGTACCTGTCTCTTCCCACTTATGACTATAAGGGTGTTGCTTGTATCCTTACAATTTATATTGTTTTATTTGTTTCCTAGTATGATTTGATTGCTTATTAGTAACCTATGACTAAGTGTTGTATCTTATGATTTTTGAGGAATGTATTTTATTTTTTATGTACACTGAGAGCATATGCACCAAAGACAAATTCCTTGTGTGTCCAATCACATGTGGCCAATAAAGAATTCTATTCTAACAAAACATTTTGCTGGATATCATTTCACACATACTCGTTGTGAGTTACTGTAACGCCATTTGTTGCCTTTGGTTCATATCATGTGATGAGAGATTCTGGAAATGCAAGGACCGTGAAAAATGGACATGTGCTACATGTCCTATCTCCCAGGAAGAATATTCCATTTTCTTATTATTTCTTGGGGGTGTTTGCCGACATGCTTTCTACTGTGACTTGCTAGAGTTGTCCTTTGGTGAGTAATACTTTACCCATCCAAGGTCACCTGAATCTGTAATTCTAAATAGGTTTGTGATTGTCGTCTTTAATGTAGACAGATTGAAGTGCCTGGACGGAGAAACCGAGGAATTGCACACAACTCACTATTTCTTACCTCGAAGCTTGATCTTGGGAAGACTGAATTTGAACCACGTAGATATTTTTGCCCCAACAATTCAGATTTTTTGAAGTATAATTTTGAATGAACGAATGCTGCTTTGACTTGCGTGTCACTCAATCAAAGTTACAGAACATGCAGAAGGACTGAGTAAGCACATGTGTCGAAATGGGACTGGGTATTGTTGGAAGTCACCCATCATTTTTATTTATTTCATAAATTGTGATGTTATGTTAGCCAGGATACTACCGTGTGTGATCAAAGTAGTGGTTTGGCTCCCGAGGAGTTTAATTTGTTTGGTTCATGCTCGTGTCCTATCCAGAGTAGTGGGAAGATTAACTCCACACTCAGCAAGGAAAGCTGCCTAGAGTCACTTCAAAGCTAGATTGGGCGGCAAATATATAAATTTCTGTCATGCTGTGGAAATCTTTGGACATAAAACTGTTCTAGGTAGAGGTCAGAGAGAGTGAACCCTAACCCTTGCGGGACAGGAAAGAGAGCCTCTACCAATGAAATCATCCCAGGAAAATGGTCTGAGCCAAGGGCAAAAATGTAATGTGGATAAATACCTCAGACGAGCCCACCTCCCAAATCACATGAGGAAAAAGAGAGGGAGGAGGGAATGTGCATTCCGACTTGCAGGATTCTGCTTTACAATCAAAGTAATACTGATATACATGGCCTGAGTTTTCTAGCGTGGTCCCCTGGGAATGACTGGCCTCAACAGACTATTCTCCATAAATTCCCCGTTAATTCAATCAGTCAATCAGAATAGAACTGGGAGGGACCTTAGAGGTCTTCTAGTCCAACTCCCTGATCAAGCAGGGGGCCCTATTTTATTTCAGATAAATGACTGTCTAGTCTTTTCTTAAAAACCTCCATTCATGAAGCACCCACAACTTCTGGAGGCCAGCTGTTCCACTGGTTAATTGTCCTCGCTGTGAGAAAGTTTCTACTCAATTCCAGGTTGCTTCTCTCCTTGATTAGTTTACATCCAATGTTTCTTGTCCTGCCTTCCGGTGCTTTGGAAAATAAGCTAAACCCCTCCCTCTTTGTGGTATCATCATTACTATTGTTGCTATTATTATTATTATTAACTATTGGTTAAAGATGATAGGTATATCTCTCTTCAACCGGTGAAGCTATTTTCACACCAAAGACAGGAAAGTGCTTCTCCTTGGCAAAACCGGTAACTTTAAATGAACCAATCCATAATTTGTTGTTTGTGAAGAATGTTCAAATAGTTGAGGCCAACACCTTGTTACTTAATGATGGAACAGGCCTTGTGGAGATGCCAAATTTTTCATTAAAAAAAAAACGATTCATTAAAAAAAAATCTGACCTTTAAGGGTGGCCCAAACCTACTACCTAAATTGGCCACTTCACTGTAACTAAGAGCTGAATTGGTTGTAAAGGAAGCAATGCATGGAGACATTGGAGAAAGCTGTCTGGTCTACAACAAGACCTATCCATTTATTCACATTCCCACAAGCAAATACTTTTGACGGCTTCATTCTATGCCACGATGGGCAGGACCGACTTAAAAGTAAGGCGCAAGCTCCTTTCTGACATTCTAGAGATGTCTTTCCTGACAGTCCCCAAGATTTCCCTCTCTCCATCCATCACTATTTCTCTCCCTCTTTCCCACTTTTGCTGGAGTTTTCAATTGTTTGCTACCAAAAGTCTTTTGTAATAACTTGTATGACACTCGGAGCAGAGCAGCATCTAGACATGTAGTTGCCCATTTGTGGTTTACAACTTGATATCGTGTCTCAGATCAGACAATGTGGATAATCATAAGAACAACCCAAAACCCCACATAACATACTTCCAAGAAATCCAGATGAGGGGTCTTCAGTGCTCTCTGAGCTTGGTTGTTTTCTTGCAGACGTTTCATTACCCAACTAGGTAACATCATCAGTGCTATGGTAGTAGATTAGCACTGATGATGTTGCCAGGTTGCTTTACATCGATTATCTTGTTGGTCTCCTTGCCACAAACCATAAATCTGACTCAGAGTAACTTTTTGCGAAATGACAGGTGGTATTCAGCAGGTTCTGACCAGTTCTGGGGAAATCGGTAGCGGAAATTTTGAGTAGTTCAGAGAACTGGCAAAAACCATCTCTGATTGGCCCTGCCCCCATCTATTCTCTGCCTCCTGAGTCCCAACTGATTGGCTGGGTCTTCTTTGGTTGCCCTGCACAGGAGAACGGAGCTGGAAAGCAGGTTAGTAGGGTAGGGAAGGAATGGGGATTTTGCAATAACCTTCCCCAGGAGTGGGGAAGGGAATGGGGATTTTACAGTGTCCTTCCCCTGCCACGCCCACCAAGCCACGCCCACTAAGCCATGCCACAATCACCAAGACATGCCCACAGAATCAGTAGTAAAAAAAAAAATTGAATCCCACCACTGGTGGACATGCAGCATTTTTATTGGGAAACCAGCGGGCCAGAGGCAAATGAAATGAAAACCTAGGACCAACGTACTTGCTTCGTGGCTGTCACAGAGGTCCGTGTCTAGGGAATCCTCTTCGTGTTCATCTGTATCTCCTGACTCATCGTTGTCCTCAATCCATTTACCTGGCATCAGTCCTGCTGAGTCATAGGAGTTACACAGGGGTCCCACAATGTGAGTGATGAAGGATTCTTGGAGTTTTGCTAACTGCGGAGCAGAGCGGTCCATGAAAGGGCTGATGGGGAGACCTAAGCTGGCTTCTTCATCACCCTTGGGAAACAGGAGGCACCGTATTAATCCAAGGCAATTGGGCTGATTTCCAGTTCCCTGATGGGGCTAAGCCACCCTTTCTCAACCCTCAGGCGTGTTATGTTGGATATTCCCAGATTTCCAAAATTCAGGAATGCTGGCTGGGAATTCTTGGGGGTTGGAATCCCAGAAGGCCTGGCAGGAGCCAGATTGAGAAAGATTATTGTTAAGAGTGGTTAGAGCGCAGTACCGCAAGCTACTTCGGCAGCCAGCTGCCTACAGTTTGGCAGTTCAAATCCCCCCAGGCTCCAGGTTGACTCAGCCTTCCATCCTTCCGAGGTGGGTAAAATGAGGACCCGGATTGTTGGGGGCCATACGCTGACTCTGTAAACCGCTTAGAAAGGGCTGTAAAGCACTATAAAGCGGTATATAAGTCTAAGTGCTATTGCTATATGCATGTTTAAACTGCTACAAGACCGAGCATCTGTATTCAAATGACATATTAAAACTCCATTAGTTTTAACCTTAGGGGTGCTTTTATGTCTGTGTTTTAGTACGTTCTGCAAACTTGTTAAAACAGCTTATGGTTCAGTATGTTACATGGATCCAGGAAGCAGATTGTTCCAGGAATTGGGCTGTGTGTGATAATCTGAGCACAGCTGTTTTGTTTTTTTCCATCTCATTGTCCAGCGTATAGTTCAAAGTATTGTATGAACACTGAAAATGGGTTATTTCAAGAACTAGTTTAGAAGGGTTGTGTGAACAACTGGCTCTCTTGTGTAGCCTTAAATATTTCTTAAAAATGGAACTGTAAACCATTGGAAGGTTGTTCAGGGAACTACGTTTGATTACAAGGAAAGAAACCAGCCTAAAAAAGAAAAGAGACATTAACCAGAGCAACAAATCCACTATATGATCAAGGTACATAATGGATGAGGTTTTTTTAAAAAGACATCTAAGTCATGCTTAGGTGTGGGTTTTGTTTTGGGTGGGTATTGTTTTGGGGTTGTTCTTTATTTTTTTTGCATTTTAAAGTTTTGAAACACGGACGTAACACATTTGATTATTTAGAAGAATGGATTATGAGGAACTGGTTTCCCATGGTTTATGGAAATAATTTGTTATTGTGAATTGTCCAAAGCAAAGTCCCTTCCATTGGAAAATAAACTAAAGACTAAAGTGATAGGCATTATTCATAATTCATAATTATTTTTTAAAAAAAAAGTTGTTCACAGCAATTGTATCTTCTCACCTGTTCATAAAATTCATTCACGATGCCCTCTGTCCACTTTAGATGTAAATCTTTGTACTTGGCTGGACCATTGATATCGGCCAGTTTGATGCACATCTGACAAACCAATAATCGGTCGTTCTCGTTTGTCCAATCAATGCCTGCATCGTCATTCACCTGGCAGGTAACGTATTACTTTGTTGTGACAAAACATATAATGCAATTCCAAAGGTGAACATGATGTATATTGTGCAAGAACCCTTTCCTGTGTAGGGATTATTATTTGGATGTATTATGCATTCCCTCGGTGTACCACTATACTGCTTTATTACTACCGTCCTTTTCTTTTTAAACTTCTCTGTCTTGCTTCTAGCCCTAGCAATTTCTGGTCTTCCTCCCATACATGTACTAATCAGATCTGATTCTGCTTTGGTTCTGTTGTGGGTGCTCCATCACTGGAGATTTTTAAGAAGAGACTGGGCAGCTATTTGTCCAAAATAGGGGTGTCAAACTGGATTTCTTCGAGGGCCGAATCAGCATTGTAGTTCTCCTCTGAGGGCCAGGTGGCCGGGGGTGGGGTGGGGGAGACGGGCCCGTTTTTGGCTGGCAGAGTGCTGCTGGAAGATAGGGAACCTAAAAATGGGCCACGGGGGGGCACATGTGCCCCATTTTGGCCAGCAGAGGCACAGCGGGCCAGTCCTTTGATATTTCCAGGCCGGCCAGATCTACATGCCAGATTTAAGCACCCCGGCCCGTGGGCCTTGAGTTTGACACCCCTGGTATAGTGTCTCTTGCTTCAGCAGGAGGTTGGACTAGATGACCTCTAAAGTCACTTCCAATTCTGTTATTCTCTCATTGTGTTATCTGAATCACCCTTCTTCAGATTCTTTATGGAATATGATAGTCTTGCACTTGATAACATTGTTCTTTGATCTGTAATCTTCTTGGTTGCAGCTCCTTTCTGATAAGACTTGGTGGAAGGAAGAACACTTCATCTACCGGGGAGGTGGGGGGGGGGGTGTCTGCTGGAGAAAGGCTA
Source organism: Pseudonaja textilis (assembly GCF_900518735.1). The sequence continues at coordinate 4,071,178 of NW_020769308.1, forward strand.
GCTTCAGGGAAGCCCTAACATCTGCCCACCACACTAATTTGGATTTGACTGACTTTCTCATCCTTATTCTTCCCTCCACTAGGTAACTTTTCCTTCTATGTCCCAAAGCTGCTTTTTCAAGAAGCAACTGGACTTCCTTTGTTTTTCCTTGAAGATGTTTCGCTTCTCATCCAAGAAGCTTCTTCAGAACTGAGAACTGAAAAAGCTTCTTGGATGAGAAGACAAAACAAAAACAAAAACACATACTATTACCCCCTTAGTTGTATACTGGCAAATATATCTCAGCAATCATAACTTTCCCCATTGCGAAACAGACCTAAATTTTATAAACTTCTGCATCTACTTGCAATCCAATTTGATCTGTTGTGTTACTAGTTCAGTGGTTCTGGAGCTCACTCAAGTGGGTGGTTTTTTAATTTAAAAACAAACCAACAAATATGTCTATGGAGATTCTCAGTCATCCAGGTTACAATTGTCTCAAAAGTGCTTTTTCAAAAGGCAACTGGACTCTTTTCAAGAAAAAACAGTCCAGTTGCCTTTTGAAAAAAACACTTTTGGGAAAAACAAGCAAAGAAACAAACAAATAGCATATCCTTCCTTTCTTTTAGGCTAAACATACCAAATCATTTTAGCTGTTCTTCGTACGGTTTAGTTTTTAAGCTGCTAACCCTCTTTGTTACTCTTCTCCACACTCTTTCTTTACTAGTGTGAGTAGCTTGGTTCCAGATTGCTATTCTTGCAACATTGCATGATTAAGCCCTTCCATTTATTCCATGTTTATCCCTTCGCTGATTTTCTAGGCTCTTATATAAAGAACCTTAATAAGACACAGGGATCATGTTTACCTTGGCATTGAATTTAGCTACAAAATCAAAGTGCTTCTTCAGATCAGTGGCCAAAATGGCCTCGATGACAAGGAAGCGGAAATGCTTGAACTCCACATGATCAAGATGGATTAAAAAATTATATTCTGGCCTGGACATGAAAAGATTCCATGCAGCCGCCGCATGATGGTTCTCCAGAACGGAACGGTCATTATATAGAACAGCCTATATACAAAGAGAGATGGAGAGAACGTTTATTTCCACAAGTTCTGAGAGATGGCAGGTCTGCTGAAACCTAAATAAATGATATGCATTCCCAAAATTAACCACATTTGCATGAAAGGGAATTTGCTTTAAAACTTATTAAAAAAAAAAAAACCAGAACAGAATGTTGTCCAAACTCTCAAGAGTGAACAATAGTCATTGTGTACTTATTTAATGATGAGGCCAATGCTGTGCATGTGAATATCCTATCTTTTACTGAACAATCATGTCCCTAGAGATCTGAAAATCTCTGGCTTCCCACATTGCTATTAAATCCCAAAGGAGAGCATCAGATTTTGTTCTAGAATTTTAAATGCTTTATATGTCGTATAAATAATTAAGTTGTATAACTAGTAGAATGTTTGGTATATGAATATCTAAACCAGGGATGTCCAACCTTGGCATTTTGAAGACCTGTGGACCTCAACTCCCAGCATTCCAATGCTGGCTGGGGAATTCTAGGAGTTGAAATACACAAGTCTTAAAAGTTGCCAAGGTTGGACTTCCCTGATCTAAGCAAACATACACATAGCCTCCTCCCACCGTGCAACTGTGGAGGGAACCTGCCTCTAAAAAATTGTTAGAGCATTTATTTCCTCTAGAGAAATCACCACTCAATTTCTCTGTCCACAAAATGGGCAGAGAATCTAGTCCCAGGAAAAGCAGCAGATGGCTTTACTAAGCTCATGGAGAGTTACGTACAGGTAATCCATACTTTACTAATGTTATTGTCATGTGATCCTGCCACTTAGTTCCAGCTGCCAATATTAAGTGAATTCCACATGGTTATTAAAGCAAGGATGTGGTAACCATTTGAGACCTCCTACCAGCTTCCTACTTGTCTTTGTTTGTTGGAAACCAGCAGTGAAGTTTGCAAATGGTAATCACATGGCCGCAGTATGCTGTGATGTCATTATTGTGGGCCAAATTGCAACCATTTGACCTCAGGGACAGCCTCAACTATGAGGACTGGTCAGGTCTCACCCATTCAGCACCATTGTAACTACAAATACCTGCTGAGTAAGTAGTCGTTAAGCAAGGACTACCTGAATATGATCGGTGAACTCCATCAAATTTTCCAAATTACTAATTACAAATAACAGTTTTAGTTGTTCCACACACCTGATGAAGAGAGCGGCTCACAAAACCTTATGCTCTAGGGATCTCCAAATTGGGCAATATTAAGAGTTGTAGACTTCAACTCCCAGAATTCCCCATCCAAACATGGCAACTTTAAGAGTTGTGGACTTCAACTCCCAGAATCCCCATCCAAACATGGCAACTTTAAGAGTTGTGGACTTCAACTCCCAGAATTCCCCATCCAAACATGGCTACTTTAAGAGTTGTGGACTTCAATTCTGGGAGTTGAAGTCCAGCAACTCTTAAAGTTGCCAAGTTTGGAGACCACTGCCCTAGAATAAAATTTGGTAGCCTGAAAAAAGTGCTACAAGGTTCTTTCTTATTCTTAGCTGTATAAGCAAGGTGTTCCTGTAATCCCAGCCCACTTACCTGAGGAGCGCTAGTTGCCACCAAGAAGGCATTGGTTCTCCCTGGGTGATCATAGTCATGCATGGCAGCCGCTACATAGAGGGCCATCAATTCAAGGGATGGAATATTGCCCGCCAAGCACCCGTAGTTGTCATCTGTGGGCGTGTACGTTTTTGACAATACGTATCCCAAGTGGCCGTGGGGGATCCCGCTATCTGAATCTGGGCAGGAAATCAGATTATTCACAGACTGTTCCTTACAGAGGCAATGTTTCTCTGTTCTGATTTGGGCTCACAAGCCTGGCTTAATCAAACATACCATTTTACAAGAGTCTACTGCAGGGGTGTCAAACTGGCGGCCCGCAGGCTGGATGAGTCATACACAGGTCAGAGGTGGGTATTCAGCAGGTTCTGTCCAGTTCTGGAGAACTGGTAGCGGAAATTCTGAGTAGTTCGGAGAACCAGCAAATACCGCCTCTGACTGGGCCCGCCCCCATCTATTCTCTGCCTCCGGAGTCCCAGATGATTTTGTTGCCCTGCACAGGAGAACAGAGCTGGAAAGCAGGTTAGTGGGGTGGGGAGGGAATGGGATTTTGCAGTATCCTTGCCCTGCCCTGCCCACCATGACACACCAAGCCCACCAAGCCATGCCCACAGAACCGGTGGTAAAAAAATTTGAATCCCACCACTAGCGCAGGCTACACTCCCAGGCCTGCAAAGGCAAAAAAAACCCACCGTGATACATCATGTGATGCGATCAAGTTTGACACCCGTGGTTAAGTAAGTCATCTCCAGAATTATAACTAAATGACTCCTTCTATCACCATCACCAAAGAGACATAGCTGTGCAAACAGCTGAATGCATCTACAATTTGACTTACTTAATATATATGATTCTCAGCTGCAAGCATCTAGGAAGCTGGACAGCAATGATTTATATGAATTGATCTTAACTTGTGGAGTGCCTACCAATTTCTGATAGCTCCAGCCAACGTGGTCCATGGACAGACTGCTGGGAATCATCCTCTGCATTGTTAGAAGGACCCATGTGTGTCCAAGACCTCCTACAGAACCTAATTTAGAGGTTCTAGTGTCTTGAGGTCAACAGCATGAGCTTTCTGCAGCAAATTATGGACTGTGTTCCAAACATACAACCCACAACTGGGGATTAGGAGTGAAATGGGCGCCTTTAAAATAGCTGTATCTGTTTCAAAAGGTGTGTTTGGTAGACTGTCTGCTTGGTCAAATTCACTCTGAAGATACAGCCACTACAGAAGCATTACAGTTCTGACATTCACCCGAACTGCAATCGTGTGATCACGCTTTGGGTGTTGGACAATATGGCCACATTTATGGACGTTTTGCAGTGTCCCACAGTGACATGATTGCATCTGATGGTTTTCCAGCCTTCTGGTTTTTAGCAAAACTGCACCCATGGTGAATAATGGGTTTACACTTAGGACGGCCGGGCTTTGACATTTACAACTGCCACCAAAAAAATAAATCAATCATAAATCATGTTTTTTTTCACAACCATCATAGCATATGACCATAATGAGCAGGCTCCGTTATGGTTGTATATTGAGGACTATCTGTAACAGGGGTATCAAACTCCATTTCATTGAGAGCTACATCAGAGTTGTGTTTGACCTTGGGAGGGTGGGGTTATGGCCAGGCTGGGCGTGGCCATCTTGACATCACTTGTGTTGGGGGTGCCTGTGATGGCCCAAGCGCTATGCCAGAGAAAATGGGCTCCCAAGCTCCGTTTTTGGCTACAACAGCCAGAGAAAATTGAGCTTGGGAGGCTGCACAGAGGCACTGCAGGCTGCTCCTTCATTGTTTCCAGGGTGGCCCTGTGGGCCAGTTCTAAGCACCTCCTCGCCGGGCCGGATTCAGCCCACGAGCCCTGGCATCCCTGATCTGTAACAACACAGCACAGAAAAATTCAGTTCATGGCAGCCAGACCTTTTCATAACATTACCTGAATCACTTGCTGATCCATGGTCATTAATCATAGTTGGGAGGCCAGGGATGGGCTGGGACGAAAGGTACCAGACAGCATGGAGGACATCAGTAGCATGAATTCTGTTATGATCTGTAAGGGAGACAGGTTTGTTGTATTTGAGGATGGATTGGGGGGAGGTAACAGCACCATCTGCTGGCCACAGGTGAGAATGTTGATTTATTCCCGGTTTGCACCTTTAAGAATCAGTCAAATGATATTCACCGCAATATTAAAATTCCTCTATGGCATTCTAACTTTAAAGTTTAAATAAAAGGTGCTTTAAAAAAATCACAGCTATCATCTGCTACCAGACTTTTAAGACGATAGAGGAAAACTTTCTTATTCAGAAAGTCTTCCCTGAGGAATTACAGAAATGCCCCTGGATTATTTAAAAATGTGATTGAACTAAACATTGTATAGATTTTGTTTTAATAATAGCCAAGGGTTTTATTTTTAAAAAAACCGGCTTGGAAGTAATCTGCTATGGGCAGTGAAGGAAAATAAGTGTGTGCTATGATTAAAAAAAATAAGAGAAATGAAAAATAAAAGAATCAGAAATAGCAAAGAATTATACTATTGTACTTACAAGGTATCTCCCGATATCCACATTCTAAGGCATGGAAATAGTTCATAAACTCTTTTATAGGGATTTTAAAAGTTTCAAAGAGACCCATATCTTCAAATAGCCTATAGGATACCTGGAAAATAAAGAAAAGGAACCATCCTTCTTAGAACTAGAGGTTGGCTATCTTTGACAGGTGAATCTAGATCTTCAGATTATTATCATCATCATTTAACCACCCCATAATCCCTTGCGGGGTGGAGTCTGGACAACTGGATGGAGCTAGCAGAGTGTTTTACTGGCCGGATGCCCTTCCTGTCACCAATGCAGAGTTTTGTTCAGCACATATATTCTCAGTGTGCCCAGAGAGAGAAACCTCTACCTCTACCTAGGATCGAACTCACAGCCTCCTGATTGTGAGGCGAGAGCTTCACCTGTAGGCCGCTGCACCACTCCTAGGTCTTCAGACTATCTCCAAGCTTAAATCGGCTGTAGGAGATGACCAGACTGAGTCGGAGGGAGGCGTCAAGTATATCGTCAATCTTGAGTCCCTTCACACCAACAAGAAATCAAAGTCCAGCCCATCTTGAATTCCATTGACTCTTATCTACTGTCAATTTTCTTTGACCATTAGTAGCTCAGTAGTTAGTAATTCAGATTCTTGCAGAGAGTGTTAGCATGCAATAAACCCGTGGTCATTTAAACTCGCTTGCCTCCCGGTTTCTTCCGTCTGACACAAGACTTTGCTCCATTTAGGAACAGTATTTGCTCTGCCTTCTATCTATAAAAGTTCTGGTGGACACCTTGTTCAATTCAGGGAAGACAAACAATTTATGGTTGCAATTTATATATGGGAAGTCCATACCTTGATTTGCAACCATTTTGTTTGGCAAGTGTTCAAAGTTTCAATAGCCCTGAAAAAGTGACTCATGAGGAGTCCTCACCCTTACATCACAGCATCCATTCAATATCACATATTCAAAATTTGGGAGCTTGGCAACCGGCATGGTTGAAATGTCTTGGAATAATTGCCATTCGTGACCTGACCAGCTGGCTTCCGACAAGAAAAATCAAGGGAGGAAGCTGGATTCACTTAATGACTGCATGGTTCACTTAAGAAAGGCAGGGATTCTCTTAACCACCATGGCAAAATTGGACGGGACTCACTTAACAACTGCCTTGTTTGGTAACAAAAATTCTGGGCCCAATTGTAGTTGTTAAGTTGTGGGACACCCCACCTCCCCTGTTCAGAATATACCACTTTGGGTTCTAGGCCTGTCCCTCCCGATGGAATAAATAAAAGATGGTTTAACGGCTGTTAGCACAGATAAGTTTAACAGACTTAAATTTATACTTATAAATTTAATTTAATTCTTATAAATTTGACCTGGGGTGCTCACGTTGCAGCACTGGTCAAAAGGGCCCAGCAGAGGTTATGCTACCTGAGACTTCTCAGAAAACAACAACTGAATGAAAAACTGCTGGTGACCTTCTATCGCTGCATCATAGAGAGTATCTTAACTTATTGCACCTCTGTATGGTTTGCCAATTGCACAGGGACCTATAGGACAGCGCTCCAGAGGGTTAATGTCATTGCCCAGAAGATCCTTGGTTGCCCTCTGCCCTCTTTAGAAGAGCTTTATAGCTTACGCTGCCTTAACAAGGTTCAAAACATTCTCAAAGATCCATCTTATCCCGGGCACCCTTTTTTTTTGAACTATTACCATCTGGCAGACAGTACAGGATAATAAAAACAAGGACAAATAGGTTGGAAAACAGCTTCTATCCCAGGGCAGTAGCTCTTTTGAATTCTGCTGTATAGTTCAGTGTTGGTGTGGTGTTGCGTGTTTTCAGTTCAATGTGTGTAGTGTGAAGGATGTGTTATTTTCACGCTCATGATGTGCCCTGAAGATGGTGTTTGATTTCGTTGTACAAAGTGCAATGACAATAAACTAAACTAAACTAAACGATTTGAAACAGATTGAGCAGATAAAAATGGTTTCACAGCCTTTGGTATAGCTGGCTAGAGATACACTGTACAGATAGTCCTCGACTTACAACAGTTTATTTAGTGACCATTCAAAGGTACAGTGGCACTGAAAAAAGTGACTTATGACAGTTTTTCACACTTATGACTATTGCAGCATCCCCAAAGTCATGTGATTGATATTTAGATACTTGACAACTGACTCACATTTATGACAGTTGCAATGTCCCGGAGTCATGGGATCTTCTTTTGCAACCTTCTGAAAAGGAAAGTCGATGGGGAAGCCCCATTCGCTTAACAACCACATTGCTTCACTTAAGAAATGTGGCAAGAAAAGTCATGAAATGGAGGCAAATTTGCTTAACAAATTTCTCACTTAACAATAAGTGAGACCCAATGGTGGTCGTAAGTTGAGGACTACCTTTACAAAACCTTATACCCGGGCTTCATTTTGGAACAATATACAGTAACGCACAAACTTAGTTTTGTGGTTTGTAAAAACGGGCTTGATAACAGGATGGACAACTTGGGACTGCAAGTAGCCCACAAATCTTAAACCAACTCGTCTCTCTTGAGAGGTCCAGAATCTTATTCATTTATATCCCTCTTTTATTATTTTTACTGAATAACTGAAGGCAGCGAACATACCCTACACATCTTCCTCCTCCTATCTTCCCCATAACAATAACAACAAACCCTGTGAAGAGGGTTGTGTTGTGTTGTGGTTTGTCGATTGCCGGCGAAGATGGCAGTTGAGTCAGAGGAGACAGAGGGGGTGCCTGGGTTAGCATTGGAGCTGCAGAAGGCTCTGAGGAGCACAAGGTCTCCGAGCCAGATGCAGAGCAGGGCCCATCTACTTATGGCTCAGGCGGAGAGACAGATGTTTTGGGGCCCTGAGCTGAACGAGGAACATCTGGGGCCTGTCCCATACGAGCGTATGTGCAGAGAAGTGCAGAGAGGAGAGCAATGCAGGAAAAGAAGGAGACACGTTAACAAACCGCTCCCTGGCTAGGATATAAGGAGGAGAGGTGTGGGAGGGATGGTTGTCAGAGACAACCATTCATGCTCCAGAAGAGTTCTCTGACCCAGGTTGGTCAGGACTCTCCGTATTGGGATTAAAGTGCTAATTGAGACTCCCTGGGGAGAACTCAGAGACTGTTAGTCTTATGAATCACCTATGGATGTGTGACCTGGAGCTTTGTCATGCTGTGAATTCCCGCCTTTCTAATAAAAGGGTTTTGTTTTTCTTCACAAGTAGGCTGTTGAGTGGGGTTCATGAAGGCTGGGTCAGTGTGACTGGCTCAAGATCATCCAGCTGGCTTTCGTGGCTAAGGTAAGACTTGAACTCACGGTCTCTTACTTTCTTGCCTGGTGCCTTAACCACTAGACCAAACTGCCTCTCTCTCTCACACACATACATACATACTCACAGGAGGATCTTGCAGATTGTACCTTCCTACCCAAGATCTCATCTGGAATATAAACACACCCACCAGGTGTGATGATCGTGCAATTTTTGAACTGTTATTGGTTTAAATAAGACATCAGCTGCAGCACAGCAAATATTGCTGAGGGACTGCAGTTGACGCCCAAGATCTGATTTCTTGATTAAGGTTGTTGGCTTCCTCCTAGTCAAACCAATTTCCTAGGGACCTAAGCCAAACAAATCACCCTCCGGTCATTACCAAGTTCTTATCTGCAGCCGCCACCTCTGTGAATTTCATTCCAGCAGGTTTTCCTAGAATCTGGAAACCCGCTGGTCGAGAAGCTGCTATTTTTTTTTCTTGTTTTACAAGAAGGTGCAGTGAAATTTAACTTTGTTTTTAAATGGAAGTCTGGCTTTAATCTTTCTAGTGGCAGCCTTCCACTCTATCCCTTCTTTTTTTTCAGCAAAACGTGTTATATCCCTCCAGGGGCATTATTAGTCTAACAGTAAGTGAAAATTAAGACATTATCTAAGCACACAGCTTGCCATCAAGCAGAACTAAGGTTTACTCTTCCTACTCACCATTTTTTTTTTGCATGAAAAAAGAAACCTCTTTTTACACATTTGCCTGTGCTAGAGCCGAAGGTTTCCCTAGTAGTGCGTGGGCTATTTTCTTTTTCAAAACTGATTCGAAACCACCATTTTAGAAGAAGTCTGGTAGCACCTTTTCCGACTAACGTATTTTAGTTGGAATTTTTTTTAGCACCTTTGAATAAAATGTGTCAGTTAGAAAAGGTGCTGTCACATTCCTTGTTTCTGCTAACATAACTAACAAGTCTCTTCTTCTTCAGTGTTAATAACTGCTAAAGCTTTCTTTAACAAAATATATTTTGTTTCTCAAAATCCTTCTTAAAAGGCCTGGATCTAATTCTTGGTGTTTGGGCAATGTTTGTTTCCTAACCTGGCATATAGCAATAGAAACTTTGCACCTGAGTTCCTAACCTATGACTCAGCTAGGATTTAAATCATGGCTTATCAGAGGAGCCACACTGGATGGGTTTGTACGAATCAGAAAGCCGTAATATTTGATTCCCACATAACAGTAGAACAGAAAGAAACACATCTCTGCATTCAGATAGCTCTGGATTAGGATCGGTGATTTCGAGAAGGATGCATTATAAAAAGCAGAACCCTGAGGTAAATCTTATAGAACATTTAATTTCTTACCTGACTTAAAATCCGACCACATCTCCTGTTGGTTTTGTCTACCAAATCAAAGATTGGGAAATTCCAATTGTTTAGTTGCTCCATTAATGGGTCCAAATTGTCCATTATTAGAGGCTCGGGGGCAAGGATAGGTTTTTCCTGTAACAGATAACCAACAAACACATCCCAAATGTAAAAAAATGGGAAAAGCAACCTTTTATAGCAACCTATAAACAAACAAATAACAAAAAAGTGAACCAAAAGAATGTTGATCCAGCTCTCAAAGGTTTTCAGGGTACCATTTCCTGAGCTGGCTAAACTCAATAGATTCCTAGTTCTAAACTGGTTTTCCTTACACATGAACTGGGAAAGTATGATATAATCTCAGCTTGCAAACCAAGTTCTGAAAGCAACAGCTGATTTGACAGAGGTAATATCTAGGTAAAATCACTTCTAACAGAGTTGGAAGGGACCTTGAAGGTCTTCTAGTCCAACCCTTTGCTTAGGCAGGAAGTCCTATTCCATTTCAGAGAAATGGTTGTCCAATCTCTTCTTACAAAAAGTGTTGGAGCATCCGCAACCTCTGGAGGCAAGTTGTTCCACTGATTAATTGTTCTCCATGTATGGAAATTTTCCCTTAGTTCTAGGTTGCTTCTCTCCTTGATTAGTTTTCATCCATTGTCAATGGAGATTCTCAGTTATCCAGGTCATGGTTGTCACAAAATCCAGTTGCCTCTTGAAAAATTCCCATCCATTGCTTCTTGTCTTTACTTCACGTGCTTTGGAGAACAGGTTGACCCCTCCCTTCTTCTTTGTGGCAGCACATTGGATATTGGGAGACTGCTATCATGTTACCTGTAGTGCTTCTTTCCATTAACTAGACATACCCAATTCTTGCAATTGTTATTCATTATTCTAATAATGAACAAATTCTAATAATAAATAACTAAAACGAATTTGCTGTTTTCTCAAACAGAAACGCCCTTAATCAGTTCCAGTAGCAAAATGTAAATTTTAATTAGGGTTTCGTTTCGATTTTTATTTTTAAATGAGTTGTCTGAACATTGTGTCAAGTTAGTCCATTTTCTGACCTAATACGCTGCCATTTCTAAGAGAGAAAGAGTCCCAGTAACTCGCTTAAAGCACAGTATGCAAATACAGTACAGCTGTAAGAAGAAAATACAGTTAAAGCATCTTGTTACAATTAGAGAGATTTGATCTTGAAAGTTTTAATGATTCCCAGAATTAATTCCTATATAAAAGAGACACACACATTCAGTATTTTCCAGATGTTTTGGATTTAAACTCATATCCAATGGCAAATAGTGATTATGGGAATTGTAGTTCAAAGTCCCTACAGGGACACCTTTCCTATGAAATCTGACGGACACTATGCTCTCCTCCTCGTTTTGGAAGTCTGTTTATTTTAAACAATATCAAACACCTATGATCGCCCTCTTCTTGATTTTGATGCTGCATCAAAATGCAGTAAAAAGTCCACTGTTAAATGAGAATATTAAAAGACCCAAACTTAGTAGCCTTTTAGATCTGAAAAAGATGAAAATATCTAGCACTTTCTTTCTTTGGAAGATGAAGGAGAATATAACTGATTGATTATTGTTGAAATCTGTAAATGAAAACAATGAAATACTTGCATCAAAATGCAGCAAGTGCATTGGAGGTACCTCTTTACTATGGGAAAAACATGAAGAAGGAAGTGGTGAGAAGTTCTCTCTTAAAGCATATCATGATATGTTCTTTCAGCAGATGGTACCAAGGTCAAACTATCACATAGGTTACCATGTTGGGTAGGGAAATTGGATAGTTGATGAACTTACACTCTTTCAAAGGAAACCCAGAGTTAATCCCCCAAAGATTCTCAGCATATAGTTCTTTGATGTCAGTGTCTTGTCCCTTGAATTTTATTGAGCAGACACGAAGTTGGCTCCACAAAAGAGGACAATTGATTTGGAAAGGGGAAAAATTGTAAAAAAGAGAGAAAACCAAATTGCCAAAGGAACTTAGAACTAGCACCGCCCAACGGATCCAGGTAAAAAAGGAAAAGACCTTGTAGGAATTGAAAGGACTTCGGTCAGGTAGTGCTAAACAGAAGATGTTCTGGCCTTGTAGAGTACTGTTGGAAGACCATCTACAGAAGTGTTTTATGTTCATAAGTTGGGCAAAGCTAAGAGGTTTTGCGTAGTTACAAAGAAAAAAAACTCAGCAGCTGTCAGAACCATCCTGGAGTGAGAGTTATTGCTGTTTGGCAGGGGCTGTTATTGTTGTTATTCTGAATTCAAACTGGGTTGGAAAGTGGAGGATTGAGAGACAATTCCCTTGGGAAGGTTGCGGGCCTTAGGTATGGGCTCCAGAAATCTCCCAATTCTCCAAATAATCACCTTCAACGTGGAAATGAAAAATGATGACACGCTGGAGAAGACAGGGAGCAACCACCCATTTCAAATATCAAAAGATTTATAATCAAAGCATCCTTCTTTGGGGACAGAACAAGATGGAGGGAGGCGGGGTTTTGAGTTTCCTATGAATTGTTCTAACCTTCTCAAATTCTTCTCATGTTCTTCTCACCGAAGCGTTTCAAGCACCAGATTCTTTTAGAATGGCCAAAAATATATTGGAAAAATTTGGGTAAGGTGGGAACAGCTGACTTGAACTCAAAATCGAGTTTTTGACGTGCATAAATTCAAAATGTTTTGCCAACCATGATGAATGAGTATTCAAACATATATGTACTGGATAATGTAGCTAGGTGTGTGACAGACTGTCTTCAGGACTCCAGAAGATGATTGGGAGGTTCAAACAATGAATATTATTGAGCTTCTCTGTAACAAAGAATTCATTTTAGATCTGCTTCAAGGGACGTCTATAGAGATTCTCAGTCATCCAGGTCATAGTTTTTCCAAAGGTGCTTTTAAAAGAGGCAAATGGACTTCCTTTGTTTTTTCTTGAAGGCGTTTCGCTTCTCATCTAAGGAGCATCTTCAGTTCTTTTATTTCAAGGGATCATCAAGGATTGACCACAAAGAAAAATACATTGCTATCATCACAGTGTCGACCGTCATCTTTACAGAGTTCGTAGAATTATAAGAGAATTGACCCATTTTTGCCATCATTGGTAGCGATGCATAAGTAGCCAGTTCTTGTGGTTGAAAACAGCAACAACGAAAATCCACATTTTCTATACTGAATCCTGTATATGGCTGATTGTCTTATGTTTCCTATCAGTTGTTGCCATGTACAAAATTGATTCAAATTCAGTTGCTGGTTGTTAAGTTTGTTATTGCAAAACTCTGGAAAATTAAAATTCATTTCCCACCAGGCTGATGGCCTTTGAAAATGTCACTTTGTCATCTGTCATAGCTGTGGCTAAAAAACTGACATAGAAATGAGCTTTGAAAAATTTATAACAGAGGGCATTTTCTTCCAATCTGGTCCCTATTAATTAGTTGCATTAAAAATATTTTTCCTAATAGATTATCTGTGTCTAAACAAGTGTCATCCCGGACAGAAATATTGAGTACAGATGTTTATTTATGTTTGCTCTTGTCTTGAATTAAAAGGAATTTTTATTCTTCCTTCCTTTCCTTTAGTGGTTTCTGGTTTTGACATTGGCTTACTTATCTTGAGTGGAAAATATATGGGGAATGTTGGGATTTGGGCGTTCACTAAGTTTAGTCTTGCAAATATTTCATTATCAAAGTAGGTGGCACATGGCAGTGGGGTCATTTGGCTTTTTGTATGGGGCACTTTGACCTACCGGTCTTGATCGGAATAGTTATAGTGCCTGCGTGCCTGTTACTGGCTCAGTTGGCTGCATTGTTTCATCTTAGATTGTTGTGTTGAGTTTCCCTCCCCACCTTATATACGTGTTGACTGTTGGGTGTGGGATAAGAAAGATGTGCCTCGGGCTATTTTCTTCCCTCTTTGGCTTATCTTTATTTGAAGTAATTTATAAGCAGGGTCCATAGCAAAGGCCATTTGTTAATCAAACGTTTGTGAGGAGAAAATTCAGCCTAGTGAACGCTACGTTCCTAATGTTAGTTAGCTTTTGAATTCTGCAATTCAAAAGATAGATAACCAATATATGCTTTCAAAATCGTCACCTGGGATTCTTGCACCATTTCTGAGACTTCATTAGTGATGCACTAAATGGGAATATTTATAAGCTTAATTTAGGCCACCTGGGGATTCTTGAGCAATTGTACACAACTGTTTCAAATTACTTCCATCTGTCAAACTATTTTTCTCCATTTTGACAGTTGGGTTTTTTTTATGGGTGTTGCTTAGAATGTTTCTTTTTGTCTTTATTTCTAACTCTTCCAGACCATAATATCCTGGCAGTTTACAGTGCAAAAACAATAAAACACAGTAAGAACAAATAAAGCAATTGAAACGAGTTAAGGTTAATCCCCATAGGTTCCCAATCCCAATGGCTATCTCTGTATCTCTGCAATGGTACCAATCTAAATAGCTAACTGGAATAGAAAACTCATCTATATCTTATTTTTATCCTGTACTTTGTCTGAACTCAAAAAACTAAGGTGGCTGCCTAGAAAATGGCCGCCGCCTGGCCTGATAGTGCCCTGTCCCTTTAAGGCAGGGGTGGGCAACTATGGCCCCTTTATGAATTGTAGACTTCAACTCCAAGAATTCCTGAGCCAGCATGGTCCACAGATCATAAAGGGACCACAGTTGTCCACTGTTCAAGACCTCTCCCTAGCCAGCACAACAACTGGTAGCTACAAAAGCTGAACAGAGAGACAACTAGCAGTGATGGAGTGGCATTGGTGTCAGAGGGAGAGGGAGATGGAAAGTGATTTGTGGTAATTTATTGAAATAAAGCCTGAAGCATCCTTTGGCTAATAGAAACAGGTACTGTTCTCAAGCTGTAGAACTCAAAAGGAGAAGTGGTAGAGGAGCAGTTATTAAGAGCCATAGTAGAACTGGGGAAGAATAGTCAGGAGTAAGTATTAGTCTTTGAATGCTTGTGTGGTGTTGCCTAGAAACCTATGTGGTTGTGTTGGCCCTCTTGCATTTTGGAGTCCACTCACCTGGGTATACAGAAAAGAATCTGTGATAGGCTCATACCTCATTAGCATGGGAGGGATAGGAAACTATGAGAAAAAGCAGGCCTAGAGTGGTAAGGTTAATCCTAGCCATTTTGGCTTTTTGGAGAACATTCAAAATGTGTGGGGGTTTTTCCATCAGGCCTTGGCATCCCTTGGAAGCAGAGAGCTTGTGCATTGGCTGCACCATGTATAATATCTTAACTCTCTTGCAATGTTGTTTTTCTTTATTGTAATTATTTGCTGCCATTGGCTTTTATGTTCAGTTTTAATAGTTCACCTTATTGTACATCAACAAGAGCCACCTTGTATGAGGTGGGTGGCCATTTAGATTAGATAGATTAGATTTGATTAGTTGAGATCAGATGACACTAGATTAGATGGATAAAAATCCATCTGAAAAGAAGATACACATAAATTACTCTTCCTACTGCCATTGCTCAGGAACCTACACAGAAGTATGGATGAAGCCACCAGGAGCCAAGTTTGACTTTACCATAGTTATCGAAGTAAAATGGGCTATGGGATGGTGTTTACAAAGGATTATGACCTTGTTCCCAAAAGAAGGGAAATGAGGAAGAAAATGAAGTGCTGATGTTTAAGAGTTCAGATTCTGCATTTTCGCTTTTCCACTGTATGCTCTCATATTCATCAGTCAATGTTCCGGAGCTACTGAGCATCTTCAGTATTCATCTTAAATATTTAGACCTTCCCACTCCAGAAGATCCTCAACCCAAATCATAATCAGAAACTCTTTGGTTCCTCAAAGTGAAAGTTAACTGACTGGTCTTACAAGTATAGGAAAAGCAGGCAGAGCCTGAGGGGTGGTGCTAAGCAAGTCATCAGCCTAGAATCATTACATTCCCACAAATGGACTAAGTCCAACCCCTCTTGAATTCTGTTGTCTCTTATCTACACATTTAGTGCTGATCATTACGTGACTAGATTACTGTCTATAAATAAATTAGCTTAACTGGAACTTAATGTGTAGTCCTGATCCTTCGTGCCTGACAAGAAGTCTTGCTAAATCAGCAGAGAACTTCAAGGAACACAGCCAGTAGGCTGTCATCATATGAAGCTTATTTATATCTTTTGATAAAGATTGTATAGCTCTGTATCATCTCCTATGATGGCAAGGAGAACAAACCTGAACACTTGATTATTTAGAAATTGTTTATACTACACCAACTAGTGAATTGGTTTTGAGGGTTTAGCAACATATTTTCCTTCCTTTCTTTTAACCAGATGTACACAAATGGAATTTGGAAATTGACTGTAAGCATGCGGCATACAAATATGATAAACACAGAACATGTGTTGAAACCCCAGCTTTACAAACAAAAGAAAACAAAACAAAAACAATGGACTTATTTTTTTCAAATGCTGATTTCAAGACTCTACAGACTGTTCTGGTTAATGGATTTTCTTAGATGGCATAAGCTTTATAAGCTGCAGCAAACGATCCGATGGGTGGAGTTGCTGAAGCAATTTTGGATTTAAATTGGACTGAGGAGGGGGGGAATGGAGGGGGAAACTGGTTGGTTGTGCGTATGCAGGTTATACGTGAGACAAATTTTAAGTATCGTATCAATTATAATATGTTAAAAACCTATTGTGTTTGTTGAGGCTTCTGGAAAGTCTGAACTTTTTCAGCAGTCTCTCATTCAACTGTGCTGTTAAAGTTAAATTCATAGGGTTGGAAGGGGCCTCTTGTGTCTTCTAGTCCAAACCTCTCCTCAAGACAGGAGTCTTATACCATCCCAGTTAAATGGTTGTCCAGTCTATTTTTGAAAACCTCCATCATTGGAACACCCACAACCCCAGGAGGCAAGCTATTCCATTGATTGATTGTCCCCACTGACAGGAAATCTCTTCTTACTTCTAGTTGGATTTCTTTTTAATAAACGTCCACCCATTACTTCTTGTCTTGCCCTCTGGTACTTTGGAGAATAAACTGATCCCCTCTTCTGACAGCTCTTCAAGTACTGGAAGACAGTTATCATGTCCCCACAACCTTCTCTTTGATTGGCTAGCCCAGGGGTCCCCAAACTTAGCAACTTTAAGACTTGTGGACTACAACTCTCAAAATTCCTCAGCCAGCTATGAGGTATTCTGGGAGCTGAAGTCCACAAGTCTTAAAGTTGCCAAGTTTGGGGACCCCTGGGCTAGACACATCTAGCTCCCTCAACTGTAACGTTCATTGCACGATTTAGTCTCCAGACTCTTTCTCATCTTTGTTTGCTCTTCTCTGCCCACTTTCCAGGAACAGGGTTTCCTTCCTCCAAAATGGCTGCTTTGAGATCTGTAATGGGACTGTCCTGGCAGGTTGTAGTGCTGTGATATTGACTTGGCTTTTGTTTAGACTCTTTTTAATTTTGGGCTACCATGGACTAAAACAGCTCTCCTCTTACAATGTCTACATCTCCTTCTAAGCATTCTCAGGTACATTGGTGAGGTCCTGCTAGGTTCAACAGTGAATGGAATACCTCCACAGGCAGCAAAGGATGCAAAATGACCGTCTCTGGGGCAAACGTCCTGCAGTGCGGGCCCTCCTGGCTCTTCTCCTTGGCACAAGATGTCTCGTCTTCATTCTGCACAATGTCACTGCTGTCGCTGTTATTCGTCTCATAGTCGGAGGTGGCCTGCGCGGGATCATCTAAAATGAAAACCCACCTGCCTGTTACTGCTGTTAGGACCCAACTGAGGACAAAATCTCTTTCCCTTGAACCAACCGAAGCAGATTCCCTGTCAGAGTTCCAGAAAAACCCAACTCCAATTAAAAACTCCAACAGGCATTTTCTCAAAGTTTCCTTTTATTAGAATAATTATACTGGCGCATCTGGGAAAACCTGAATCTGAGAGTTCCGGGTTTTCCCTTAGTAATTCAAAATTCAAAACCCAAGCCCTGCACCCATCAGTCCATCATATGGTCCAATCACCAACCGTCCCAACTTGGGACATCCCTCCAATCACTCCAACTCCAAATGTAGGAATAATATGACTTGACAGAAAAGAAGAATGCTATTATGTCTAACTACCAACACTCTAAAATCCAACCCTCCACTTTCCCAAGCACAGGAATGTGGCAGCATGGAAGCTTCTGATTCTAAGATGGCTTCCAGAGCTGACAAAAAGCAGAGTCCCATCCCATCCCAAGCTCGATCATCAGGTACAGCTACTTACCTGTCCTGTTCAAAGTGTGTGCGGCACCATCATTCCTATCCAGCGTTCCTTCTCTGGGGTCTGTTGGGCTGTATAGCCTTCCACAGCTGGAGAATAAAATGGTATGACAGAAATTGGGTCAAACGGTGGACAAGCAGCAAATGGATAGGCGGCAATCAATTATGAGCAGCAACTCATGTAACTGCACATTCCTTTTCCTGATTCCTACATGCAAACAGATTGCTTGATTAATGCTCATTCAATTAGCAGAGCTGGGTCCATGCATATATTTCTTTCCATAACTGGGGGAAAGGCCGGTCATTCTACACACCCATAAATCTGTTCTCATGTCCTCATTAGCCCGCATTGTTTTTCAAAAGAAATATGTGGAAAACCACATCGTTTCTTTTTCGCACACATAATTTCCCTAACATCTGGATTTTGTACCCATTTACGGTATCTCTGTTGGCAAACAATCCTGTTCAATATACACACCCGTGTGAGGCTCTTCCCAATGCACACAGTTTTTGAATGCTACTTTTAGATTAATAGTATTGCAAAACTGAGAATCTTCATGAACCAAAGGATAATTGTTCCAATCTGCCTCTTTGGAGTGAATTAAATTAGATTACTTCAAAACATGGAGCAAATGGTTTTTTTTTTTTCTTCCTAATCCTGGTATGCAACACATAATTGATACATAACAGAGGTGGAAAACAGTTTTACAATTAGGGGACCACCACACTTTAAAAACAAAATCACTTGGCTTCCAGGGATTGTAGACGATATGGTAGTAATAAAAAAAAAGCAGTTTATATACTCTCACACCCACACACAAATGCATGGAGCTGTTGATGGAGAGGCAAGGAAAAAGAAAGAAAGAGTAAAAAGCAAAGGTGAGAGACAAAATTGTTCTAGAAGTGAAAAATAAGTCCTTGAATCACAAAGAATAGTTTCATTATGAAACCCACCAGCAGGAAAACAGTCAACACTATTTCTTGTGGACTCAACATAAGACTCATTTGATTACACTAGTACAGGGGTCGGCAACTTTAAGCATTCAAAGAGGCACAAAGATCCTAACAAGAAGTCCCTGTTCAATTCTGGAGCCAACCAGAAGTCCGGTTCCCCCACCACAGAGTTTCCTCCTAGCACATCATCCCTTTTCCTTTCTCTGTCCTAACTGAAAGTCCTATCAATTGTGGAGCCAACTAGTCACAGGGAGCCGCAGCAGAGGGATGAAAGAGCCACATGCGGCTCCAGAGCTGCAGGTTGCTGACCCGTGCACTAGTACATATATTAACTAGCTACGGGTAGTCCTCGACATATGACCACAATTGAGCCCAAAACTTCTGTTGGTATATGAGACAGTTGTACAATGAGCTTTGCCCATTTTACGACTTTTCTTGCCACAGTTGTTAAAGTGAATCACTGCAGTTGTAACATGGTTGTTAAAGTGAATCTGGCTTCCCCATTGATTTTCTTGATCAGAAGATCACCACAGGTGATCATAAGATTCCAGGATATTATAACCATCGTGCATATGAGCAAGTTGCCAAATATCCACATTTTGATCATGTGACTATCAAGGATGCTTGCAACGGCCGTGTGATAAGTAGACAGAAGTCATTTTTTTCAGTGCTGTTGTAACTTTGAACAGTCACTAAACAAACATTGGTAAATTGAGGACTGCCTCCCTATCTGTATGCCTGTAATCCACGTGCATGCAAAGCTGTTTTAAAAATATCATTAAGGTGCTATTAGACTTGTTCTGTTTTGTTCTTTAAGCCTAAGCTGAACAATTCTTATTTTTTTTTACACCTTGTGCCTACCAAATGTTAGTATCTATAGCTGGGAGAGGGGAGGTGTCAGACCCTGCCAAAAAAAACAGGATTAGAGACTCTAAGCAACCTATAATTTATATTGTTCACTCTGATAAATTCATAAATTCAATGTCCAAATGAAACCTTCAGGTTTTGCAGGCATATAAACAGTGGCCAACGTTTATCTCAGCAGGAATCCCTAGAAAGTGAGCAACAATGCCTTCAGCCAGTTTTCACAGCACTATCAGGCAGATCAGAGTGGGAAAGGATTTCTAATTTAATGTCATAACCTGGCCTCAAGCTCCTATTTTCCTACAAAAGCCACTTTCTGATGATCATCAAATGCTCCTTGCATGGCGAAAGTTTATTTTATTTTATTTAGTTTAGTTTGTCAAGCGTATATGAGAAAACAAGTATAAGTATGAACATAACATAAACATAAGTTTAAACAGGTATAAATTAGGGGGCGTGCATAAGTAGGGGGCGTGCATAAGCGCACCAACGTGCCCACTGTTCCTGCCCTATTGTTTCTTCTATTTTTTTAATTTTTCTTATATGTATCCATGTATTCATAACTATGTTTTTACTTATACCTATTATCTTGTAAGCATTTGACAAAAAATAAAAATAAATAAATATATACATAATAAATGAGTACGAATAAATGGGAAGAGTAGGACAGGGACGGTAGGCACGCTGGTGCGCTTATGCACGCCCCCTTACAGATCTCTTAGGAATGGAGTGAGGTCCATGGTAGACAGTTTAAGGTTAAAGTTTTGGGGGTTTGAGGATGGAACAACAGAGTCAGGTAGTGAGTTCCAGGCACTGACCACTCTGTTGCTGAAATCGTATTTTCTGCAATCGGGTTTGGAGGGGTTTACTTTGAGTTTGTATCTATTGTTTGCCTGTGTCTTATTGCGGTTGAAGCTGAAGTAGTCATTGACAGGTAGGACGTTGTAGCAGACAATTTTGTGTACTAAGCTGAGGTCAGACTGTAGGCAGCATAGTTCTCCAAACTACTCAAAATTTCCACTACCGGTTCTCTAGAACTGGTCAGAACCTGCTGAACACCACCTCTAGTTTCACCATGTAACAACTGAGTCAGGTAGTAGAGTAAAACAGGTTAAGGGTCAGGTAGGGTCAACAACATAAAAGGGAAGAAACAGTGACTTTAAAAAGGGATGGCAACCTTTTGGCATCCAAGAAGTCAGAGGTTTTATTTTGCTGGCTATGGTATTTACGTATTTATAAATTGGCTTCTTAGAGCCTCAACAGGCTGTAGCAATATCACTGGAGCGGGATTTCAGATTTTTGGGGGTTGGCGGGGGTTCAGCTGAGGCCGGAGATCGTTACGTTCTTATTTTGCCAAGTGCATATTCAAAAAATGAAAATACAGGCTGCCAAATGTGCGATTTGAGCCCACAGGACAGCAACCTGATCTAAGAAGGCTCTGAAGGAATGGGAGGGAGCAGGCCAGATCAGCTTTGGTTTTTGAAAACTTCAAGAATTACAAAATGTGGTGCAAGAGAGACACTCCAGGATCTCAATTCTCCGATTAATAAAATGGTCTGTAAAACCAATTCCAAGTGTTAGTATTGGTTGGCTCGCTCACATCTGAATTGTCCCCTGGAAACTCTCTTCTGTGAGTTCATCATTTAAATTCATTGTATCTTAAGTGCTCAGCATATTATAAGATGTCACAGCTCTGACCTACTTTCCCATCGGACTTACACAAGGGGGGCAGGGGGGAATGGACCTGGGTGAATTTCGCACTTCATGCAACTTGCTTGGGAGAGAGAGAAACAGAAATAGTCCTCAATTTATGACGATTTAATGACAGTGTGAGGGCAGCCTCACACTTGTAAGTGATGAGCTTGGCACCACCCTGAGAGACACACAAACACAATGCAGGTGTACTTGGCAACCAGCTTACATTTATGAAGGTTACAGCGTGTCAGTGTTTGCAGCGTGACTACTGTTGTGAGACAACCCAGGAGCAAAACATAACATACAGAGGCTTTGTCTTTTAACAGTGGTTTATATACAAGACAGCTATATATATACATATACATGGTAGGCAAATATCTGGCGAGCAATCAATCTTCTTTACTTTGCATGGAGAATTACAATGGAGACAGAACACAAGGAGAGAGAGGTATGCCCTCTCATGGTCTCATATATATAGACAGCTTCTTAAAGTGGTAAAACCCTGTGGGACCCATCCTCAGTCTTAAAGTGGCAATAACCATGCTGATTCATCCTCATTGCATCAGCCTTACAGCAGTTTTACAACAGTTGGTCAGCTCTTAAATCTTCAATACCTTAACAATTATGTGATTGGTCTTGTGGTCACAATTTGTAATCTTCTTTACTGGTTTCCAACAAACAAACTGGAGAAGCCAAATTCGCTTAATGACCGTGTGATTTACTAAAAGACCTTAGTAGTTCACTTAATGACTGCAGTAAAAAATGGTCGTAAAATTGACTCCGGTCATGAGATGACTCGCTTTATGACTTTATGGATTTTTCCACTAAAAGAAACTCTGGTCCCAATTGTAGTCGTAAGTCAAGGACTACAGGTAGTCTTCAACTTATGACCACAAATGAGCCCCAAATATATGTTGCTAAGTGAGAAATTTGCTAGGTGAATTTTGCCCCATTTTACAACTTTTCTTGCCCCATTTGTTAAGTGAATCACTGCAGTTGTTAAATGAGTAACACGGTTGTGAAGTGAATCTGACTTTGACGTTGACCTCATTTGACTTTGCTTGTCAGAATGAAACAAAAGTGAATCACATGACCCCAGGACACTGCGACCGTCATAAATACGAGTCAATTGCCATGTGTTCTGTTTTTTGATCACTTCACCATGGGGATGCTGCAATGATTGTAAGTGTGAAAAACGGTCATAAGTTGCTTTTTTCAGTGCCATTGCAACTTTGTATGGTCACTAAGCAAAGTGTTGTAAGTCTAGGACTAACTGTCCTGGTAGCCCTTCAATGCTCCCTTAGAAGCTGAGAAGGTAGAATTCAAATCTGGATCTACCTAAACGAGAGCAAATAATTTGTTGCTTGGCTTGGTTGTCCTTCCTAATGCTAGCAGTAATTTAGTTCCAAGAAACCAAAATGCAGAATACAATTTGGTTCAGATGGCTAAGAATTTGATTCAGGAGGACAGCCAAGATGACTTAGAGTCATACTGCAATTTCCCAAACAATGGCACATAACACAATCCAGGTTTTGGGTACAAATCGCTTATTACAATAGGAAACATGCCAGATTATGCAGAGATTCTGAGCCTTAGCTATGAAAGCCATCAGGGTGATTTTGGGCCAATCACCAAGAGATGGTGAGTTCTAGTCCTTCCTTAGAAATGAAATCAGCTGGGTTACTTTGGACCAATCACCAGAAGACAGTGAGTCCTAGTTCCGCCTTAGGCATGAAATAATCTGGTTTATTTTGGGCCAATCATCGGGAAACAGTGAATTCTAGTCCCGCCTTAGGCATGAAATCAGCTGGGTTACTTTGGGCCAATCACCGGGAGACAGTGAGTCCTAGTCCTGCCTTAGGCATGAAATCAGCTGGATTCTTTGGGCCAATCACCGGGAGACAGTGAGTCCTAGTCCCGCCTTAGAAATGAAATCAGCTGGGTGACTTTGGGCCAATCCCCAGGAGACAGTTAGTCCTAGTCCCGCCTTAGAAATGAAATCAGCTGGGTGACTTTCCGCCAGTCACCCTCTCTCAGCCAGACCCACCTCACAGGGTTGTTATTGCAAGGAAAATAAGACAAGAAAGGCATGTTGGAAAATAAGACGAGAAAGGTATGTTGGATGTTTTTGCCGCCTTGAGTTATTTGTAAACATAATAGAGGATATAAACACATTAATAATTATTCCTATCATATCAGATCAACCTATTCTTCCTCTAATTCAGAGATCCCCGAACTTGGCAACTTTAAGACTTGTGGACTTCAGCTCCCAGAATTCTCCAGCCAGCTGGCTGGAGAATTCTGGGAGTTGAACTCCACAAGTCTTAAAGTTGCTAAATTTGGGGATATCTGCTCTAATCCAAGGATCTCATGCTTCAAAAAGGAAATATTTCACATAACTGATGACCGAAAGACACTATTAAAACAGAGAAGTGATTTGGAATTCATTTGTCCCCAGACAGAGGGCAGCATAATATGCTATTAGGTGTTCATGGATTAAAGCATTCAGTTCTTTTTCACCACGCAAAAGGATTAGTGGATAATTATACCACTTCACCACTTGGTTTATTAATTAGGCTGATGTCCTTTCTTTTTTTCAACTCCTCTCTGAACTTGAGAAGTGAGCTAGGATTCTTTGGCATGACAAGGAACTAGATTCTTTAGCGTGAAAAACATACTGTAAATTCCTTCCTTCAATCCCAAATTTAATTTTCACAGGGAAGCAATACAGCTCGGTTTGGAAGGCCTCCCACTGGAGCCCTTACAGGGACTTTGAACCCGGGAACTATCAAAACTGACAGTGCCCAACAATTGATCAACGTTTTTTTTTTTTCAAATACTTTGTTTTATTGGTTTGTCTGTTGACCTTGTTTTTCCTTGGATCTCAGCCTTCCACACATACCAAACTCAAGAAATAAAGGACATGACCTAAATCAATTTGATTGGGAAATGAGATGATTATCTGGAAGGATCACCTGACTGAATCCATTCCACCACATATTTCATTTCCACAAAGTCATTTAGGGGAAATGAAGACAAGATGTGAGCTATCTTGAAGCACTGTGCATCTGCCAAGAACAATTCCAAGTGTCTGAACTCAACTATCACTTACTTATTCTTTCAGCAGCTTCCTGCAATGATTTACATGCCACACCTTTATTTTCCGCACTTCTGAGAAATAAGAAGAATTCAGAAATCATCAGGGGCCACCAAAATGCCACCTGCTAAAAGAGCTCAGTTTACACTCCTTTCATGGAGCCTCCAAAAGCTTGAATAGATGCTCAGGGACCTTCAGAAGTGGTTAAAGATATAGTATTTTTAGAGCCGGGATGGGCAATTAATTTTCCCAAGGAGCAAAGGAAAAAACTGGTCCTGTTGTGGAGAACCAACCAATAGAGCTGTGAAGCTGCATAGACACACACACACACACACACACACACACACACACAAATTCAAAATAAAAGCAACCCACGCTGGCTGGACAGGGACAGGCAAAGAGCTGGAAGTAAAATGCTCAGGTCTCTTTTACAATGACTGGACAGCAGTAACTTGTATTTACAAAATAAAAAATAAATAAATAAAATAAAAAAATATAAATTAAAATTAAATTAAATAAAAAATATATAAAATAATAAAATAGAGTAAAAATAAATAAAAATGAAAAAATGAAATGAAATGAAATAAAATGGGAAATGCTGGTCTCAGACTGAGGAAAGTGACACACCGATGCTGCGAATCACAGCAGCTGACTCACACTGGAGCAATCACTGTTCCTATCATTCTTTTTCACTGTTCTCTACAACTACTGGCAGCTACTGATGGACGAGAATTAAAGTTGAGCGCATTTGGAAAGATTAGCTTCCTGCTTCCTAAGGAGAGCAGAATATATCTCCCCCCCTCTCCCCAAATTAATATTGGAAGACACTGTTCTCATCCAGCTGTTAATAGCTAGTTTCTACTGCTGGTTTTTATTTGCTATGAACCTGTCTTAACTGCCTTTAAAACCAATTATTCTTGGGTCTCGGGCATAGGTTAGTCCCATCGTGTGCACTTCAAGTTGTTAATTAAATCAAATGTAGAATCTCCTGCAGCTGAACCATATGTTTTGTCCACATGGAGAGCCAGCTGGATGTGGTGAGCCAGCTGTCCTGGAAACCAGGCGACTGAGTTCTAGGTCTTGCTTAAACATGAAAGCCAGCTGGCTGACTTTGGGCCAGCCACTTGTTTTCAGTCCAACCCACCTTTGAAGGGTGGTTGTTGTGGGGAAAGGGGTAGGAATATTAGGTAGGTTTGCCACCTTGAGTTATATATAAAAAGACATGATGTTGATGATGATGATGATGATGATGATGATGATGATGATGATGATGATGATGATGATATTCTTTCCCACTGGCCTTCCCCAATTTGACAGTGTAGAAGACATTGGATTTCAAATCCTGGAATGTCAGAACGATTTGGACATCTAGTTAGCTGAAAGCCAGTTTGAGCTAGTGATTAAGGCACCTGGCTAGAAACTGTGAGATGGTGAGTTCTAGTCCTGCTGAGATGACTTGGGGCATGGCACAAAGGCAACACAGCCAGATAATCAACAAGAGTCCCTTTATTAGCTGCAACTTTGCCCCCAATGTCCAGGTTACCTTCTGGCTGGAGAAAAACTGTCCCAGGAACAGCCTTTGACTATAACAAATCCAAGTCCAAAATATGGTCAACACAAACTGTAATTATAAGTCCACTCAAGCCAAAATGAGGTAATTAGTTTGGCAGGGCAGAAGTAAGAATTCCAGACATGCAGGCACAGCAAAACTTACATGGTTGGGAAGATGCCAGGAACACAGATAAGCCATGACAATACAGGATAAAGTCACGTTTGCTCTCAGCAGCTGCCACAGTCAGCATTCAGTTCTTATAAACTTTCATTCCCAGGTGTGGCTAATGAAGGAAATCAGAGCCCTTTCCTTCCCTGTAAGCCATGCAACCCACGTTGCTCTCTTCTCTGTTCCTCCCTACTGCCCAAGGATGAAGAGGGGGTGGGCCTGGGTTTTCATCTGAACTCCCTCTCCCTTGTTCTATCTCTCCCCTGCTCTGCCCAGCCGTACTTTGCTCTTCCCCAGTTTTCCCCAGTTTCCTCCACAGCCAACAGAGCCACACTCCCACTCCCTGTCAGCTGTTTGTCTTCCTCCTTGGATTCAGACTCCAACAAGGGCATGACACCTGCCTTAGGCATGAAAGCTGGCTGGATGACTTTGTGCCAGTCATCAGGAGACTGTGAGTTCTAGTCCTGTCTTAGGCATGAAACCCAACTGGTTGACTTTGGGTCAATCACTACGAGACTGTGAGTTCTAGTCCACGCTTAGACATGAAAGCCAGCTGGGCCAGTCACTCTCTCTCTCAGCCCAATCCACCTCACAGGATTGTTGTAGAGGCATGATACAATAAATAAAATAAATTCAATATTTGTGGAGGGGCCCAGGTTAGGGAAGACTTGTCCAAGGCACTGGATATTGATGTGCTCTACTGAAGAAAGCTCAGAGATCAGGAGAGAAATACGAGGAAGGAAGGAAAATATAAGAAGCTCCAACAAATAGTGAAGGATTGGCTTACCTTCTACAAATGACAGAGGTGCCTTCCACAGGCTCTGATAGGTTAGGGGCACTCTGAGTGCAACCTAAGAGCTTATGAGGCTTGATGGCTTGGGTAGTGGCCATGACTGTCGACTCTGGAAATTGTTCTCCGGAGGTTCTGCGGATGGGACTGTTGGCTGGTGTACCCTGGACAGGTGAATGGCTTGGGGAGACAAGAGGTGAAATATTTGGGGAGATACCTGTGGAATGGGAAAACAGGATTACTTTTCAAATGGTCAGGTATATATATATCAGGTATATATATATCAACTCTGTGAAGCCAACCCTCTACAAATAGTCCTCAACTTACCACAACTGGAACCAGAATTTTGCTTACTAAACAAAGTGGTTGTTAAATCTCATACAATTTTACAACTTTTTCTTTTTTTGCAATATCAGTTAAGTTAAGTGAATCCCCCTGTTGTTGACTTTGCTTGTAAGAAGCCAGCTGGGAAGATCCCAAATGATGATCATGGGACCCCAGCATGCTGCAACCAACCATCTTAAATATATGCAGGTTGCAGAGGTGGTATTCAGCAGGTTCTGACCAGTTCTGGAGAACCAGTAGCGGAAATTTTGAGTAGTTCAGAGAACTGGCAATTACCACTTCTGACTGGCCCTGCCCCCATCTATTCTCTGCCTCCTGGGTCCCAGCTGATGGGCTGGGTCCTTTTTGGTTGCCCTGAATAGGAGAACAGAGCTGGAAAGCAGGTTAGTGGGGTGGGGAAGGAATGGGGATTTTGCAGTATCCTTCCCCTGTCATGCCCACCAAGCCACGCCTACCAAGCTACATCACGGCTACCAAGCCATGCCCACAGAACCGGTAGTAAAAAAAAATTTAATCCCACCACTGTCAGGTTGCCAAGGACCTGAATTCTGATCATGTGACCATAAGGAAGACTGCAGTGGGGATGCTCCAATGGTTGTAAGTGGGAGGCCGAGCTGTTTTTCAGTGCCATTGTAAACTTCAATGACTGGTTCTCCTACGTATGACCACTGCAACATCCCCCACAGTCACATGATCAAAATTTGGATGCTTGACAACTGGAATATATCTGAGATGGTTTCAGTGTCCTGGGGACTTTCCCAACTGGCTCCCAAGAAAGCAAAGTCAATGGGGGAAGCCAGGTTTGCTTAATGACTGCATGAGTCATTTGGCAACTGCAGTGATTCACTTAATAACCATGTCAAAAAAGGGTCAGGTGTGATTCATGAACCATCACCTTGCTTAGCAACAGAAATTCTGGTCCCAATTGTGGCCGTTAAGTCGAGGACTGTCTGTAATCCATTCCTTAGGTACCAAAGCTGACAGGGTGATTTGAATTAGTCACTCTTTCAGCCCTACAACTGGGAAGCTGAAAAACCAGTGCAGAAGGTTAAGCTACTAGAGCAAGGGTCTTCAAACTTGGCAAGTTTAAGACTTGTGGACTTCAACTTCCAGAATTCCTGAACTAACATGACTGGGAGAGGAATTCTGGGAGTTGAAGTCCACAAGTCTTAAAGCTGTCAAGTTTGAACAACCCTGTACTAGAGCCTCGGTGGCACAGTGGTCAGAGTGCAGTACTGCAGGCTACTTCTGCTGACAGCTGGCTGCTTGCAATTTGGCAGATCGAATCTCACCAGGCTCAAGGTTGACTCAGCTTTCCATCCTTCTGAGGTAGGTAAAATGAGGACCCAAATTGTTGGGGGCAATATGCTGATTCTGTGAAACTGCTTAGAGAGGGCTGTAAAGTACTATAAAGTGGTATATAAGTCTAAGTGCTATTGCTATTACTTAAATGAAGTTCAATTACAATGGATTGATTTGGGCTGATAACAAGAACAACATGTGCTATCAATTGCCTAAAAAGTAGCCCTTCTAGGTTAGAACTTTGCTTCCAAAGATCCTTCACCTGTGCTAAAAGATCCTGTGTTAATAACTGAAATAGTACAGGTAGTCCTCGATTTACAATGGTTTGTTTAGTGACCATTCAAAGTTACAAGGGCAATGAAAAAAGTGACTTACAACAGTTGTTCACAATTACGACCTTTCCAGGATCCCCATGAGCATGTGGCCAAAATTCAGCGCTTGGCGACTGACTCTTACTTATGACAGTTGCCGTGTCCCGGGAGTCATGCGATTCCCCTTTTGCAACCTTCTGACCAGCAAAGTCAATGGGGAAGCCGGATGCACTTAACAACTGTGTTACTAACTTATCAACTGCAATGATGATTCACTTAACAACTGTGGCAAGAAAAGTGGCAACAACAAAAATTTGGCGCTCCAATGTGGTCATAAGGAGAGGGCTACCTGCAGTCAGAAGTGGTATTCAGCAGGTTCTGACCAGTTCTGGAGAACCGGTAGCGGAAATTTTGAATAGTTCGGAGAACCGGCAAATACCGCCTCTGACTGGTCCCGCCCCCCATCTCTTCTCTACCTCCCGAGTCCCAGCTGATTGGCTGGGTCTTCTTTGGTTGCCCTGCCCAGGAGAACGGAGCTGGAAAGCAGGTTAGTGGGGTGGGGAGGGAATGGAGATTTGGCAGTATCCTTTCCCTGCCATGCCCACCAAGCCACGCCCACCGAACCAGTAGTAAAAAAATTTGAATCCCACCTCTGCCTGTAGTCCTATTGCATATCACCACTGTTTGGAAAAAAACAAGAAATATTCATCCAGGCTGCAAATATCATTTCATTAGAGAACCTTGAGAGACTTAACTTGAAATCCGTGTGCTATCTCTTTACTAATTGCAATAGTCTTGAATTCACAAAACTCAGAAGATAACTAGACAGCCTTAACTAGGGAGCCAGGTTGGTGTACTGGTTAAGGCACCAGGCTAGAAAGCCAGCCAGCTGGGTGACTTTGGGCCAGTCTCCCTCTCTCTCTCTCTCTCTCAGCCCAACCCACCTCACAGGGTTGTTGTTGTGGGGAAAATAGGAGGAGGAAGAGGTGTTGGAGATGTTCTCTGCCTTGAGTTATATGTAAAATGAAATCAATTACCACCTTGCCGGCTTGGCCGCTTTGAATTCAGATGGTTGGCAGCAGACAGTGCGTAGGAGGTTGAGAAAGATCGGCTTTTGGTGAGAGTCATCAGGAGAGGATTGTTCCATGAGTCAGAGCTGTGAAAATAAAAAAAAAGCAGCCCAATCCTTATTTTGTATGCTTCCTTAGAAAGAACAGAGGTCAGACTGATCTCTAGGAACTTGTAGACCTCATGTAGAGTCAATCAATTATTTACAGGGAGTTCACAAATTGCATACAAAGGTGATTTTGCCATCATTTCAATCTGAGATAGGCAAAGTTGGATGTTAGTGGAGAGGGAGGGGGGGAGATTATATCTACAATTCAATTAGACAAATTAAATCATGTGCAAGAATAATTTATTTACATGAACATCCTTCTAAGCATGGACAACTGTTCTCTACTTACTCAGCAGAACATTCAAAGAATTAACTCCCATAAAGCATCAGAGATGGAGTGCATTTGTTCAAAGCCTTCAGTACAACTTGATAATTGCAGTACTATACATGAACAATGTTATCACACAACTGTACCTTTCAACACAACCTTCTTGTTGGTAGCTCCTCCAACTATAAACTGGTTCGCAAACAATAATGAACCTTAGGTTCACCAAGACCGGAATGTAAGCCGTCAGAAAACTGAACTTTACTGCCTTAGTAGAGGTAGTAGATTGACAGGAAAGAGCAGAGATTCCCAGGAGTTACTTGTATAAGAGAGTAAGGAAAATGACTTTGAGTCATTCTCTAGGCCAGGGATGGGGAACTATGACCCTTTTATGATTTGTGGACTTCAAATCCCAGAATCCCATGCTGGCTCAGGAATTCTGGGAGTTGAAGTCCACAAATCATTAAGGGCCATAGTTTCCTCAACCCGGATCTAGGAAAAGGGGGAAGAAACTTTTTTTTTAAATTCTGATGAACAAGATGACATGGAAAATTGGCTCAGGTACATGCTACCCCAATTTGTTGAAGTATCAGAAGAAAGAGAAAGTCCCGCATTGACTTTCAAGATTCTTTCAAGTCTCAGTAAAAGTGCAGTTGATGGACTTCCAGTTTGTAAGGCTTCAGAGGTGGCAGGAATCCGCGATCATGCACAGTTTCTGCTGCACTCGCCGCTGGAGTGCCCTCGATCCAGTCAGATTTGGGGGTTATAGTTACCCCGTAGAGGTACCTGAAGACAGGGGAGATCCAGCAGGGGTCCGGGGAGGATCGCAACCCCCCTCCTCAGCTGGCTAAACTCCCTTTTCTGAAGGCGGTGGAGCAGCAGTCAGCAATGGCCGCCACAAAGAAGCTTTCATCTGGATAAGAATGTGCAGGAGGAAGCTGAGAAGTGAAAGTTTTTGGCTGACTGAGATAACA
Organism: Pseudonaja textilis; assembly: GCF_900518735.1. The sequence goes on from NW_020769308.1 coordinate 4,102,695, forward strand.
AGAAGCATTTAAATACCCTTGAACTTAAATTTCATTAAAGATACATCGCTCCCAAAGACCTGGAAAAAGTGGCGATTGAAAATAAAACGGGAAAGTTTGTTTTTTCTCACTCCCCTTCCTTATGGTGATAGCAGATGAGCAAGAAATCAGAAAAAACCATTTTGGCATCAGCAGGTAATTAAATTTGAAAATTAAAGCCAAGGGGGACAATAAAGATTTCTGAACATTGGAAAAGAAAAAAAACTTTCTTTGCTATAAGTGGGAAGGGAGAGGAAAATAATTAATATTAAGATTTTGCTGGAGGAGGCTGCTTGGAATTTATAAGACTAGAGCAAAATTGTAACAAGACTTCTAAAAGATACATTTTAATTGGAATTTTGCAATTGAACTGTAACCCCAGGAAGAGAAAGTATAAAAAAGAAGAAAGTGCTAAATGAAACAGTCTGTGTGTATTTGGATTGCCCGGTGACTTTGGGACTTTTGGAAATTATTATTTGAAAGACTAAAAACATTTGGGTTGTTTTTAATTTTTTTTCACAATGGCATTATTGTTGATGAACTGAAAATGGAATTTAAAAAGCTAAAAGAAGAGGAACAAGAAGGGAAAGGCTCTTTTGGATCTGTTTTCCATTTCCTAGAAATGGCGATTTCTACCTATCAGAAACTACGAGAACAAGAAAATTGGGATGAAGAAGAAGCCATCTTTAATGAACAAGCAACTTTAGCTGGGGAAGAAAAGGGAAAGAAGGGAAAGAGAATGGAGAATTTAAGACTTAAAAAAACAACCAAAAAAAGGAAAAATAAGGTGAAAAATCGATACAATGTTAGAAAGCAACAGAAAAGAGGAATACAGAAGAGGGTGGAGATTAAGAGGGTGGAGATCAAGAGACAAGGGGGTAAAAAGGTTAGATTGGAGAAGAAAAGAAGAGAAAAAGGGAAGAGAAGTTACAAAGGTTTGAAACAAGATGTAAAGAAACAGGATTTATTCAGAGATAATGGGTAAAAATATAGTTAAAAAAGAGATTCTGCAAAAGTACATAAGATTGTATTGTTGTATTTATATTTGAAATAATGTTAGAAAACTGGAACATTATATGATTATAAAATGGGATAAAATATTAAAAGGAATGTGTAAGACCTAACGATGGAGTTTAATTTGCTATGGATTATTGTTTTAATTATATAATAAACTTATTTCCTTCCTTACTTTAAAATATAGTACGTAGCCTTAGAATGTACTAAGCAGAATCAAAATGAAAATTATATATTATTTTAAGTGTTAAACTTAGGGGAAAGATATAAAGGTGCCATACTTCAATCAGTGATTACAGGAGAAATTTTGTGTTAATGAGAAAAAATAATAGATAATTGAAACAGAACAGACAAAAGATATAAGCATGATGATTTAAACTGAGATGAAATAAATAAAACAGAATTAAGAGAGTGAAAAGAGGGGAGAAGCTATATAGAAAATGTAGAATGGTAAATAAGATATGAAATGGTATATAAAGTGAGCATGAATTCGAATTTATGTCTGTACAAAAAGATGTAACCCGGGACTAAGCCGCTTTCCAAAAAGAAGTTTTATGTTTTCATGTTTTGTTTGTGTATGTTTGTTTATTGAAAATTAATAAAATCTTTAAAAATAAAAATAAAAGTGCAGTTGATTTTCTAGCTGGTGGGTTGACACTCGGCTGAATGGAAAAGGTAAGAATACCTGACTCTAACTGTGATGCAGAGGGAAGACTACAATTTTGTATTTGTTAACCAAAGAGCTTCAGAAGGTAGGAAATGGATCTCTTCAGGTTTCATATTCCTCACATAGTCTAATTTCTGATATATTGGGTGAGTACAATTTCCTGTCAATAAGGAGCCCCACAGTTTCCTTTATTGAAACAATCTTCAAATGCAATACGTACCAGGGAAAGGTAGGGGAAAATATCTTCGTTGCCAAAAAGAATGGAGAAGAGATTCTTTGCTTTGGATGATTCCACCTAAAAAGTCTCACAGTGAGTTTATTGCCCTTGGCTATGTACAGAACATTCCAGACTTATTCATTTTCCTAGCAGGAAAATTCAAGGTGCAAACGAGTGCCTTCCAGTTTAGGTATCTTACAGCTGTATGGACTTCAACTCCCAGAATTCTCAGCAGTAGCTATGCTAATTGAAAAATTCCAAAAGTTGATACATAAATCTAGGAGTTGTCAAAATTGGAAAACCTCTGAGCAACCATTTTTTGACCCACATAAATTCCCTGATAATTTCAGATTCCACTCTTTGTCTACAATTCTGTGAACCCCCTGATCTATTTCACTGTGGTAGGTCAAGGTAATAACATGGAACCAAGAAATAATTTACAGTAGTGTGTTTTATCACCTAGAGGTTCTCTTTTTGCTATTAATGACTTAAATTGCATTAAACAAGGACCTCCAGGATGTAAGCTGTTTTGAGTAAAGCTGCCTTCTGCAATTGACTGATACTGAATTTGTCAATTTATTTGCTGCTCATCTAACAATTCAAGGTAACTCTGAGCAGTTTATAGCATTATGGGCTTCTACTGGAGTGCATTAATCATGTGGTATTTTAGATTTGTTGACTATTCACTAACGTTTTAGAGTTTATATTTGTTGTTGTTTTTTTAACTTGAATTATCTTTTTATATCAAATATACCAAGTAGTTAAGACTTACATTCGTATCTGAAGTCTATTTTTACTTTATTCCCTTTTGTCAGTATCTCTCAACCTTTGCAACTTTAAAGATCTTAAATTTAAAAATCTGCAATTGTTTTCCTACCTGGATGATGACGTATCATAAAGTTTGATGCTGGGACTGCGGTCCCTTCTAACAGAAGCTGGCTCCAACGTGGGTAAACCAGTGGCAGATGTGGTTGTTGTCCAAGTGGATGACACTCGCCGTAGAAGACCAGGGGGAAGGCTTTTCCGAAAGCGCTGTAGACAAGACAGTAACACCTTATGACTACTTTATGAGGACACAGAGAAAAGGGAATCGACTTATTCTCCAAAGCACCTGAGGATAGGACAAGAGGTAATAAGTGACAGCTTATGAAAGAGAGATCCAACCTACCGGTAGAAATAAGAAAACATTTTCTGACAGAGGGAACAAATAATCAATGGAATAGTTTGCCACCCAGAATTGTGTTCTGACCCAAGCCCCTTTCCAACAAATCAAACACAATCCAAAAGGAACAGAAACCTTGTAATGCTTTTACAAAATAACTAACTGTGATAAGCACAAGCCTTGCCAAACTGTGCGAGACTTTCCAAAAGATAACAGGGAAGAAATAATTTGCAATACAAGAATCTTCAAATACAAACTCAGGATACTAGAATGTCCACAAGGCTGGAGTTTCAAAATGTCTTTGCCTTCTGCAAAGAACATTCATTTCACAGCTGGCTTTTATCTTCTTGAAGGAGAGGCCATTACCTTGCAGCCTTACCCCCGAGTCACCCATGCTGTTGTAGCTGCTCTTTCCTACGAGCAATCCTGCTTGCACATGCACTTGGCACAGGCTCCTCAGGAACCTCCTTCTCACTGCTGCCAGCCCCCACAATCTCTGAAGGCAGCAGTCCACTCTCTAATGGTCTTGGCCCCTCATCTGAGTCCTTGCTCTCCTCAGCCATCTGCACCTGCTGCCGGCTAACCACAACAAATTGTGGGTGCTCCATCACTGGAGATTTTAAAAAACAAACTAGACAACCATTTGACCATGATGGTATAAGGCCGTGATGGTGAACCTATGGTGAGTCTGCCAAAAGTGGCATGCAGATCCATCTCTGCCAGCATGCAAGCTGTCACCCCAAAGCAGGTCCACTGCACAGGTGCGTGTGCCACCCGCCCACCAGCTGATCGTTGGGTAGTTGCCACGCAGGGGCAGAGGGCACGCAGGAGATGGGCGTGCATGTGCAGAAACGCGTGGCACTCATGGGGAGGTCACACGTGCATGTGCAGAGATGCACAGCGTACGCCCAAGGGATCGTGCATGCATGCGCAGGGGGCGTGGTGGGCCCTGCGTGCATCGCCTTATGGGTGCTGGCATGTGTACACATTTTTGGCACGTGAGGACGGAAAGGTTAGCCATCACTGGTATAAGATCTCCTGCCTTGATCAGGGGGACTAGAAGACCACCTTATGATTTTGGGTTGCATGGTGTTTTCATCCATGATCTTCAGTCTTTATCAGCAAGTACACTGGATAACTCGATAGATGAAGAAAATACCCCACTATTAATCTTTGGCAACATTCTACAGTCTTTTTCTTTGGACCTAAATCCAGTTCAAGGATATTGTGTATAGTCCTTTTATCCAAAACTGTCGTCATTTATTCTATTTTCCATGGATGAGAAAGGTATATCTCAGATATTCCTGTGTTTCTAATGCTCTCTTAAAGATCAGATCAAGGCAGGAGACTTATACCATCCTGGTCAAATGGTTGTCTAATTTGTTTTTTGTTCTTTAAACCTCCAATTTCAACTTGCCCAAGAGTTCAGTGTTTCTCAACCTTGACAACTTGAGGATATATGGACTTCAATTCCTAGAATTTGCCAGGCAGCCACATCTTCAAGTTCCCAAGGTTGAGAAATACTGCCATAGTTTCTTGAATTCGAACCTAGAAATTTCCTGATAGTAAAATAATTAATCAGTGAAACGAGTTTCCTCCAGAAATTGTCTGTGTTCCAACACTGGAGGTTTTTAAGAAGAGATTGGACGACCATTTCTCTTAAATGCTGTAGGGTTTTCTGCTTGAGTAGGGGTTGGACTAGAAGACCTCCAAGGTCCCTTCCAACTCTTGTTATTCTGGTATTGGACTGAGACTGCTGATGAGTCCCCTTTTTCCCACTATTTCTGCATTAATTGGTGTCAATTTCCTTCCTTTGAAGTTCTTCCATAGCATCTAAGCACAGAAGCTGTTGCTAATTGTGCCTAACAAGCATTAAACCAGGATTTGAATGCAGAAAATATAGTTATCTGCTTGAGTTTCACTTTATACAGGTCAATGAATAGCAATCTACTTTTGAAATTCTTTCAAAAAAAAGGAGGAGGAGGAGGAGGAGGAGGGGGAGGGGGAGGAGGAGGAGAGGAAGAGGAAGAGGAAGGAAGGAAGAAGAAGAAATAACCTTAAGGTATATATTGAAGTTTAAATAAGAGTTGTATGGATAAAATTAAAAGATATAAAGGTGTCATACTCCAATTAGTAACTACAGGAGAAAATTTGTTTAATGAGAAAAGATAACATGAAATTGAAACAGAACAGACAAAAGTATAAATATAAAGATCTGAATTGACATGAGATAATCAAAATAAAATTGAGAAAATTAAAAGAGGGGAAAACTATATAGAAAATGCAGAATAGTAATAAGATATGGAAATAGAACACAAAAATGAGCATGAAATTGAGTTTGTGTCTGTATAAA
>NW_020769308.1:4108225-4138357 GCF_900518735.1 Pseudonaja textilis
GGGGGAGGAGGAGGAGGAGGAGGAGGAGGAGAAGAGGAGTAGCAGTAGTAGTTTGGAGAGGGAAAACATATTTTAAGTTCAGAATAACCACATAACATTTGGAAATGGCTCAGATAGACACCTGTCTGGTTCACTGGAGTATAAGGAGAGGGAGACGGAACAGGCACAATCTGACTCACAAGGTTCTGTTATTACAGCTCATTACAATGGTACCTTGATACTCAACTACTGAAACTCATAGAATTTGGTATTCAATACATTTTGACATGAAAATTTTGTCCTGGTGCTCATCGTTTGTTTGGTACTCAACATACAAACTAGAACTTCTCGGTGTTGGCTGCCTTGTGACTCACTACATTATTCCTTACGGGAAAAAAAATTATTTGGTACTCATCGTTTTTGGTACTCATCGTGCCTCCCAGAACCAATTTATGACAAGTACTGAGGTACCACTGTACAATCAAAGTAGCTTCAGCCTTTAGCCTGTGGAGTTGATTCCTTGGTTTGATTTACCTATCGGGTCTCACACCTGGTGTGCATAAAAGGAGTCGTGTTGGCAAGCTAAATACACAACAACATACCTTGGGAATAGTAAGCTTTTCTCCCTTCTCTGAACATTCTTCTGTGTCAGAACAGGTGTAATTTTCATTGAAAGATGCCAGAGTATTGACTCTTGGTCTGTGAATAGCTTGGAAGGTCAACTGTGTGCTAAGCAGGTTGCTCACTGCTCGGAGGGAGGTGCAGACATTGGGTGGCAACGAAGGATCTGCTAGAAGGTCGGTAATGAGTCCATGAGCTTCTCCCATGACGGCAATATCTACTGTAATACTGGTCCCCGAAGACTGGAAAGAGAGGAGAAAGAAACATTAGCCCTAAATTAGAAAGTAAATAATGCATAACTATGCCAGCGTGATTTGTGCAGTGGGAAGGGAAGGAGGCAGGTTGCCCTGATGCCCGCTGGCATTGCACCGCTGACCTAGGGCAGCGTAGAAGAAAAAAAACCACCACATAATTCTTGTTCTATGCTTTCTATGGTACCATTAATGGGTACTAACATCAGCCAGAAGATGCTGTTTAAACATTAAATGGGAAAAAAAACAGCAACCATAACATAAATGAAGCAATTCGTACTGCTTCTACTATGACTGCCTGTATAATTCAGTTTTATATGTTCATGATGTAAACATCCATGTTCTTAGAAAAATGTATACAGGTTAACTTACAACCACAGATGAGCCCCAAGCCCCTTGTTGCTAAGTGGGACCTTTGCCACATTTTACGACCTTTCTTGCCACAGCTCTTAAGTGGATCCGTTATTAAATTAGTAATATGGTTGTTAAGTGAATCTGGCTTCCTCGTTGACTTCGTTTTGTCACAACGTCGCAAAAGACGATCACATGGCCCTGGGACACTGCAACCATCATAAATTGCTGCACGTCCAAATTTTGATCACGTGACCATTGGGGATGCTAAATGGTCGTGGGAAAAACAGTCACAAGTCGCTTTTCTTCAGCAGCGTTGTAACTTCAGAAAGTCACTAAACGAATGGCTATAAATGGAGGTCCACCTATATGTCCTTCAGTGGCTCTAGCTCCGTGAAGGCTAACCTTTTCATCGTCGCATGCCGAAAGTGCGCAAACGCACACATGCGTGCATGCACCCATAATGCAATGTGCTTGCAACCCTCCTGCCTCCCCTGCGATTGCGACCCCATGCATACTCCACATAACCTCTGCGCATCTGCACGCATCTCCTGTGCATGCACAGCAGATAACCAATGATCAGCTGGCTTGAGGGAGGCACGCGCGCATGCGCAGTGGCCCTGATCTGGAGCAACGGCTCGCGTGCCGGCAGAGATGGTTCTGCATGCCACTTCTGGTAAGCGTGCCATAGGTTTGCTCTAGCTCATGGGTGTCAAACTCACTAGGTCAAATTGCCCGTCACGTGACATTTCGTGATGTTTTTCCCATTCGTGGAGCTAGGGTGGGTGTGGCCTGCATGTGACGCATCCAGTCCACGAGCCACAAGTTTGACACCCCTGCCTTTAGCTCATCAATATTTTTCTTTTGTCTCCAGCACCTGGGAAAGGACCATAAGGCTTTAAGAAGCCATTTCTCTAAAGCCTTTTTTGACAGCTGGCAGGAATAGCTAACACCCAAGAAGATAGGCTCAAGATCCAGATGGATCTTGACAGACTAGAACACTGGGCCGTATCTAACAAAATGAAATTCAGTGTAGAGAAAAGTAAAGTCCTAAACTTAGGCAAGAAAAACCAAAAGTACACATATAGACTGGGTGAAACCAGGCTCAATAGCAGTAACTGTGAGAGGGAACTTGGAGTCTTAGTGGACAACCAGCTAAATATGAGCCAGAAGTGTGCAGCAGCAGCCAAAAAAGCTAATCAATCCTAAATTGCATTAACAGAGGGATACAATTGAGATCAAGTGAGGTACTAATACTACTCTATAAAGCCTTAGTAAGGCCACACCTAGAGTACTGCATCCAGTTTTGGTCACCACATTATAAAAAAGATGTTGAGACTCTAGAAAAAGTACAGAGAAGAGCAACCAGGATGATTAGGGATTGGAGACTAAATCATACGAAGAACGTTTGTAGGAACTGGGCTTGGCTAGCCTAGTAAAGAGAAGGACCAGGGGAAACATGATAGCAGTCTTCCAATATTTGAGGGGCTGCCACAGAGAGGAAGGGGTCAAGCTATTTTCCAAGGTACCTGAAGGCCAGACAAGAAATAATGGATGGCAACTGAACAAGGAGAGATTCAACGTGGAAATAAGGAGAAACTTCCTGACAGTGAGAACAAGCAATCAATGGAACAGCTTGCCCTTGGAAGTTGTGGGAGCACCATCATTTGAGAGTTTCAAGAAGACATTGGATTGCCATTTGTCAGAAATGGTGTAGGGTCTCCCGCTTGGGCAGGGGGTTGGACTAGATGACCTACAAGGTCCCTTCCAACTCTGATTATCTGTTATCTGACAGTAGTCAAAACATCAATGTTAACCTGTGTCCTAATTTGCTTTATGTTCATGGAAAAAGCAATGCAAGGTTGGAAATGCAATTACAGACTTGATTGACGGTTAAAAATATGGGCCATTCCATATTGTTCTAGCAAGGAAGATTGCCAACCCATCTCAAAGCAAAACAAGGAACAAAATGGCAGGTAGGGAGAGGAAAAAGCCAAAGATCGTCTACCAGACATCAGAAAGCCAGCAACAAGAGTCCAACAAAATATCACGAGCTGATTTCGGTTTCCAAAGCACATCCTGAACTCTCTGGCCAAGACTTAAAATTAAAAGTAAACACATTTCTTCTTTCTCTACTGTTCTTCCTTGCCTTCAATTTCTAATTTCAAAAAAAAAACACAAAAAAACCACCACTTGAGCAGCACAGATCGGCCGTTTCTGTGGAAAAATGCCAGCCATTTTGGAGTTTGCAGTTCGGCCCCAAAAGGGATTTACCGGGATTGAAAATACGTAATTTTTAAAGTATGTTTTCTTAAAAGAAAGTTGGGTTCCTTTCATGCAAATAATGGGTGTGGACTTGACAGACTTTATAAAAATGACTTTCCCTCTCCCATGAGCGTTCCTGTCATTATGGCCAACTGGTGTAAGAATTGAGCCAGTGCGGAAACTAACCATGTTTCTATTAAATGATAATTTGTGGTCTTTGCTAAAAGCAGGCTACTTCACGTCACAGCAGAGGTAGCCCTGGAAGAGCCATGTTGAATGCTGGTAATCCTTAACTGAGCCCAACTGAGCCCAAAATTTCCGTTGCTAAGCGAGACAGATTTTAAGTGAGATATGCCACATTTTACCACCTCTTTTGCCTCAGTTGTTAAGTGAATCACTGTAGTTGTTAAGTTGGTGACAAGGTTACTAAGTGAATCTGGCTTCCCCCTTGACTTTGCTTGTTAGAAGATTACAAACAGTGATCACATGACCCCAATGTGCCAGTTACCAAGCACCTGAATTTTTGATCACATGACTGTGCGGATGCTGCAATGGTCATAAGTGTGAAACATGGTCATAAGTCACTTTTTTCAAATGGTCACTAAAAGAATGCTTGTAAGTTGAGGATTAACTATATACATTATTAGTGCTATTTGTCCCAAAGATGCTTTTTCAAGAAACTTCTTCACTGAAGAAGATTCTTGGATGAGAAGCAAAATGTCTTTAAGAAAAAACAAAGACCAGTTGCCTTTTGAAAAAGCACTTGACCTGGATGACTGAGAATCTCCATAAACGGGACGGCTATTTCAGCATATTTGAAGTTGTGGCCACTCTACAAGATGGCTACCGAACCAAACCTTGATGGTTCTTCATCTCTTCCAATTCCTGTGGAAGTCTTCTGAATCTGTTCTGACCCAAACCTTGTTCCAAGGAAACAAACACGAAATAGAGGTAACAGCAAAACCTTTTAATTATTCTTTACGAATTCCATTTCTTCACGGTTAAAAGGCTGTTCCAAACTAATTATCTCTGATAAGAACGGGCCTTGCCAAGGTTGCGCAAGGCTGCCAAGAGCACTAGATAAAGTTACTAAGAAATATTTCAAACACAAAGAGTCTCCAAAGACCAACCAAGATATTCTGAACATCCACAAGGCTTGAGTGCAAAAACTTCCTTGCTTCCTGCAAAGAACTGCAGTTTCTCAGCTGGCTTTTATCTCTTGAGGGAGGGGACATTACCTTGCAGCCTGACTCCCGAGTCGCCTGTGCTGCTATAGCTGCTTTTCCCTTGGAGTAGCCCTGCATGCATGTGTGCTGGGCACAGGCTCCTCAGGGTCCTCTTCATCACTGCTGCCAGCCTCCACAATCTCCGAAGCCAGCATTTCACTCCCTGATGGTCCTGGCCCCATCCCTGCCTCACATGCAGGCCCTTCATCTGAGTCCTCGCTCTCCGAGACCTCAGCTGTCCGCACCTGCTGCCGGCGAACCACAACAGAATCTTAACTTTGCTTTCAATTAATTCTCATTTCAGATCCTTTTTCTTCCTGCGCTGTGTTGTGGTTATCCCTCTCCTTTGGACTCTCTCCTCCTATTGAACTGTTCACTTTTGATTTCACCCATGGTTCACTTTAGGCTCCTGATAATCTTAGTATGACCCATGGGGCCCAACATCTGCATCAAATATCCCCATGAAGGTATCTCTTGATCCCTAAACGAAACAACCCTCTGGATAATAACTCCTATTCTTGCAAGATGAAATGTGGCTTTGAAATAGCCAGAAAGAAGCCAACAAGGATGAGGATCACATAAGTTCCCGTTGTGAAGATATATTGCTCATGTTTATAACCAAGAATCCAATCAACTAATGTACAATACTAAAATGGTGTCAGATAAAGCTCAACGGGATTAAAGAATGGTTACAACATTTGTGGCAACGTAATGACTCCAGGCCAATGACTCACTTAACTCTGCCCCCTAGAGCTCAGCTTGCTCTTCTGCTACACAACCATAGTTAGAAGAAGCTATGGGTAAGAAGAAGAATACAATCTGGCCTGTGTCATCAATGCCTTGTTGCAGATATAAGAGAAAATATGGTTAATCAAAACAGCCTCATGAATTGGGCTATTTCTCCAACTATTGGGATAATTTAGTCTCCAATGTTTTGTTTTTGACTATTTTGGGACAAAATGGAAAATCTTTTAGTCTCTGACATGTCCCACTTTGAGATGATTAAAAAAACCCCGATATCATCAAGAGTTTGGAATTTCCTCTGTGACAGGAAACACAGCTGTTTGGTCCCCTTTATCCCTCAGTATTTGGTAGAGGAGTGGGATGGTGAAGAAAGAAAATAAAACAATTAAAAGTATTGATCATGAATGATTCATACTCTCTCTGTGTGTGTCTGTCCCTCCCTTTCTCCCTCTTTCTCTCATCTACCTTTAAATTCCATATAACACATGGAAAGAATTACAGATTCAGACTCTCAATTTTTCTTTAAATTATACATCAAGTTTGACACAATCCCCCCCCATTTTTTGAAAAATCTGCCCTTATTATTCTGCACAGTCTTTTAAGTCTTAAAAATCCAGATGGTTGGAAAGCGAAAAAGACACAGCCAAGTGAGAATGGGGGGGAAGGAAAATATAGAACAAAACAATGGCAGCTATCGTCATTTGAAATGTGAATTATTCTCTCTAACAGATGTGAAAAATAAATTGGAAGGAAACGGAATTGCTGGAAGACATATTATAAAGGAGGGCGAGGACAATAAAGGAGTTGTCCTCAAAAGGAGGAGGCATGGAGGAAAGAAGGACGTAAAGAAGAACAAATCTGTCATTTTTAGTTTCTCCAAAGGATTGTTTCTTTTTTTGGCTGCCATTCAAGAAGAAAATCATCCAGTCTTGCTAAGTTTATATCAAACAACTGCATCAAATGAAACTCATCAGGTAAAACTATTCTCAACTTGGACATTATAGTTCCCTACGGTGTAGTTGTTAAAGGCAAGGAATCTACTAGGAATAGTTTTTCCTTTAAAAGATGGAAACTCTAAACTGAGCCAATAAACATGGAGGAATACACAAGGGCTCATCATCAGATTTTTGAAGAGCTAAGAGTTCAGTTCCTTTAGAAGGGAATATTTGTAGTTCAGGGTTGAACCGTGGGGTCCTTGGTGGTTTCTGATCTTGGTTGCTTCTTTACCCAGCTAGGTAACATAATCAGTGCTGCTGTATGTAATGTAAGAGTGGCATAACACTGATGATGTCACCTAGTTGGGTAATAATAAAATCATTTAAAAGAAAGCAATGAAACTCAACACCAAGGACACCACAATGCAGTTCTTTTTTGTTTTTATGAGATAGATTTGTTCCTGTTGCAACAACTTTCTTTGTTTTAAAGTGTCCTTTTGTAAAAGTATAAATTGAAGAAAATTCTCAGCTGCTGCCAGGGCTGATCGAATTTGCTTTACAAATAATTAGGAAGAAGAAATGAATTCTTTTTTAATTCTGGGAAAAGGACAGAATCATTCACCAATTTCTGATCTGAAATCTGCAAAGCTGTGTTTGCCTGTATTCTTCTCTAAGTCTATTCCGTTTCCATTTTAATGTCTTCACCTACATTTTCTCACAAAACGGGTATTCCTACAACCATTTTACTTGCCTTTATGATGGCTTTCCCAAAACTATTTTATTTTGAAGTATGCATTTGTAAGGAATCATTTTAAGATTCACAGAGAACATGTTGATCCTAAAGAGCTGTGAGTACAAGTTCATCTAAAAAGGAGAAATGTCCATCAGGAAAAATACAGCTCCAGGTTTTGTGTTACACACTGACAGCGGGCTGATCCTGCTTTTTCCTTAGCATCCCAGATACAAAAAAGATTTTGGCTCCAGACTTCTGGCTTAGAGGGGTCTTTTAACATCTACAAAAATGATGTTAACAAGCTGTATGAGACCCCAAGGACCCTTCCCTCCTCCCATCTATCTGCATGAAAGGGCTTAAGAGAGAGAGGGGTGACTGAGATTGTCCCGATGATTTTGGATTACAAACCCTTTTATCTCTGGCTACCTACCAGGTTAGAAGTCACTATTAGAAGTCACTACTGAGTATACTGAGGGCTACCACAGTTGGCCTTATTGCCCTCATATTGCCAGGCTATCACTGATGATGTTACCTAGCTTGGTTATGGAATGTCTGCAAGAAAATCACCCAGCTCAGAGTGCACGAAGAACCCCACTGTCCTTATATGTCTAAGCTAACTCAATTTTAACTGTCTTTTTTCTATCTTAACAGGATTCCTTTTAAGACAGAACTGCACGCTGGCTCCATGCTCACATTATGTTAAGCCATAATATAGTTCATCCTGATTTGATTCCAGAGCAATGGAGAAGATACTGAATGGCTTCTGGGCTCAATTGCGGTTGTAAGTCAAGAACAACTATCAGTAGTAAAGGAGTTCAAGAAATAAGGCACAGACTTGGTAGAGTAGCAATGAAGGCCTTGGGAAAGACATTCAGATGTCGGGATATGTCGACACCTACAGAGAACAGAATTATGCAGGCAAAAGCCAAAAGTGAACTTCTCAGTCATCCCAAGGATAAAAGCCAAGGAGACTGCAGATTGCTGGAGAAATGCTTGAACAAGGAAAAACAGGACATTGACACACACACTTTAGCATACCACATACATCCTTCCTCCTATGAAACTTTCAGTGGTGAAAAGAAAAACCGAAAACAACTTTTCATTGGTGATTTAGTTTAGGCAGAACATTAGCACAGACACTTCAGCCAACACGGAACGTGGAAAAAAACAACAACCCCAAGTTTATTTTTCCAAGGATTCAAGAAATGTTTCAGTTATCTGTCATACACAATCTTTAAAATGCCCCACTTGACGAACGAAGTCATCAGATTCCGCTTGTTATCCTTTTACACTAGTTTTATGTGAAAAAAGAGGAAAACTCTTCGCGCGGCATTGTCCCAAGGCTCCACTAGATGGCAGTAGCACACACTGTATGTTTTCTGATCCAAATATTCCTTGTTGGCTTTAAAAATTTATGCTGGGCATAACAGAAATGTGCCTGTGGAGGAAGGGGGGGTGGTATATTTAAACTCTTATTTTAACCTACTGGGTATGTATTCCGATGCCATATTCCCAGCTCCCAGAGAACGAGTGCATAAATTTGCAAAACCTGTGGGCTGTCAGATTTTTCTATGGAAAAGCAAATTAGCTTCCTGCAATTAATAACAATGATATTGTGATAAACCATTTCTATTGCAGTTTCAATTGTTCTAATGGAATGCATAAAAAGAGGGGGGGGAGAGGCTTGAGGCCCAACAGCTTATGCTAACTCTAGATTTTTTGGGGACTACAATGCCCATCTGTTCTGCTCTTTATGAAAACAGTTTCCAAAATTCCTTTTCTTCATAACACCCCCCACCCACCCACCCCGGTTTTCAACATTTGTATAGCTTTTATTATTTTGTGGGGTTGTTTTGTACTGTTTTTATTCTCTTAACCATTTGTTTAATACAAATTATATGCTGTATACTAAAAACATACAGGATAGAGAAGGTAAAATATAAATGTAGCTATATAAATAGCTGCTGTTAAGAAGATTGAAAGCTTTTGATTTCACTTTTTGTTCTCTCTTTTTTTCTTTGCATCTTTTTCACACCGCATCTTATTTCTTTATTCTTTTTTCAAAAATTTGGATTGTTTTATTCTCTTTAAAAACTTCATATATAGTCGTGCCCAGTTGTGCAACCTTTTTTTTTTGGCTGTGGTTGTTAAAACGAATTACTGCAGTTCTTAAGTGACCTGGTTGTGACCCGGTTGTTAAGCGAATCAAACTTCCTCTCTTGATTTTGCTCGCTGGAAACCAGCTGGGAAGGTTGCGACCCTTGTAAATACCAAGCGTTGCCATGTGCCTCAATTTTGATGGCATGACCCTGGAGCTGCTGCGACAGCCATAACTGCGAGGACTAAGTAACTTTTTCAGTGTTGTAATTTTGAAGAGTGGCTAAATGAAGAGATGCAAGCTGGCTGGGAAGATCATGAATGGCAATCACGGGACCCCAGGCCACAGCAAATCTCATAAATACATGCCAGTCACTAAGAGTCCAATTTTAATCATGTGACCATGGGGATGCTGCAATGGTCGTAAGTGTGAGGACTGGTTGTACGTCATTTTTTTTTTAATGCTTTGCTTAGGGCCGTGAGGGCAAACCTATGTCACGCGCGCCATAGGTGGCACCTAGAGCCATTTGTGCCAGCACACGAGCTGCAGGAAAACTTACCTCACTGCGCATGCATGCGTCTCACAGCTGATTTTTGGCCGGTTTGAAGCCTTTTTCGGCCTCCCAGAGGCTTGAGGAAGGCTTCTACAGGTTTTGCAGGCCAAAAACTAGGCCCGTTTCATCACGTCCTGTTTTTCCGGGACTGCGTGCGGATGTGTAGGGGGCGTGGGGAGCGCACATCGCCTTCTGGGTGCTGGCACATGAGTGCGAGCGTGCACGCGCGTGCACAATTTTTGGCACAGGAGCCCAAAAAGGTTATCCACCACTGGCTTAGAACTTTGGTCGTTAAGCAAATGGTTGTACATCAAAGACTACCTGTATTGTAACACTTTAAAACAGAGGTGTCCAAACTTGGCAACTTTAGAACTTGTGGACTTCAACTTCCAGAATTCCTCAGCCAGCTATTCTGGGAGTTGAAGTCCACAAGTCTTAGAGTTGCAAGTTTGGGGACCCCTGCTTTAAAAACTGAACAGAGCACGGCAGGGGTGGGATTCAAAAGTTCCCACCACCGGTTCTGTGGGTGTGGCTTGGTGGGTGTGGCTGCAGGGGTGGGATCACATGACTTGCGTGATTGTGCGCACACGTTAAAACAGTAAAAACTAAGCTACTGCGCCTCTCAGTTGTTTAGCACAGCCATCTGCTCTGCTGCGCCAAACAGCTGAGAGGTGAAAAAGGACGTAGAAGCAGGAACGGGTGGGTGGGCCCAACTGCAGAGCGTCGGAGAGGCTTGGAGCAAACCGGTTCTCTGCCAGCTGATCTTTGGTACTACTGGTATGCCAGAACCAGGGCGAACTGGTAGAATACCGCCACTGGAGCACAGGGTCCCCAAACTCCTATCCATGCCAGAAACTGGGCTGTGCAAACAAGCAAAGCCCCATCCGTGTGATGCAAGCCACACACAAAGCCACACCCGCTCCGGTCCCCGGAAAAAAATCTTCTCCCAGAACTGGTTCCTGGTGCCCAAAAGGTTGAGGGCCGCTGGAATAGAGGACCACCAATGACGGTTAGCTTTCCTGGATGTAACCTGTTTAACCTAGCTTCTAAATTAGCCGATTTGGAGGTTCACACTGTAGGAAGAAATCAACCCCCACCCCCGCCCAATATTCCAAATAAAATATTAGCCATAAGAAAAAGCCTCAGAAAAACCAAAAGACCAAGATTCTAATAAAAAAATCTGCCTGAAGCTCATTCCACATTCAGACAGATGTTAAAGAACACATTGTAACAAGAAGCTAACTGCAGATGCCGGCAGGCAATGAGATAAGGAAGCCAACTATCTAGATGAAATCCATTCAAGACAGGATATTTTTAAACCCCTGACAGCAATTTGGACAGCTCACAAAAGCAGAGTGACAGGATGAGGGCAAGCAGCCTCTCACCCAAAAATCTAACATAGGACATAGCCATCAGCCACAATAAGAATTATCCAATGCCCTTTCAGAAAAACAAAACCCACATTGTACAAATCCCAAACTTCAAAGTTACAGAAACATATAAAAACCCTTCCACTCACCCTGTTGGTGGGTCAGCTGCCCCAGAACCACAGGTTAGTTCTGCCCTTCAATAAACTTTCTTTCCAATCAGCCTCCATTTTATTTCCAGCGTCTTTCTCCCAGCTTGGAATTGAACCAGATGGATTTTCCTTCCAACAACACAATACTTCTGACTCTTAAAACGAATGCACTGGGGCTAGGTTTGCACTACAGACTAAGGTGCAGAAAACCCAAAGGGAGCTTTACTTCACTAAGTTTAGCAAATCTTGAAATTGTTATTGGCTTGTCTTTCGATCTGAACTGGTGAAAATGCTTACGGTCCGAATGAAGGCAGGGAGGAAAGTCACCAAGACTTTTTAGGCTACAAAGAGCAATGGGGAAAACAGACTAAGGGAATAAAGAAGTATTCGTACTGGCCAGGTAGCTAGATTCCACGCAGCAGCACTGGGGATTCGTCAGAAACACATGATTAATGCACCATAGCTATTTGACACAACTAATGTAGCAAATCCTTTTGCATCAGTACTCTGTTGCATTTTAGTATCTAATGACTGTGGTCCTCACAGTTTAAGGATTGATATGATAGTATAGTTAGGCCATGTGTAATTGATAGATTGGATGCCAGATTGTGATTTTAATATAGATTTTATCCGTTATTAGCAATAGCAATAGCACTTCGACTTATATACCGTTTCACAGTGCTTTATAGCCCCCTCTAAGCGGTTTACAGAGTCAGCCTATTGCCCCCAACCATCTGGGTCCTCATTTTACTCACCTTGGAAGGATGGAAGGCTGAGTCAACCTTGAGCCTGGTGGGATTCAAACTGCCAAATTGAAGTCAGTTGGCAGTCAGCAGAAGTAGCCTGCAGTACTGCACTCTAACCGCAGTGCCACCGTGGCTCATAAAATTTTATTAATTATTTTATTCTAGAATTTTTAACTGGATATTCCTTGAGTGTTGTTATTGGTTCTGGTCTCTGGTCTTTGACTGAAATAAACTGGATTTTGATTTGTGCTGACAATCTTTTTTATTTATGGGGAAAGTCAACTGCTTCTTTGTCCTTGTTTTTCAGGTGTCTAGGTAACTTGTGTAAGCAATACACCCTGTTCCAGTGGAATGGAGAGACCGGTGGAGGTGAAACACAGAGACTGACAGGAAAACCCCCCTCATACCGTGGAATTCATAATAACTTGCTATCCTTTACCAAAACTAACTAAAAAGACACTGTATGAAGGAGGAAGCGGCCAGATGTTGTGGACAACCAGTCAGATGTTGAAACAAGGATGGAAGAAGGCTTTGGTTGACCTTGATTAAAACACTACCAGCAACCCAATGCTCACAAATGTACAGCCCCACCATGAGCAGGGGGGAGGCTACCAAACAATGTTGCAATGGAACAAATGAAACTGGTTTCCCTCCAGCTAGAGACTAGACCAGGGATGTCCAACCTTGGCAACTTTAAGATGTGTGGACTTCAACTCTCAGAATTCCTCAGCCAGCAAAGCTTTGCTGGCTGAGGAATTCTGGGAGTTGAAGCCCACAAGTCTTAAAGTTGCCAAGGTTGGACACCCCTGGTCTAGACCAATGCCATTGACTCGACCTCCATCTTCCTCAACCTTAATGCCTTTTAGATATAAGACTTCAATTTCCAGAATTGCTGAATTCCCCCCCCAGGGAAGACGTCCAATCAAGAGGACCAGTTTGTGTTGGCTAAAAAAAGCTCCCCGGGCTTTCCTGAACTTATCTGATGTTAAACCTGGGATGTTCTACATGGAAACTGCATTTGGTAGTCCAGCAATTGTTATTGTTCTCCACATTCCAAAATATGGTGCAGGGGATTCCAGGTTTATAGTTAACTTGCCAGGAAGACACCAGTTTGGCTATGGCAATCTTGATGAACTGAATGCTAGTTTTTCACCGCCCTGTTGCCATTTAGAAAGCCAAGAAACTGAGTTCCATCTTACAGAATTCTTCAGAGATTTCTCTTCTGATCAGTATCAAAGTTGTGAAAAGATTACACTGTCTGTCATAAATAGTAGAAGTGGTCCTCATGTGCCATCTTCATTTAAGAAGCTAACAGATAAGGCCAATGTACCTTCTCCTTCTGACTAATCTCATAAAGGAGCTGTCAAAAGGCCAGCAGACAGCTTACTACTCCACACCTCTCAGAGGCCAGGCCTTTACCTTCTTACAATATCTCTTTCTGGAAAGGAGTGACTCTTTAGACGGGCTTCAATCTCCACTGACTACACAGAGAACACTAAGCTTTCAAGCGGATTATCCATCTCCGTACATGTGGAGATATCAATATTTTATTTTAGGGACTTTCTGTAACCTCCAACTGTTTAGATGTTATTATCTTGGAAGAGGAACGAAGGGAAGGACAGGAAGGGAAGAGCAATCAGGACAACAGCCTTCAACATGTTTTTAAAAGGTCAAATGAAATTTAAACACAGAGAACTCTGCATCCCAAAGATTTTGTATTGCACTTTCCTTCAGGCCATCAAACTGCTGAAAACCTAATTCTCACAGTACTATCTAATGTCTATGTCTATTTACCCATGTAGTAAGGCTGCAGTATTATTATTTATCCTTATTATTTTCTTTACTCCCCCCTCTTATTGAGGAGGAGGAGGAGGAGGAGGAGGAGGAGGAGGTGGTAGAGGATACTTTTGGCATGTACACTGAAAGCTGCAGCACCGGAGACAAATTCCTTGTGTGTCTAATCACACTTGGCCAAATAAAGTATTCAGTTCAATTCAGGTGTCTGTGCAGGGATAGAAATCAGTGAAAATCCAGTTTTTTTCCATCTCCAATGGAGATTCCTAATCATCCAGGTCATGGTTATCCCAAAGGTGCTTTTCCAAAAGGCAACTGGACTTTCTTCTTTTTTTTTTCTTGAAAACATTTAGCTTCTCCAAGAAGCTTCTTCCGTTCTTCAGAGAAGTAGTAGTTCTTTAGAAAGAACCGACAAAGTTTCTTGGGTGAGAAGCGAAATGTTTTCAAGGAAAAAAGCAACCAAGGAAGTCCAGTTGCCTTTTGGAAAAGCACCTTTGGGATGTCTTTAATAGACGCGTTGTCTTCTTGCTAATAATGGGCTTTCTTCCTGCATTTTGGAGATCTGGCTTTCGAGAATATACCCCTGGATCTGAAAGGCAGAGGACAGTCTGTTCTAGGAGTGGCCAATTCTGTTGTTCATGCCCCTTTTCAGAAGTTTTTGTGTCTGAAAAAGAAAATTCTATGGGATTTTTTTTTTTAAAAAAAAAATGAGCCTTACTCTCCACTTATTGATAACTTATTTTCAGTCTCCTTCTGCTGTATTTTTAATTTGCTTGGCTGGAAGTTTTAGAGAATGCAACAGCTAATTTTGCTGTTTTTTCATTGCACAATTTTCCTGGCTTCCTTCACTTCCCAAGCTGAAAAAGGCCGTAAGAGGAATTCCCTCATGATTTTACTGAAGCGTGGGAAACCGGGGAAGTTGGTGATGACTAGAGAAATGACTGTACGGCGAGAAAAAAAAAATAAAGCCCATGAATGTATACCTTATGGCTCTCTCATAATTAAATAAGTGAAAGAAGACATGAGACATTTGCCAAAAACATTTTCTCTTTTTAAAAGGAAAAGAAAAATGGTCTGCTACAATTAAGTAAAATATTAGTAGCATTCGTATGAATGAATTCGGGTGGAAAAGGAATAAGATTTATTGAATTGGCATTGTCCTAGATTAGGGTTTCCCAACCATGTGGACTTCAACTCCCAGAATTCTCCAGCCAACTATGCTATGTGAATGTAGTCATTTTTTGAAATAATTATGTAACTGTTCAGCACTCAGTTCAGGCCTTCCAAAGGTATGATGTCATCTTATATGGAGAAAAGGACCAGAGTAATTAATTCAAAGTGAACAGCACTTGGTTTTCTAAAAGCAACATTACATGCAAGTAAAAAGACAAGTTTTTAGGAGTTATTTTAAGCATTCAAGCTCCTATAAGTATATTCTTCAAATCAAAACATGGCATGTGAGACCCCCAATAGATACTATACCTTATCAACATTATTAAGAGCTATATTCTGACTTTATTTTTGTATGTCTCAATGATGACTCAATCAACCCAGAATTTTCATTCAAGGCATAAATGACCAGGCTCAAAATATTCAATTTTGGACACATTATGCAAAGACTTGGCTTTCTGGAAAACACTCTAATGCAGAGAAAGATGGAAGGAAAGAGAAGATGACAACCAACAGCAGTGGTGATGAGTACACTCCTGGGAGAGATAAGATATGAGTTTGGGGATTGGTCATCATTGGGAAAATCTCTCTCTATATGTACTCGCTAAAAGTTAACACCAATATGATGGCACTATCATCAATCAATCAACCAATCAGTCAACCAACCAGTCTATCAAAGAGGTATACACAGGAGTTGGCATACAAGTTTAATAAATTATTATTATAATACATAATGCTCCTCTGATGACCTGGGGCGTGGCACAAAGGCAACACAGTCAGATAATCAGTAGGAATCCTTTCATTAGCTCCAACTTTGCCCCCAATGTCCTGGTTACCTTCTGGCTGGGGAAAAACTCTCCCAGGAACAGCCTTTGGTTGCAGAGAATCAAGTCTAAAATGTGGTTAACAAAAACTGTAACTATAAGTCCAAGCAAGGCAAGATGAGGTAATTAGTCCGGCAGGGCAAGAGAAGGAATTCCAGATGTGAAGGAATGCCACTAAATCAACCCAGTTGGGAGGATATCAGGAATGCAGATAACCAAAGTCAACACAAGAGAAACCCATGTTTGTTCCCAGCAGACAGTTTGCATCTCTTTTAAACCGTCATTCTCAAGTGTGCCTAATGAAGGGAATCAGGGCCCTTTCCTCCCCTGTGAGCACGCAACCCACATTGCTCTCTTCTCCATTCCTCCCTGTGTGCCCTAGGATGAAGAGGGGGTGGGCCTGGGTCTTCCTCTGAACTCCCTCTCCCTTGTTCTATCTCTCCCCTGCTCTACCCAGCCGGACTTTGCCCTTCCCCAGTTTCTTCCACAGCTAATGGAGCCACACTCCCACTCCCTGTCAGTTGTTTGTGTTCCTCCTCGGATTCAGACTCCTATCTCTTAGTTTCCCCATAAACACCCTCCCTCCCTCCATATATCTACCTATCCACCTACACCAATGGGGTCAAACTCATGGCCCATGGGCCAGATGCGTCACGTGCTGGCCACGCCCACCCCCCAGTTTAGCGAAGGAAGAAAAAGTTGCAATATGTCATGCGACGAGAATGTGACACTGTGAGTTTGATACCTCTGACCTACACCAACCAATTTTGTGGGATGGGTTCAGCTGAGGGAAAGCAGCCTACACAAAGTCACCCAGCCAACTATCATGTCTACGTGAGGAGTAGAACAGTGGTCCCCAACCATTTGGGCGCGTTGGGATTGCTTCTGTGGAAAACAGTTTTTTCCATAATCTGGGGGGAAGGATCTAGTCTCACATGTAATGTAGATTCCGTACATGCACAGGTGAAGCTTTGCTCATTTGCGCGGACCAGTTTGTAACAGGCCACAAACTGGTACCAGTCTGCGGTTCAGGGCTGGGGACCCCTGGACTAAAACTCCCAGTCTTCTGATTTCTAATCCAAGATCTTAACTACGACACCAAATCAGGCTTTCTCTGGTAATCTTTTAAGCAAGAACTCAGTCCATCAGTTGGGGAATGTAGCAAAAAGAAATCCAGAGAGATCCTGGCATAATCTATTCACAAATAAATGATGATGATGATGATGATGATGATGATGATGATGATGATGATGATGATGATTAAATTCAACAGTGATACGGTGGCCTAGAGGTGGAGCTCTCGCCTCACAATCAGGAGGCTGTGAGTTCGATCCTAGGTAGAGGCAGATATTTCTCTCTCTGGGCACAATGAGAATATATCCGCTGAACAAAACTCCACATTGGCAACAGGAAGGGCATCCGGCCAGTAAACACTCTGCTAGCTCCATTCAGTTGCCCAGACTCCACCCAGCAAGGGATTATGGAATCATTAAAAGATTATGATGATTTAATTCAACAGTTCTCAGCATAAACAGGGACCCTTTCCTTACAAACACACGCATATATGCATTAAAAAAAAAAACTTGAGCTAAGGAACCTGCAGCCTTCTGGGCCCAAAATGATCACTTGAATGATCTGATTCTTGAATTGCTATGTGAAAGATGAGGAAGATGAATGTGGATAAGGAGAAACAGGACATTTTGCTGAGATCAAAAAGAACTCAAATGCAAACCATTTCCCATTACCATTTCCTTCTGTTCTTTCTTAGAAATCTCTTAGCAAAGGCAGTAATGCTTTCTGACTGGCAGCATCCAGGCTGGGAAGAAAAATAAAACTCGTTTCAAGTCAAGCCTGACTCCTGGGGACTTGATGGATGCATCTTTGTAATTTTCTTGGCAGCAACATGGACATGATGCCCTTGTCTTCTTTTGGGATTTCTTTGTTTCTTCCTTCCTTCAGTTTGCAGCCTTCTTGTTTCTAGGAGTTCTTCTCACTGAGTACTAACCAGGTCCACTAGTTTCCCAGGCCAGGCAAAACTGGAGAAAAAACCGACATCTGATGACAAACATGCTTTTTAAATGACTTAGCGGCACCTTCTGAGGCAGGAATGTTGAAAGAGAGAGGAGAAGCTCCTTGTACGCATTTCCTTGTATTTTTCTCAGTACAGGGAAATGAGGGACACTTTTCTAGCGTCCAAAGCCTGCAAGCCTGGGAATATTAGGCTAGAAGATAAGCAGCCATTGAACACAGTGGGCCTTACTTCCCAATGAATGACTTGGAAAGAATCCTGTTGCTTTGAACGGTTGCTAATTGAATGGTTTTAAGTCGAAGACTTCCTGCATTCCTGAACTAGGATTGCCTGAAGATTATGGGCAGATTATGGACTAAAATGATGAATCACTTTAATCTGACCACTCAATGCTTAATGGAGTCAGAATTCATTAATTCAAAGTGGATGTCTTCTACTGCTAGCTAAAACTGGTGGACTTCAGGATTCTGGTAAAACAACCAGATTTACCTACTTCAAACATAATTCATCCTGTCATAAATGTGTAAACATGTGAATCATCAGCATTAAAGCAAGCTAGTTCTGAATCTTAATTGAAATGTTAGTACTACCAAGCAGACTTTTCACACATTATACCATTCCTTCCTTCCTTCCTTCCTTCCTTCATTCATTCATTTTCAATTAATACACTGATGGTTAACCTTGATTTTAAAAAATACATTAAGGATAAAAACAAGACAAAGCTATCTTAGCATATAGGAAAATTAAGCTCATCAATACTAAAATACCTGGTTTAAGAGAAATATGTCTTAAGTAGTTTTTATAATCATCTTTGATTTTCTCACAAAAATCAACTGTTTTCTGTCCCATGAAGATACTTCTGAGACTCCAAACAAAACTTCCCAGCCATTTTCTTGTTCTAATTCAGTTCACACATCTTTCTACAAGGCTGAAAAGTATTTTTCTGCTTCCATCTATTAAATATGAGAAACATGTCAGAAAATCAGAGAGGAGATTACTACATCAACATCCCAAACATTCCTGTGTATCAGGCTGGCGGGAGAATTCTGGGAATTGAGGTCCAGAGGTTTCAAAGTTGCTCTGCTGTACATATAGGGATTAAAAACATTTAAAAGTTAAGCACTCCTTAATATTCTGCCTTAATAGAGCCGTTTCTAAATTTTTCCCACAGTTGAGTTTAATGGAAGCAAACAAATGACAGCTGAGTTCTTCCCTTCTTCTTGATAAAGAAATCTGCATTGTAGACTCTGTACAATGAAAAACTATCTCCTCTATCTTTAGCTAAGTCCCAAATTAGCCAATAATGAATGCATTTTAAATGTACATTAGGAACCATTTCCTCTTCCCACATCTTATCATCCTCACCTATAGTTCCTTCTTATCATCTGACCTTAGAGTCTCAGCTGATTTGCCACTTCCTTCTCCATCCTGCCAGCGACAATGTCCCTCATCTGAAATCAACTTCGCACAAGGATTTATGATTCCCCCATCATAAATCCTTTGCAGGAAAAGCAAACAAGGCTTAATCTTGCAGCCTCTCAGGCAAAGAAGGATAAATTCATATTTTAAAAAACACCTTGTAGATGTGACAAAAGACTGGCCAGAACCTATGCAGACATAACATCTGTGTTCAACTCGTATGGGAAAGTGGCTTAAGAATGATGTTTAGGTTTTGGGTGGGTAAAAATTTACTGCTTTCTTCTGTGAACATACTGTTGTCCCATTCCTATCACTACTGTCCCACTTGTTAGACAGAATGAGGCAACAGCCTCAATTAGAAGAAGATATATTGACTGTCTGACTGAAATAAGTGACTAAATGAATGAATGGTTGAATGAGTGTTTTCCTGCATCAATTCAGAAAGCTCAGACTGCCCAAGGAAGCTTCTGATACAGTTCTACAGATGAATTGTTGAGTCTGTCATTTGTACCTCAATAACTGTCTGGTTTGGTACAGCAACCAACAAGCCAAATGCAGACTTCAACAGATAGTTAAGATTGTAGAAAAAACAATGGCAACCAGTCTGCCTTCCACTGAGGACCGGTATATTGCAGAAGCCAAAAAGAGGGCTGGGAAAATATCTACAGACCCCTCACATCCTGGACATGAACTGTTTCAACTTCTCCCCTTAGGACGCCACTATAGGACATTGCATGCCAAAACAACTAGGCACAAAAACATTTTTTTCCCCACTCTGCTAAACATCTAATTCCCACAGTATTGTCTTATATCTAAGTATATTTACCCATGTAATATAGCTGTACTACTTTTATCCTTCTCATCTGTTCCACTGCCTTCTCTTATTGGTATTATTATGATGATGTTTATGATTACTATTATTGTTGTTATTAATCATCCTACAGTCAGCCAGATGTTCTGACTGGGTTTGGCATTTTTGTCTACCTATTGAGTCCTTACCAAGGACCTGGGATACGCAAATCTGGATTTGACGGTGTTACAGATATGGCCGCAGGATGGAAGCTGTTCCAAGGAAAGCTGCCTTCTGCAATTGACTGATGGAAAATTTGACAACGTCTATGGTGTTCAAGTGGTGCTCCATTGGTTTTGGGACTGCACCCAAGACACCTATTACTATTGGTACTACCCTTGCTTGCCTTTGCCATATTGTTGTTGTTGTTGTTGTTGTTTTGTTTTGTACACTGAGAGCTTCTGCAGTAGAGAGAAATTCCTTGTGCATCTAATCATACTTGGCCAATAAAGTATTCTGTCCTGTTCTATGAATAGATTAATGAATGATATAGCTAGGTGGATCATAGACAGGCCTATGTCCCTGAGTTTACTTACTGTTTTCCAGGGCTATGGAGGACTCTGACCTTTCACTTCTGTTGTAGCAAGATGAGATGAAATGAAATAAACGAAATGGTGGAAAGATACTATCTTCTCTTTCACTTTAAGCCAAAAAATAACAATAATAATCCTTGGTCGACACAATAAGACACATTTGGAAGTTTTGAGCAAAGAGGCTTCCGTCAAAATAAGTTGACCGAGTAAAGGAACATAATCCAGGACAAAAAGCAAAGGGTATACAAAAGGCTTTCCTTATGCAATGAAAGCACTGATTTTCAGTTGGCACAAAAACCTTCCTCAACTTGGCAGCTCTGGGAATTGGGGGAACACTGCACTACACAAGGGCTTGTCAACAAGGCTGAATGCTGATATTAAAATTTCAGCAAACAAGGAAAAGTTTCCTCCTCTTTAACAAAGCTTGGGAAAGACTCTCGCTTGAAATCTTGCAGGGCTGCAGCCAGATTGTGTCAACAGCACTGATGAGCTAATGATATGATTTAATGTAAGGCAACTTTCTAAATTCCTCAGCTCTAGCTTGGAACAGGCAGCCCTATCTTCACTTTCCTTCTTTCTTTTTTTTGTGCAAGGAAAAAACTGTTTCCACTGTCATTGTAGGTTCAGGAAATCTTTCCTTCCTTCCTTCCTTCCTTCCTTCCTTCCTTCCTTCCTTCCTTCCTTCCTTCCTTCCTCCCTCCCTCCCTCCCTCCCTCCCTCCCTCCCTCCCTCCCTCCTAGGAATATAACTGGTAACAGTCTTCTCTACGGCAGGGGTGTCAAACCCGATTTCATTGAGGGCTGCATCAGAGTTGTGTTTGACCTCGGGGTGCTGGGGTGGGCATGGCCAACTTGACGTCACTTGTGTTGGGGGCGCCTGTGGAGGCCTGAGAGCTCTGCCAGTAAAAATGGGCTCCCAAGCTCTGTTTTTGTCTGCAACGGCCTCCTATAACCCTCTGCCAGTGAAAACGGAGCTTGGGAGGGCCAAGTGTGGCCTTCCGAAGTGCCATTTTCACTGGCAAAGGCACCGTGGGCTGGTCCTTTGCTGTCTCCAGGGCCTTGAGTTTGACACCCTTGCTCTGTGGGTTGAATAAGGATAGAAAATAGAACCCAAAGCCTGTTGTTTCTCACAAATTTAATTATAGCCACTGGGCATGTTCTTTGCATTATTGCCTCATGAAAAATAGACTAAATATGAAAAGTCAGTTGTTTACTCATGGATTATTAGGAACATGCCTCTTCCAATTGAGTAATTTTCGTATCTTGAGTACTAAGAAATATTTGCATATATGTTTGAGTAGCTACGGTTTTTATCTATTACATGCGAGACCAGATTTGTTTAAAA
This sequence comes from Pseudonaja textilis, assembly GCF_900518735.1. Next base: position 4,130,210 of record NW_020769308.1, read on the forward strand.
AAATGAATTTGGCACAAAGCTTATCAAGATAGATTTGATCCTACTTTAATAAGACTTTTGAGAGCATTTAGCAGACATTCTCATGGGAGCTTCCCTCAACCTTAACTGTGTAGGCTTGAATTTTGGATCAAACTTTATATATATATAAATATATATATATGTATGGTATTCAGCTTTGTTTGGGTATTTTCCCACGTCACTGTAGTTGTGCTTTTAAAGTTGTAGCAACGATTCGGAGAATCTCATCTGCCATCATCAGGCTTCTGTATTGTGTTCGTTTGTGAGTCAGACTTTCACAGCCATTTCAGTTTTAAATTTGGGGCTAGCCTACTGCTGTGCCAGAATGGTTTTTTCTTCATCCTGATTGGTTGGGAGTCTTGGTCTGTGTTTATTGGTCTTGGAGTTTGCTGTGTTCTGCTTGATTGGTGTTTCTAATATCTTCTGTCTGTTTTGTGGCTTTTTTTGTCTTGATTGACTGGCAACATTATGTTCCTGTATTGGAGGCTTTTAGTGCAGCTTGGCTCTGAGTAAACAGACGGCTATCATTTATTAGGAAGCTAGGTTTCATCTGGGTGCCTGGTTGGGGTGTGTTTGAGCTGGAGGTATCAGGGGGAGTCTGTTTGTGCCCAGGTGTTTGCCTGGCTTGTGGTGTGGAGATTTTTTTGTTTGTGAGTGCAGGCTTCCAAATAATTGACAGTCTGGTGGAACCATCTCTTCTATTCATGCTTTCAGGTCTTTTTTCAATGTCTATGGCATCTCTGATAATTTTGTTGCTGGGGTTTTCTATAGTGGCTAGGGTTTTGGTGCCATTGAAGTCGATGCTATGACCTGTGGCTTCCATGTGTTGGACTAGTGAGGAAGTGTGTTCCAGCTTGTTTACTGCATTTTTGTGTCCATCCAGGTGGGTACTTATTCTTCTATTGGTCTGTCCAATGTATGTGGCAGGGCATGATGCACAGGGGACTTCGTATATGCCTTGGTTTTCCAGGTCAATTTTATCTTTGGGGTTTCTAAGGATGGCTGCTATTTTTCTATCTGTTTTGAAGGCAGTCTTGATGTGATGCCTGTGTAGTATCTTGCTGATTTTGTCTGTAGTACCTCTTATGTAGGGCAGGACAGCTGTTCCATAGGTCTGTTCATCTTCTAGGTCTCCATTATGTCTCAGTGTGTTTTTGTGGATCAAGCCGGTGATTTTGCTTTTGTGGAAGCTGTTAGCTGTCAGTACTTTAGTCAGGCTGCATAGTTCAGTCTTTATATGTGTCTTGTCTGCCAGGCGTTTGGTTCTGGTGATTAGTGTTTTGGCCACGGAGTTTATCTGTGCTGGGTGGTGGTGGGATTGGGCGTTGAGGTAGTGGTTGGTATGTGTTTTCTTCTGGTATATGGTGTGTCCTAGTGTGCCATCTGTTTTTTTGGAGATTAATTAATTCTGTAGATTGTTTGTTTGTTTCCGTTTCCATGGTGAACTTGATTTTGGGGTGTGTGTTGTTTAGATGTGTTAGGAAATTGTTTAGGTTTTCTTTTCCATGGGGCCAAATAACAAATGTGTCATCGATGTATCTTAACCATAGTTTGGGTTTGTGGGTGGCATTAGCTAGGGCTCTGGGTTCAAATTCTTCCAAGAACAGGTTTGCAATTATGGCTGACAGTGGTGATCCCATAGGGGCTCTTTCAATTTGCTTGTATCTTTGTCCTTTGTATATGAAATATGTGTTGGTTAAGCAGTGTTCTGCTAGTTCCATGAGGTGTTTAGCTGGTTGGTATTTATTTTTGATGATTTCAAGAGTTTCTTTTATCGGGACTTGAGTGAATAGTGAAACCACGTCGAAACTTACAAGCAGATCTTCTTGTTTCATGTGTAGATCTTTGATCATTTCCAAGAGGTGGTATGAGTTTTGTCCATGTGAAGCTGCTGCTTCAGCATGGGGCTGTAGCTGCTTTGCTAGGTATTTGGCTAGGTTTTGTAATGGTGCTCCTCTGGAGCTGACTATGGGTCTGAGAGGTATGCCTTCTTTGTGTATTTTTGGGAGGCCGTATAGTTTGGGGCATCTGGAAGATTTTTCTCTTGAGATGATCGTCTGTTGGATCTCTTTGCTCATGTGGCTGGTTATAATTTTCTTCTTGGTTATTTTTTCCAGATATGTGGTTGGGTCCGTGTTTATGGGTTTGTATGTGGAGTCTTGGAGTAGGTCTGTCAATTTTATTTCGTAGTCTTTTCTATCCATTATGACTGTGGCATTACCTTTATCTGCTGGAAGTATGATTATGCTGCTATCATTCTTTAGGGCTTGCAGGGATCATAGGCATCACATCAAGACTGCCTTCAAAACAGATAGAAAAATAGCAGCCATCCTAAGAAACCCCAAAGATAAAATTGACCAGGAAAACCAAGGTATATATGAAGTCCCCTGTGCATCATGTCCTGCCACATACATTGGACAGACCAATAGAAGAATAAGTACCCACCTGGATGAACACAAAAATGCAGTAAACAAGCTGGAATACACTTCCTCATTAGTCCAAGATAAAGATGATGAATGAGACTTTATCAAAATGTCGCCTAAATACTTCCAATTTTATGCGGGAGAAAACCCGAATAACCAAAGCTCCACATATAAATACCTTACAAAACCTCAGAAAATCTCTCTCTGTCTCTGTCTGTCTGTCTCTCTCTCTCTCTGCTGTTTAAAATGAAAACATGGATTAATGGTAGTTTAACAGGATGAAGAGTGGGAAATAGTAACACTCATGGCCTGAACCAAAATGTTATTTGTCATCTGAACAGAAGATTATGAAGTAAATGTTTGACTCATAACAGCTCTTGATTTATGATCAAATTCAGGACAATTCTGGAACTGCTTTCTGGTTCAGGGCTGGGTGGGTTATTTTATTAAAATCTCAACAGGCTGAAGTTTTGACAATGAGCAGATTTACGATGACAAAGTGCAGGAAGTTCAAGAGCATTGTGTTGACAAGCAGATCACATGAGTTAAGACAGAAGAAAATGGTGTCCGTAGGGAAACCTCCAAAGTTTACTTTCTCACATAATTTGTCTACACTGGAGCATAAGACTCTAATTTTTGATAGTTTGATAGGAGGGGGGAGTCAACCAAAAGACCAGTGTCATAAAAAAAAATATTTTCCTTGTAACACTTTTCATCTATGTGAAAAATAATTCCATCAAAAAAAATTCTTTTTCTTGTAACACTTTACATCTATGTGAAAAATAATTCCAAGCCAGGTATGACAGGTTTGGTCAGAAATCACAGATTTACACATTTTTGCCTGTCCAAAGTCACGTTTATTAAAATGATTTCTTGGACTGCAGGTGCAAAAGAAAATAAAAAAGAAAAGCTGTTTACTGCCACTTAGGTAGCATGTAAAGAATATGTATTTCAAAGCTCGTAATTTGCAGCAATTCCATAGTATTAGGTAAATGTTTATAATAAAAGTCACAGGGGTTAAATGGATTGGGGCCCTAAAAACAGGAAGACAAGAAAAAGTCTAGGTAGGCAAGGAAGAAGTAGATTCTGCAGTATTTCTGTCCTATATGAACCTAGTCTAATGGCCCACAAAGAGAGGAAAGCAAAGGGAAGATCTGAAAGGCAAACCTTTCAATCTGATGTGCCAAAAGAGGAGGAGGGGGAGAACAACAACAATAACAATAACAACAACAACAACAATAACAACATGAGGAGAAATAGGAAACAAAAAAAATATGCTTTGTGTTATGGCAATCCAGATTTAGACTAAAAGTAAAAAAGATAAACAGTCTATCATGGGCGTATTTCTACTCTGTATGTTAATTTTGCTGATTTTAAAAAAAAATTAGGAAGGGATCCATGTGTCTCTCTGACCATCTTTCTCTCTCCGAATCTCTCTCTCTCTCTCTCTCTCTCTCTCTCTGTGTGTGTGTGTGTGTGTGTATGTGTGTGAGAGAGAGAGGGAGGGAGGGAGGGAGGGAGAAGGACTGGGTTCCAAAATTCCTGTTACTAGAGAATTCATAGCAAATCTGCTGAATTTACAACTTGGAGGAGAACTGACATAAATCTTTCTATTTTTTACAAGCCCTCTTCATTTTCTTCTCTTTCTTATTTGGTTTCAGCCTTAAGCCATGTTTAGACAGAGGTTTGTTTTTTAAAAGCTTAATATATTTCAGTAATAATAGCAACAGACCTAATTTTACCCAGTGATTTTCCCTTTCTTTTCTTCCCCTTCTTTTAATAGGTCACTTAAAAGCTTTGGGGACAGGAAGGAGGGGGAGCTGGCTCCTCAGTCAAAAAATGTTCCCAGAGCAGTTTATAGGTCGATGAAAAAAAGAAGAAGAACCAAGCAGCAAGCAAAAAAATACTTTTGCTTTCAAACTAGCCATCTAAAAGAAAGAATACAAACATGAGCAAACAGAAAATAAACGATAAGAAAAAAACTACTAGTCCTCACAGTTACGAGTATAACCAGCTGATTTTGACAATGGTCAGTCACTGTGAGGCAGAGGTTAAGCTGGTTGGACTAAAGATGGAGAAATCCAGATTTAATTCCATTCAATGGGCAACTAAGGCCAGCCAACAGCTTTCAGTCCAATCTATCATATAGGAATTCCAAAAATTATTATTTATTTATTTATTTACTCAATTTCCACAGCCTCCAAACTCAACCAAGTGACTCTGGATGGCCTACAATTCTAAAATTATACAGGTAGTCCTCAACTTACAATTTACATTATTCATTCAGTGACTGAAGTTACAATGGCACTGAAAAAAGTGACTTATGTTTTTCATACTTATGACAGTTGCAGCATTCCCCATGGTCACGTGATCAAAATTCAGACACTTGGCAACTGGCTGGTATTTATGATGTCCTGGGATCATATGATCTCCTTTTGTGACCTTCTGACAAGCAAAGTTAATGGGGAAGTCAGATTCATTTAACAACCAGGTTATTGGACTGGACTGGACTGGACGAGTTGGAAGGGACCTTGGAGGTCTTCTAGCCCAACCTCCTGATTAGGCAGGAAACCCATTTCAGATAAATGTGTCAGCTTTGATAGCCATATTCCATGCTGCCACATAGCCTGAGAAAGTGGGAGGGTGGTGATTTCAATTAAGTAGCTCTAAGTAGACAAAATAAATTTCTTTTGTTAGTTCAAGGTCATTTAATATGGCGCAGGATGAAATAAGGATCTTACTTTTGGATGGATCATGATTGGGCCATGTGATGTGATGACGGCCAAAAGCGGATGGATTTGTAGTTTGGAAAATTGTGGAAAGCCCGAAAACTTTTAGATTCGGGATTCCACGGACGTGCCAGGTGCTATTTTAATAAAGGTACTTTTGAGATATGTTTGTCTCGGAGTTACGGATTGGAATGGAGGTTTGCTGGAACGCTGACAAAAAGGTTTTTCAACATCTTTTTAAAAACTTCTAGGGTTAGAACTTCACATAACTTCTGGAGGCAAGTTGTTCCATTGATTACTTGTTCTATCTGTCAGGAAAATTTCTCCTTAGTTCTAAGTTGCTTCTCTCCTTGATTAGTTTCCACCCATTGCGTCTTGTCCTGCCGTAGAATGGTTTGATTCCCTCTTCTTTGTGGCAGCTACTAACTTAACAACTGCAGTGATTCACTTAATGAATGTGTCAGGAAAGATTGTAAACTGTGGCAAAATTCATTTAACAAATGTCTCATTTCGGAACAGAAATTGTGATGTTTTGTATTGTTGTGAATAAATTGTAAATAGACATTAAAACAATAAAAAAGCATCCAAAATAATAAATAAGCATAAACAAGAGTTGTGATGATTAAATGTTTATGCTTGTGAGTTCCTGGAGGAAAAACAGCTAAGTGATCATATCAATAAAAAGTTAAACCAACAACAAACAAATCTGAGAGTCCAGGCAAGAGCTATGTACCAGAGGTACCATCACCTACGATTTCAAACAAGAAGAACGTCTACTGCTGTGTAACAAAAGCTACAAATATTTTCCCTTTAAAAGGAAATCCAGAATCCAATCCATCCATCCAGGACAAAAGCATGTAAAAAGGGTAAATCATAGAAACTGGATCAAGGTGTTTTGTTACTCATCCAAGTAACTTCTTCAGTCAAAATGAAAATGTTTGGCTAGGTATAGAGTCAGAGATTTGTTAGAATGAACTAACTCTTGCAGAGGTTTCTCCCCAAAATGAGGCACAATATGTAAATGTTGGTTCAATCATCCAGGCCAAAAGCATGTAAAAAGCTTAAATCGTGGCAACTGGAACAAACTTGCGTCCATCCATGGTTTTTCATGACAAAGGCGGAACCCGCCAAGCTACGATATGCAGAGGAAATGCATTTCCTAAATAACGTTTACAATATGTTGGCTTCTCATTTTCTCATGCAAACTCAATGCGCAGCAAGAAAATTATTTCCCACCCCTTTAAACATATCCTAGCTTTGAAACCTAATGGGTAAACCATGTCATGTGATAGAGGAGGGTAGCCGAGTGGAAGACTTCCTTGGCCTCCTTCACAAAAAAGCAATTCCGCATCGCCCCATTCAATCCGAGTCTTTTTATAGATCTCTCAGACGTATTAAACCTAATTTCCAGCTCATCGGGGTAGAGGAGAATCGCTTTCTGAAGCAGAGCAGGGGGTTTATCGTTAGCAACATTCGTGACTTAAAAAAAAATGTCTTTCTGATGAGGAAAATAAACATTTATGTAAAAGGAAGGCTGAGTGAGCTCAATTGATGGGAAGCGCCGTAGTTCAACGGCTGAGCAAAGGCTTGACACACAGGAAGTCCCATCACTTCCAGAAAGCGTTGAGAAAGAGTGAACTTCTCCCCCACTTTCCCAATAAATCCATAAACCCCTGAAAATACAAACAGGAAGAGAAGCAGGGTGTCGTTTAGGAAGTGGATTGTTTACTTTACAGTTTTTGATCGGGAAGATGTGCCCTGCTTATGGACTTCATGCAGGCATTGAGGAGACCTGTGTAGAAAATGGGATGTGAACTACAAATGCCTTTTGAATTAATCCACTGAGTGTTAACATTCATTATGTCACCTGAGTTGTATTCTTCCAAGAATTTTATACCATACAATGTACAGGTATGAATAGTTGACTTACAACCCCGTTCAGTTAGGAACCGCTGCAAGTTACAATGACATTGAAAAAAGTGATTTATGACTGGTCCTCATACTTACGATTGTTGCAGCATTTCCCCACCCCCAACCCCATGGTCACATGATCAAAGTTAAGGAACTTGGAAAAGTGCAGTTTTTTTGCCATGGTCGCGGGGTCCCAGGGTCATAGGATCACCGTTTGCCACCTTCCCAGCCAATTTCCAAGAAGCCTTAAAGTCAGAGGAAGGAAGCTGGGTTCGCTTAACGACTGTGTGATTTATTTAACCACTGGAGTGACTTGGCTTAACAACAGCAGTGAAAAAGATTGTAAAAACAAGTGTAATTCACTTAAGAACCTCCTTGCTTAGGAGTGGAAATTTTGGTTCCAACTATGGTTGTAAGCCTAGGGATGGGAAGGTCAGCCCCAATGTTTGGAACTACTTGCATAAAAATTGAGGTGGTTTCTAATAAACAACTTGCCCGTTTTGATCCCAATCTTTTTAAAAAAAATATTTATTTTTTTTGGCAGGAGTGGGAGGAAGGGAGCGGGGGAGATGGGAGGGACTCAAATTTCTTAACAACCAGTTCTCTGGGCGTGGCCTAATTGGTGGGTGTGGCCTACTGGTCATGTGACTGGCTGGGTGTGGCTTGCTGGCTGGGAGTGGCTTGCTGGTCACGTGTCCGGCTGAGAGTGGCTTGGTGGTCACATGATTGGGTGGGTCAAAAGATACTCACTTTCACAATGGTCTTGGTGCGGGGTTGGACTAGATGACCACTGAGGTCCCTTCCAGCCCTGGATTGCTGTGCTGTTTCAAAGCATGCTCTGAAACTATGCCTAGTGCCAGAGTTTGTGATCCTTCCTTCCTCTCCTTTTTCTTTCCCTCCCTCCCTCTATCCATCTGTCCATCCATCCATCCATATCTCATTCACATTCCTTTCCCTTCCATCCCTTTCTTTCTCCCATCCCTCCCTCTTTCTTTTTCTTCCTTTTAAGAGAAAGAAAGAAAGGAAGGAAGGAAGGAAGGAAGGAAGGAAGGAAGGAAGGAAGGAAG
>NW_020769308.1:4151579-4196263 GCF_900518735.1 Pseudonaja textilis
GGAAGGAAGGAAGGAAGGAAGGAAGGAAGGAAGGAAGGAAGGAAGGAAGGAAGGAAGGAAGGTTGGTTGCATCCAACAAGAGATTATTTTCTCCCTTTTTGTTGACATATATAATTCTTCCACTCTTTAATAGTTCTACTTTTAACATTTGCATTCTCACTTTGCTCTACTCTTAACAAGAATTGCACAATCTCTTGTGTGCATATAAAAATATTTCAGTCACGAGATCAAAACTTTCTGCAGCCATGGCCATAATTTTAAACCCTATTCTGTGTAATAACTGAAAACAAACATATCAGCATTCTTCTTGGCTGATACCATCAATTGTCGAAGGAAGTGGGCAACCAAAGATTTAGGATTTGCAGCTGTGGCGTAACATCTACCATATATATTAAGGTCTGTACTGCTATTGCAACCGGTAACCTGATTCAAGAGTTCGATTATTATGGTGAGGATTATGATAATATTTTAAAGAAACAAATGGTCTTTGCCTTTCAACAAACTCTTCTGGATGTTCAGGCACCACCTAAGCTGTCCGTTCATTGAGATCAACCTGCAATTATTTATACATTGAATGTACAATTTATGTAAGCTCAAAATTCAATCTGAGATTTCTTGCCAAAAACCACTTAGAAAATCTAGACCATTAAACTAGTTTTCAGCTGTCCGCAATTCTCATTGGCGCCTGCGCTTTTCTAACCTTGCAAAGAACATTGCTGCTTGCATTGCCAAGAGCGTTCTTGTTGGATTTTTCATAGGTAGAAAATTAATTCCTTCCTTCCGTTGCACAATTCAAAAACTGCTATTGTAAAAAGCCCAAACCTGAACAAGGAGATTGACAGGCTCTAAAAGGGGTGATTATCGTTCTTGTAAGCACAAGAAAGCTATCTATGGCCATCCTTGCTTCAAACTCTGATCTGTGCGAGCTCTCAACTGCCAAGACGAAATTATAACAAGAAGCCACCATACCTGTTCGGTGATTGGAATGGACTCCCATTGCCGTTTCAACAAGACCATAGATCTATGTTTCATGGTTCCTGTTTTGCTTAGGAGAACTTCTACTCCGAAGACTTTCAGTCTAACAGCGAAGGAGCTATTCTCAGCCCTTAGGTCGACATTGCTCAAGGAGCCCAAAGTTTTGTCTTTGTATACATGTCACAAGGAAGAGAACGGAGCAATGGGGCTTTTCTCCATGTTCTCCACTGATTGGGATGTCTTGATTTCTCAACAAAAAGCAGAGGGACCAGAGAGAAAGTACATGTGTGTGTGAGTGTGTGAGCGTGTGTGAAGGATGAAGGTAGGAGGGAAAAACCCACTGATGAATTACCTCATGGATGCATAAAGTAGGTAGACAGAACCAGGCACACTCAAACTGAAAATAGCTGTTGCTTAGGAACAGGGAGAGTAAATTACAGCACCTCTGCTATACATAATGGAGAGCTCTTTTACATTTAAAATGAATTAGAATGAATCGGGCCCATAGGGTTCGTTCCTGTTTTAGCTGACCGTCATCTCACGGAAACTGAGAGAAGAAGGACTTCTGGTTCCTTGTTGATACAGGGTTACACCTTGCCACCGACTCAGCAAATCCCCCCCCCCCCAACTGCACCAGAACTGCAGCAGCTAATATGCCCTATCGATATGGCACACTCAATAACTTGGTTCAGCAATGAGGGTGATGTTTTTTTAGAGCTTTCCAGGGGAGGGGGAGGGGAAACCAGTCAAATCAACTAATCCAGCCTTTCAACAACAAAAAAAAAACAAAAGAAATTCATCCCCTTGCACAACAAACCTGGAGAAAAAGAGCAGAAGTCATCCTTCTACATGATCCTAAGCTGTTCCTTAATGGGAGGGGAGAAAGGAAAGATGGACAGATGGATGGATGGGAGGGAGGGAGAGGGGAAGGGAAGGGAAGGGAGAGGAAGGGAGGAGAGGAGACTTTGTAATCCACAACAGGTGGGAAGCCTACTACAGGCAGTCCTCACCTTGCAACCCCAGTTGAAAATCCCTGTTTCTAAGCAAGACAGTTGCTAAGTGAGGTTTTGCCCCATTTTACAACCTTTCTTGCCACAATTGTTAAGTGAATCACGGCAGTTGTTAAGTGAATGTGGCTTCCCCATTGACTTTGCTTGTCAGAAGATTGCAAAAAGTGGGTGACATGATCCCAGGACACTGCAATCATCATAAATAGGATCCCGTTGTCAAGCCTCCAAATTTTGATCCCATGACCCTGGGGATCCTGCAACAGTCCTGAAAAACAATCACAAGTCCTTTTTTTCAGTGTTGTTGTAACTTCAAACTGTCACGGAATGAATGGTTGCAAGTTGAGGACTTTCTCAGTAGAATATCCCCCTGAGCTACTTTCATCCTTTCACTCTTTAAGGCACTGTTTTTAACCTTGGCGACTTTACCATGAGTTGACTTCAACTTCATGCTGGCTGAGGAATTCTGGGAGTTGAAGTCCACCCAGAAGTCCAGTTGCCTCTTGAAAAAGCACCTTTGGGACAGAGGTGGTATTCAGCAAGTTCTGACCAGTTCCAGAGAACCGATAGCAGAAATTTTGAGTAGTTTGAAGAACGGGCAAATACCACCTCTGACTGGCCCCGCCCCCATCTATTCTCTGCTTCCCGAGTCCCAGATGATCGGCTGAGTCTTCCTTGGTTGCCCTGCACAGGAGAACAGAGCTGGAAAGCAGGTTAGTGGGGTGGGGAGGGAATGGGTTTTTGCAGTAACCTTCCCCTGCCACGCCCACCAAGCCATGCCCACCAAGCTACACCCACAGCACTGGTAGTAAAAAAAAACTGAGTTCCACCACTGAGTCCACCCCTCTAAAAGTGACCAAGGTAGTAAAAAACATCGCTTAAAGGGAATTGGTGAATATAATCCACTCCTGTCAAGTTTCTAGAATGAGTTTTAATCTGGGAGTAGCAATTTATTTAAAATAAACAAAGAAAGAAAAGAAGGAAGAAAATGTCGTATTTTAATATACATGGCCTTGGTTCCGGCTTTTGTCACCACCTAAAATGGCTTTCTTAAAGCAGTCGCTACACTTATAAACAAATGCATCCATAAAATAAATGTTACCTGAAATTCGATGAGTAGGTGGCATATAAATTACTACTATAAATGAATGAATAATGCAAAACAAAGCACAGGCATGCATAACAGCTTTGCCCCAATGTCCCTTTCCCATTTTAGATCAATTTGTTTCATAAGTCTGAAATGTCAGGAATCTTTGATATTCGAGACCCAGTAGGTTCTCAAATGCAGGGAGCTCTTGCAAAGGAGTTTAAACAGCTTTATAACTACTTTTCAGTTTTCCACTGGTAAGTCAATGAACAGACAAATTGACATTGATCATGTCGACCAATCTCTGAGAACGAAAGAACGGCATTAATTGCGATCCTGAAGATAGCGTTGAAAATGAACAAACAGGCACCCCACTACACCACAACAAAAATCACAACCCATCAGCTCACAAAAAATCGGAACACATCTCAGTAACAACAGCCAGCCATTCAAAGAGACCGAAACCAGACCATGACTCAGCGGTATCCGAACAAACAAGACTAATTTTACGTCACACAGACAGTACTTAAAACCAACGACCATGCATGCCTTGGTAACAACAGTTAGCCAATCAGTCTGAAGTCAGACCGTGACTCAGAAGTAGCCGAACAAACAACATCCACACTAATATGCATCGCATAAAAAGGCATTAAAAGGCCAGTCCTCGGACAGATGAACACAATTCAAAGCGTACTGACAATGTCTCCTCGAATGGTAATGAAATGTTCGCAACCAAATTGCCAAGCACAGACCAAGAACCCAACTTTTGAGATCTTCCTGCCAAAGATGAAATGTCTTTAAGAAAGTCAACTGCACAGGGCAAGGGAAGCTCATGGATTGATATTTTTCCACTTTAGATTAACTCATGCTGCAGCTGGACATCTACCCTTAAGGCCCAAATGGCCACATGTTACTTTGTGCATAATTCCACCCCTACACTTACATGGAGGAGGGAGTCAAGTGTCTATGGAGATTCTCAGTCATCCAGGTCATGGTTGTCTCAGGGGTGCTTTTTCAAATGGCAACTGGACTTCCTTTGTTTTTTCTTGAAGACGTTTCACTTCTCATCCAAGAACCTTCTTCAGTTTTGAAGAAGCTTCTTGGATGGCAAGCGAAATGTCTTCAGGGAAAACAAAGGACAAAGGAGGTCAGTAGCTTCTTGAAAAAGCACCTTTGGGATGAGGGAGTCATCTCCTCTCCTTTGAATTCTGCTTGGACTTTTATTGGCAGCATTTATATTTAGATGGGTTTCTTTTGCCAGAAACCAGCATTTACTTCCTGTTTCTGATAAAAAAAAAAGTATAGCCCATCAAGTGCAATGGATTTACTTAACGATTACTCTGTTCATTTAACAACCACCATGTTGGCTTAATGATTGCTGCAGAAAAAATTGCAAAATTGGGCAGGATAGCAATAGCAGTTAGACTTATATACTGCTTCAAAGACCTCTAACAATGTAAGTCCTCATTTTACTGACTTCGGAAGGATAGAGGACTGAGTGAACTTTGAGCTGATGGGGATCGAACTCTTGGCAGTCAGCAGAATTAGCCTGGAATTGTTGTGGGTAGCCAGCAGCAGGTGCAGGGGGCTGAGGAGAGCGAGGACTCTGATGAAGGGCCAGGACCATCAGGGAGTGGACTTCTGCCTTCAGAGATTGTGGGGGCTGGCAGCAGTGATGAGGAGGTTCCCGAGGAGCCTGTGCCAAGTGCGCGTGCATGCAGGATTGCTCGCAGGAAAGAGCAGCTGCAGCAGCACGGGTGACTCAGGAGTAAGGCTGCAAGGTAATGGCCCCTCCCTCAAGAGGATAAAAGCCAGGTCTGGAAAAGCATTCTTTGCAGAAGGGAAAGAAGCTCTTAAGTTTAACTGGTCGACATCTTAGTTCGTGTTTGGAGAATCTTGTAAATTAGTTCTTATCTCTGGGTTTTTGGCAGCCTTGACAAACAACTTGGCAAGGCTCTTTCTTGTTGGAGCTAATTAGTGGAAAGCAGCCTTCAGAACAGAATTCGTTATTAAACCTTAAAAAGTGGGGGCTGCTGCCTTTGTCTGTGTTTGCTCTTTGGGAACCCAGTTGGGTCAGAACAGCAATACTGCATTCCAACCACTGTGCCCCCATGGATCTTATGGTGACCCAATCAATGAGCGTAATTCCGAGTTCAACTACAATTGTAAATTGAAAACTAAGATATTTGACCCTTACAGCTGTGGTGCTCTAATTTATCCAAGTGATTTTACGCTTTTATTGCTGCTTCTGAGATGTAAAGGGCCTTCACCGTAATCTTTGGAATCAATATCATCAATAAATCAATATCAGTGAGCTGTTGGACAGTATTACTTGATCAGTTGTGTGGATGCTTGTGTGTTTTTGGGGGTGGCGGGGAATTTTGGTGGGTAGGGGGGTGTTTGGGGGATTGTGGTGTGTGTGTGTTGGGTCTGGTCTCTAGGTGTTACGTGAATTTCATTGCATGTATACTGTGTATATACGTACATTGACAATAAAGAATTCAATTCAATTCAATTATATAGGGTAATTTTAGTTGCATCTTTTGTATCAAGAGAAATATATTTTTATCTTTACTTCCCCGGCAAGATCATTCATTTGCTTGATGTTTTATTAAACCTTTTCAGACAAACAACCAAATTCCAACTTTCACAAGCCAAAATTATAACCCATGAATAAACCCAGGCTACTAATCACTCAGCCAACTGCCCCCCAAAAGAAGACAACCATTGTTTTCCATTATCTTGAGGTCAGCCTAGAGAAAAAGTACACATGCCATAGCCACGTTCAAGTTCTTGGTTGGATATTCTCAGACCTAAAAACTTTATTTTCAATGTGTTTCAAGAGGAAAATTATTAACTGTATGAAAGATGAGAACGCAAATTCAGTATATTTAGAAAAGGATAGTTAGACCATTAAATCAAACCCCGTGCTTAGAGCAGAAACTCAGTGTAAACCATGTCCAACAAATAGCTACCGGTATATAGTCGCTGACTGAATACATCCAATAAGTTATTGATTCCTCTGTCCTACAGCGCTTATAAGAAGTCCTCAACATATGACCAGTCACTTAATGGCTGTTCAAAGTTCCAACAAAGTTGTGTTGGGGCGTGCTTATGACCTGGATTTGAAGTTCTAGTGGTTCTCCCCGCCATCCCATGACTACATATTTACAGCTGATTGCAGTGTCCTGCAGTCACATGACCACATTTTATGACAAATTTGCTCAAAGCTGGCACTTACTTCCAGATTCCTGCAAACCCAGCCCATAGTAAACCATGACTTAATGACCATAGTATTTACTTAACGACCACAGCAAAAAAGGTTGTAAAGTTATAAAGTCACATGACTTTACAACTGTCATGAATTATGACCAAGGTGAACAGTTCCACTACAGTCATAACCTGTGCTGTTTGAATTGATTATACTGTATTGTTATGTAAGATTTTGTTTTTTACTTATATCCATTATGCTATATCATGTAATTGAGAACAAGACATTAAACTGGCATTACCAGGGAGAAGATCTCCCCATATATAATAAAATAGAACTATTGTTTCTTATGGTTTGAAAAACTGATAAAATCCATGCTGCTTTTTAAATAATTAACATGCTGTTTTTCAAGGTGCTTACACATCAATACAATCTCATTATAATTTGTTCTTTCCATGGTACTGATCTCATATTGACTTGTGAACAGATCCTTGATATTTTTTTATTTAGGTAGGTACAATCGGTTCTTCTCTAGGCCTCTGGGATATTATCAGTTTTCCATAATCTCTCAAAGATGATATGTAAACATGGCTAGGAATACCAGCTAGTTTTCTGTGTATCCTAAAATACAGTTCATTTGGCTTGGAGATTTAAACTTACCCAGAAGAGACAGATATCCCTTAAGCATGTTTCTATAACTGTCAGGCTTTGAGTCTTGGAAGCTTAGATTTAAATGTTGATCAAGTGAGATCAAAACTGAATTTTAATCATGGGTTCCTTCAAAAAACCCTATACCACTAAAGTCTACAGTAGCTGCAGCTTTATGTAAAAGATTTTATTCATCAGCCAGCACGGTGGATCACAACAATAAGGTGATAGATTATTCTTTTCCAACAATTTTCACCTGTTTCTAATCCAAAACTGGATCACAATGAAGTTCAAATGGGATCTTGCCTTGGAAGCTTTGCAGATCCTATAATTATTCATGGTCCGTATCAATAAATACAAACAGCTCCAACACAGAGACTAAGTGGCCAAATCAGAGTTATCCCAAAGTTAGGTTATTTGCAATCATAGCATGAATATTAGGCTTTAACGGTGTAAGGTTTTTTGAAAGCATTGTTTCCATTTAGGTACAATGAGGAGTAAGGAAGCTGAGGTTGCTTGAAATATATAAGAATCCTAACCCTAACCTCAGTGAATTGCCCTCAAGTTCAAATATATCCACTAGATGTATTTGTGGTTATTGCAATTCACAAATATTCTTAGCAAGAAAACGAGGTTGAGTAACTTATGGCCAATTGGTTGAATTCTATCAATCTAACAAATGAAAAAGCTGAGATTCCTAATGACTGTGGAATTGTGGAAGTCAAAGTTCACATATTTTTTAAGTTTCCAAGTTTGAAAAACACTGCTGTACACTGACCCTATAAATAGTCTGAAGGAAAATAGCAGCAGAGGGATAAAAATAATAAATATCAGAAAGTGAATGACCATGAAAGCCTATTAAAAGACAAACCTAGATGGGTGTTTAATCACCATAATTCAGAGACACTGAATAGCTGTGCACAAGGTTGCCCCCAAAATACATAACACTCTTTAATCTTTAATTAGCCAGGCACAGAAAAATCTTTCAAAAAGTCTGACCTGAGATTCTCTTGATCCTCGTTTATGATCCCATTCAGAATATCCCATGATCTACAGAAAGACAAGAGGATAGGAGTAATTGCTGTAGCAGCATTACTACTGCTACTACAATTAATTTGCACTATATGTGCATGAATGCAAAACTAGGATGATCTATAAAAAGGAATAAGTCTGGACGTATGGAAAGAATGCCATTATCAGAATCACCTTTATGGCCATTTGCAGTGTCCCATGGTGACATGATCACAATTTCTGATATTTATTTATTTAATTTATTTGCCCCCTATCATTGCTATGGGGCTACTCTAGGCAGCTTACAGTAATTCAAAGGAAGAAAATGAAAAGAGCGTAAACAGAAGTAAAATAACAGGACAATGAAATAAACAATGAAAAAGGAACACAAGAATAATGCATCGTTGTTGTTTTGGCCATTTCCCTGCATTTATTTCTGGATTCCAGCGATAAATGTTGTAAGTCCAAGACCGCCTCTATTTTTTTTTTCTCTGCACATTCAGCTTTGGTGGAAGTCAAGTGGCTTTCGAAATTGCTCGTAAAGGACAAAATACTATTGGTGAAATGCTAATGAATGGAGTAGGATGTCTTTGATTTGATTGATTGATTTCTCTGCTTGTTAAAAAGTGGAATATTGGGGTTTGACAGTAGGGGAACCAATGCTTTTCAGGTTGGACAGCACCATCATATAAATATGGAACAGATTTGCCCGACTTTCAAAGCTGGCGGAAAAAACACAGCCCAATGTCCATTAACTCCAAAGAACAGGAAGAGAAAAAAAACCAGGATTTAAACCTTGGAGCAGGGAAACACACACACACACACACACACACACACACACACACACGGGAGGGCTTGATGTTGTGTTTTAAATAAGGCAGATCTTCCGCATGCATAGTCTAGTGAAAAGAAGGACTAGGGGAGACATGATAGCAGTATTCCAATATTTGAGGGGCTGCCACAAAGAAGAGGGGGACAAGCTATTCTCCAAAGCTCCTGAAAGCAGAACAAGAAACAAGGGATGGAAACTAATCAAGGAGAGAAGCAACCCGAAATTAAGGAGGAATTTCCTGACAGCGAGAACAATAAACCAGTGGAACGCCTTCAGAAGTTGTGGGTGCTCCATCACTAGAAATTTTTAAGAAGAGACTGGACAGCTACTTGATATAAGGTCTCCTGCTCCTGCTCCTAATCCAACCCCCTCCTGCAGAGGCTGGGTTACAAGACCTCCAGGGTCCCTTCCAACTCTGTTCTTCTGTTAATATGACTTTATTGTCTGCAGCAAAGCAATTTAACTAGCTGAATCATGACTATGAAGCTTTTGCTGTTACTTCCTGAATGCAAGGCTGAGCTTCTGGAAAGCTGAGATTTATTGCCACTGTTGAGGTAAGCCTAACAAACAAGGAGTATGTGTAAATCTTAGGAATTTCATTGTATACTCCTGATAAGTCTGCTGCCTCTTTGGCTCTCCTCTCTATTATTAGACTCCCCCCCCCCTCCCCAAAAGGAATTTCACCTTGGATTTTCCCCCTTCCAGATTGGGTAGCATTTTAGGGAATTTCCAAGTTATGGAATGGCGTTTAGCTACAAAATCACCATATGTCAATTGCAAAAAGGCAGCCTTACTTGGAAGGGCTTGCATCCTGCAAAGATATCTTTAACACTATAAAACATCAGTATCTGCCTATCCCAGATCCTTGGGTAGAACTCAATAGGTGGTTGAAAATGCCAAATCTAGTTTAAATATCTGGCTGATTGTGCAACCAACAACAATAACAGCAGCAACTATAACAAAAATACCACCTGCTGCTTTTCCATATCCAAAATATATGCACAAACACAAATACAAATAGAAATTTAAAATAAATTCTCAAGCTTTCCTCAGAATAAAACAGAAAAATATTTCCTCAGGACAAGTACTTTTTAAGAAATTGCCTCACAGATTTGAGCAAAGCATTAGTTATAAAACAGTGTCCTCTAAATTTACATTGTTGTACTAGAACGTGGACATTTTATAAAGCTCCATAGTTCTACCATCTATTTGTGAGGCAGTTAGCAAGCTGTGTCTTAGATTTCTTAGCAAACCAAAAGCAAATAATCCAGTACAATAGTCTATAACTTCTGCTTACACTAACATAATAAACATTCGCTAACAGCCGTGACGGCAATCTCTTTAAATGAGTTTTTGCCAATCTGCTACAAATGGTGCACACTGTACTAATTGTTTAAACAAAACCAGAAAACCCTTTATCTGATCCTCTGATCTTAAGAGCAATGTTGCTCTTAAAAATTGTTCTACTTTGGAAACCTTTCTTCAACCAAGAAGAAGAAGAAGCCATGGAGAGCATCGCTGCTGCTGATGCTAACCAAAAGTTCTGGCAAAGTTGCTTTTCTTTTAAACTACTTTAATAACTCATGGTAGCAAAACTTTAGCATCCATATGTCTTCCATTTCATTGCATCACGTTGAATTGTACTGAGTTTTCCCCGTGACAAGCACACTTTCACAAAATCTGGCAGACGTTTTGCCTTTTGTCAAACCATTTTGTATGTGTGTATGTGTGTGCATGCAAAATGCTGAATTGTGGCTGCACCCTGAACATGTAGTTCATTACCAGTATCTACTGAATTAACGCTGTGATGTATAGTCAAGGCTTGGGGTAGAGCCAAAAATCTGGAAGGTCAAAGGAAACCAATGTGAATTTCCTGACAGCTTTCGAAGACAAGGAATCCTAGCTGGAACTGAACATGGTATGTTTGTAAACTATGCTGGAACCTCATTTTAATAAAAGCCATTCATAAAATATTAAACCAAGTCCATTCATATTTATGGTAGTTCACATACCAAGGCTTATTGGCAGCAAAATTCGATAAAATAATAACTGTATAAATATGGGAAGGAGGGAGAAAGAGAAATGATTTCACACAGCTGAATTCAGAGGGTAAAAATGTATTTGTGGTCAGCCATGCAGAATAGAGCAGACCAAAAAAAAACTAGTGCCATATAGGTCTAAAACTACTTTGATTAGAATAGTTACAGTAATCAAATTTTGCAAGTTTGAACAGGCTGTCCTCCTCTGCTATGTTATCTTCGTATGAATTAGGGAGGGGTCTTTCTGAGACGATTACTGAAACCAGTTGCTTGGAATAGACTCAAACTTTGCTTGTTTGATGGTTGCTTGGGAACAGTGAGCTTCCTTCCTTCTGTACTTCAAGGCCATTCTTTATTCCCTCTACAAGTTATCTGCCAGGCCTCCAAAGAGGTGGGTGCTCCTCCATCGCTGAAGGTTTTAAAGAAAAGATTGGACGACCATTGGACCGAAATGGTATAGGGTCTCCTGCTGGAGCAAGGGATTAAAGTAGAGGACCTCCAACTCTCTTATTTCGCTAAGAAAATAAGTCATGCTCTGGTAGAGCAGCTCATGGGAAACAGCACAAATCAGAAACACAATCTTTTTGCGTGTTTTGTGGTGAAGAAATTTTTGTTCAGGCTTCTAACATAGATCTCCATTCCAAATAAAGCCACAAGATGAGATCATGTTTGGTGCTGGAAGATAGCAGGGGGGAAGGGACGAGGGGGAGGGAGAAGAAGACTACATATTTTAGGACTTTTCTCATGGCAGTGTATGACCTTTTTAGCCTATTTCCAAGATGTAAACTGTGTTTTACTTTAGTCGAAAGCAGAGTTCCTGCAGGAGTGAGGAGAGAAACCAAGAAACATTTGGAGGATGTGATGGTATTTTTGGCAGTAAACTGTTAAGGGGAAGTCCTACAGTGACTGTTCAACCAATATTTTGAAAATACATGCACAGGCTACATTTCTAACAGTCTGATTGATTGATTGGTTCCCCAAGCCAACCTAAAAGAGTTCCTTAGTCATCAATTTTGTCCTAACTTTGATTCTAACCAGTTATTCAGGAGTCATTTTGGTTTTGTTTCACACGGTTTTCTTCTCCTCCTCTTCAACCTTCTCCCATCCTTCTCTTGTTCTCCCTCCTGCCTAATCTTTGAGCATTCCCTCTTGTAAATCTCTGATTTCCCTCCTCTTTTTAAAAAATGAATTAGAGAGAGGAAAAAAGTAAATAATATGATCCATCTTAGATCAATGCGTTCTTTAGACTTCAGATCAGTTGAATACATTTTGGGAATTAAAGTCACATCAATCTGGAATACACTCGCCTCAGAATAAACTGCTGTAAGCATGATGTGGGGGTGCCTTAAATATTGTATTTTCTAGGACTCAAGAGGCCAAGCCAACTTAATGGGCTGATTGGCTCAGTCTTAGATTATTAAAGATTAAAAGATGATTACAGTAACAGATGGAAGCTTATCAAAGAGAGATTCAATCTGGAAATTTCCTGAAAGTAAGAACAATTAATCAGTGGAATAGCTTGCCTCTGGGAGTTGTAATCTCCTTCGTTTCAAGAAAAGACTAGATCAGGGGTCTCCAACCTTGGGAACTTTAAGATTTATAGACTTCAACTCCCAGAATTCCTCAGCCAGCAAAGCTGGTTGAGGAATTCTGGGAGTTGACGTCCACAAGTATTAAAGTTGCTAAGGTTGGAGACCCTGGACTAGATAACCATTTGTCTGGAATGACACAAGGTCTACTGCTTGAACAGGGTGTTGGACTAGAAGACCTCCAAAGCCCCTTTCAACCCTATTACTTTATGTTCTATGTTCTAAGCAACGTTATTATTATGACATGCCACCCTGAAGAGGCTGACAGGATTTCAGTGCCAAGATAAAGCTATTTTTTAAATTTAATGTACCCAAGCATTTCAAATTTCTAAAGTTTGCTTTATCTTTTCTGCTGAATTTTAAGATTTACCTTTTAATTTCTACTTCTGTATTGATTTGATTTGATAATGCTCTATAAATACATGTATTGTACAGTATCTTGACAATGCTCAAGCTCATTTTAAATAATGGCCAGGGTTGAAAATATCCAGATCTGCCAGCCTCTTTTGAGACCATAAATCAGCTACAATGGTCAACAAAGTTTGCTTGGTTTGTCACACATTTTTCACCCCAACTCTACCCCAAATTCGAGGATTACCACAGGAACATAAAAAGAGAGCATCTTAGCCACTGAGCCACCGCGTCCCTTTAGCTTGGTTAAGAAAGGGATATAATAAATTGTCTCCAATATAACTCCAGGAGTTTAATCTGACAAATATATATAGTCCCAGCCACGAAAACCAACACTGGACCCAAAACAACACATGACACCACCACCATTCTCCCTCACCAGACTCAAACCCAAATCCATCCCATAGACAAAAGACAACTACCATCCAGAAACCAGACCATGGTTGCATCACCAGCTGCCACACACCCCAACCCGCAAACCAAGCAAATGGACACCCACCATGAACCCATATCCAGGCCTCAAACTCGGAGCCAAACCAAAACCCAGAATATCACATCACAACCACCCACTCAGGATATCACATCACAGAACTCAGGAGGTTACACCACAAAACCTCAGGATGTTGCAACATAGCCAACGACCCAGGAGATTACAGCACAAGACCCAGGATGTCACAACAATAGAACTCAGAAGGTCATCACACAGCCCATTACCCAGGTCGTTACAACACAGGAGACTGATAGACACACAGCCAATACCTCAGCCACACATGCTCTTACAAAAAAGCCAGCCAATCCGCAACATCAACTCCATCAACCAATCAAGCAATGACAATACAGCAAACCTCCCCACCAGTATATATAGGGAGACGGCAGCTCCACACTTTGCTTGCACAAGCACGAAGCCGAAAGCACCAGCCTGAAGATGGCAAGTGGGACCTCATCAAAATGTTGCCAAGATGCTCTCAATCTTACACGGGAAAAGACCCAAACACGCCAAGACCAAATGCTGGGTGTTTTTGAAGCAAAACAACAAAACAAAGATAGAGAGAAGAAAGAGAAGGGGTGGGTCAAAGAGAGAGAGAAGAAGGGAGGGAGGGAGGGAGAGAGAAAATAAAAAAAAAAGAACAATAAAGCTGAAATCTGTCGAAAGACAAATAAATCACAATGGCTAAAGAAAGATGTTTCCAGATGTGAACTAAATTCATTTACAAAAAGTTATGAAAAAGGTTTATTCAATGCCCTTCCACTGAGCTGCAGAACAATTGCCCACAAGGCCTCCTTTCTCCACCTCATTTTTCTTTCTGAAGTGCAAAGGCAGCTAAGTGATGAAGCCTTTAGTATCAATTAGGGACAATAATTGGGGACATATGACCAGAGAAAATATGTTCGGTGGCACTTTGCTACTCTGCCCTGCATCTGAAGAAATTGCTGAAAAAGGAGGAGTGCTACAGAAGCATTCGAGCCTGCAAAAGGACATCAAGGCCTATACAAGAAATGGTGCAATTCCAGCGGTCGCTATTCTCATGGGGCATTTGAGGAGCCGTGGCCCTAATACACTTCCCAACACGGTTAGAAAAGGCTGGAGTAACTTATCCATAGATTAGCCATGGTTTGCTAAATAAGCCGAAGCTGAGAAAGGAGATTATTTGTAGCTCGGGATTGAAATGAAGAGTCCTTTGGTGCTCTCTGAGCTTGGTGTTTTTCTTGCAGACCATGGGCCCCTCAAGCCCAAGCTTGCATCATGCTGAACCATTATATTATTATATGGTATGTTTGATGTGGCTTTAGGGCATGGGTGTCAAACTCGCCGTGTCACGTTGATGTCACGTGACATATCGCGATGTTTTTTGCCTTCATGGAGCTGGGGTGGGCGTGGCTTATACATGATGCATCTGGCCCATGGGCTGCCAGTTTGTGACCCCTCTGCCTTAGAGTGAAAAGTGAACCCAGTGTACTGAGGTTTAATCATGGTTTACCAGGTGTTGAAAAAATACTTGATGGTCTCTACTTGAGGTGAGCGATAATAGCAATGGGCCTTTACTTTTTTTGTGTTGAAATTTGGTTCATTCATTCATTTTGTATGGACCTCAATTGCCATGAGCCTCTGGATGGCTAACACTGAGTTGAAAATAGCAAAAGAAACCAACAACCAGGCAGAATTAAAAACACAATCCACCTTACAGAGCTCATAAACCCACACAAATAAGCCTCTTCAAACAGGCTCACCTGATCTTCTGTTCCACAAGGCAAATACTGTGACAGAGAAGGCAGGCTCCCTGTGTCTCATCATATTACCTTGTTTAGTACAAAAGGGATTTGCAGAAGCCCCATCCTGTCAGAGTTGATGGGATGGGTAAAAATAACTGGAGGCAGATGGTCCCACAAATAACCCACCCTTGTGCCATTAAAGGCTTTGACCAGCATCTTGAATTGTATCCAGAAGCCTACTGGGAGCCAACTGTACCCTTGGTCCCTCTAGAAAAGGAATACCCCATCTAGAACCAATGACAGAACATCTCCAGATCCAGGATAGTCTTAAGACCCACAGCCACTCAGCCTTGCAAGGGTTAAGCCTAAGTCTGTTGCTCCCTATCCAGACTCCCAAAGATTCCAGATATAGAAAAGAACTCTGATGGCATCCCTACGTTAGTCAAGTATTATCAGCATTCTGATGATACCTAGATCCATTTAGTGGTTTCATGCAGAAGTTGAGTAAGAGTGAAGAAAGACTTGAACTTTGTGGAATCTTGAAAAGAAGAGACTTAAGACTAGATCTTCCCCAACAGTGACTAGAATTGAGCCTGGAGAAAAAAAAGAAGACCTATATGTCCAAACCTCCTAACCTGGTCCAAGAAGGCTAATAGACACATATTAACTTTATTCTCACCATTTTATTGTTTTCCTTGCTTTTAATGTTGTGAGCTCCTCAGACTCTTATCAAGTTGGTGGGTGGCCAGGAGGAGGGGTGGGGAGGCTCTGAATTAAATGAATGAATGTGTACCAATTTCACTTAAGCCAGGTCATCCTTTCTTCTAGTCCAGGGGTCTCCAAACTTGGCTACTTTAAGACTTGTGGACTTCCAATTCTCAGAATTCCCCAGCCATGATGAAGAATTCTGGGAGTTGAAGTCCACAGAATCTTAAAATGGCCAAGTTTGGAGACCCTGCTCTCATCATAGACTCTCAGCTGATAATTCTAGTATGGTCTTCACTCCCCACACAACTCCTTCAATGTTTTTCACAATCTCCTTTGGCTGATCACCAATTCATACTTTTGCCGTAACAATATATCTATATATCCGATCTATTTATATCTGCACTCCTGAAGTATTTACTGCTTAGTATTTTCTATTTTGGTCCATCCTGTTCACGTTTAACCAACCATGGGGTATCACTCAGCAAGCCACAGCCTGGCCTCTCCACTGCTCAATCTCAATCAATTGGCCTAATTAATTAGCACCTTGCATTTATTGCTTTTTGCCTGGGAACAAGAGGGAAAGTACAAATAAAGCATCAATACTTCTCACATTGACCAGAATGCAACTACTTTCTCAGAATCTGAATTAATAAAATTGATCCACTGATTTACCTCTGACTGATGAATCTCACAGTGTTTACAGTACACTACTTTCTTCTGCAGCAAGTTGTATTTCCCAAGAGCATCTATTGTCAGGGCTTAAACTAGAGGTTTACTGAATGGGAGATCTTATTGTGTTGTTGCACATATGCATTGTTGGGCCAGGGAAACAGGTCTACAACAACTCACCAAGGCCAGCTCGCTACGGCCAACTTGCTATAGGACAACTCACTACAGGACAAGAGTTGCACTAATATTGAAGAAACAGTGGAATGAAATCATTAAAGGGATGATGGCAAAGGAGGGACAAAATGAAATGTAAATGACAAAGATTGAAATATGTTTAAATTTTTAAAAAGTTAAATTGAATTGCTGCATTGTCCCACAGTGATTTGTCCCTTGGTGACTTGGCCAACATTTTGCTTCTCATCCAAGAAGCTTCTTCAGTTCTGACTGGATGGTGAGGTATGAAAGAATTTATATTCTTTGCTCTCTGAAGGTCAGTTGTCAGCTTTCTGAGAGTCCTTGAAGCCACCTGGGGATTTATCTTACTGCAAATAATATAAATCCTTCCATTCACCACCATTCAGTCAGAACTGAAGAAGCTTCTTGGATGAGAAGCGAAACATTTCTATATATATATAAATAAATAACAACAAAAATAAACATAAAAACAACAGATAAAACCTTCTTGGACCACAACAAAGATCTCCAGAATGGAACTCACAAAACTGTATCAGAGGACAGAATGCCATAGATATTCAGGCAAGGGTCTCTCTCCCTGGTGCTGAACTACAGCTCTAATATGGACTCCGTCATTCAAACCATCAGTCTCTCTTTGAAGAAACCAGCAGTGGCAAGGAAGTTGCCATTAAAAGCTTTGAATATAATATAAAATAAATAAAATAAAATAGTAAAGTAAAAGTATAGTAGAGGTAAAGGTAAAAGTAAAGTAATAAAATAAAATAAAAAATAAAATAAATTATTAAAATAAAATTAAAATTAAAATAATAAAAAATAAAACATCTGAGAGGCAACTATTTAAGCTTTCCCAATTCACGCTGAGACCAATGCCTCAGAACAGCATTTCTGCCTTCTTCCCACCTCAGTTTCTCAAGGCTTATTTCCATTCTCTGGCCTAACTCATCTTTTTCCATCCTCAACAGAAGTAGAACATTTTTTAAAATTATTTTTCATTTCCCTCCTCTTGTCCACCTCAGCCTTACAGTAGAGGTGGTATTCCTTCTACAACAGTTTATTTAGTGGCCGTTTCAAGTTACAACAGTACTGAAAAAAAAAATAAACTTACGACCATTTCTCACGCTGACGACCATTGCAACATCTCCATGGTGATTTGATCAAGATTTAGTTGCTTGGCAACTGACCCATATTTATGACAGTTGCAGTACCTCAGGGTCATGTGACCAACTTCTGTGATCACATGATCTGTGACTAGCAAAGTCAATGGGGAAGCTAGATTCACTTAACAACCATATTACTAATTTGACATTTGCAGTGATTCGCTGTAGCGAGAATGGGTCTTAAAACGGGGCAAAACTCACCTAATAGCAGAAATTTTGGGCTCAGTTGTGATCGTACATTCAGGACTTGAAATGTTCTTTCTAATTTCTCTCTGTGGTGTTTTTGAGTTCATTGCCAAAGGCTCATTGTCATTTCCCCATCATTTGAAGGATTTTCCTGGCTCCCTACTTTTTCCATGGGAGAAGATCCCACTTGGTTTTTCCCTTGGGACTGAGCTGAGTTGAAGAGAGTTACATCAGGATTGGACAGGGAAGGGCAAGAGATATTCTCCAGGCCCTTCCTCACCACAGAGGAATAAAAATATCACACTCCAAATTTTCTTTCGTCTTTCAAACACGACTCATACTGGGGTTAGATATTAATGTATGACAAGTTTTAAAAACAACAACAAAGAACCGTAGAGTTGGAAAAGACACAAGGGATCATCTATAAAATACTAGTGTTAGGCAGAATGTGATCCACTGGGGAGCAAAATAAAGGGTGACTTCTTCCTATGCTAGTTAAATTCTTTTTACTTATTGACTTGCTATTGAATTTCTATAGTGCCTAGAACTGACATCCTGGTAGTTTACAAGAATTTCAAAAGAGCAATTTAAAATATATACAATGCACTGTGAAAACCCACTCTGCTAGACCCCACTCTACTAAATTGCTTTTGAAAATCTTCCCGAAAGCCAGCAGGGATAGATCCAAATGGATCTCAAATAACAAGTCTGAAGTTATAGTTGAAGAGGTCCAACATCCACCTCACACCTTCCTCACTTCACATAGGGATACACCCCTAAACTGAATCTCTTTCAACGAGCTGACCGGATGAGTTTTATTTTGGATAAATTAATCTCTTAGCTAAGACATTTCCTTCAGGTTTGGACCAGTTCGCCTGTACCGGTAGTTATGATCACCGGTTGGGCCTGCCCACCCGCCCAGGTGCTATCTCGTCCTATATATCCCACCATTTTTGCTCGCACACCCCGCCCTCGCAGCCCAGCTGCTTTCCGCATCTCACCCGAACTACTCACCCTGGCTACCATGTGCAGGAAATTCCCTTGGTTTTACAGCCGTGTACAAGTTCACATTTTCGCGAAGGAGGGCATGTGAGCATGCACTCACACTTTCGACGAACCGGTTGTTAAAGTATGTGCAGCCCACCTCTGGATAAACACGTACATTGGAGTGGAATAACGTTATGGGATTATTGGAAGAAACAATGGTGTTTTCCTTCTCAAATGGCTGCCAAGAAAACAACATGGATGTCTCCTTGTTACCAGAAATCAAGCTGAACATTTGGGAGACAACTGTTTCCTTGATATCCAGTCGGACCTGACTGGATGTTGCAGTAGAAATGTATCTTTTTGTGGGATGTTGGGTTATGCTTTCCTTGAAAAACTCTGTTCTGCAGGGAAATAAACTTGGTGTGCAGCCAAAATGAACTAATTGAAAATAATTCCCTGGGTCTTTCAAGCATCCACATGCCAAGGAACGAACTTGTAAATGAGAAAGACTGTCTGTTCAGAAAGCGAGATGCTGAAAGATGCAATCAAGGGGAAGAGTCCTAGGGTTTGCAATTGTGCTTTAGGCGAATAAGTGTGATGAAAAGGATAAACAAACAGCCGGACAATTCAGGACAATCAAAGGACAAAATTAAGTGGTCACTAAAAATAACAGCAATGCCCCTTTCTTTCTCTCTCTCCCTCCTGATATCTTAACATGCCAAATTATCTTGACTGCTGCTTGAGAAGACAAGAACCAGGAGCCTCGACTGAAGGTCAGGAAAACTATTGTACCACTGTCGTTTCTGGCTGGGCAGCACTAAATACCCAGTGAATTAATTGCACTGATGAAAACAAGAGGGAATAAAGGGGTCAGCCTATGTGGACCAAAGGCAATCTTTGAAGATGCAGAATATGAAAGAAAAATGCTGTTACTTTTGAACTTTGGTGTTGGAGAAGATTCCTGACGAGGACTATGGACAGCCAAGAAAGCAAAAGGATGGATCAGCAAACAAATCCACCTAGATTATTCCTCCCTTAAGCTACAAATGCCAAGACTCAAATTATCCTTATTTTGGACACATCATGCAAAGAACCAACTCTCTGGGAAAAGGTTGCAATGCTGGGAAAGGTGGAAGGAAAGGAAGGAGGAGGAGGAGGAGGAAGGAGGAGGAGGAGGAGAAGGAGAAGGAGAAGACC
The DNA here is from genome assembly GCF_900518735.1 of Pseudonaja textilis. The sequence goes on from NW_020769308.1 coordinate 4,171,700, forward strand.
AGCAGTAAGGTGGATAGATTCAGTTACAGTGTGATGGGGGCACATTTGGGGAGATTTGAAAGAACAAGTTAGAGCAGGGGTGTCAAACTTGAGGCCCGTGGGCCAAATGCGGCTTGAGATTTGGTTGGATCCGGCCCATGGGGGCATTCTGGAAAGTGCAATGGGCCAGCCCGTGTCACTTCACAATGTCTACCCGTGTCGCTTTGGCCCAGTCTAACCAATGCAAATAAGAAACATGCCAGCAGTTTGGGCAATGGTTTCAAGCTGGCCACGCCCCCCAGCTAGCCCCTCCCCCCAGCAAATGACATCAAGATGGCCACACCCACCCATCTGGTCATGCCCCCCCAGCCCCAACCCCAAGGTCAACCACAGCTCTGATACGGCCCTCAATGAAATCGAGTTTGACACCTCTGGGTCAGAGACACATCATCTATCTATGGGGTTGCTCCCTCCAGGGACGTGGGACCAGCCGTTTCAGTTGCTAGGCAACCAGACAGCGATTATAGCCATTGGCCACATCCCATGGTCACATGACCACAATTTACAATGTTTTTGCGCAAATCCAGTATTTACGTTTTGGGCCACCCCCTGCACAGCCATGGATTTGTTTAATGACCATGGCATTCACTGAATGACCACCCTCCCAAAAAGGCAGCAAAATTGGGTTGGTCACACCTGCTTTGTAACCCTCATGATTTTCTACCAGAATGAGCAGGTTCCATTAGGTTTGTAAGTCAAAGATTACTTCTATCCTAATGTGCATATCAGAAAAGCTTCCCTTACGGGGCTATCCAATATCTATAAATATAATATACTTTGCTAGCTCATCTGTCTCAATAAGTCACCCAACTTCTTCTGACTTCTCAGAAATAAGGTTAAATAAAGTAACAGCTTGCATGCTGGAAGGAAGATAAGTTTGTCCCTGGTGCACCTGAATCATGCAGTACATAATACACATGCTGCTTCTCCAAAGAGATAGAATAATTCTGTGAATAAATTCAAATGTTCCTGAAGATTAGAAAACGACAATCAAGGAGGTAAAAAACAAGCACAATAAAGTGTGGGTTTTACATTGCGTACCTTTAAATTCCACCTCATTTTCTCTGGAGACAGAACATGGGATTCATATACAGGAAGTCCTCAATCTACAACCTTGACTTGGTTAGCGACTGTTTCAAGTTACAATGGCACTGAAAAAAAAGTGACTTACAACCAGTCCTCACCCTTACGACGTTCACAGCATCCCCAAGTTCAAGTGGTCACAAGTTGGGCATTTGGTAAGTGGCACATCATTATGACAATTGCAATCTGCCCAGGCAGCTTCTGACAAGTCAGTTGGGGGTGGGTGGGGGGAATGACAGCTAGATTCAGTTAACGACAGTGTGATTTACTTAAAAATTGCAGTGATTTGCTTAACAACCAGGGCAAAACAGTCACAAAATTGGGCGTGGACTCCCTTAACCACTGCCTTGTTTAGTGTTCTGACCCAGCTCCCCACACACGACAAACGCTTTAAAATTAAATCAATGATTCCTTTATTAGGATAGCCAGTAGCTCTGGCAAAAAGCTTCTCTCTCAATGCAAGCTAACAAGTCTCTCCAGCAGGGAGATGAATAGTTGTCTGCCACAGCTATTCATCTCTTCCCCCTGCCTTTTATCCCCAGAGTTAGGGTGGGGCCTCCCTAGCAGCAGTAGCTCTTCTGTCCCAAGGACCAGCTCATAGATTTCCACTGCTCTCCTCTCCTCTGCTTTCTGTGCACCTGTGCATCAGGCACTGGACCCAGTTGTTCCTCCTCTTCCTCATCAGCCACCTCCAGACCTGGGGGCTGTTGACTCTCCATCTGAGGGCTCACGGACGGCCCAGGCTCCTCCTCTGTCTCTGCCAGCTCTACTTCCTCTTCCCCCTCAGAGCTCTCTACTTGTCTTGATGCTGACCCTGATTCCAGTACCTCCTCCTCTGATTCGGCTGCTGGAGGGGCCGGCAGGCCGCACTTAGGTTGTGGTTCATTGACAGCCTGTGGAGACGGCAGCAGAGTCGGACAGTGGGGAGGAACATGGGCTAGTCCAGGAGTCTGGGGAAGACTCGGACGAGGGTCCTGCGTCTGATACAGAGATGGGGCCAGGGCCATCTAGGAGTTATGTACTGATTCCAGAGCCTCCAGAATCTGACAGCAGCAAGGCAGAGGAAAAGGGGAGCCTGTTCCCAGTGCATGTGTGCGCAGAGCTGCCAGAAGGCAAGAACAGTTAAGACAAAAGGGGCGACTTGGGAGTAAGGCTTGGAGGTGATTGCCATAAGACATAAAGGAGGAACAAAAGGACAGGAATCTTTGCAGGAAGCAACTTTGTTCGTACTAGTTGGTTTGAAACCTGAAGCTCAGTGTTGAATTTGTGTTCTGTTTTGGTCTCGGATAACTAATTGGACATTTAGTCATAGGCAGCATTTCAAGGAAGATAAAGGTGCATCCTTATCAGACTTATCCTGAAGGACTTTGGCAGACTTCCATGGGACTATTTACAAACTGTTTCAGACTCATTACGGTCTATGAATGATTACAATTCACAGCCATTGAAATAAAGGAAAAAGGGTTTGGGGACTAATGTGTGTTTGTTAGTGTCTCCATAGGCCTTGGTCAGAACAACTTAGCAGCAGAAATTCTGGCCCCAATTGTAACTGTAGATCAAGAACTACTTGTAATGGAAGCCACACAGGAGTTGATTGGATTGTTCATTTTTGTAGCCACTCCAGTATACTCCTGCCAAGAAGCTAGAGTCATTGTGAATTACAAACCAGGGCTGCATAAAAGGCAGTATCTTTTAGGAAATTCTATGCAAGCTATTTTTCTCACGCATGGACTTAAAGAGAGATCTTTCCTTCCTAAATTGTGATTGCCCACCAGATAAATTGAAAAACATGTCTGCCTGCCTTCCACTCTTGACCCTGTGTGAAAGCAGGCCGTTGTCTCAAGCTTGGTGTAACCAAAGGCAACTTTTTAAACATGGCTCCCACAAACCCACTTTGAATTTTGCAAGGCCCCAGCCAGGGGTGGGATTCAAATTTTTTAACAACCGGTTCTGTGGGCATGACTTAGTTGGTGGGCATGGCTTGGTGGTCATGTTATTGGCTGGGTGTGGCCAACTCAATATCACTCACATCGAGGGACGCATCTCCTCACCTGGCCTCTCGTGACTGTGGGGATGCTGCAACAGTCGTAAGTGTGAAAAATGGTCATAAATCACTTTTTTCAGTGCCATTGTAACTTTGAATGGTCACTCCACACAAGCAAAGGAGGGGAAAAAAACTCCAGAGAAGTTCCTGAGACAGGAAGTCTAGTCCTGTCAAGAATGTAATAAGGGTTAACGGAGAGGCAGTTTCTGTAAGCAACACCAGAATGTTTCCTTCCTGCCTTCCTTACAGGATTAGGCTAGTAATTTCTTCTAACAACCAGTTCTCTGAACTGCTTAGAATGTTAACAATCGGTTCTAGCAAATAGGTGTGAACCGGTAGAATCCCATCCCTGGCTCCAGCCTTACTGGAGAAAGGTAAGAGGCATCTGAAGCACAGTAGTCAACACAAAAAGATCATAACTACAACTGCAGCGCAAAGAGAAGTAACTCAAGATAACAGCAGCTCTGCAGTCAGGCAAAAATCAATTAAAATAAAACATGTCTACCAAATGCACCCAGGTACCACCCTGGGTTTTGCAAGCTCCTGCTTATTTAGATTTTAATGAATATTTCTTTAGGTTGCCTTCTACCTTTATTGCCATCCCTAAAGACTCTCTTGTATTTAAATGATGACACTCAGGCTATTTAGGGGGCCTTTTGCTGAACTGACTTTTGTTGTTCAGTTAGAATTGAGGACATACACACCGAGTCCTAAATTCGAAAAAGTGTGCCTCCACACCTATCTGTAAAGTGTACCACCACAAATTTTGCTATCTTGTAATCTTGGCCTGAACTGAACTAATTTGGTTTGAACAGAAAAATATTCAGAATAAAGTTTTTCCCCATCTCCAATTTTTCCAAAATTTCCAGGTGTGTGGTTTTTTTTTTTGCCTTACCATGAAAAATCTAAGAGATACATATCAGTTGTTTTTCATGTTTCCACACGTATCTATCTTTTCATTGCTCCAATAAATCTGGAAATACAAACAGTAGAGTCAAGGTGTCATCTCAGCGGTCCCTCATGGCCTCTCTCAACAGAAAAGCCAATTGCAAGCCCAGGGAAAGAAAGAAATTGATGAAATAATTGTGAGGTTGTTCTAGGGATCCTTGACAGGCAGATTTGGGTTTCTCACTCCCAAAGTAGCCCTGGGCAAGGGTGGGTGGGTGGGAAATGTTCCATGTTTTCTTCCAGTGTCATTCAATTTGATGAATAACAGAATACCAGAGTTGGAAGGGACCTTGGAGGTCTTTTAGGCCAGGGGTCGCCAACCTTTTGGACCTCAGGGATCACCAAACTCATAATTTTAAATCCCAGGGACCATTAACCGGTTCTGTGGGTGTGGCCTAATTTATGGGTGTGGCTTGGTGGTCGTGAGACTGGCTGGGCATGGCTTGTATGTAAATATTATGAATATTTATATAAATATTGATTTTTTTAAATAAAAAAAGAGCAACTTTTATCCAAAACCAGGCAAAGCAGGCAGGCAGATTGAGTTGCTCACAGAATCATTCAGTGATCTATCTATCTGCCATCGGCTAGCTCAGTCTCTCAAATTTACGTGCTGTGTGTATGCACTGAAAAATAGAACCTTCAGTCCTAAGGGAGGTTCGGCTATGTTTAAAAGCAGAGCCAAAGATCTAAAGATTAGTTAGAAAGCAAGAAATCCAACCATTTCCTGCTTCCTAGCTAACCTAAGTCTCCCAGCACAGCAGAATAGATGATGGTTGGGAAAAAGGAAAAATAGCTATTTAGCAGGCAAGTTTGCCAGGTAAGGAATGAGTAGGCAGGGAGGGTTCCCATGGACTATGTGGGCGGTGCAGCCTTCTGTTTCTGCACAGCCTGGATTAATTGCTTTGGGGGGGCGGGTGTTCTGGGGCTGAGATTTCTCTGCGGCCCACTGGTTGGCAACCACTGTTCTAGTCCAACCCCTATTAGTGAACAAAGGAAATTCTGCATCACAAAACTTTGTTCAACTTAGTTACACCATGTGTAAACTCCATCCTGCTATGCATTGTAACTGTTCCCTCTTATACAGTGTTTAATTAGGGTTTTTTGTTTTGCTTATGATGTAATAAACTCTATTCTGATTTCTTCCCCCTTCAAACTGGTTACAGGTAGTCCTCAACTACAGGCCAAAATTGAGCTCAAAATTTCTGTTGTTAAGTGAGACATCTGTTAGATGAGTTTTGCCTCCATTTTACAACAGGCCTTGCCACCATTGTTAAGTGACTCACTGCAGTTGATAAGTTAGTAACATGGTTGTTAAGTGAAACTGGGTTCCCCGATGATTTCGCTTCTCAACAGGTTGCAAAAGGGAATCACATGACCCCAGGACACTGCAACTGTTGTAAGTATGAACCAGTTGTCCAGCATCTGAATTATTGATCATGTGATCATGGGGATGCTGCAAAGGTCATAAGTGTCATGCCCTTGTTGGAGTCCGATTCTGAGGGGGAGATTGAGCAGCTGACAGGGAATGGGAGTATGGCTCTGGTGGCTGTGGAAGAAATGGGGGAAGGGCACAGTCTGGCTGGGCATTCAGAGGAAGACCCAGGGCCACCCCCTCTTCATCCTAAGGCATGCAGGGAGGAATGGAAAATGGAGCAAAGTGGCTTACAAGAGAGAAAAAGGCCCTGATCCCTTTCATTAATTGCAGCTGGGAGAACAGGATATAAGAAGGGTGTTTGCACACAGCACCTTGCTGGAAGCAAAGCATGCGTTATCTTTGTCGAGGCTTATCTGGGTTTTGGCATCCTGCCAACTGTGGGTGCTTCATTATCTTTTGGAAGTCTGCAATTTATTTACTTCAGAGTTTGTGTTGGTTTTTTTTATTTTTAATTTATCTGTATTTTGGGTTCGGACTGCATTTCCTCCCTTTGTAGACTGTTTTTGGAAGAGTTTGATCTCCAGCCGAGGATAACTGGACATTGTGGGCCAAGTTGGAGGCATTAAGGGGAATTTATCTACTTTTGTGCCTTTGTTATTTTTGTGACATGCCCCGGGTCAGCACAATAAGTATGAAAAATGGCCAAAAGTCACATTTTTCAGCACCTTCAAAACTTTGAATGGTCACTAAGTGAACTCTTTTAAGTTGAGGACTCTCTGTAACAGCTTTGACCATAAAATATAATTTAAAAACTATTGATGTTCTATTGCATTGACGATCTCCATAAGCAGTGGCTTCCATTGATGTCTGCAACCATCAAGTATGTTTGAGAGAAGTGGAGGGGGGGGGGCGGAATCCTTGAGCATCCTAAGGAAACAGAAGCTTCCACCCCCACCCCAGAAAACAGATTTTGAAATACTTGCAAGAGTGATTTTGGCACACTGCTTTCTGAAACCCAGCAGCTGTTGAGTTTCAAACAACACAAAAGCTCGTTTTCCAGATCACTTTTAAAAACTAGAGCACACATTTGGAAAAGTGCAAACTCAAGCAGTTTTATAGTGAGTCAGATCTTAATAGTCCCAGAGAGATCAACTATCCACATCCTCTCTTTAATCAATGCTGCTTGTTCGTTGTCCTGATTTTAAAAAAAAAAAAATCACTTTTCCCAGAAGACCAAAACAGATTAAAAAAAAAAAAAAAGCAACCCTCCTCTTTAAAATTTCCATTCGCTGGAATCTGGTGCAGCTTGTTAGGCCATCGGATCGACACTCCGTCATTGGCTGCAGCAGAAAGTGGGAAGGAGGAGAGGGAGAATTACTCAAAGCCTGCATTTATAGCTAGCTACTAAAGGAAGCTCAGTCCTGTGTGGAAATGCCAGCTTATAGACGGGATGGGAAGCCTTCACATGTTTATAGAAATGTTTCTCGACATTTAAGGTGTGTGGGCTTCAGCTCCCCAACTCGCCTGACTGATCGTGAGGGGAACTGCATTCAGCAAATTTTTCAGGGACAAACCTTCCCCTGTTTCTGGCTTCCCAAGTATCTTTTTAATAGACAGGAGCCTTAATAAAATTTCAATGAAAATTAAGTGTGATTCATGCTGGGAGGAGGGCAGGGAACCAAGAGGGTTTGCATTTTCATGAAAAATTATTTAATTTACATGTAAAAAAAAATAAAAAATCAGTGTGGTCTATTCGTTGAAGCTCCAGGCTACAAACCGGGAGACGGTGAGTTCTAGACCCACCTTAAGTATGAAAACTGATTGGGTGACTTTGGGTCAATCACCAGGAGACTGTGAGTTCTAGTCCCACCTTAGGCATGAAAGTCAGCTGGGTGACTTTGAGTCAATCATTCTCTCAGCCCAACCCACCTCAACAGGGTTGTTGTTGTGAGGAAAATGGGAGGAGGAAGGAGTATTAGATATGTTTGTCACCTTGAGTTATTTATAAAAATAATAAAGGTATAACTACATATATAAATCAAGATATATAAAGGGGTTGTTGTTTACATTTTGGCATTCACCTTCCTCAATTTTAAATGCACTTTGCCCACGAAAATGCATGCAGAAGCAGGGGAAATGATCAAACCAAATGGATATGCTAACTAGCCAGAATGTCCTCTATTAGAGAAATTTGTATACCAGAAAAAGTACATGTAGAGATATCCTTTAATAAAAAGCATTAATGCAGACTAATGCAGAAATCGGATACAACAAAGTTAAGGCTGTGCGGGGGGAAATGAATTTCTCTGTGAAATCCAAAATGACAGGCCCATCCATCAATACCAACAGCTTGGGAAATGTTGGCATGTCATCCTGGAAATCACATTTAGACTGCAAGACAGGAAATTGAGATCCAAGATTTCCAAGTTTGTTTTCTCAGGGCTAAACTATACAATATATTAAATATGTAGTGTAGGGCTGCTCCTCCATGTTTTATTTACATTAGGATAAGCACACGGAGACCCAATTCTAACTAAGGCCATCATAACCCCTTTCCCAGAGCTTTCTTTCAGAGTTAAAAAACAACACACTATTATCTATAAAATGATGTGTCATTGGTATTTTAACATTTGAGAAACTGTCAAAAATGCATAAGGGAGTTACAAATGTATGTTGGAAATGCAACTGCAAAAAAGAGCCTTTTTTATCACCTCACTTACTTGTGATAAAGCAAAGAGTTACCAGGATCAGATTTCTACTTTAATTCCGAAGATTTGTAAAATAAATATAAAACTGAAACCAGAAGTTTTCCTTTTAGGTTTGATAGATAAAGAACATGATGGAAAACTTGGAACTTTGTTATTTTAGATAGATAGATCGACAGATCGATCGATCGATCGATCGATCGATCGATAGATAGATAGATAGATAATATAGAGATAGAGAGAGATATAGAGAGATATATACACACACACACATACACACACACTGACAGCAGGAAGAATTGTATATGCACACAAAATGGAAAGACACACTAATTCCTACAGTGGAAGATAAAGGTGATGGAGTCATTTTTCTGGCACTTTGCACTATGCCTCTGCGTATTACAAAGCTGAAAGACAAAGTAGTTTATAAAATTGAAGAGTCTGAAGGGCTATAAAATTAGATTATAAAATCCAGCCCTTTATAAAGTTTAAAGTTAGAGCAGAGGTGTCCAACCATGACAACTTTACGACCTGTGGACTTCAACTCCCAAAATTCCACAGCCACAGTGGGGAATTCTTGGAGTTGAAGTTCACAAGTCTTAAAGTTACCCACTGAGTTAGAGCATCCCCAACTGGTAGCTCTCAACCCTCAACTTGAACATATCCAGACAAAAGACCGACATCTCTCCTTGGTCACTGAGTTTACAGTCCAACTCTTCTTACTAGTAGAAAGTTATTCTTTTCCTAATCTTCTACTTGGATTACTCACACAACACAGAGAGAGAGAGATTTCAAAATTGATGTATTCTGCAGAACAAAGTGTAACATTGTCTACTGGGCATTCATTCCAGTTGGCTGTAACTAAGCAAAAGTCTAGCGAATTTTTGGCGAATGCCTAGCGAATTTTGGCTTCTCTTTCTGGACTGTCTCCATCCCAACCGGTCCTGTAAGAATGTTGTAGATAAGAAGCAGTACCCGAATTCAGTTTTTCCTTCTCCCCTTTCTTTCCCTTTATCTTTTGCATGGTGAGGGGACTTGCAGACTTGGGAATTTTATTGCTGTTCGTAATAAACATCTGCAAGCTGGTCAATCCTTATACGAATAGGATAAGAAAGGAGAGGATAAGATAAGATAGAGAACAGAATAGAATAACAGAGTTGGAAGGGATCTTGGAGGTCTTCTAGTCCAACTCCCTGCTCAGGCAGGAAACTCTATACCATTCCAGACACATGGCACTCCAATATGTCAGCTTTGGAAGCCATATTGAGACCAGATGCTCCCACGCTGCCACATTTTGAGCCTGGGAAAGTGGGAGGGAGGAATTTCTTGGAGTGTGTGTAGTGAGACATAATAACATTCTTTTTCTAATTCAAGGTCATGTCATTTTGCGCATAAGTGAGGGGAAGTCTTAAGTTGGGACGGATGGTGATTGGGGCATGTGATACAATGATGGGTGCAGAGGGTGGATTTGTAGTTTTTACTTATTGCAAGGAAGCCCAGAACTTTCAGATTCAGGATTCCCCCAGTTGTGCCAGATGCTATCCGAAATAAACTTTTGAGAAGATGTCTGTCTCGGAGTTATTAGTTGGAGTGGAGGTTTGCTGGAATACTGACACAATCTCTTTTCAAAAACTTTCAGTGTTGGAGAATTCACAATAAGGCAAATTATTCCATTGGTTAATCGTTCTAACTGTCATGGAATTTCTCCTTAGTTCTAGGTTGCTTCTCTCCTTGATTTGTTTCCACCCATTGCTTCTTGTCCTACTTTCTTTGGAGAATAGGTTGACTCCCTCTTCTTTGTGGCAACCCCTGAGATATCGGAACATGATCCTGATCCTGTGTCCATTCTTCTCTTGAAAGTAGTGCCGATAAGAATTAATCAAACCATAGACATTCTCCCTGGTGATACTAGGCTCCTTACTCTGAATTTTGTATATTGATCTCTTTAAAACAATATGTTGATGTGGACCATTTTCTAATGTTTCGGCTTCTAAGACAGGGTCTGCAAACTTGTGGACCTTAACTCCCAGAATTCCTCAGCCAGCCATGCTGGGAGTTGAAGTCCACAAATCTTGAAGTTCCCAAGTTTGGAGACCCATTCTAAGATCAGGGTTGTTCAAACTTGACAGCTTTAAGACTCGTGGACTTCAACTCCCAGAATTCTTCCTCCAGTCATGTTAGCTCGGGAATTCTGGGAGTTGAAGCCCGCAAGTCTTAAACTTGCCAAGTTTGAAGACCCTTGTGTAAGATAGTCCAAGTCTAGCTTTTTAAGGTTAGCCTTCACATAAAGACTTCCAATTTACTTGAACTCAGCAGAAAATATTAAAGCTTAATGTATGTTGTTAGCCACGTTATTTTTCTTCTCACCCAATACTGTTAAGAATTTGGTGCTGAAAACTTAGGTATATATGCATTTGTGTGTATGGAAATTTAACAAATGAACAAACCTCCATAATGACAAAAGATTCAGAGCTTTTCACAAAATCTGCCTAAAGTAAAACTCTGTGCTGTCTTTCCTTAGTAGAATCATCCCATCAGAAGCAAAAAAAAAATGTTCTGGTGCTGTGTTCATTTAATGTTCTAATCACGTTTATAGAATCAGGCACAGTTGACTGCATTCACACAGCACTTTAAACCATAAGCCATTTTATAAGCCACAGTGCCTCAGTTCACACTCTGAACTAAGGCAAACCAATCACAGTAGGGCTTAGTGTGTTTTGTGATTGCAGCTGTTAGATCAAACACTACTTTTTTTTTTTTTCTGGTGAGGTACGTGTTTTATCCTCATAGGGAAAAAAAATATATTTTTTTTAAGCCACTAGGCACATTTTCAACCAGGAATTTGAGTAAATCCCTTTCAAGCACCCTGATAAAATGCCCCTTGTCTTCTCAAATGTAAGAAAGGCTGATAAACATTTCTGATTAACTTTCAGAAGTTAAACACCTATCTTGGGCATGTGTTTGCACACGCAAACACATATGCATATATGGGGAGCAGGAGAGAAGAAGAAAAAAAAGACTATGAAAAAGGCATGCCCTTGGCAAGGCATAATATAAACAGAAAGAAGCGCCAGAATAAACCAGGGTGTAAGAGACTGGGTTCTTTGTCAATCGAAGCTTTTCTTCCAGAACTTCCCCGCTGCCATATGTCTGCAACCAGCCAGCTGCAGATCTAATAAGAAAGTTCTTATTCAGAGTCTATAATGTTTTGCAGGTTGCCACAAGGGTCACTCACAGGGAGAGACGCTGACGTCACGGTTCCAACAGACAAGGAACTGAACTAAGCCAAGATGCATCGCTTAATAGGAGAAGAGGGGGAAGAAAGTGAAGGGGGAAGGAGGGAGAAGCGAAAGGGAGGAAAGAAAAATTAAAAGATTATGAGGATGGAAAAGCACGTTGCATTCAAAGATGTGTTCTCAGAATTAACCACTAAATGCTGTCAGCCCATACTGGAGGTGGGGGGGGTACAGGTGTGGGGTGGGGGGCAATCTTCTACTAACTTGGTTGGTTGTGCAAAAGAAGGAAGGGATTTGGGGCTCGGTGCTAGGAAAAAATTAGGGGGTGTTGAGTGGGGAGAGGTGGACCTTCTTTCAGTTCCAAACAAACTTTTTAAGTCTTGTGGACTTCAACTCCCAGAATTCCCCAGATAACCAGCTGGAGAATTCTGGGAGTTGAAGCTTACAGGTTTTTAAATTGCCAAGGTTGGAGACCCCCTGCTTCAGATAATTTCTTGCCAGTGTGCCTAGCTAATGGCCATGCAGTCTGAGAAACAAGGAGGGCACCAGGCTGGGGAAGCTTTCACCCAGAGGTGGTATTCAGAAGGCTCTGACCAGTTCTGGAGAACCGGTAGTGGAAATTTTGAGTAGTTCGGAGAACCGGCAAATACCACCTCTGACTGGCCCCGCCCCCATCTATTCTCTGCCTCCCGAGTCTCAGGTGATCAGCTGGGTCTTCTTTGGTTGCCCTGCCCAGGAGAACGGAGCTGAAAAGCAGGTTAGTGGGGTGGGGAGGGAATGGGATTTTGCAGTAAACTTCCCCCAGGAAGGCGGGGGAATGGGAATTGTGCTGTAACCTCCCTCTGCCACACCCGCCAAGCCATGCCCACCCAGCTGTGCCATGCCCACAGAATCAGTAGTAAAAAACTTTTAATCCCACCACTGATTTCACCCCTCTGTTGACTATAATAAATCAGATATCAAGCATGGAAATCAGGAAACCCAAGCAGTTCAAATGAATATATAGATTTACTACAAGCTGAAGTTCTCTACAATAATCTGAACTAATGGTAAAAGCAAATTGGTGGTAAATAGGATTTAAGGTAGGTTGGACTTAAATCTCTTGTTGGGTGCAAAGGGACTCGAGATTGATGACATGTTTGACTCCTCCCTCGGGCTTAGTCGGGTTGCTTCCTACATCAGATCTAGTCTACCATTTCAATGAAAAGCAGCTGCCATTTCAACAGGAAACTCCTGTTTCTAAAACATTCTAATTAATTCTGCTCTATAAAGCTAAAATCAAGATGGCTGACTGGTAATTCCACAGAGCATTGTGTTTGGACTGGGTCATTTAGGGAAATGGAAGGAGAAGAGAAAGAAGAAGAAAATGAGCTATTTTACTACAGGCTGGAGCCCACTGAATTAAATATCACTCTAATGGAAATGATTACTTAAGAATAGCCTAAACTGTAGGAAGTACCATCAAAAGGTCTCGAGCCAAATCTTACACTGTTCCTTTAGGCTAGTGTTTCTCTAACTTGGTAACTATAAGATGTGTGGACTTCAATTCCCAGAATTCCCCAGCCAGTTGTCAGGAGCTTAAACCCTATTGGATGGCATTTAGCTAGAACTACAATCCATTCTTAGTTGTGAAGCTTGGTCATGCCAATCATCTCTTCTCGACCTTGACTGACCTCCTATGGTTGCTATGAGGACAAGACAAGAAGTGAAGAAAGAACCATATATGTCAGCTCTTATACCTGGGATGAAGGTTAGAAATAAATAGATAATTCTTTCTGCATTGGTAAACAAGACCATTTGCCTTATACATGCCAAAAATCAAGGACTAACCACTGCCATCTTCAGATAGGCCTAATAAAGATTTCTTCTTGAAATTGCAGCGTATGAAAAATCCTGAACTAGACAGATAAGTGTTCTGAATTCAAGTCAAAAGAATTAATGACTAACAGAACTTGCTAACTAATAGGAAGGCAATTGGAAATACTGCCTTTTGAACACAACAGTGGCATTTTCTTCTGCATAAATGAGCACTAAGCTATGACCTAAGAAAAGTTCTACTTAGGACTAGCTTGCAATCCCGACACTGAAAGCACTTCAACCATAACAACACAAGAGCACACAATAGATACAAACTCAAGGTAAACCACATCAAACTTGATTTCAGGAAATACGACTTCAACAACAGAATGGTCAAGGTCTGGAATACTCTACCTGACTCTGTGGTTTCTTCCCCAACCCCAAAAACTTTAACCATAGACTGTCTAACTATTGACCTCACCTCTTTCCTAAGAGGTCTGTAGGGGGCATGCATAAGCGCACCAATGTGCCTATCGTCCCTGTCCTATTGTTTATTTTATTTTTCTTATATGTATCCATGTATTCATAACTATGTTTATACTTATACCTATTATCTTGTAAGCAACTGACAAATCAAATCAAATCAATAAATAAAAACAGCTTATAAGCTTACAAGCCCTGAGATCATCCTCAGAAATTTTGTTCCAAAGCCCTCATATCCCAAGCAAGCCAGAAAGTTCTCTGTGGTGGCCTCTCCCAGCTACAGAACATTCTCTGTAATGGTATGTCAGAATGACCCTGAGACACATTGCCTAGGAAATGGTTGGATAAGAGACAGCATATTTATTTATTTGTTTGTTTGTTTACTTACTTACTTATTTATTTATTTTATATTGCCGCCTATTTGCCCATGGCGACTCGAGGCAGCTTACACAATGTAAAACCATATTTAAAACAAAAAATAAATATAGTCCACAGCTGAATAAAGGATAGGGCAAAAAGCTCAGAAGAGACTCCTAAATTTTTCAGGAGTAAAGGAGATGGGAAGAGAATGTAGCCTCAAGATTTGCAGGATTCTGTTAATGTAACTTCACAATAAAGTAAAATTAGCTGTTTGGATTGTGTTTCCAGTCTGGTCTACTTGCTTAGGCTGTTATCCTCCCTAAAACAGTCACTAATGCCTTCTATGCTCTCTTTACGGTGCCAAAAAAACCAACAACCCATTTTTATTTTACCATCAATTTTTCACTTTCAGAGGTTCGGCCACCTGGTGATGTTTTTAAGTTAAGTGCTGCCTTGATGGCCCATTTTAATTTGACCGTGGTTTTATTAAGCCTCTGTATTTATTTCTGCGGTGCCTTCACTGTATGTCGCCCTGAGAGCGACAGCAGAAGAAATAAATAAAACACACAAGGAAGTAAATAAATAAATAGGATTATTCCAAATGCTTCTCAGCTGCAGCAAAGGAACAGAGAAAGCACTGTTAATTTCTCCCAGGGTGATCCTGGACTTTAGAAAACAGTGTGTGTAACAAAAGGCATTGCTCCATGGAGCTTACACATTTTGATCTCAAACTCAAGCTGCCAAACATATAACAATTAAGAAATTGGAAAGAAAAGCAGAGCTTTTCTATGGAGATTTGAGGAAAATGCAAGAGATCAGGGAAATAGATATTAACTATTTCAATAGGTGTTAAGAAACAGAGCATCTAACTTTCCCATCATGTCCATAGTTTAATGAAAAGAAGGACTAAGGGTGACATGATAGCAGGGTTCCAATATCTCAGGGGCTGCCACAAGAAGAGGGAATCAAGCTATTCCCCAAAGCACCTGAGGGTAAGACAACAAGCAATGGATGGAAACTAATCAAGGAAATAAGCAACCTAAAATTAAGGAGAAATTTCCTGACAATTAGAAAAATTAACCAGTGCCTTCAGAAGTTGTGGGTGCTCCATCATTTATTTTAGAGGCTTTTAAGAAGAGACTGGATAACCACTTGTCTTAATTAGTATAGCGTTTCTTGCCTGAGCCGGGACGTTAGACTAAATCGGTGCTCTCCAACCAGTGGGCCAGGCATCACTGGTGGTCTGTGAGAAAATTTTGGTGGTCCGCAGAGAAATACCCTCCCCCCCAAGCACCCCCCAAACAATTAATCCAGACTGCACGGGAACACAAGGCTGTGCCGCGCAAATGGCCTGCGGGAACACACGGCTTGTATCGCTTGCACTGCGAACAACATGAGGTGGTGAGGGGAGGGGGGAAAGGGCGGAGGGGGGGAACTCGCCTGGCCACCGGGCTGCTTCTTTCCGCTTCTTTCTTCTTCTGCTTTTGGCTGCATGCAAGGAAAGCAGCAAAAGTCTTTCTTTCTCTCCCCCAAACTCCACTAGAAATGATTCTTTGGGACCCTACAAGGCATCCTGCTCCAAGAGGTTGTGCCGGTGTGACAAATCTCACAAAGACTCATTTCTGACAGAGTTTGGGGGAGAGAAAGAAAGACTTTTGTTGCTTCTGCTGCTTTCCTTACATGAAACCAAAAGTCAGTCTCTCTCTCTCTCTCTCCCCCCCCCCCCCCCCCAACAGAGCTGGGGATGGTATCCTGTGATCTCAAATAAAGAATGTTCGATCGGTAGGAAAATGGGGTGGGGAATTTTCCTGCAGACTTTTTTGGGGTATTTTTCCAGGGTCTCTGCTTCTTTCTGCAGAGACCCTGGAAAAACGTCAGCAAGCCACCGTCAGTCAAAATTCATCTTAGTGGTCTGCGGTATTTAAAATTATGAGTTTGATGGTCCCTGAGGTCCAAAAGGCTGGTGACCCACGGACTAGAAGACTTCCAAGCTCCCTTCCAACTCTGTCATCCTGTTATCCTTACACAATTACACTCTAAATAAACTTGCCTTTTTAAACTGTTAGCTCAGAGATATCTTTTTATTTATTTATTTTTCTAATTGTTTTAATTTTGTGCTGGTCAATTATGCAGTTTTTCAAATATCTTTCTATTGCGACATTTGTACAGGATGAATGTTTTCTTTTAAATCTTCCATTTAATAATTTTAATTTTAATATCCACACACGTCCAAATGAAGAGGAGACACTGTTTATCTTGAGATAAACTCAACTCGCTTATTCACAGGGAGAAAAAGTACGTATGTCTTAACACGCTTTAGGAGAAATGAAATATATACAAAGCAGCCTTTTATTTTTTTTTCTATTTCTGCAGAAGGGCAGAAATTTGTAAACATATACAGTACACGAAATAGGAATTTTCCCCACACCCTGTTTTCTGTCTACAGCTCCATATCTGTTTTTCAAGAATTTCTTCATCAATCTGTTTTTCCCCCAAATTTCCGTATCGCACTAGATTCTTTTTTTTTTTAATTTACTAAAACAGGCAGTAATCTACACTCTGCACATCTTTCCCTAATGTATATAATATGGTACATAATATGCAGAAAAGGCATTTACTTCTTAATTTTAGGGAGGGAGGAAGAACTTCTCCAGTTATTATGGGCAGAATGTCATAGCCTTAAGGTAGACCACATTAATGAACAACAGGACTTGAGTTCAGAAAATACAACCTGTCAAATCTTTGCCAAGCATCCTGTCATTTGTGCATGCTCCATTCCCCTTTTATTACAGCCCATATGAGTATTTTGCAAAAATTCTGAACTTCAAGCAATTTCGTTTATGAATTTTGTCCTTGTCAAGCGCAGTGTGTTTGTGTGTATCCTGGAAACTCATCCACTTGCAAAATCAAAGGGGACATTGCACACAACACTTTTGCTGAGCTAGCATCTACAGGTGAAACTCGAAAAATTAGAATATCGTGCAAAAGTTCATTTATTTCTGTAATGCAACTTAAAAGGTGAAACTAATGTATGAGATAGACTCATTACATGCAAAGCAAGATAGTTCAAGCCGTGATGTGTCATAATTGCGATGATTATGGCTTACAGCTCATGAAAACACCAAATCCACAATCTCAGAAAATTAAAATATTACATGAAATCAATAAAACAAGGATTGTACATAGAACAATATCGGACCTCTGAAAAGTATAAACATGCATATGTACTCATTACTTGGTTTGGGCCCCTTTTGCAGCAATTACTGCCTCAATGTGCCATGGCATGGAAGCTATCAGCCTGTGGCACTGCTGAGGTGTTATGGAAGACCAGGATGCTTCAATAGCAGCCTTCAGCCCTTCTGCATTGTTCAGTCTCATGTCTCATCTTTCTCTTGGCAATGCCTCATAGATTGTCTATGGGGTTCAGGTCAGGCGAGTTTGCTGCCAATCAAGCACAGTAATCTCACGGTCATTGAACCAGGTTTTGGTGCTTTTGGCAGTTTGGGCAGGTGTCAAGTCCTGCTGGAAAATGAAGTCAACATCCCCATAAAGCTCATCTGCAGAAGGAAGCATGAAGTGCTCCAAAATCTCCTGGTAGACGGTTGCATTGACTTAATGAAGCACAGTGGACCAACACCAGCAGATTACATGGCTCCCCAAATCAATACAGACTGTGGAAACTTCACACTGGACTTCAAGCATCTTGCAGTGTGTGCCTCTCCATTCTTCCTCCAGACTCTGGGTCCTTGGTTTCCAAATGAGATGCAAAAGTTGCTCTCATCAGAAAAGAGGACTTTGGACCACTGAGCAACAGACCAGTTCTGTTTTTCTTTAGCCCAGGTAAGACGCTTCTGACGTTGTTTGTTGTTCAGGAGTGGCTTGACAAGAGGAATATGACATTTGAAGCCCATGTCCAGGATCCGTCTGTGTGTGGTGGCTCTTGATGCTCTGACTCCAGCCTCAGTCCACTCCTTGTGGAAGTCCCCAACACTTTTGAATGGCCTTTTCCTGACAATCCTCTCCAGACTGCGGTCATCCCTGCTGCTTGTGCACCTTTTTCTTCCACACCTTTCCCTTCCACATAACTTTCTATCAATGTGCTTTGATACAGCACTTTGGGAACATCCAACTTCTTTTGCAATTACCTTTTGAGGCTTTCCCTCCTTATGGAGGGTGTCAATGATGATTTTCTGCACAACTGTCAGGTCAGCAGTCTGTCCCATGATTGTGATTTCTACTGAACCAGACTGAGAGAACATTTAAAGGCTCAAGAACCCTTTGTAGGTGTTATGGCTTAATTAGCTGATTAGAGTGGGACACTTTGAGCCTAGAATATTGAACCTTTTCACAATATTCTAATTTTCTGAGATTGTGGATTTGGGGTTTGCATGAGCTGTAAGCCATCATCGTCTCAATTATGACACATCACAGCTTGAACTATCTTGCTTTGCATGTAATGAGTCTATCTCATATATTAGGTTCACTTTTTAAAGTTGCATTACTGAAATAACTGAACTTTTGCACGATATTCTAATTGTTTGAGTTTCACCTGTATAGTTGATGTGCAATACTTTGCAAGGTAATTTCTGTTGGGATTACTTTTGACATTCTCCAAAAACAAGATGGTTCAGAAATGTGTTGCTATGACTCAACTGGAGATGGTTAACTCTTCCAAAGAAAGATCAGTTATGCATGATTGATGTATGCTTTTGAGAAGAGACCCTATTTCTACTAGGGGATGCCAGACACAAATTTCATCATCTGAAAGTCAGCGTGGCTAACTGCTGGGCACAATGGGATTGGTGATCCAATTGCATTTGGGTGGGTACAAATTCCATTTCCTTGTGTAGAGCCTGAGTTTGTCGTCTGTTGAAAATCACAGAAACACATAATGACAACCAACTATTATCATCTACCTAATCTACCACCACCCCTGCCAAAATATAGGTAAGACATAGGGAGGAAGAACCATGTTAGCTTGTGACAGTGAAATGGATAGGTAATATCATGGGCAAAAGACTAGGATAATACACAAAGTTCAAATTAACTGATTTAGTCCTACTTATACCTATTTATTTATTTTTTACTTATTTATTTTGATTTATCAATCGCTTACAAGATAATAGGTATAAGTATATACATAGTTATGAATACATGAAATGGGTACATATAAGAAAAATAAAAGAAACAATAGGACAGGGACGGTAGGCACGTTGGTGCACTTATGCATGCTCCCTACAGACCTCTTGGCAAGGGGGTGAGATCAATGGTAGACAGTCTAAGGTTAAAGTTTTTGGGGTTTGGGGAAGAAACCACAGAGTCAGGCGGAGTATTCCAGACATTGATCACTCGGTTGCTGAAGTAAGTACCTATGCACAGGAATCTTCTCAACTACAGGTAGCATAAAAAATTGATGTTTGGGTTTTTAGAAATGCAGCTGTAAATTACAAGGGGGGTGTTGTAATGATGAAGCAGTCGAGCGGTTTGATCATGAACAACTGAATCATGATGATCTTTATTGGAGCCTAGTCTTGCATTTATACACATTTTTAGTTATCCTCCATCACTGGTTAACTTTGGTTACTGCTTAACTTTCGTTACTGTTTAGCACAGTAATCCATACAATTAATTATCTCTAGTTAAAGTCTAACATATGTTTACTTCCTCTCTCTAATCCTCCTTTAGATTAGTGACTTTGTTTACCTGAGTTGTATTTGCTTGGAAACATTCTTTATCTGAGGTTTGCCATCCGAGATTGGAACATTCCTGCAATTACAACTCTACAGGGGGGAAATAAAACGTTATTGCTAAGCAGAATTATATCCCTTTTTGCTAGATTAGCCAACCTAATGACTTCTGGAAGTGAGAGAATAGGACACTCATTACAATGGCTGTGTCCCAAATGGTTCCCAGATGTGTTGGAAATCACGGGGAATAGTGAAGGAAAAGGCAAGAGAAATTACCACTTTGTTTTTCCTGAGCCACTGCAGGGTTGCAGCTACAGCAGAAACCTTAGAAGGTATGGGAGATGCCCACATTTATTGGCTCTTCCTCTTCCTCTTGGGGAGAACGTTCAAGCACAGGAAATAGTAACCCTCAAGCAGTTCAGACTACAAGACAAGGAAAAGAGAATGGGAAGGCTGAAATTGGAAGCAACTTCATCAAAGGCCCAGGACAAAGCTGCAGGAAATCATTGTTGTTGTTTTTTACTGAACCACATAAGCTAAAATTAATCTCCAAAGGACAGCATGCTTCTCTTGTGCTACCAAGTCAATGTAAGATTCTTCCCAGATGCAGAAAGGTGCAAAGCAGCTCTGATGATCATCATACCCACACACCTGCCTTAAGGAGAGACAACCTGCCTCCTTGGGGGAGATGGGTGGTCTAGGAACACAAAATAGAAATGAACAAACAGACAAGTAAGCAACTACTTTTGCAAGTTCTAGGCCCACTGAGGAGTTCTGAGCTTCTGGTGGATTCTCTCATGAGAATGCCCACTAGGCATAGAGGTCAGCCCTCCCAGGCATGCATTTATCAGATAGCAAAATGGTGAGGCTGTCCTCCGCCACTCTTTCTAGCCTCATCATCTGAATGCTGTGTCCCACATACCTCCTGTCCTTTCTTCTGAGCAGATGAGACATTCTGAAACCAGGCTAGAACTCACCAAATACAGAATAACAGAGTTGGAAGGGATTTCGGAGGTCTTCGAAACCCACCCACCCTGCTCAAGCAGGAGACCCTGTGCCCAGGGGTGGAATTCTACTGGTTCGGACCGGTTCAGGCAAACCATGCCCTCACTGGACTGGTTGTTACACCAGTTGAATTGCACCCCTGCCTATGCCATTCAGGACAAATAGCTGTCCAATCTCTTCTTTAAAAACCTCCAGTGATGGAGCATCGACAACTTCTGGAGGCAAACCATTCCACTGATTAATTCACTGTCAGGAAATTTCTCTTTAATGCTAGGTTAGATCTCTCTTTGATAAGCTTCCATCAGGTCCCTTGGAGAACAGGCCAACTCCATCTTCTTTGTGACAGTTACTCAAACACTGGAAGGCTGCTGTCATGTCACCCCTACTCCTCCTCTTCATTAGATTAGACATACCCAGTTCCTGCAACTGTTCATCCTATGCTTTACCCTCCAGCCCCTCATCATCTTTGTTGCTCTTCTTAGAAAATGAATTTAGACAATGTTTATTTTCCAAAAATACCCTATGAGGTTCTGCAGGACTCAGTAACATTCTTGGACCAGATGAGATAGCAGAAACTGGTAGTTTGATTGTCCGCATGTTGGCTTCCCTCAATTGTTTTGTTTCTGATTCAAAGAATTATCTTTTTTTTTAAAAAAAAAAAAAATCCTACTACTAAAGCTGAGACTTTGGAATCAACAGTCAGCCCCAGGTTGCTCACCCGTTCCTGAAATCTCCACCCAGGACAGAAGCTGTTCCCCCTCCAGAAAGTTTATGAAACGGCTTTCCTGCAGCTCAAAATGCTTTCACGTGAGGATGATAACAGGGTGCAGCAGAGGCAGCCGTCTCTCATCACATGGCCTCCCAGAAGGCGTGGGATCCAATGGGGTCATGGCCCTGTCACAGCCTCTCCAAAGCAAACTCACACCGCTCCTTGTGCAAGAAATCTCAGAAGCTCTCAAGTTGCTTTATAGGCCAAGCCACTCCAAAAAGGGCTGGTGTTGTTTTGTGGCTAGGAACAACTGGAAAAAAAACTACAGCTGGGAGGACACACATGGGTTTTGAGGAACTTTGGTACGTGCGGCCCTATCTTAGCTACTGAGAACACAAACCACATGAAACTACAGTCAAAGCAAAACAAATACATAAGACAGACAGAACCAATTTGGAAGGACTCAAATGCTGAACTTCCCTTTGGTGATCAACTCATGTTAAAGGAGTATGCTGTTCCCCACAGAGAATGGATTTCAGTAATCATTTGTATCTATAATTTTCCTTCCCTACATTTTCAAGAGTTTAAGCCAAGGGTCTGTCTCCAAACTCAGCCACTTTGAGACTTGTGGACTTCAACTCCCAGAATTCTCCAGCCAGCTATGCTGAAGTTGAAGCCCACGAGTCTTAAAAGTTGCCAAGCTTGGAGTCCTCTGGTTTAAACAATACAGTCAAAAGACAAACAGAGGTAGAGGCAAGCATTTCATAGTGACTCATCAGAACCTACATTACAATAACACGGTTGAAAATCAGCCTCAGTTTAAAATGCTTGCCTCTACCTCTGTTTGTCTTTTGACCGTATTGTTTAAATTATTGAAAGGGATGAACTGTTTTAAATTTTCAAGAGTGTTGCAAGTGATATGGGGTGTAGAAGTTTCATGACGGGGAAGGAACTTCCAGTGCATGCTAAACACATCCAATATTTTCATTTAAAAAACTGCCTCAGCTTCATCTCAGACACTTGTCAAAACGAACAAAAAGCATGAAGATAAATTCACTGTGCTAATCTAGTCCCAATAGCAACAGTTATAGCAAGTATTGGTGAACTTGATATCTTCCAAGATGTGTTGGATTCCAATACCCATTATGTTATTACCTTATTCGACTGCATTAAAATGAGTCAGAAGTCAATACTTTTCTTTTTTTTCCCCCTCTTTACTTTACCCTACAAGTTTTTCCCTTCCCTTTTTCCTCCCTTACGTTCCTTTTACTTTCATTTTTTTCTTGTATTTTCTATTTTGATAAACTAATAAAAATTTAAATACAGAACTACCCACAATTCCTAATTAGCAAAATTGTTTAGGAAGATGCTAGCTTGGGATGGGATGGGATGGAAAGGGAAAGGGAAAGGAAAAGAAAGGATCCCTAGTAATTTTTCACATCTAACAGATTAACAAATGCTTTCTTGTAAAGGGAAGATACAGATAAGATACAGATGGTTTGATTAGAAAGCAATGACAGACATACCATCCTCTTATGAATCCTATCTGCGTTTTATTGGTATTTCTACATTTTAAGTTCTGTGTTTTTGTTTTATTGGCCTGAGACCGTAAACAAATAAATTCTACTCCATTTGAAAATGATTCATATCCCTGGCAAGTCCACAGAATAGACTTGACAAGGCTGAGTTATTGTCACATTACAAGAATCCTCATTGCTCAGAAAAGAAAAAAAAAAGAAAATCAACTCCTAGTTAGAATTAAGGAACTGAAAACTTGCTGTATTTTTTCAAACAATGCCAATAGGCCTTACCGGATCACTTGACGAGAAAGCAATTTACTCCTCTTTCCATTTAAAACAAGAAAAGGCAAAGGACACCCCTTAAAATAGGTTCCAAACTTGCTTATTTAAGGATTAGGTTCCCTCTCGTAATTCCTACAGTTTTGACGCAAACAGAACTTTCAATTGTGTGACAAAACCAGACAGCCGATTAGGGAATCTCCACAATTTTCCTATGATTCTGTGATTTATGCCCTTCCAACCCCAATGCTACCAACATGGCTTTATCACTTTGCCAGTTAATAGCAGAGGCCACCAGGGGGTGGGGTGTGTGTGTGTGTGTGTGAGAGAGAGAGAGAGAGAGAGAGAGAGATGGAAGGTTTTTGGTGTGTGTGAGTATATGTGCTTTTTTTTCTACACTGTTCACAAGTGATATCTTTTAAAGAACTTTAAAACCGCATGACCTTGCAAGACACTGTCATATCTGTCAAACACACATGTTTGGGAGGTGGGGCCTCACCTCTGTTTGCATTTACGCACTTCCTTGATCACTGTGGTTTCTCTCCCTGCCCCACTAGAGCAAGCAAATAGCATTGCCTCAGCATAACTGCAATTAAGTTTCTTCAGGTCAAACCGCTTCAGGTCTTATTACAGGAGCAACAGAGGAGAAATCTCCCCTGTAAGCCTCAGTGTGCACGCAATGCAATTCAAGAAGACCCCTCAGGAGGTTCCATTTGCCTTCTACTCCAACCGTCTCTGCTTTGGCTATGTGAAGATGTAGTCGTCTCTGTTAGATCTGGGAGGATGGGTCCAAGGACGGAGACAAGACTCAGATAGCAACAACAGCTCTTTATTAGTGACTTCAGATCTGAGCGAAATATCCCAGCCGCAGCAGCCCCTTATATAGGGCTGGCTGTGGCTAGGCAGCCAATGACGGTGATTTGAGTTTGCCGCACTTGGTTAGACCAATCGCGGCAGCCCGTTTACTAGCCAATCGGATCAGCCTGAGGTGACCAATCACGATCCACTGTCAGCGAACCAATCTGAGTTGCAGGCTTTCAAGCCTGCTAGTCTGGAACAGTCTCAAAGTCCCATCAATCCCCCAGATAGCATTCAGGGCAAACCCCTAAACACCTGTCTCCAGACTAGGGCACTGAAAAATGACAGAATGGAACAGAACAGAACAGAAATAGGAACAGATGGAATGGAATGGAATGGAATGGAATGGAATGGAATGGAATGGAATGGAATGGAATGGAATAGAATAGAATAGAATAGAATAGAATAGAATAGAATAGAATAGAATAGAATA
>NW_020769308.1:4203907-4216035 GCF_900518735.1 Pseudonaja textilis
ATGGATGGAAGGAAGGAAGGAAGGAAGGAAGGAAGGAAGGAAGGAAGGAAGGAAGGAAGGAAGGAAGGAAGGAAGGAGAAAATTAGTGGAATTTCCATGAGCGGCTTATGAAGTTCTATGAGATAATGAAAGAGAATGTTTATACATGAGGGTCTAGTTTTTCCTGGTCATGACATATGGTGACTACATCACGTCACAATGCCATGATGACACAAATTTGACACCCCTGCTCTAAAGCCTGTCTTGATTATTTTCCTCACCTCACTCCCATTGCAGACACTATTGCTTTCCACATTCAATTCTACAAGAAGACATCAGGGGACAACTTTCATGAACAGTAAAACATACAGAGTTCAAGAGAGATTTCTTCTAGATTTCTTTCACTCCAGTCCTATAACCACAACTTCCTATGCATTTCCTTGATTTATCTTAAACAAACGATAAAAGGTATCTGATCCAAATCTAATTCTTGATCTGGAATTAGAAATCCAACTTTGGTCAGGAGGGCAATGTAGGACTGATGATTCATAAAGATAAGTACAATATCTTCATGGCTGGGTACCCAGATACCTACAGGACTTCTATTCCAAAGAATATTAATCCACTCTGAAGTGTGGGAGATTACCCAAGGAACTATAACGATATTCGAGCAAATGTTTTATCATTTCAAACTGGGATGGTCAATTAAACAAAACAAAACCAAACCCAAAACATCAGGGGTTGTAGGACTAAAAAGAGTAACAACTTTCGAGTAAGTGGCAGACAGAATTTATACAGACTTTTATAAACTTTCTTTCTTTTTTTAAGCAAAGTATATGTGTTAAACTCACTGGTAACTTAAACAGAGCTACTTTATTTATTTTTATGTATCAGGAGCAAGAAAACTTGCTCCAATTCTCTGCTGCTTGCCTGCCAAATTTCAGTATGACTTGAGAGTTACAACAAAAGGCTGGCGGTGCATTTTAATAGATTTATCTTGTTGTTGTCGCTGTTGATACATAATTAAAGCAGTTAATTATGCAACTGAATCTACCCCTCCCTCCTATCAAACATACGTATTCCCCTCCATCTCCCAAGAAAGGATCATTTAAAAAATTAGGACAATTTGAGATGCTCAGTAATCCCTGGTCTCTCTCTAGAGCTGTTTAGTCCACAATATGAGAAAGTAATCTTCAGCCAAAGAGACAGTGCTCTGACTGATCTTTCCTGCGCGATGCATCTGCCAGCGATCCCACGCTAAAGAAATAATGGCTAAAAGCATTCCTTTCCTTCGCCGTCTCACATTGCCCTTTTTTAATAGTTTAATTTTTCCGCTTGCCACAGTAACTAATTGCAACCGCTTGATCACCGATCCTTTTGGCCAGGGATTTTTTTTTTTTTTTAGCATTTCTTCCGAATTGCCTCTATGCGCTGTTTAAACATGAGTTTACCGAGGGCAAGAGGAAACCCAGTATCTGCACATCTCTTCCTACTTTCATTCCAAAGATCTGAATCTCATGAGTAATCCCGTTCAGGATTATTATCGGCAATTCATCGCTGAGGGAGCATTATTCGAAGCTAGCCTCCCTGTCTCGGGAACTTACCATAGTCGTCTACAATGCTGTTTCTCAACCAATGGCATGCACACCATTGGGGAGGCCGTTGCCTTCCCAAACTGGGAAGTTGCTGAGGAGAGCAGAGGAGGAAGAGGACACGGCTACTGGTCTCCAGTCCAGTGCACTGAGAACAGGAACTGTGTATCTTGGCAGAACATTTCCTGGAGCATGGGACTGGAGCAGCCTCTGAGGGGTTAGGGATTTGGGAGGCTTAATAAACTAAAATAATGTTCTTTGTTCCTTAGCTCTTCCTCATTGTTTGCTTGTATTCAAGGGAAAACTGGTTCCACTCTAACGGCTGCGGCCCCACTCACGATTTTACCAGTTAAAGCGGAATTGCTAACATTTTTGTGAGTGCATTTTTAATGTTTCCAAATTTTACTGTAACTGAGGCATAACAGAATGCTTTTAGGTACATGCCTATGCTCACATCCTACTCGGAAAAAGCAAGGAAGTTTTTTTTTTTAAAAAAAAAATCTTCATAGGATCTGGGTTTTTCAGAAATTAGTGAAACACAAGTTGTGACAGGTCAAGAACCACTGGCATACGTAACACTGCCAATACATACAAGTCAGCTTTAATATAGTAATAACGCGCAGGATTAGCTTCTTGGCCAGTTGCATTACAGTTTGTACAAACTGAGTCTGACTATCAGGTCTGGTCATCTAGATCAGAGATCTCCAAACTTGACAACTTTAAGACTTGTGGATTTCAACTCCCAGAATTCCTCAGCCAGCCATGCTGGCTTAGGAATTCTGGAAATTGATGTCCATGTTTTAAAGTTGCCGAGTTTGGGGGCTCCTGATTTAGAGAGGACCTAATGAGAGAAGAAACCTTCACTAGGTTCACCAGTCATCTTAAGCTAAGTCAAGGTACAATGTTGATATTCTTTCAATAAGCGTTCGATTCTGGTTAGTTGAGGGATAGCACCTAATTCTTGGTTGTTCCACGCCATTTAGAATTATCTAGGATCAGGGTGGGCTTTAATAAATACCATAAATAAGTACATTATGAATCAAAGGCAAGACATTTTATTGTATTAAATACCCAAACTGGCCGTCATTTCAGATCTCAAGCAAATAACCTCTCTTGTATGATTGTCTACCAATTGGTACTCTTATGGAAAATAATGCCCTGTTCAAATAATTTTAGGGGATACAATATTTGCAGCAAGATTCCCACAATGGGCAGTGCAGTTCTCCCATTATTTAACTGTCAGTTAGGAAAGGAAAATGTACTGTCTTTCCTCTTTCCAGTAATCTCCAGCCTTCCTAATTTCCCAAGCATCTTTAAATCAAACAGTTCCTGCAGTGGCACTAAGAAAGAACTTTGCCCTTAAGACTTAGTTAGGGAAGCCATTTCTTCCCCTAGAAAATTTTAAGGGAGCACCTGTCCAATTCTTCTGCCTGATAATCTGATGGAGAAATTCAAAAAACTTTTGGGTCCATCTCTGTTCAAATCTTACTGGGATTTTGATGCCTGAAAAGAGTCTTGCAGCCTGAGCGCATTCTTACTTCTTTGCCCCATATTTCAAAGCAGAAAAACCATAACCAACATTATGACTTTGCATTCCTTGTTCGCTAGGTACTAAAAGCCAACTCTTGCACTCAAGAGTCAGTTTTCTGTGATCAGATGATGTAGGTTCAGTATTGAAACTAATCTGCAAGTCAAAACATTGTGCTAGTGATGCACAGGTTATGCTCAGCGCATATTCCTCTAGACCAGTGGCTGCCAACAAAGTGGGCCGGGGACCACTGGTGGTCTGCGAGAAAATGTTGGTGGTCTGCAGAGAAATGTCACCCCCCAAAGCACCCCCCAAAGCAATTAATCCAGGCTGTGCGGGAATATAAGGCTGCACCGCCCACATGGCCCACAGAAACACAAGGCTTGTGTCCCTTGCATTGCGAACAACATGAGATAGTGAGGGGATGGGGGAAAGGGTGGAGGGGGGGAACTTGCCCCACGCGCCTCGCCTGGCCACCGGGCTGCTTCTTTCCACTTCTTGCTTCTTCTGCTTTGGCTGCATGCAAGGAAAGCAACAAAAGTCTTTCTTTCTCTCTGCCAGAAATGAGTCTTTGGGACCCTGCAAGGCATCCTGTTCCAAGAGGCTGCACTGGCGCGACAAATCTCACAAAGACTCATTTCCGGTAGAGTTTGGGGAAGAGAAAGAAAGACTTCTGCTGCTTTCCTTGCATGAAGCCCAAAGTCTCTCTCTCCCTCCCCCCACCCCCTGAGAACAAAGCTGGAGACTTCCTGCAATCCCAAATAAAAATGATCGATTGGTAGGAAAACAGGGTGGGGAATTTTCTTGCAGACTTTGGGGGGATTTTCCCAGGGTCTTTGGTCCGCGGGATTTAAAATTAAGAGTTTGGCGATCCCTGAGGTCCAAAAAATTGGCGACTCCTGCTCTAGACCAGGGGTGTCAAACTTAAATCCTCTAGACCAGGGGTGCTTAAATCTGGCTTGCAGGGCTGGCCTGGAAATAGCAAAGGACTGGCCCATGGTGCCTCTGGCAGCCAAAATGGCACATTTGGCCAGCAGTGCTGCAGGAGGCATCCATCCTGTCTCCCCACTCCCAGCCAGCCCACGGAGAACTACAATGCTGATCCAGCCCTCAAAGAAATCCAGTATGATACCCCTGCTCTAGACCCAGAGGGCACATCTTAAGAACATCTACATTATGCCAATGGACAGAAGGGGAACATTAAGTTGCAGTCCTTTGATTTGATGAAATAATTGTTGAGACTACAGCCCCAGAATTTCCCACCAGTGTGACTATTGGATAACTGGAAGACCCTCCGTATCTATGGAGATTCTCAGTCATCCAGGTCTTGGTTGTCCCTATGGTGCTTTTTCAAGAGGCAACTGGACTTTCTGGTTTTTCTTTGAAGATGTTCAGCTTCTCATTCAAGAAGAAGCTTCTTCACCTTCAGAAGAGACGGTCTTACTAAGAGATCATAGATGTCTGAATGATTCTGCCATGCTGATTGCCACTGGAAAATCTTCAAGAGTTTCCTGTATCAGCTGATTGACTTCTTTGGGACTTGACTTGCTCTAGCGACTCTTTGTCCTGGCTTCACCCCTGGCTCCCAGCTTTCCCAGTTTTTGTTTCTTCCAGCTCAGGTTCAACCCCAAATCCTACATCATCTGACCACAATATATTGGCAATAAATGCAAGACTTAACTCCTAGCATATGCTGAAGCAGGAGTTAACTTCATTTATAGCCAGCAACTCTTGCGTTTATAGCCAGTGCTTGCTAAATACAATGTTAATTACAGAAATAACTTAAAACTCCTCATCTGCTTTTTGTATTTGTTCTCAACAAAAAAACCTGCCAAGGTCTCATCACATCTATCATATTAATTTTTTCCAAGCTAGTTCATGTTATTTTGCAATTAAAAAGTGAACTAATAAACATGTAGCCACTTAGTCCTCCCAACGCCCCCAGTATCTGCTCCTTCTGAAAGTAAAATCAAACTCCAAACTCTGAAAACCTTTTCTAAACTGCAAGGGTATCTTCCATGATGGCACCTAAATGTGTTGCTAGGATAAATTAAGCACAAGGCTTAATCTGCTGCTCTGAATTTCATCGCATTTGTCAACTGGCATCAACCATGGATGCTTCGCATTCCCAAGGCTCTCAGCAAGAATTAAAAGTGGGAAATGGGTTTGTCTTGATGCAGTTTTAATCCAATAATTCTAAAACTATGTTCCAATGGTGTGTTAATGGTACCACAAGAAAAAAGCTGGCATGGGATGCTAAACAAATAAATTAACTAATTAAAGGATCCATAATACCACTGACAGACAGACGAGGTTGTATGTTTGGCCTCCACACATTTTTAATAACATTTCCATCCTGATGTCTTTGCTATCCTCTAATTCTGGAGACTGGGTTTTTCTTCTCAAATAATTAACCCAGAAATAATGTTCAGTGTCAAGATGAAATAGAGTTGTCCTCTTCAAAAGGATACCTGTTACATTTCTGATGAAGACACAGGCAAATGGACATGTTTGTTTGTTTGTACGGCCTCCTTCAGGTCTGAAAGAGACCAAGACTTCAAACTCCCAGACTTCTGGTACAGCAGAGGTCCCCCAACCTTTTGGTACCCCAACCTAGGAATTGGTTCCATGAAAAGAGTCTTTTCTGTGGACCAGGTATATGTGTGTGTGTGTGTGTGTGGTTTCACATGCTGCCTGCATTCCACAGAGGGAGCTTCACTTGTTTGTGTGGCCCAGTTTCTGGCATGCCACAGATCAGTGCTGGTTCAAGGACCAGGGATTGGAGACCCCTGTGGTAGAGGACCCAAGACTGAAGAAGACACAGGCTACCCCATAGAAGTGAGAAGATGGATGGATGGATGGATGGATGGATGGATGGATGGATGGATAGAGAAACAGCAGACAGACAGAGAGATTATCACTAAACCTCAGTCAACACTTGAGGGTGGGCTTCAGACTGATCCTTCAAAAACAAACCAGCATAAATTTAGGATTTTTTTTCCTTTGAAAAAGCAATCAATGTATTTGTGATGACCCAGAGTGTAACATACACATAACAAAATCCAAAATGTAAATAAATGTCCTTTAATGCCTCAACTTGGCCCCACTGTTCAATAATACTCAGTTGGAGATAAAACGTACTCAGAAATAGTCTTTAAAAGAAAGCAATACAGTCCGAACTTAATGAGCAGATAGTGGTGAAATAAAAAAACCGAACAAACTACAATGAAGAAATTTCCACAACCGACCAGGATAAGTAATTACCAAATTCAAGGAGATAACAAGGCAGAGTCTGTTGGAAGGATGCCAACCAAGATAACTTCAGCCCAAAATAAAACACGCTTTGCTTCTGGCAACGCTGTGTTTTAACTTATATACTTATATACTATTCTCCCCAGCTGCCACCAATGAGGGGGATTATGGCCACTTCCTCTCTCATAAGCCAAGTTGTTTCCTTCTCTATTCTTCCCTGCGTGTCCTAGGATGAAGAGAAGATGGGCCTGGTTCTTCCTCTCACTGCCCAGCCGGCTGCTGCCCTTCCCCAGCCTCCTTCACAACCTCCGGAGCCGCACCTCCACTTCTTGTCAGCTGTTCCTCCTCTCCCTCAGAGTCCGACTCTACCAAGGGCATGACAGTATTCCGTATATTGCATAGGTTGTCCTTGACTTACAACTATTCATTTAGTGACTCTTTGAAGAAACCACAGCATCGGAAAAAAAATGATTTATGACCATTTTTTACATTTCTCATTATTTCAGCATCTCCTTTATCCCATGATCGAAGTTCAAATGCTTGGTGACTGACCCCTATTTATGATAGTTGCAGTGTCCTGGGGTCATGGGATCTGACCTCCTTTTGCAATCTTCTGACAAGCAGAGTCAATGGCGAAGCCAGATGCACTTAACCACCATGTCACTAACTTAACTGCAGTGATTGACTTAACAAC
Source organism: Pseudonaja textilis (assembly GCF_900518735.1). The sequence continues at coordinate 4,210,953 of NW_020769308.1, forward strand.
TGTGGCAAAAAAGGTCATAAAACGGGGCAAAATTCACTTAACAACTGCCTTGCTTAGCAATGGAAATTCTGGTTTTAATTGTGATCCTAAGTTGAGGACTCATGTGTATAGGATAAAGTTTCAGCTAAGAAAATCTGCAAAATAGTTGTATGAAAATATTAAATAGAGGAAACAAATACAGAAGATTAAATGACTATTGTTTCAAATAAATAAATAAACAAACAAACAAACAAACAAAAGCAACAGCCGGTTATTGAGACCTGCAAAAGTTTCCTCAAGATAAAATCTTGCACAAAAAACCGAGACCATCACAGATTTTTACAGATCATGCCCTGTTTATTAATAGGAGAAAAAAATGACATCACTCAGAATGATTTCTGGTCTCACTGATTATTATGTTTAGGTTAGAAGAATGTACACAAGATGGCCAGCGTAAACTTCATGGCTTTTGCTGAGGGTATTTCATGGTCTAAACAAGCCATTCAAAATATATCAGCTATGCAGGCATGTAACCTATTCAAATATATGGTGGGTGTGGGATTCTCTGTAACAGAGTTTCCCAAACCAGGATAAATTACCAAAACTGGATAAAAGGGTTTTCTTCTTTGGTCAACCGCACACAAACCCATCACAAGAGAGACATTTAAATTGACTGAAAAGATTGCCACATGTGCCAAAATATATCCGGAAATCTCCCCAAGTATTCCTGAGATGAAAATGGACAAAATTTATAATTTGGATAATTTGTTGAAATGACATAAAAATCATTGCATTTTGTTTTTAAAATACAGGTGTGAATTATGACCATTCGTTCAAAGTTATGTCAGTGCTGAAGGAAGGGTCTTACAACAGTCTTCAAAATTCAGTAAGATTGGATGGGCATATGATGTGGAGACATTGCAACCAGTGTTAAGTATGAGTTAGTTGCCAAGTGCCCAGATTCTGTTCATGTAACTGCAGAAGTACTGGGTTGTCTGGAACTCTGAGGACCTGTCATAAGTCCCCCTCATCCAGTGCTGTCACGACTTCAAACAGTCACAGAATGGGCTGTCATTAACTGAGGACTACCTGTAGTTTTTTCTTTGACAAGACAAACAAGCTTGATACGGTCAGGACAGGAATACCAGCCAGTCAAATACAACACCATGCTGGAAAGGAGCTAAAACAGCAACAATCAAAATAGCTACAAACAGCAAGTTTGGCCTCTATATAAACCTCACTTTAAAAATATTAATAATACATAATAAATCTATGAGGAGCACTGAGATCCCGTGAGGCAAACTCTACCCACTTGGAATTGTGTTGTGATGTTGCGCGCATCTATGAACACTGGGAAGCTCTTTTTGTCATTCTGAGGAAATCCTTGGGCTCAGCAGATGCCTTTAATGATAGCTCATAGCAAATTGTCATGTTCAAACCCTTTCTGCTACACATCTTGTGGACTTCAACTCCCAGAATTCCCCAGCCAGCATCTTCAAACTGCCAAAGTTGAGAAACGTGTGATTCTAGGTAAACTTTGTTATATAAGCACCATAAGAGCCAGTGTGGATTAGTGATGGAGATTCTGGGTCCTAAGCTCAGCCTGAATCATGGAGCTGAAGAACTTTGGGCCAATCCTATCTCAGCCCAAGAGCCACTGGGGTGTAGTGGGCTAAGAGGTTTAGATTCTACTCATTTTCAGCTATGGAGGTTCCCTGGGTGGACATCACACACACACACATCCATCCATTCCTTAGTACAATATAAATACAGAAATGGAAACTTCACCACAGAATGCAGAAAACTAGTATCTTTCTCACAGCAGGGTTCCCAAGATCACTGTACTTTTTTTTTTGAACTTCCCACAAACCATAAGAATCAGAATGTATAACAACCTGGAAACACCCACTAATTTAATTTTTAAGAAAGGGCTAGAAGATATTCTGCTCTGGGTCATCTTGAAAGTGAAAGAGAGAAAGTAAGTGAGACCGATAGACAGACAGACGCAAGGGGAAAAAGCTCAATGTGCGAGATTGAATTGAATTGAAACTCTCTATCTACAGCTTCCTGCATTATTGAAGGGTAACATACTAAGCAATATCTTTAAACAAATTTTTTGTTTTTGTTTTACAAATTCAAACCCTAGACCTGTTATGTCAACGACAAAGTTCTCAATATTGTTCCTTCCTTCAATGCGTATTGTTCAGATTAAGTATCTGTGTATTAATGTGTCTATTTCAACATGTGTCAAGAACCACTGAGTATGGTAATTCAATCTCTCTGGGCTCAGTTTTTTTTTCCAACCAGTGTTTGTTGAACAACAATATTATATGCTTGGTTTATATATAATATTAAACTAAAAGTACAGAATCTTTTATCTGCCTGTGGGATACTATAGGGTTGTACAGTGTATATATCGGGGGTTGGCAACCTTCAACCTTCAAAGAGCCACAAATGTCCTAACCGAAAGCCCCCTGTTCAATTTTGGAACTGACCGGAAGTTCGGTTCCCCCACCATAGAGTCTCCTCCTAGTGTGGAGTCCTTTTTCCTCTGCTGACCGGAAGTCCAGTTCCCCCACCACAGAGTCTCCTTCCTAGCGCAGCATCCTTTTTCCTTTTACTGACCAGCGACAGGGAGCCACAGCAGAGGGATGAAAGAGCCACATGTGGCTTCAGAGCCGTGGGTTGCCGACCCCTGGTATACATCAAGGGTTACACTCCAGGAATGAATCTGGCATGGGGCATGTGATAGCACCTTGTACTCTGCAGCTCCAGAGAAGGCAACATCTCATGTCTCCTGTTCTGCATTTTTCTGAATTGCCTTTATTTTCCTCCCCAATTCTCAAAGGCTTAAGCACGAATGTCAATGTTTTTTTCCTCTTCAAGTGAAAGTTTATGGCTACCCTGCAAAAGCTTTCAGAAGACGATGATGGAGGGGAAAAAAGAGGTCAGGTGCAAAAGAAAAAGAAGAAAAAAAGACGTTGCCTTTTTTTTTTTTTACTGTTTAAACTGGAGGCTTTTAAAGGACGGAAATCTGCAGCAGTAAAATCCAGCATAAATCAATAATGACAACACTGAGTACATTTTAACGCAACTCTTTCATCCCAGAACATGAAAGTACTTTGAAATATTTATTTAATAAACTCCACAGCACCCCAGGAGCTATCTATACAGAGTGATAAATGAGGCAAAGGCTGTCCAAAATCACTTAGGATTGCAGACCAAAGAACTATAGAGTCCTATCCTAGTATCCTTGCAGATCAAGTGTCCAATCCATCAAAAGCATCTTGAAATAAATATGCAAGGGGGAAATCCATCACTCTGAAAAGAACTAGCCCAGAATTTGGAGGTGCTCTGGGATTCTCAGCTACTGATAAACTAACAGTCGAAGCGAATTCTCAGTCATCCAGGACATAGTTGTCCCAAAGGCCCTTTATCAAGAGGCAACTGGACTTTCTTGTTTTTCTTTGAAGACATTTAGCTACTCATCCAAGAAGCTTCTTCAGCTCCAACTGGATGGTGGAGAATAGAAGGCCCAACAACTCTCTAATAAAAGAATGCAAATGACCAAATGTCTGCAAGTAGTGTAAATCCTTCCATACCCCACCATCCAGTCAGTGATGGAGAAGCTTCTTGAATGAGAAGTAAAATGTCTTCAAAGAAGAACAAGAAAGTCTAATTGTGTCTTGAAAAAGCACCTTTGGGACTATTGATAGAATAACAGATGGAGCTCTACCCGGGGAGGTTGGGCATTTATGATTGTCCATGTTGGTTTGACCCAACTGTGGCCCATTCTAGCTAAAGTCACTCATATAGGTTGTCATTGTTGTATAACACCAGTACTAGTTGCAAATTTGTTTTCTGGTGCAATTTCAAAATCCTGGTGATGACCTTAAGGTCTTTATTATCTATGAAATCACCTTCTCTACATACAGTGTTTCCCCGAAAAGAACCAACTGGGAAATAAGCCCAAGCATGGTTTTTTAGGATGTTTGTAATATAAGCCCTATCCCAAAAATAAGCTCCAGTTAAGATTGTCAGCCAGACGGACACAATTAGTACCATATTTCCCTCGAAAATAAGACCTAACTAAGCCCTAATGTGTCTTTTGGAGCAAAAATTAATATAAGGCCCGGTCTTATTTTCAGAGGAACTCAGGGAGAATCTGTTTCCCAAGAGATGTCTTCCCACCTTCTAAGAATTGAACCCCTGCAAGATGTGGTAGGACTTCATAATAATTCTTCTCAACAGATGTTCCCTTCCCTCACTCACAAATCTAGAAAGTTTGAGAAGATTTAGCTGTTCCAAAGAGCACTCAGGAATGGAGTTGTGGCCACTAAGAGATATACAAGATGGGTAACTAGATTATTTGATAATTTATTCTGTATTGTCGACTAATTCTGCCCACTGCCAGGAGTTCAATTCTCAAGGTTGACTCAGCCTTCCATCCTTCCGAGGTCGGTAAAATGAGGATCCATATTGTTGGGGGCAATACGCTGACTCTGTAAACCACTTAGAGAGGGCTGTAAAGTACTATAAAGCTGTATGTAAGCCTAAGTGCTATTGCTTATTACTATTATGGTACTGTTCAATGAAATTATTTTATGTACCGATATATGATTATACCCGATTTATATTTATTTAGCTGAGCCTGTGTTTATATTATTGTTTTGAGCTGCTTGGAATTGGGACAACTGACTCATGCTTTCAACTCCAACCTTGCCTTTCAGTTTCATTTTTGAAAAATTATATAAATACTAGTAAGTTTGAATTAAAGACAAGAAGTACCTTTTTTTAACCCATCCAGAGCCAATCTTTTGAATACTTTCTACTGGACAGCATGAAAACAGCTCAAGATCCACTGAGAGGATGCTGATGTTATTTAGCAGTGTGGGAATTCATTCTTCATTACTCTGACTATGTAACCCATGGCTGTAAATTGGAGATGGCCTAACAAGAGTCTGGCTTATATGGCAAGGGAATGAGAGGCTAAGCCTACCAGAACCTTTGTGCATATCTCAGGGCTGGGTTTTTATTTAATGTTAACAACTCTAGATGATAGATAGATAGATAGATAGATAGATAGATAGATAGATAGATAGAT
>NW_020769308.1:4216045-4264346 GCF_900518735.1 Pseudonaja textilis
GAGAGAGAGAGAGAGAGAGAGAGAGAGAGAGAGAGAGAGAGAGAGAGAGAGATATTTTTAAAAGGTCAGAACCGAAAACAAAACAAAGCTTTGAGCAACTTTTAAAATAAATTAGAAAAACTACAGTGGAAAAAAACTTTAATCCCAAATCTGATAATTACCAACCTTCCAAAATATTGCTGCACCAAAGGAAGCAGCAATAACCTACTGCAGGAATGGGAATTAACACCTCATCAATTGCTAAAAACCTTTGGGAACAGCCCAGGCCTTGGCGGGTTTCTTCCATGCCAACAGGAAAGCTGTAATTTACAACAGCAACACAAATGGCGTACTTTGCAGCCCAGCTAGTCTGCTGCACATCAATTCTATTGTCTCAAGGTCTGGAAAATGGAGGTTGCACTGTATTCGGTGTTATTGTTTAATGCTTGCCTTTCTCCTTATCCATGGCAGGAAGACCCAGCAGCCTGTTCACAGGGTAGGTTAAGTTAGGTTTTGGTGGGATGGAGCTGAATTGAGAATCTACACTTTCAAACTTGGCCACTTTAAAAGATGTGGGTTTCAACTCCCAAAATTCACCAGCCAGAATCTAAACACTGATTTAGACCAACTGTCTAATTTATGACTGAATATATTGCAGGCTGCTGGGAATTGGATTAATTCAGCAGCCAAGTGAAGCCATTGTATGTACTGAGCCAACACATTATGCATGTGTATGGGTTTATGGTTTTGTTTTCTTAACTTCTGGGTGGTAGGTTAAGAGTCCACAATGCAAAAAGCTAGTAGGGAAAAAAGGGAACAGAAATGTGGGCAAAATTTATTTATTTTATTATCTCAGCTTTGAAATTTATATACTTTTGTATTGTTTGTACTGTCTTTACTTGTTGTTTTGTCTTGTTGTTTTACAATACTTTATGTTTTTGTAAGCTACCAGAGTCATATACAAGGAGTCCTCAACTTACAACAGTTCATTTAGTGACCATTCAAAGTTACAACATCACTGAAAAAAGTGACTTAGCACCATTTTTCACACTTATAACCGTTGCAGCATTCCTGCAATCGCGTGATTAAAATTTGGATGTCTGGCAATTGGTTCATATTCATGAGGGTTGCGGTGTCCCTGAATTATGGGATTTTCCTTTTATAACTTCTGGCAAGCAAAGTCAATGGGGAAGCCTGGTTCACTTAACAGCGGTATTACTAATTCAACAACTGCAATGATTCACTGAACAACTGTGACAATAAAGGTCATAAATTGGGGCAAAGCTCACTTAACAAATGTCTCATTTAGCAACAAAAACTTTGTGCTCAATTGTGTTTGTAAGTAGAGGATGATCTGGATGTGGAATATTTTTTTATTTCATTTAATTAACTGAAACCCAATCAGTTAGAACAGTGATGGCGAACCTTTTTGTTGTGGTGTGCCGAAAGGGCGCAGGCATGCAATAGCGCATACGTTCCAGCATCCACAATGCAATGTGCCCTGCCAACCTGCACATGTGTGCGCAACACCCCCACCCCACTCCGTTACCTGCACTGTGCATGTGCATGCCCCCAGCTGATTTTCGGCCTGTTTGAGGCCACTTTTGGCCTCCCGAGGCTCGAGGGAAGCCTTTGCAGCCTCAGGAGGCCAAAAAACGGGCCTTCCGGAAATACCAGAAGTGCCCATTTTTCAGTCTCCAGAGGTCCTCTGGAGCCCAGGGAAGGCCGTTTTTGCACTCCTGGAGGTTCAAGGGAAGCCTCTGGAGGCTGAAACCAGGCCCGTTTGGACACTTCTGGAAGGCCCATTTTTCGGCCTGCCGAGGCTGCAGAGGCTTCCCTCCAACCTCCGGGAGGGAGCAAACAGCCTTCCCTGAGTTCCAGAGGCCATCTGGAGTCTGAAAACGGGCATTTCTGGTATTTCTGGAAGGCCTGTCTTTCGGTCTTCTGAGGCTGCAGAAGATTCCCTCGAGCCTCAGGTGGCCGAAAAAGGCCTCAAACGGGCCAAAAATCAGCTGAGAGACATGCGCATGTGCAGTGCAGGTAAGTTTGGCTGGGGCTTGCGTGGCTGCACAAATGGCTCTGCGTGCCACCTGTGGCACACGTGCCATAGGTTTGCCATCACAGAGTTAGAACATTGCATAACAGAGTTGGAACATGCCAAGTGTGTCTATATTGCACTGAAATAAAAATCACTGTAACTAACTATGATGATAATGTGTAGCTGTTTTTTATACTATTGGACCCTGGAAAGTTATGCCACACTGAAGAATTGGTGTACTTAAAATTATTCCCAAATAATATTAACATCATCATCTATGCAGAAACCATCAAACCCAACAAAAACTGAACAGGTTACAGATGATCTTACTGGCATCTGACCTCTGAGCATAAAATTTTCAGGGATTAACAATAATCACCCAGGAGATAGCAGGTCAATGGAAACTTAAACTTTCTGCAAAAGCAGGTTTATTTACACATTTCTCCACCACACCCTGAAACCAAATGGAAGACAAAGAGGTCACCAAATTAAAAGCAAGAGATTTGTGTTCCTTTTTTTTTTTCCCAGCTCTCTTTTTACTCCTGGAATAAGGAAAGATGAGTCAGCTTGCCTATTGCCAGCCAACTTAACTCCTATTGTCAAGCCATCAATAGTGTGTTGAAAGTATGCCATCCAATTTCTTCTGTCCAAGTTTTTAAGAGTCACCACCTTCCAGGCACAGCTTTACTTGCACATATCTTAGACTTTCACAGTTGGAAGAAATCCTACAACAGAAGCCTAGAACAGATGTAGAGTGGGGTAGACAGATGTAGAGATCGAGAGATGGAGTCATATCAAATTCTTCAAGGAGCAAACCGGGGACAAATGTCAAATTAATCATATGTTATATTATAAGATAGGAACAAGATGTCAGAGCGACACAGGAAACTTATTGGAACTCTTCTGTTTGCATTATAAATCCCCTGAGCCTTTTTCCTCCCCTTCTTCCTCCCTCTTTAAATGAATATAATGCTTAAAATATTATTCTTAATTTATTTATTACACTTGAAGTTAATTTTTTTTTCACTTTATTTTTCAATTTATGAGTTCTAGTCCCAGCTGGGGCACAGCCAGCTGGGCCAGTCATTCTCTCAGCCCTTGGAAAAAGGCAATGGCAAACCACTTCCGAAATCTTGCCACAAAAACTGTGGAGATTAATCTAGGCAGTCACCAAGTATCAGAAAGATACACATAAACATATCTGTAACTTTCCTTTTGTTAAATTAATTCAAGCACCATTTTTTTTAAAAAAATAGAACCTGTATGAGAAAGATTTGCAGAACCTGGGCGCAGTGTTAAAAGTAGGATCAGCTTAGAATCTTTACATAGCCACAAGTGGACTAACTTCAACTCCCCTTGAATTCTGTTGACCCTTATCTAACCCCAAGTAGGTGCTAACTGGTTAATTTTAAAAAAAACTCCTGTGCATAGGCTTTTTAGCAATAAATTAGTTAAATTAGGTCTTCACATGTGGACCTGGTCTTTCACACCTGACAGAACCAAGAATTGATGTAATATCTCTATTGGTACATTTACACACAGACACACACAGACACACCTTAATTGCTTCTTGCTTGATTTCTAGGTTTAACATTAATTATGTAAGTCAGGCAACCAACGATACCATATTGCTTTAGACTAAGGATGGGTGGGTTTTTTTCTGCCAGTTACATCAAATTCTATACAACATGGCTAAAGGGCTAAAGAGTGAAAGTAGATGGAGACAAACCAAAAGTATCTCTAGGCCAGGGAGAAGTAAAAAAAAAAAAGACAAAATGGCTGTGAAACAGAGTAATTAAGACAATTTATAGGCACTGCATGTACAAAGGGGCTATCAGGCATGAAAGATCAGATCTACACATAAAGGTCCAATTAAACTAATTTATTGCTAATCATGCCTGTGTACAAGAATCTAATCATTAACAGCTGTTTGGGGTTACCTAAAAGTTTACAGAATTCAAGGTAGGTTGGAGTTAGTTCACTTACGGCTATGTAGGGATTCTAGGCAGATCCCTCTTTAAGCCCACTCTCAGGTTCTGCCATTCCTCCACCTACAGAGGCAAGGTACCAACTGTGGTTAGAAACAAGCACACATGAACAAGTTTTATACACACAGAAAGAGCCCAAAAAGTCAAAGAGAAGGGTAGAAACTATGGACATCTGTGGCTGATGAACAATGGAATCTGTACAATGTAAGCTGAGAAAACACACTTGATGCCCTTCGGTGTACCCATGTCCAATTATTTTCACTGGCCCCAAATTCACAACATTCTTGTCCCTTCTTAAATTGGGAAACTATCAAATCACTGTTAGAAGTCAACTAGATTTTTAATAGTAAGAATAGACAATTACAGCAATGATGATTGATCATTAGCATCTACCATAAGTGGTGATTCTGGCTTCCAATACTGTAGAAGCCAACTTTTCTTCTACAAAAATTACACTGAAATTAAGGTCAGCAAACTATGGTGTTATTTTGGTCAGATGCTTACACATTTCTGGCTGTTCTAGTTATATGAGAATTCTAGCAATTGGCCAGTCATGAAGCATTAAATTCTCTACTTAATTTTTTTTCCTATAGCCATTATGGGTAGGCAGCCATGAAACCATCCTGCACTAATAATCTAGTGTAGTATAGTATAGTGTAGTGTGTGTGTGTATGTTTCACAGGATGTGAAACCATCTCTGGATTGATTGAAAAAGAGAGTGAACATTGAGGAAAAAGTTCCTTTCTGGGAATATTTTGTTTGGATTTTATTGGATGTTTAATAGCCTAAAGTATAATTACAGTATTAATACAGCTCATCAGTCTGGAACCCACATTACGTATCTGATATTAACACAGTTGAGAAAGTCCAGAAATATTTCATAAGAAGTGTTCTCTACTCCTCTACTCATTGCAGAATACCTTATGCCACCAGACTCGAAATTCTAGACGTAGAAAACCTAGAACTACGCTGCCTTCGGTCCGATCTAAGTATAGTATATAAAATCATACATTGCAATGTCCTACCTGTCAATGAATACATCAACTTCAACCATAAAAACACAAGAGCAAACTATAAATACAAACTCAAGGCTAATCACACCAAACTTGATTTCAGGAAATACGACTTCAGCAACAGAGTGGTCAATGTCTGGAATACTCTACCTGACTCTGTGGTTTCTTCCCCCAAACCCAAAAACTTTAACCTTAGACTGGCTATTATTGACCTCACCCCTTTCCTAAGAGGTCTGTAGGGGGGCGTACATAAGCTCACCAACATGCCTACCGTCCCTGTCCTATTGTTTCTTTTATTTTTTTATTTTTCTTATATGTATCCATTTATTCATAACTATGTTTTTACTTATACCTATTACCTTGTAAGCAATTGACTAAATAAACAAACAAACAAACAAACAATTCCAGGAAGCTAAAATCTATGGAGCATATCTAAAGGGAGACCAAATATCAATCAAGAATAGTGCTGCCTTGCATTATTGAAAGTGATTGCCCTGAAAGCAAGATGTTTTAATAACAGATGATCTTTAATTCTCTATACATCTCCCTGGAGGAGAGTAAAATGTTTCTCATAAGAAAACTAGCTTGAACTACTTTCTAGAACTGGGACTATGAAAGATGCAACCTTTTCTTAGTATGAGCTGTACAATCCTATTCATCTTTTCGCACTCAAGCATTTTGGGAATTTCATCAATTTAGCTTTCCAGTTATGGAAGATTTTTTGCACTTCTGATTTGCTAGATGAAATCACTTTTTCTTAGTCATGGGATTCCGAATCTTGTCCCCTTTCTACTTCCCGTTTGCAATTTAATTTTTTTTAGTTTATCATCTATAAAAATATTGAAGAATGCAACTGTGGTAGGGCCCCTGTTAGATGCTATAGCAATCAAATTATAAACTTGGCATCCTGGTCAATCTTTTAAACACACACTGATGAAAAAAAGGACTAGGGGTGACATGATAATAGCGTTCTGGTATTTCCATAAAGAAGAGGGAGTCAAACTATTTCCCCAAGCACCTGAGGGCAGGACAAGAAGCAATGGATGGAAACTAATTAAGGACAGAAGCAACTTAGAACTATAGAGAAATTTCCTGACAGTTAGAACAATTAATCAGTGAAACAATTTGCCTCCAGAAGTTGTGGATGTTCTAACACCGGAAGTTTTTATAAAGATGTTGAATAACCATTTGTCTGAAGTGGTGTAGGGTTTCCTGCCTAGGCAGGGGGTTGGACTAGAATATCTCCAAGGTCCCTTTCAACTCTGTTGTTCTGTTCTGTTCTAGTCTAGTATATTCTATTCTATTATTTATAGGGAAAACTTAAGCATTGAACTTTTTAAATTCCCCAAAAGAAAGCAAGACTCATAGAAAGCAGTTTCACTAATGCAAATTCATTTTAATATTCTCCTTCCCTCTTTCACATATAGTACTTCACACATTCTTTCTCCTGATAATATTACATTTGTTGGATTCTTACACTATTTCGGATCATTTTTATTTTAAACTGGGTACTCTTTTATGAAAAACCAGAAAGACCAATGGCAAAGCTACATGAAATTTGTCTGCAATGGTATAGAGTTTCCTGCCAGAGCAGTGGGATGGACCAGAAGACCTCTAAGGTCCCATCCAATTCTGTTATTCTGTTCACCTGGACCATGAGCACAATCTGACAGGTACTTTATCTGGTAAAAAATTATAGCTGTGTCATCTTGCTGGTCAACTGTATCATTTACAGAAATAGATGTATGTCTAGAGAAAGTCCAGCATACAACATCCTGACATTCTTAAAATAAACCAACAATATAGGAAACTCATTTCCGGGTCAACGAGTATTTTTTGAATGGGACACATAGGTCAGTCTTGTAGTAGAGGCAGTAGAGTTCTTTACTCCAAGGACTGTGAGATGCTGTTCTTCTTGCCTCTAACTTATGCCCTTCTCTCACAGACCACAAATGCCAGACTTCTGGCCCATCACAGCTGTTTTGATGTCCTTGAAGATTTTTAGGGAATATATTCACAAAATTTACCACTAGCAAAACAGTGAATCAGTCTTGCCCTGATCTCCATCTGTTCACTCAGGTAGGAGAAACTAGTGTTAATCCGTCCTAATTTTCACGATTCAATAGCCACATGGCCTCTTACTGTGCCTTTGATCAGTTGAAAGGGGGGTGGGGGGGAATGCTGAATTTGGAAGGAGACACCAAAAATAGCTCTGACTTTTTTTCCCCTGGCTGTCGCCCATCATCAGATACCCATAAGCCAATCTCATATTCATCACATATCCATAAGCCAATCACCAATGCTAAAATCCCTAAGAAAGAAACTGAATGGATATTAAAAGCCAGAATTTGGCTGAAAACTTTACATCAGAAAGCAAAGTCAATTTTTAGTTGAATAGTTGAGAAGCAAATACAGTTAATCCTCATTGTGCAACCACAATTGAGCCCAAAATTCCTATTGCTAAGCAAGGTAGTTCTTAAGTGAATCTTGCCCCATTTTATGATGTTTCTTGCCATAGTTGCCATAGACCCTTTCCGTGGTCATGTAGCTAGCATGATTATGACTACGCCAAGGCGCACGGAAAGCTGTTAACTTCCCATTAAGTGGTATCTATTTATCTACTCTCATTTGCATGCTTTTGAACTGCTAGGTGGGCAGGAGCTGGGGCAAGTAATGGGAGCTCACCCCATCGGGTGGTGCTCAGGTCTCAAACCTGAGCTGTCAGTGTTCCAGCCGGCAAGTTCAGCTTCTCAATTTATATCCTTTCTTTTACTGGGGTCTCAAGGCAGAGCACATTTGTTCCCTCTTTTGTCCTAAAGACCAAGGAATGAAGTAAGTTAAGTGAATCATTGCAGATGTTAAGTTAGTAACATCGTTTTTAAGTGAATCTGGCTTCCCCATTGACTCTGCTTGTTCGTAGGTTGCAAAAGGAGATCACACTGCAACAGTCGTAAATACATGCCAGTTGCCAAGCGCTCAAATTTTGATCATGTGACTATGGGGATGCTGCAATGGTTAAGAATGAAAAAGAATGTTACTTTTTTCAGAGTTATTGTAACTATTTCTATTTTTCATTTCAATCTACCTCTCATCCCTTTTTCTATTTTTCTTCAGGACCACTGATTGTTTTTTTTATACCATCAATAAGGTGAGATTTGCCTAAATAACTTTTGGAAATATCAGCAACTCCTTCATTAGACTCCTTCCCTTTCACAGGGACAACTACAAATTCTAAAATATGCACCCCCATTTTACGAAATTATAGTGAGTTTTCAGTACAGATAAATATAAATATCTTTACGATATGAGACAACGTTGGGGGGTGGGTGGAATAAAGAGACATCAATCATGAGATTATCATATCAATGATACAATGACATGATGAGATGCTTGTCTCTGGCTGTTGGTTTTAAGTTTCATCAACCTAAAAAAATGCATTTTGGCAGAATGAAGCAATGCAAGGAGAAAAGAAAAACAAGTCAACATTTCAAGGCAGCCTAAAACCACAAATAGTATCAACATGCTTTGCCAAGAAACCTCTGGAAATGAAGAAGGTCTTTTTAATATTTTTTTTTCTTAGAAAGGACTAATTGCTCGGTCAAATGTGAGGCTTTTCCCACAGCAAATGTCACTGACAGAGACCAAATCCCTTGAATAACCAATGCTTAAAGAAAGTCAGTTTCCTGAAGACAGCTGATGCCACACCAATATGCATTGTGCTTTCCCCATCACCGCCAATAAAATACACTCCCAATGAGGTTCATAACCTCTATTTGTACATACTGTAGCAAGAGGAATTGAATTCAGTTTGCTTACAAATAAAATGTTCACAAAATCTGCCTTCCCGTTTCTCAACAGTTAGCTTTCCTTCTGAAAAAAATAACACTGATTTCTTTAAAAAAGAAAAAAAGAAAGAAAGAAAGATTCTCATGAAGGCAAATAGTTACTTTGAATTTTTTTTTTTGAAATCCCATGGTGTTTTTCAACCTAATTTATTAGCAAAGGGGCAAGTATTATCATTGTTGTGTTCTGTTATTTTCCTGTGATGTCTTCCAAAGCTTTCCTGTCCTCTCGTACAATCTATTTTGGAAAAAGAAAAATCTTCTTTCTTGATGCCTTCTTTTGACATTGAACTGATATGAGAAGCCAGGGAGCTACAGTGTGCTAGAGGATTGTGCATTTACACACAGCCTTGGGTCACTGCATAAGCCAAGAAATCCAAGTATAGGTAATCCTCAACTTACGACCGATCAATTAGTGACTATATGAAGTTACGACACACCTGCCTAAGGGACACTTATGACATGGATTCAATGTTCTGACAGTCAAGTAGTTAGTAACCGGGCCACATTTACAGTCATTGGCAGCATCTTGCAGTCGTGTGACCAGGTTTTGTCAAAAACTGACATTTACTTCCAATTTTTTGACAAAAATTGAGTCTCAACAAACCAAAGATTCACTTCATGACTGCCGTGGTTTCTTTGTGGTTGCAGTGGTCACTTAACAACCATGGCCAAAAGGTCATAAAATTGGATCTGTTATGTGCCCAACTGTTTTAAGACATCACAAGTTACGATTTGGACTATTTGCACTTTATGCTTTACCCGCAAGCATATCGTCTGCAATATTTAGTCCTTTAAACTAACTTTTGGAAGCAAATAGTCTTTTACCAAAAGGATGAAAAGGGGGTACAATTTTCCTCCCTTCTCTGCAAAATGCCATTTATTGTTCTACCTCTTAACACTGTGCATTCCATTGAAAAGTTAAAAGATAATCCACTACCTAAAACCTGGGCAGTTGAAACGGCTCCAAATATAGCTGTTTTATCATTTCTTTTATCAGTCCATGAAACAAGCCAGACAGAATTACGGTAAGAGGCGAGTTCGCAGCCAGATATCACCAAGTATTTATTGCTATTTTTTTGCACATGTATTTCTCACGCTATGCTGGTCCTCAAAATGAGTAAAATAAAATAGAACATTCAAACTTATTAATAAATGAAGGCATTCAGTTCCTTATCTGTGAAGTGTTTCTTTCATCTAACCAATCAAGAGAGGCCATTTAAGACAGGGGTCCCCAACCTTCCCGGTCCACGGATCGGCATCGTGGCTGATCCACAGATCTGGCGTGGCATGCCAGAAACAGGGCCGTGCAAACAAGTAAAACCCATCTCTAGGATGCAGGCAGCATGGGAAACTACACCCACTCCGGTCCACAGAAAAAAACTCTCTCCATGGAACCGGTCCCTGGTGCCCAAAAGGTTGGAGGCCACTGATTTAAGAGCTTGAATTGAAACCATTTATGACTGGATTTCACTCTAATGACAGTTGCAGCATTCCCACAATCACATGATCAAAATTTGGGTGCTTGGCAACTGGCATGTATATATGATGGTTGCGCTGTCCCGGGGTCATGTGATCACCATTTGTAACCTTCCCCACGGGCTTCCAACAAGGGAAGTCAATGGGGAAAATCAGATTCACTTAACGACTGTGCTAAAAAGGTCATGAAATAGGGCGCAACCCACTTCTCTTGCTTTGGGGTTCAGTTGTGGTCGTAGGTTGAAGAGCTATTGAATTAAAATTTTCCTGTAGGGACACAGCTGTAACCTCTGTGGCGCAGTGGTTAGAGTGCAGTACTGCAAGCTACTTCTGCAGCCATCTGCCTACAATTTGGCAGTTCAAATCCCACCAAGCTCCAGGTTGACTCAGCCTTCCATCCTTCCGAGGTGGGTAAAATGAGGACCCAAATTGTTGGGAGCAATAGGGTGACTCTGTAAACCACTTAGAAAGGGCTGTAAAGTACTATAAAGCGGTATATAAGTCAGCAGCGGCGGGCACCATGGAAGTTACGGAGGCGGCTCCCTCACCCGAGAAACGGCTGAAACGCTTCCATGGTTCCCGTCCTAGGAGACAAACTCTACTTCCCCCCCCCCCTCACACAGCAGTTTGAATCTGCACAATAGATCATGTTTGCATCGCGTTCATGTGCTGCTTTTTACAAGGCGATTAAGAATGCTGAAACGGAGTCAGGAGGCAATCTGTTAGTTGTGCTTCCTAAAATAATCCAAAAGTGTATCTTTTTCCACTCCACTTTCCTTCTAAATCTGCCAAAACAAAGAGAACAAATGAATGCTAATTTGTTAAGCTGTTAATGTCACAAGTCAGTTGCTACCCTGGCATGAAGCCCAATTTTATGTTGTTGGTGACTATTTCAAACAAAGTTGCTGTCCCCTTCTCTTCTTCCTGACCCACCACATTAATTTACAGAGAACTTTCCTTTTCAGGAACACAAATGCCGCAAAACCTATTTACAAAATATTATTTATAGGCTCGGAGTTCAAAAGATGGGAAACTTAAGTCTGTGTTACAGCCACTGTGACCCTTCCCAGAAACCATCAGCTTAAATAGGACTCTCTGAAAGATTCTTTTGGTCCCCAATGGCAGTCTGGAAAGATTGCTGCCAAAAAAGAAATAAAAAGAAATAAGCTGAGTTTCTCCAGTGCATCACAGTTCTGAGAGCACCAGCAATTCTGAAGTTTATCCTTACAAGGTTCCCTTCCAACTGTGATTTGAAGAATCTCTGAATGTGAGAAAATATAGCCTTCGAAAGGGAAAGAAGTTTAAATAGCAAAAAATTGAAAAGAAGCAGAGGAAAAGTGAGGTGGAAATGAATCAAGAAAAGAATCAACCTAGAACTAAGGAGAAATTTCCTGACAGTGAGAACAGTTAACCAGTGGAACGGCTTGCCTTCAGAAGTTGTGGATGCACCACCACTGGAAGTCTCTTGAGATCAAATTGGACAACCGTTTGTCTGAAATGGTATAGAGTCTCCGCTTGACCAGGGGCTTGGAGTAGAAGATTCCCAAGGTCCCTTCCAACCAGTCATTCCATTATTCTGCTTAGACCACTTAGCACTTGATTACAGTCATGGATGGAATTGAGGATTAAACTAGCTCCCATCAGGAGTAGAAGTGGGGCTAAGTTCCTTCAAGCACTTTCACAGACTTCTCTGAGAAAAAGACGTTTCTCCCACTGTTGAAATTAGAATAGGGGTGTTCAACCTTGGCAACATTAAGACTTGTGGACCTCAAGTCCCCAAACTCTGGGAGTTGAAGTCCACGAGACTTAAAGTGGCCAAGATTGTACACCTCTGACATAGAAAGTCATCACCCAGCTCGCTATTTAATGAGGTAGAAAATTCCCAGGGAAATGAGAAATGGTGGAGAGATTAAGACTATCCTCATAATTGAAGTCCTCACTCGCAGTTAAAATATTATATAAAAACATCTGCAAGCTGCCTCGAAGATTGTAGTGGTGGAAATACACATAAATGATCCACCTAGTCCTTAGATGAACCTCACCTCTTTTCTGTTGTCTGTATGCATGTATTTAGATATGTATTGTTAGAAAGGGAAAATGGATAAAGACCGTTTTCATAGAATATAACTAGAACTGCAATGTTAGCCTGAGTGCTGGCTAGGACTGAAGAGAGCCAAGCTTAAATATTTTTTTGGCACAATTGTATAGCACCTTCAATACTTAAGCAAACAAACTCAATTATGATACTCATTGGTAGACTCTTGGTCAATCTCTTGATCTAAGCTATTAGGGTTGTTATGAATAAAATGTAGGGGAACAGCGACCTATACCACCTTAACTTCCAAAACAGAAGGCTAAAATATAAAAAAATTAAAATTAAAATAAAATAAGAACCCATCTAAGATTAACTGGAAGAAGGCCATTATGAAACCATAAAGGAAAATACATGTTACAAGCATAAGATTTTATCTGTCAATATCCTTTATTATATTGAGACCCAGAAATACACCCCAATCATTCATGATGTATTGCTCTTAAAAAGCAGATCGATATTTGGGAATTTCTGTCTTGCTACTAAGAAATTGAGTTTTTCTTTTTTTAAAAAAAGACATCAACATCTTCAAGATTGGTTCTTTACTTATAATCTAGAAGGGAGAGCTGATATAGATGGATTTTCTCCATGACAATCTAGCTCTAGCCTATTCTTTCAACTCTGCCAATGGCTGTAGGAGAACAGCAGACAGAGCTGGGGGTGGAATTAAGTGTGTCATCAGCTTAGAGTTGCTACATTCCCACAAATCATCCAAGTCCAACCCTTGTTGAATTCCGCTGCTGAATTTTAGTTGACAAGATTCTTGTGTATAGGCTTGAGCAATAAACCTTCTGAACTGCAACTTAATGTATGGTCCCGATCTTTTGCAACTAACAGCAGTGTCCTCAACACCATTGTAACTACCTTGTTCTTGTTCATCTACCTTGCTGCTGGTTATCCTATTCTCCTCTTTTCTTCCACCTTTCCCAGAGGTGTTTTTTCTTCCCCCATAATGCCTCCAAAGTAGGATAATTGGAGGCTGATCATTTATTCCAGCTACCCTGGCTAATGATTAACAGTCATGGAAGTGGCAACTCCATATCTAGAGAATTATAGGATGCCCATCCCTCTTGTTATGCAACCGTTCCCAACATGGAGTCCTTCCAGAGGAGGCTGAACTATTGTTCCCGCTATTATCAGGTCATGCTGGCTAGAAGTGAAGAAATTTAGTCCAATTCTTCTGGGAAGTGCCAGGTCAGAAAAGAGCGATGGGAGATCAGATGAAGTTGTTTCTGCTTGTGTCCGCATTGGAGTTGCTGCTTAAAATTCCATTTCCTCACTTGTGCAAAAAAACAGAAATCGAGGGTCATTCAACCAGGCAGTTGACCAACATTCTGGGCGCTTTGTGCTTCTGGCTACCATCAGCACTGTTTAAGACTGTAACAGGACCAAAACAGAGAACTCCTGTAAAATACCAAGTGCAGAACTGCTACAAATATTTTTTGCCTAAAGCAACATTTCAGTTCATACTGGGAGGTCTGTGTATGATTAGACATTTGAAGGCTTTTGCAAAGTATTTTTCTTTTTTTTAAAAAAAAGAAAAAGAAAAAAGAACAGTTTCAATAAGAAACTTCTCCAGGGGAATTTTGGATAGCAGCATATATCTCTGTCTATGACACAAAATCCAAGAGGTGCTTAAGGAGTTTCTGCCATGTTCATTCTTGAAAGAAAGGAGATCTGTCAATGAGCAGATGCTTTCTATTGATCTATAAAATCCAGATGAAGTCTCTTCAGTCAACATTCATTTCGGTTTTGTGTTCAGTTAAACAAGCTAATTCTGAAACCTTGGATGAGTGGCCATCCTGTAGTCTGGAACTGTGTGGCACACCTGGACAGATATGAACTGGTGATAAGGCTAAACATAGATCTTACCTTGCATCTATCACTGTTTCATATCCCACAACTACCTGAACTAAACGGATATGGGGTACTCATGTAATTCAGAGCATACTAAGTGTTAGATCTAAAAGATCAACGCAAAATTAAAAGACTTCCTGCTCTGGAGATATTGTAAAGACCTATAGTAGAAATCAGGCTGTGTTTGTAGGAGAAATACTGGGAGAACCTGGGGTGGAGTTAAAAGAGGGATCATGCTAAAATCCCCTACATAGCCACAATTGAGCTAAGTCCAACTTCGCTTGAATTACAGTGACCCTTATCTAACTCCAAGCAGGGGCTGACAGTTAGTTAAGAAGTTCACTATGCCCAGGCATGATTAGCAATAAATCAGTTTAATTGAATCTTAACATGTGGACCTAGTTTTTTGCACCATTCTTTTTGTAACAGAGAACCAATGACCATCCTAGTGTCAACTCTGAAGCTAGCCTGACTGAGGTCATCTTTGAGGCTTCAGTGTTGCAACAATGGAGATGAGGGCTAGGGAGGGGGGAATAGAGATAGATGGGGGTTTAGGTGGCCAAAACAAAATACTTTCCCCTGGGAACCAAGGACATTCCAACAGGTGGCTGAGGAAAGGAAGAGTGATGTTACCGAGCAACTAAACAGCACCCTGATGGGACCATGTGACTGTTTGTTTGGGAAAAGGGGAAAACATTTACTTTTAATTAGATGAAAACCACAGGAACCTTTAGAGTTGGTTTTTACCAGTCTGTGCCAATATGATATATCCAAATAAATTGTTCTTTGAGGGATCTACCTGTCTCAGAGTTCCATTTGCTATGGGTGTATTACTTGGAACCTTGACACCAAGCTCATGAAATAGAATGTCCAACATCTAAGGCCTTGAAAAGAAAGCACTTTGTGTCTCTATGAAGAGCAGCTGGGTGGGTGGTGGTGGGATCTCTTTTAGCCTCCAAAGTTTCCAGGAAGAAGCCTTGGCCACTGACATCAAAAGCAACTAGGTGGGTTGAGATCCTGCAACGTATTTTGTTGGATCCTGCTACCGATGCTCTCGGTTTTCTGCTGAATCTGAAGAAGGAAATTCACTTTGGGAAAAAGTTAGTATTCACTCAAACTTCAGAAACCTAAATAGCAATTTACTTATTAAAGTCATTTATTGGAATCTAGATTCACACAGCTGTGTTTCTGCTTTTCTAACTTCCTACAAAACCACCGGCAGGAGCACCACTGGCCCCCAGCCCAATGACCTGGCTTCCATACCCATATAATCTAGGGACCCATTTTAGCTCCATTTCTCCATTAAAAAATACAAAACCCGTATGCAAAATCTATTACCCCCCTATTCTAAGCTCCTGGTTCTGAATAGATCCAGCCTCCAATCCCATATGATATATCTCTTGAGATGTGAAATTTTAAACACCAGGGCTTCATCTTGTTTTTAAAAAAGAAAGGACAGAGGGAGGGAGGGAGGAGAAACTTGTTTGAGGCGTAGGTTGTCATAGAAAAACACTTTGCTTTGTAGAATTACAAAACTGTTTCACCTCTCCCAGTGCCAAAATTCCCTTACATTTGCTACCGATTTCAAAAGTAGCAACTGAAGAGACCGGCCTATTGCGAAACAACCTTCCTTTCTTTTAAAAGGGGGAGAGAAAGAAAGCAATCTCTTGAAATCTGGATCCTTTCCTTTTTCCTAGATCTGCCAAATTCAGCCACTTGGATGCAAAAAAATATGTCTGCCTCTTCTCTGCTTTTTTCAAGGTTTTATAACAATGGAACAATAACACTGGATATCTAATGCTCCTGCCCCACTGTGCGGTTTCCAAATTAAAAATCTCAGCGCTTTTTTCATCAATTGGCATGGAGAGTAACAAAACTAGTCACAAAACAATTTTCTATTTGAAGGATCACCCAGAATAGTTTACCAAATAAGGAAAAGGGGTGGGGGACAGAAACCTGCCAGTAAACTACTGAAAATCAGCAACAACGTACTTAAAACATGAAATGAAATTTCAGTTCAAATGCTAACCAAAACAGAGCACAATGTTATTATTCTGGGGTAGGGGTATGGCCCGTGGGGCCACCCTGGAAACAGCGAAAGATCGACCCATGGTGCCTCTGCCAGCAAAAATGGAGCTCTGTTTTCCTGGGAAAGGGTTGCAGGAGGCCATCACACCCAAAATCGGAGCTCGGGAGGGCTGCGCACAGCCCTCACAAGCTCCATTTTTGCTGGCAAAGGGTTGCAGGAAGCCGTTGCAGCCAAAAATGGAGCTCAGGAGCACCCGTTTTCGCTGGCAGAGTACTTGGGCCACTAAAGATTCCCTACACACGATATTTATTTATTTATTTGTTTGTTTGTCAAACATGTACAAGATAATAAGCATAGGTATGAACATAAACAGAAACAAAGGAAGTGAATACAGATAAATGGGGACAGAAAGACAGGGGCAATAGGCACACTGGTGCGTTTATGCCTGCCCTTTTTAAAGACCTCTTAGGAATGGGGTGAGGTCCACAGTAGACAATTTGAGGTTGAAGCTGCCAGGGGTTGAGGCTTTAACAAGGAAATCAGGTAGGGTGTTCCAGGCATTGACCACTCTGTTGTTGAAATCTTTGAAACGGTTTACCTGGCCATGCCTCCCCAACTCCCACGAGGTCAAACACAAACCTGATACGGCCCTCAATGAAATTGAGTTTGACACCCCTGTTCTAGGGTAACCAGTTTGAAATTCTAATTTGCAAATGAGCTCCGTTATTGGTGGCCAGGTTCTTTTAAAGGTAAAGAATATCCTATGTTCATATCACTAGATTTTTCATCCCCAAATCATGTCTGCCACCAAATCATATGGTATGTGTAATTTGTTTCGTTTATTATTAGTAGTAGCATTCAATTTTTATGCCACCTTTTATTACTTTTTATTCCTTAAGGTGACAAACATATCTAATATTCCTTTCTCCTCCTATTTTCCTCATCACAACCCTGTGAGGAGAGTTGTGCTGAGAGAGAGTGACCCAAGAAAACCCAACTGGTTTTGATATCTAAGGTGCGGCTAGAACTCACAATCTCCTGACAATTGGCCTAAAATCACTCTGCTTTCCTGACTAAGGTGGTACTAGAACTTACGGTCACCTTGTGATTGGCTCAAGGTCATCCAGCTTGCTTTCATGCCCAAGGCAGAACTAGAACTCAGTTTCACAGATGAGTCACCCAGTCACCCAGTTGGCTTTCATGCCTAAGGTGGGACTAGAACTCACAGTCTCCTGGTGACTGGCCCAAAGTCACCAGCTGACTTTCATGACTAAAGTGGGACTAGGACTCTCGTCCTCCCAGTTTCTAGCCTGACATTTTAACCTCCAGACCAAATTGGCAATGTTTTTGTCCATCAAGGTTACAGGAGAATTCAAAAGTGTTTCTAGGTTTCTCCATGTTGAAATGAATGGGAATTCAAAACCATGGACATGTCGATTAGCCTGCTCTCTAAATCCATATTCAGCTAATGTTATGTGTGTGTGTGTGTGTGTGTGTGTGTGTGTGTATAATTTTATATATAATGCAATACAATACTATATTATATTATATAATATATATAATATTATATAATATAAAATGTTATAATAGTGTTAAACACTATATCCAAACATAAATTTTCCTTACGTTCTATACAGGTAGACCTCGTCTTACAACAGCTCTTTGAGTGACCATTCAAAATTACAACAACGCTGAAAAAGTGACACACAACCGTTTTTCACACTTATGAAGGTTGCGGCATCCCCATGGTCATGTGATCAAAGTTCAGACATTTGGCAACTGACTCATATTTATGATGGTTGCAGTGTGCCAAGATCTTTTGTGATCTTCTGGCAAGCAAAGTCAATGGGGAAGCCAGTTTCACTTAACAATTGTGTTAGTAATTTAACAACTGCAATAATTAACTTAACAACTGTGACAAGAAAAATCGGGCAAAATTCATTTAACAAATGCCTCATTTAGCAACAAAAATTTGGGGCTCAATTGTGGTCATAAGTCAAGGACTATCTGTACTCCATTCCATACTCACTGACACTGATGATGTTATCAAGTGTGCTCTCTCTCTCTCTCCTCTCTCTCTCTCCCCCTCTCTTTCTTATACATTTTGAACTAATGGGTTCCTTACAGATTTCTAGCCAAGGCCACTTTGGTGCCCCTCCAGGTGTGGTGTACTATGACCTCCATTATACAAAAGGTCATCCTGGCTGGAGATGAAGGGAGTTACAATCCCACACACTTGAAGAATGCCAAGCGGAAGGTGGTTTGTTTTTAACATTATGTCAATATTACCTTTGAACTGCTTAGCACTTAGGAAAAGCAAGTCAGAAATGGTGAGGGCTGATGCTGTCACTGCTGGAAGCAAAAGGTCTGATCAGATAGGGCCATTATCAAAATAGGGTACAGATGCTCACCACATCCTATATTGACAAGTGACAAGAAGTACATGAAAGACGTGTAAAATGTTATTTGGGGGGAGGGAGGATGGGAAGGAGGTGGAGGAGACGAGGAGGAGGGAGGAAGAGGGGGAGACATATCCCAAAACATTGATTCATACATACATACCTATCATACATGCATGCATAGCGCGCACGCGTGTGTGTGTGTGTGTATGCATGTGTGTATGTATGATATATATGTGTGTATATATATTTATATGTATGTGTATGAATGTTTGTGTGTATATTCACACACAAATACATACTGTGTATGTGTACGCATATATCTATATGTATATATACGCATATGTATGTTTTCTTAATATGTATGTGTGTATACATTCTCTATATACTCTGTGTTCTCTCTGTGTGTCTGTCTGTATGTATGTATATATTCACACACACACACATACACATGGTTGCTATCCAAAATATTTGTTCTAAGAACTGCAGTTAGGGGAGATAAAAGCAAAACTATGACCTCATCGAAGACCATTTGAATTAGACTGATGATAACTGGATATATGAAATATTTAGTTTAAAGGAAATTAAAAGAACGTGAGAACACTGGTGGATTGGAGGGGGGGGGGGCAAATGCAACAAGATACATGTGTGTAGCCTAATCTGTATCTCAACCAATAATGGGCAGAAGAAATAACCTTGAGGATCAGGAGGAAGAGCCGCAGCCCAGACAACAGTCAGATTAAAGAAATCTGAGTCCAGAGCAGAAATGTAGTTTGAGAACGCCTCTCAGACATGACCCTTCCTGGTTCTCACAAAGATAAGGGCAGGGAGGGGGAAAGTGTTTTCAGACTTCAAGAATTTGCTGCTATAACCTTGTAATAAAAGTAGCTTGTGTATGTTTAGTTTACACATTTGGTCTACTTTGGAGGGCTGACAACACCCGAGAGTCTTCCATTTGTAAGCAGTGACCACCACGCAACAGGGGAAGAAAATATTGAATCGATAAAGAGGATGCAACATGGATGGGCATCACAAAGAGCCCCTAACTTCAGTCAGAAAGCTAACACCAAGCCCGCTTTTCTGCACTGCCATCTACCCTTGCAAGCTGACATAAGAAGAACAGAACAACTGAAAGAGAAATACAGCATGATGTTTGTAAAAGCAGCAACACATGACTAGCTCGTTGTAGTCCTGGGAGACTTTACGAGAAAAGTTTCAAGGCACTCACAGAGTCCTGGGTAATTATTAACCAGGCAGTATCTTTATTACTCAGAAATAAACAGAGTTTGAAATGTCCGTGTGAGTGCCTCTGTATCAGTATCAAATGTTCCATTCCTGCTTTCCATTTCCATCTACCTTCAATGTTTGTTTCACCAAATTTGGCAGCAATCTGCAAGTCTCCCACTGTCTTAGCATATGTTATCTGGCAGAAAAAGATTCAGTCTGACTCTCCCAAAGCAGGAGCACATATGCAGCAGAGAACTAAGGCTTTGAATCTCAAGAGGCAAGTAAAAGCCATAGTTACAAGGGGCTTCTAGCTCTAGTCAATACCAACAATAATTAGACAAAGAGTGAAAATTTAAGCCTCCTTAGTGTAGCACTAGGATTTACAATTGCCAAAAGCATGTAGGCAGTCCTCGACTTACGACCACAATTGAGCTCAGAATTTATCTTGCTAATTGAGAAATGTGTCAAGCGAGTTTTATCCCATTTTATGACTTTTCTTGCCACATTTGTTAAGTGAATCACTGCAGTTGTTGAGTTAGTAACGTGGTTAAGGTGATTCTGGTTTCTCCTTTGACTTTGCTTGCCAGAAGGTTGCAAAAGATGGTCACATTAATCCTGGGACACTGTAACTGTCATAAATATGAGCTAGTTGCCAAGCATCCAATGCCTGATCTCATGACCATGGGGATGCTGCAATAGTCATAAGTGTGAGAAAATGGCCATATGCCACGTTTTTCAGTGACGTTGTAACTTTGAGCAAAGTTGAGGACTCCCAAAAGGTATTCAATCCTATGTTTGGAGGCAGAAAAGGGGGTGAAGGTTAAGACTGCTTTTAATATACCCAATTTTTCAGGAACCCATAATCCATTATGGCTTCCTTGTAGGCATTTTCTGTCCTTCAAAGCTACAAGTCTGACATGCAAACATTTATCAGGTAGAAGGTTTTTCTGAAGCATAGATGTAATTTCAGAGAAGCTTCCCTCATTGCATTGTTATTTATCATCATGCACTGGAACTTTCCCAAGACAAAATGTGCCAAGCATGGAGATAAGCTCCTTATCTCAAAGGGGAAGAGAGGAGGCTCCACGGGCAAACACCGTGCATTGCACACAGCAAATTCCAGGTTCAGTCTCTTCAGGTAGGACTAAGAAAAATTCCTATCTGAAACTGGTGTGAGGAAGGAAATCAATGAGTTGACTTGATGTAAAACAGCTTTCTATACTCCATTATATATTAGTGACCATCTCTAGAGCTTTGAAGGCCACTTCTTCTCAACTTGGCCTTGGGATTCACTTGCACCATAGCGATATTCATCCTGGATTGCTCACTCTATGTAGCAATATTCCCTTACACTTCCGTCCACTAATTTTGCTATTGGCACAAGTTTCTTCCTAATATAATCACATCTTGTGAAGAGGTATCTAATTCAGGAATTTGGGACTTTTGAGTTAGGTCCTGTACCTACCCACAGAAGACAGCGTTTTCAGAAACGAAAGCTTAGCCAAGCGTGATTGGAAGAATTTGTTCAACATGTCACTGGCCACTGCATGCATGAGGTGTCACCTTCTTCTGGAAATGCCCTCTTTACTTTACACAATTCTTCCTCAGACTTTCCTCATCTTTCTTGTCAAAATTTGACACACTTCCATTGTCTAAAACAATGATCCATTTTGCTCAAATGCACAGGAAATTATTCCTTGAAACCTACCCTACAACTTTTTTTCTCAGGCATATCTGCTATTTCAAAAGATACATCCCTATTGGTGAATCCCCTATACCCTTCTTATCTCTGCACTTCAGTTGTGAGAATACTGAAGAAGGCCTGGGATGACCACTGGTTTGATACTTCAAGGACTTCGCCAGAGATTTAGGAATGTCTACCAGATTCAGTCCAAGAAAGTAAACCCGGCTGAGAATGACAAGAGAGAAGGAGGGAGGGATGTTTTGACAGACAGAACTTTTATCCGTAACAAGCTTGACCTTGGAGAGTTAATTCACAGACTTTTTCAGCAAATCCCACTTACTTGGGACTGGTTCTCGTTATGGTTCATAAAGATGTTTTCTGCAACCCTCTTCTCTCACTCTCTTTTCAGAGTCATGTTTTGTCAGAAGGGCCCATTCCATCAGCAACCTACCTTCCAACGTCAAAAAGAAGGAAGGGACAGCCTCCTCATAATCTTGCTTCTAGTTGACATAACTTCAATAGGAAAGCCATAAAAATCGGCCTACCTCAAGATAAGATAAGGCTCCCATGTAGACAATTATGTTTGAAAACATATTGTTCTATCCGAGTAAGCCAGGGCACTAAATAAATGAAGTGTCTCTTGATATCCTGCTATCGGGTGCTGATTTTCACCATCACGTAAACATTCCAGAGAGCATTGCGTAAGCACACAGGCTTCCTGGGCCAAAAACTCTCCTTCATTTGCACTTGAAAGACAACAAGCTCTCTATAGTTGGTTGTACTAAAAAAGAAAGGTCAAAACTCAAAGGATGTGGTCTCTCTTCTTTTTTTTTTTATGCAGTGGTGGAAAGAGAGCCCATGACTGGTTAACCAAAGAATTAATGGAAGGTTGCAGATAGGCCAACCATCCAATTTATGTATCAACAAAATTGCAGCCTTTTTATTAGATAAAAATCTGCTTAAATCATAGTTCCTGTTTCCAAATTACCATATTATTGTGGGAACAATACAAAAGGGACATGACACTATCTAACCAAGCCTGTATAAATAAATTTTATTTTAAATATTCTCCCACACTGTTAGTAGGTTGGTTCTCTTTTTGAAGGATTTTATTACTGAGGCAGGGGAGGGACTTCCTCACAGATAAAGGAAACGGGATGTCCCATAGCAGTAGAGATGCTCAGAGTAAAACAGTCTGGAGAGATTTCTCCTGCATTCCAGATTGGCCTGAAAAGTTGCAGCCAACAGTCCAAAGGAGGAACGTTTTAATTCAGCAGCACTTTGCATTGTGTAGATCTTGGTTCTAACCCTTGTATTTCCATTTAAAGAAACTCATATAACAAAGGACAAAAATAGTGAGATCTAATTCCTATTAGCATCAGAATAGGAAACTGGAATTTTGGATTTCGACTTCCATCAATGGAAAGCAATTGTTAATTGTCATCTACCTAGATGTTGGAGAATAACAGGTTGGTTCCAAGAGAGAACCAAGTTGCCAGCTATTATTTTCAGCACCAGTCAATCACAAGAGACTGTATTCAAGACAATGCTTTTAATCAGGCAAAGTAAAGAGCAAATCTGCATTCACACAACATGCTAAATTTGGTTAGCAGTTCTGTGGCTTATCATGCTGTGAGAACGCAAACCATTTGGTTAGTTTATGATGCAGTGCAGATGCAGAAAATTGGTTAGTTGTGTGGAATCCTGTCCTGTCACAAATGGTGCTTGACTGATCTCTGTAACAGAGGCTCGTGGCTTGTCCATCTATCGGTCAGGATAGGTGATCAATGCAGGTCTCGTTTCTCTGGAGTTCTCTCAGCCTGGGTTTTAAAGGATGGTCCATGGACTCAGATGAAGGAAGATCTTACGGCTAGAATAGACAACTTATGACCCATTTATAACTTTCAAATAAAAGCAACTGCAACCATCAGTAGTAGTATTTTTCTATCATCTCAGAAACCCGCTATGATTCTGGGGTCAAAATATAATCAAAATATAATCTATAAAAAATATAAACGTGCCTACCGTCGCTGTCCATGCCTACCATCCCTGTCCTATTGTTTCTTTTATTTTTTCTTATATGTACCCATTTCATGTATTCATAACTATGTATATACTTATACCTATTATCTTGTAAGCAATTGACAAATCAAAATAAATAAATAAAAAATAAAATAAATAATCATTTTCCATAAAAAAAAAAAAAAACCAGACATAGTTGAATGGACATGACATTAAAATAGGGAAGAGACAATGCAAAAAATTGCTTTAACTATTCTAGAATCTAAAATGTAAAAGACCAACTGTATGGTTCACCCTGCCATACATCAAAAACATTTCAGAAACAGTAGAACGCAGCTTCTGAAATCTGCAAGTGGGCATTGCATGCTGCCCAGAGGCTACTATACAGGGACAAATTGTGCATTGTAAAGATTGCTTGGAGGTGGGACATACTTCCAATGTAATCTACCAGAAACCCCTCCATGGATTGCCAAGGGGATCCCAAAAGGGGATATGACCCCAGGACATGGCAGCTGTCATAAATACAGTCAGTTGCCCAGTGTCTGAATTTTGATCACATGACCATGGGGATTCTGCAAGGGTCGTAAGTGTGAAAACTGTCGTAAGTTACTTTTTTTCATTGCTGTTGTCACTTCAAATGATCACTAAATGAACTGTTGTTGTACGTTGAGACATCACTGTAGTTGTACCCAATTACACTATATGGTGTCACTATTTTCCCTCTGGAGACAAGAAGGCACATGTGAGGCTGAGCCTCAGAGATCCTGACTGATGCTGTAGCTCAAATGTACTCCTGTGGATCAGTCCCATCAACATAGTTTTCATTAGACGTTGGTCTCAATGCGAGAGGAATTAAAACTGGGTTGGGCACAAACATGCAGCTAATAAGCCTGGGCGTGAACCACCACAGAGATTCCCAAATATTAATTTTGAACATGATGGGTGGGCAAAAGCATCAAAGATGTGACTGGAGGGTTATTGGGAAGTCCTATTACTTTTATGTGCATTTAATTATAAATATAAAAAAATTCAAACAGTCCCATCTACTTTGGGGGAGTTAAGTGGCACCCAGCACAGCACTCCAAATAAATATGGGGCAGGTTGCAGACTCCCGGAGAAGAGAAAAGGGCCACCCCCACAATCCATCCTTCCTCACTTCCATCCCTTCATGTTCCCATCTCTGTGCACTGAGCCAGACATTCTAATGGGAAGCTTTACTTGATCTGAATCCACCTTGAGTAGAGCCGTAGTCATATTCATTACAACCTTGAGGGCAGTCATCCTATAGTACTCATTGTACAGTGAGGGAATTCAGGACAACAAATGGGTATAGCAGACAGGAAGGGCAAAGTTGCAGGAGACATGGTCAACTCAGGCAACCCTCTTCTCTGCACACTTCAGGTCCTCACAACAGGACACATTCCCCTTTCCTAGGCAAGTTTCAACAAAACCACAATTGTCCATGATTCTGAAATCAAGGAGACGGTTTGTTCAAAGCATGGTTCAATCAAACCAAGACCAAGTTATGTTTTTTCACCCTAATTTTTCCACAGAAGGGTCCTTACTATAGAACACACTGCCACTGTTGTCAAAGCAAACTCTCTTCCTTAAGACAGTTCCCGCACTTAAACATTGCTCCAAACATGAAGTCATTGGCTTTTTAGTGTTATTGTTTTAGTTCTATGTTTTGCATTAGTTCTGTTTTGAAGTTGGTTTTCTAAATGTTTTTACCACACCCTGGAAGCCACCCAAAGTTGTTAATAGAATTTGTAGCTTGTGAAGATTCTAAATAACTAACTATAAATAAATGGCACCCTTGGGTGATAAATTTATTCCAAACTAGGATGAAACTGTTAACATGCTGTGCCTTCTCATGCACAGAAGGAAGGAGCCTTAAGCTACTATGTGTACATAATGATAAACTTCTGTGGTCTAGAAGTATTTGATTTTTTTTTAAAGAAGGGCTTCCCCAGTTTTCCACAGCATAGGTCGGCTTTACAACCATGTACATAGCACTCTCTATAGGTTGTTGGACTGCCATCCCTATGATCTATAATGAAGAGACTTGCAAGGTGACACTGAAACACCTATCTGAAACACCAACCACTATTTTCTCCCAAAGACAGCAACAGCTTAAATCCAACCCTGAGCAAAATTCTCCACATCAGGCAAAGATACTTTCTCTTTTCCCAGGAAATAAATGAGTAAGAATGCAACGTATGCCTGATGAGTGTCAGAACTGCTCTGATAATCAGAGAAGAAATCACTACATAGCATACTTAATTTATTCCGAAAAATAATAATAAAGCACTGCTGTTGGACAAGATGAGAAAAAAAGGAGATAGAATCCCAAAGCTGCTAGAATAAAATATTTAGGTGATATTTTAATGTATGTTTTTTGCTTCCCATCCAGAGAGTCCAGTTGCCTCTTGAAAAAAAAAAAAAACCAAGAGCACCTTTGTACATTTAAAAGCAATCATTCCCACGTTAATACTTTCAACACGCAGACCTAACATGACTTTGGTACAAGACTTAATAAAGTAGTAGGCTCAAGGCCAGTATTCTGGCCCTTTAAGGTTTTTCAATTTGCATGAAAGAGGTGGAGTCTGAAAAACTGCCAAGACTCAAATAGTTTCAATCTGATCAGTTGGAGCTCTCCGTGGTGCTGCAACATTAGCTTGCTTGCTGCTGGGTGGTGGGCTCTTGGGGTTCAGAACAAGGGCCTTGTGCATTCCAATGTGTGAGAGGGCAGGCTGCCTGCAAAATGGCCAGCGGTTGAGCTCCTGGTGCCTTGGCCCTTTGAGACCTCTCCATAGCAAGTCCAACAACAGGTGGCTATGAAAGCTAAACAAGAGGCGGCTAGAGTTGTTGGTGTGGGAATGTTTGTAGGAAGAGAAAGGGGAAGAGAAGGTAGCTTTTGTTTGTTTATGGAAATAAAAGCTGAAGCAGCCTAAGGCTAAAAGTAAGGGATTCTCTACTCCAACAGTGGGGCTCACAAGGAGTAGAAGTGGAACGGTATTAGGAGCTATAGGAGACCAGGGGAAGAGTGTGGTAATGGGCAGTAAGTGTTAGCCTACAGATACTCCTCAACTTATGACCAGTTGCTTAGCAACCATTTGAAGTTACAATGGACACTCCCTCAAAGATACTTACAACCCAGTTACAAAGGTCCAATGGGGTTCCCTCACTCTCTATGGTCACATGACTGCATTTGCAATGTTTTTGCCAAAAATGACATTTGTTTCTGGTTTTTAGCAAAGTGGCCCATAGCGAACATTGGGTTCACTTAACAAATGTTGCAAAAAAGGTCTTAATATCACACCAGTCATGTGGGTGGCCTATTTCATGATCGTCATAGACTTACAGATGTGATGGGCTGATTCTATTACAGTTGTAAATCAAGGACCACCTACTCCTTTCTCCCCTCCAAAGCAAAACCATACGCTCCATCTATTATTTTCTTCCAATTGCCCCAAATCACATCTTCGATAGTCATCTCTCCAACCAGGCAGCAGCCTTTTCCTAAATGCACACGATGGCACACAAAAAATTGTACAACAGAGAACTTTAGGAACTATGAAAGAATTTCAGTAAGTACGGTAGATTTTCTCTCACGCGCAACTTCAAGGTTCTTTTTAAAGAAATTGAACGTACGGTACCCACCCATTAAAAAGTTGATTGTTTTGAAATATGGGGAAAAAAGGCTGTGCTGGGAGGAAAATCCTTGTGTGTGTGTGTGTGTGTGTGTGTGTGTGTGTGTGTGTTGATGCATCTCTGTCACGAATCATGTAAAATAAATATAAAGTTATTTTTTTTTTAAAAAAAGTAAGTGGGAGTGGGACAATAGCATCTGCATTTTTAAACCCACTTGACTGCTGCACTGGCATGGTTACTGTTTTAGTAACAGTAAGAAGGGCATGGAAATTTCCAAGAACGTGATGTTTGCTTTGCCCATTAGAAGAAATGTCTGGGAACATTAGCTTGGTGCCATATGGTATTCAGATGCACCACTGACACAGAACAGAAAAGGCCTCTGGGAACTCCAAAGGAGCACGTGCCTTTGCAGCTATTTTGGTCCATGTCCATTCGTTCATCAGTCTTGCACAATCCAAAAGGTGGAACACAAATTGCCCACTCGCCTCTCCAAGCCGTCACTTCAGGAGGAGCGAAGAAGGGGAAATGACAAGCCAGCAATTGGACCAGCTAAATCTCTCCTAAACATCTCTCTCTCTCTCCCCCCCCCCACTCCCTCACTCCACCTTTCCTTCCTTCCTCTACATGCTGATTACCAAATTCTGCATTCTTTGCTTTGATGCAAATTCCCACTGGAGGAAAATCATTTCCAAGTAAAGCAATAATTTAAAAAAGAAAAGAAAAGAAAACAGAAAGCGGAGGGGAAAAGAAATACTATCAGAGCAACGCCAGGGAACAAAGTAAAGTTCACAAACCGCGAATCTTAAGAATTCCAGTTGCTACTACAACCCCTCAGCCACACCATACATAATCCTGGACTCGAGGTAATACTCCCACAAGAGCGCCACCAATCTGTCCAATACAGAAACAGCAGAAGCCAAAGTAGTTATTCTGCAATCCAATAATGCAGAAGTTCCAGAATTTCCCTGCAGATCGTATCTGTAACAATTCTTAAAAGTTGAATGGCTTTAATCTCCCTGGCTGTGTCTAGCTTCATCACTGGAATTTAAAAACCAATTCAAAAGCTGATCCTCTGTAATCGTGGTCCCCAACCTTTGTGGCTTGGTGGACTGACTGAATTAGGTGGGCGGCGGGGGGGGGAACCAGGCTGCACAAGCAGGGGGCCGGCACGCACGTGCAGTTCCACTCATGCAAGTGGAGCTGTGTGTCCACGTGCATACCTGGCCTGCTGCTCGCACGGCCCAGTTTCGAAGAGGCCACGGCCCATTGTTGGCCTGGCGAGGTTGGGGACACCCGCTCGATAAGTAACAACATCTTGGCCTGATCCTTTCCTCTCTTTTTCAAGAAGTCAATTTCACTTGCAGTTTTGAACTACCTCCGTCAGTTTCACTGGTTTTATGCCTTTGACTATCTTGAAGTACTATATTCCTTTGTTTTCCAGTTTTCTGGACATTTTCTGAGAGTAAATCAAGGAAAAGCAGACTACTCCCAGGAAACAAAAATAATTCTTTTCTCTCCGTCTATGTTTTGCATGAATTAGCAGAACAAGAAATACGTAACTAGGTCATGCTTTGAATACCCTGTTGCACAGATAAAAAGTTTTATTTCTTACATCTACATCTGAAAATCCAGAGTCTATTCCACCACCTCACCACCACCACTGTAGCTGGAATTATCTAGCAAATGATGTTCCTTCCTATTAATTTCTCCACTTAAAGAGATAAATTAATATATGGGAATACAACAGTAATGTTATTTTGAAAAAAGACCATTGGAGAAAACTCCAGTCTAGAATCTTTGGGACTCTCTGAACTTGTTATTTTTTAACAAACATTTCATTAGCCAACTAGGGAATGCCATCAGAAGCAAAGAGGTACTTGAGCCCAAATGGGTTGTCAGCATATCCAGCCACCAACTATCTATCACAGAACACAATGTGCTACAGAAAGGCCTCAACTATAATACAGTTGATACCAATCAGTTGGAATTCTTTGAACCACATGAAAAAGGAGCAGTGAGGATATCTAGTTGGGTAATGAAATGTCTGCAAGAAAACCACCAAGCTCTGAAAGGACCAGGGACCCCTCTCTTCAACCCTGAGCTGCAAATATTCTCTTCTATTAAAATTCCCATGGTTAAATCCATTGGCTGCTTTTAGTCAAGATATATGAGTTACTTTTCCATGCCTGAAGATAATTTATATTTGATATTGGCAAAAATAACAGTTTCTACAAATCCATGAAGCTTCCTCGGCAGATAGAGATAGAGGTAGAGATAGAGAAGGTGGGGGTGTAGGTATAGGTATACCTGTGTATGCGCATTTCCGATAGCCAAGTCTGGTTCTGCTTACATGTTCAATATTAATCATTGGGAGAACAACAACAAACAATTTCTTCCTCCCTACTCTAATGGAGGTGTTTACTTACCCAGATATGAATGTGGTCCCACAAAGTCCTTTGTTAGATTACAAAGAAATGCATGTTTAACTTCATGTAGTCAAAGGCTGGGAGAAGCAAATAATCTTTCAGAGCAACCTTTAGTAGTCCTAATGTAAAACAGTTGCTAAAGAATTGATAGCTTGCCATTCTCCCTTCATACACTGCATGTGACGTAATTGCAAAGAACAGTGAACCACAGTTAAGTCCTTTTTTTTAATAGATGGTTTCAAATTAACACTTCCTGGTATACTGGAAAAGGTGTTAAAGAAAGAGCTCTCGCTCTCTGCTCCAAATCTTTTCTGAGTAGTTATATTAGCGGCGGGCAAGTGGGCAGGCAGGAAAAAGGTAGGTGAGCTTTTAACACATTCCAGAAATGCAACACAAAGAACTGAAATTATGGGGCAGGCTAATAATATAGGTTTGTTCATCCCACGCAGCCATCAACTTCGCATCACTAACAAAAATATAAGGGTTGTGAAGGCCACGCAGCATCCATGCTTTCTAGGATGGCTAAGGCCACTGGTGAGAGCTTCTCGGGAAGCAACCTATACCTTCTAGGAAATACATGTCATTTTGAGCATTGGTGAACATAGATAATAAGATAATCATCTAAGCAGTGCATATAGTAGTTGAGTGGGGAGGGCTTTAGGTAAGTTCCAAAAATCAGCAAGAAGAGGTGCTACAAGAATGCAACTTTATCAACAAAACTAAAAATCACTATGTATTTCTTAAGCCCCACAGAAATCAGGAGATCCAGGCAGTACAGATGAATATAAAGGTTTATTGCAAACTTAAGCTTTCTATAAGAATCTGAACTACTAATGATCAAAATAAATTGGTAGTAGACAAGAGTCAATAGAATTAAAGGTGGGGTGAAGTTAGATCTCTTGTGGGGCGTGAAGGTACTTGAGACTGATGGTGTGTTTGATCCCTCCCTTGGTCTCAACCTGGTCACTTCTTCCACATGTCAGTTAATACTAAGATGGGAATTCTGGATTTGGGATGACCTGGGGCATGGCACAAAGGCAACACAGTCAGATAAGCAATAAGAGTCCCTTTATTATCTCCAACTTTGCTCCCAATGTCCAGGTTACCTTCTGGCTGGAGAAAAACTCTCCCAGGAACAGCCTTTGACTGCAGAAAATTAAGTCCAAAACAAGGTACATGCAAACTCTAGCTTAAAATCCAAACAAACCAAACTGAAGTAATTAGTTTGGCAGGGCAAGAGCAGGAATTTCAAACTTGAAAGCATGGCAAAACTCACACAGTTGGGAAGACGCCAGGAACATAGATAAGCCACGATGATACAAGATAAAGTCACATTTGCTCCCAACAGCTTGCTGCATGCAGCTTGCCTTTTTTATACACTGTGTTCCCAGCTGCAGCTAATGAAGGTTGCTAAGTGAATCATGTGATTGTTAAGTCCAAACCCATCTTCTCTGATGAGTGATTTTTTTGTTTGTTTTGCTGAAAAAGCTACAAAATGTGAGCACTTGTCGTTGTGACCAGTCGTAGCCAGTGGTCCAGGGTCTGAAATGCAGTCATGAGAACACAGGAATGGTGCAGCAGTTGAGGAAAGGTCATAAATAACTCTTGTTCAGTCTGTTATAACTTCAAATTCATATGTAGAAAACTACCTGTATGTATCTGAAATTATACATAAAGCATTACAGGTATTGCTGGTCAGCTTCCATTGCACGTTTAGGCTTGCTATTGCTATATAGGTAGTCCTCAACGTACAACCACAATTGAGCCCAAGTGAGAAATGTGCTATAAGCGAGTTTTGCCCCATTTTACGATTTTTCTTGCCACATTTGTTAAGTGAATCACTGCGGTTGCTAAGTGAAATCTGGTTTCCCCCTTGACTTTGCTTGTCAGAAGGTTGAAAAAGGTGATCACATGACCCTCTGGACATTGCAACCGTCATAAGTGTGAGTCAGTTGTCAAGCATCTGAAGGTGAATCATGTGACCATGGGGATGCTGCAACAGCCATAAGTCTAAAAAATGGCCATGTCACTTTTTTCAGTGCCGTTGTAACTTCGAACAGTCACTAAGTGAATTGTTGTAAATCAAGGACTACCTATATAGAGCTAGAAGATTTGGTATGCAAACACCCAGACTACCATTAGATGGCAGCAAAGGGTTTGAAGGTTCTGTTCTTGTAGTCCCAGTTAGGAAGTTTTTATGAGAAAATCAAGATTAGCGCTATTACTTAATACTACTATTTTTTTAAATTTTCTTCCATTCACTTATGTCCAATTTTTAGAGACAAATCCCCACAGTATTCTTGGCAGGGCTTTTTAAAAATTGGTTTGCCATTGCCTTCTTCCTAGGGCTAAGGGTAAGTGTCTGGTTCAAGGTCACCCGGCTGGCTTCTTGCCCAAGAAGGCACTAGAAACTCACAGTCTTCCGGTTTCTACCCTGATGCCTTCTTAACCACTATGCCAAGCTGTCTCTCATGCCATATATATTGGGCACCCAAAAAAAAAAAAATCCACCATTTTTTGTAATAAAGAATCAACCATTCTTTGGGGTTTGTTTCTTTCCAATAAAACCTTGTTAGAAACCCAGGGATTTGAGCATTCCCCACCCATATGCTTATTTTAGCTACAATCCATAAAAAAAACAGGATTGATGGTTATTGCAGTCTCATTCAAATTATCAGAGCCGTTAACGCAGGCAATAAACCTGGATCTAAAGTGCACATTCTTAAGTCCAGCCTCATAAAACAGGGGAGGTTTCTAAAAGTATACTTTCTTTTCTTTCTCTCCTACTCACATGTCAAAACAGAAGTCGGCTGAAAGAACAAGGAACAGCACACTAATACAGAGGCCTTCGGGAAGGGGGAGAAGAGGAGGAAGGAGCACACAGCCATTTTAATTTTTGCAAAATCTTTCCTTTGTGAAGGCTTCCCCTGCAAACCCCGATTCCCTCTGAATTCAGGCCACCCTCCTGATCATGATCTTTAGGACCAAGGTGGAACGTAAATGTATGTCATCATAAATCCAGAAAGGTAATATAAATTGCCAACCTAGCCTCGGCTTCTGGGTTATCGTAGTAACCAATCAGATACCTATTTTACTTATTTATCTGCATTGAGATTCAAGGTGTATAAGATTATCTTCCTTACTCTTGATAGTATCACAACTACTCTATGACATAGGAGCTACTGTGAGGCAGCAATTCATCCAAAGTGAGCTTTAAACTCAGGTTTCTGCCTTTACTGTCCTCTCTCTAGTTATGTCCTCAACTCAGAATAACCATGACTTTGTTTATGTGCAGTAATAAACCACAGTTGAGTGTACTAAATATTGTACAAACCACAGATAAGAGAAAGTCTAACGCTTTCTCCAAATTCTTACTTTAGAAAAACATCAAAGAAAAGACCACAAGGGCTGGGACTCATGGGTATTGTAATCCTCAGAAATCTGTTATTCTCCAGACTGGAGAAAAGAGCTTAAAACAGGAGTCTTCAAACTTGACAGCTTTAAGACTTGTGGACTTCAGCTCCCAGAATTTCCTCCTCCAGTCATGTTAGCTCAGGAATTCTGGGAGTTGAAGTCCACACAAGTCTTAAACTTGCCAAATTTGAAGACCCTGGGCTTACATGCAACCCAATACTTCATCTTGGCCAATCTTTATTCCATGAATATATGAACAGGGACTATGAAAGGAGATTGTCCTATTTCTTCCCTCCCACTTTCTGAGAGTTGAAGGTAAGTATTTTCTGAGACCTCTTAGAACAGGGCTGTCCAATCTTGGCAATTTTAAGACATGCTAGCTAAGGAATTCTGGGAGTTGAAGTCTACAAGTCTTAAAGTTGCCAAGGTTAGATACACCATCAATATCTCTCCACCTCTCTCTGGAACTCCACCAAATCATTTTGCTGTCCCAGTTTCATGTCTGTACAGAGACAAAATCAAGTCAGAATCTCAGTGCATCAGCTCTCTGGTGATGCCAGTTGCTTGCATGGATTTGCGTCACAAAGAGGGAGAGGGAGAGAGAGAGAGAAAGATTGAGAGAGTAGCAGCAACTGAAAGCTACATCTGGAAAGCTACAGTATTTCTCTTGTGTTAAGACGTGAGGAGTGAGTTGTTTAAATTCTCCTCTGCTTTGGCTGAATTATTCAGGCTTCTTCCCCCAGCTCTTTTGAAGGCCGCATTTGTAGGCACTGACTTCACACTCCTTGAGTATTTACAGGATCACAAACAGGCTGGCAGGGAGGAAGAATGTAGAAAGAGTTTAAATGCATCAATTTGACTCTCTTTTTAGAAAGACCAGGACTGGAAGAAGATACAACCTTGTTTGCATCTTCTTAACCCTTTGCACAAAAGCCAGGTGAGATTTGGGTTCCCCAAAAGACACAGAAGCCAAGCGGCACCTCTTTCTTCCCAACAACAGGGGTCCCCACCTCCACGCCCTGAGGGGAACCAGGCCACATAAGCAGCGGATAAGCGAGTGAAGCTTTATCTGTCAATGTGTGGGATCGAGGTTGTGTGTGAAAACATCCCCCCTCCCCCGCCCCATCTGTGGAAAAATTGTTTTCCACGGAAACCAGTCCCTAGTGCCTGAAAGGTTGGAGACCGCTGCCCTACAAGGCCTTTTTCTGGGATCTGAGGACAGGATAAATGAATTCAGGGATTTTCAGTTCCAAGACTAAACTTTGTACTTGCATCGCATCTCAAGTACAGGTAGTCCTTGGCTTGCAACGTTTAGACCATTCAAAGTTACAATGGCACTGAAAAAAAAAGTGACTGATGACCATTTTTTCACACTTATGACTATTGCAGCATCCCCATGGTCACATGATCAAAATTCAGATGCTTGGCAATTGGTTCATATCTATGATGGGGGAGATAGATTCACTTAGCAGCCGTATTACTAACTCAACAACTGCAGTGATTCACTTGTTACTTTGTTCCTTGGTGTTGTAGGGCAAAAGAGGGAACAAATGTGCTCTGCCTTGAGAACCCAGTAAAAGAAAGGATATAAATTGAGATGCTGAGCTTGTCAGCTGGAACCCTGACAGCCCAGGTTCGAGACCTGAGCGCCACCTGATGGGGTGAGCTCCCATTATTTGCCTCAGCTCCTACCCACCTAGCAGTATGAAAGCATGCAAATGCAAGTAGATAAATAGGTACCACTTCAAAGGGAAGCTAACAGTGTTCTATGAGCCTCAGCATGTAATCATGCTGGCCACATGACCATGGGAAGAGTCTTTGGACAACCCCAACTCCCACAGCTAAGAAATAGAAATGAGCACCCCCTCCTAATCAGACCCAATTGGACCGGGGAAGACTTTACTTTTACCTTTAATTCCCAAGGAGGTTACTCTGTATCATCCTGAGCTATGCCCTGTGAGTCTGCAGAATATGCTACCAATAGCTTTCTGCAGACGTCCTACTAACACTTAAAACACAACACACTACACAAAAGCCAAAAGGTACATTTAAGGTTTCATGCAATAGGCAAGTCCAGGATATGAGAAACATTTCTGATGATGATGGACAGTCCTGCACAAATGATCTTTGATTTCCCTTCACTCAGAGACACACATAACATTACACCCTTGATGAAAGAGCTCATGATTATTAGACTTCATATGTGTTGATTATTAAGAACTAATGACATATTTCCTTTGCTGTCAAACACAAAATGTTGCCCATTAGCAGGAAAGAGAAAGCTATCAGGGCAGAGCAGGAGAAATCAAGTTTCCTGATCTAACTGACAGAGAACCGGTTGGCAACCATTAGACCTGTATAAACTCTTCATATGTGGAACCTTAGGTGGACCTGAAGCCTCTCCCTTCTAGATCTAAAGATTGGCTTGTGAATTAATACATTGGTCCACCTGCAAAAGCATTTTGGTCTTCATAGTCAAGCCAGGGAAGCTGTTCAATCTGTATCGAACAAGACAGAAAATAATTTGAACACTGATGATGTTACCTAGTTTGGCTAATGAAAGGTCTGTAAGAAAACAACCAAGCTTAGAGAGGACCAAGGACTCCTCAAGACAGAAAACAATTTGTTCTGACATTACATGTAGCCACAAATTATTGAGGATTACAAGACTGAATCTTGAAGCACCTAGCATTCCTACCTCCATCGTGCTTTCCTGCCTCCAGGTCAAAGTCAGTCCTATTGCCTTCAATGACACAAGCAATTTAACTATGTCTACTGCAAACTTAAATGCTGCATTTACACAAAATGCTAAAATGAGTGACTATTTTTTTTGCCTTAGAATATTCTGCAAACCTACTCCTCTTGGTAAATCAATATATTGATTTACAAATCAATATATTGTACAAACTCAGGAAAGATTAATTCTGTCATTTGTATGGATCAAGCCAATCTATGTCTTCACGGGAAGAGCTAGATTAGACTGGTTTTGATCAACTTTTACAGATGGTATGTCCCAGGTCACAATCTGGCTAGTCTAGAATCAGAAAATAAGAGCTGCCCAAACAGGTTAGTGAATTGTTTGATGCTACTTCATTTCTTCACACATTTTAAAATTAAGGGGAAAAAAAGCTTAAAAATCCATGTTCCTTATCATATATGCATGTTTATGTGCTTTCTTTAAAAAAAAAATTGGGGGGTGAAGAGAAATATAAGTATATATTGGGAGAGAAAAATATGCAACTGATATTTTCTCTAAGCCCACATTTTCCTCCCAATCCCACTGACTTTTTTTTAATGTTAAGCGTCATCAAGTTGATGTTGACTTTTAGCAATTACATAGATAGACCTTGTTCAAGATTATCGGTTGCCAACCTGATCCTTCACATCTTTCAATGATGCACACACATCACCACAATTTCAGGCTATCCACCTTGTTGCCAATTGTCCTCTTCCTCTTTTTCACTCACCTTCCCAAGCATGCTGGATACCCCAAGAGAACGGGATGTCCCAAAAAAATGCTTTTCCAAAAGACAACTGGAATTTCTTGGGTTTTTTTCTTTGAAAATGTTTTGCTTCTCATCCAAGAAGCTTCTTTAGTTCTGAAACTTATTGGATAACAAGTGAAGCATTTTCAAAAGAAAAAAAAACCAAGAACATCCAGTTGCTTTTTGGAAAAGCACCTTTGGGACAATCATGAGCTGAATGACTAAGAATCTCCATAGTCATCCAGAGATGAGATGTATCCAAAATAGGATAATCTGAACCTGGTCATTTGTGCCCCCAGTGACAACTTTGGACCGGTTGATTCTGGGATGCATTTGTTTGGTTTTCTTGACATGTTCAAAGGTCTTTTCCAACACCAAAGCTCAAGAGTGACAATATCAGATCAGATTCCCACAACAGAAGAAAGGATGGTGAAACTAACGGAGTTACCTGAGATAGCAAAACTGACTATTCTGATGAAAGAAAAGACGTTGTCTAGCTTTCTTTCTACATAGAAAACCCTTTTGGACTTTTTGCTTGAAACCGGAAGATAAGAAACTTTAATTTTGGGATTTGATGAGGAGATCTGCTTATGATTATATACATTACTGGCAATGTGTGAAAAGCTGGTGTTGTACAAAATGCCTAGGAAGT
Source organism: Pseudonaja textilis (assembly GCF_900518735.1). The sequence continues at coordinate 4,253,326 of NW_020769308.1, forward strand.
CTATCGAATGTGTGATGTTTTTAGGAAAAGAATGAAATATCTGTGTTATTTTAATATGCTAAATGTTTTCCCTAGGCACTGTATATAATACCTAGGGATTATGCAGAATGACAAGAACTATTTAGGCAAAGTATGAAAAGAGAGTTACAAAAAGGGTTAGGATAGGATTGTGGCTTGGGGTTAACCCTAACCCTTTACTGAAAAGACGTGTATGAAAATGAAACAAGAAATGCAAAATAAAGCACAAGACTTTCTTACTGGGGAAAAAACACAAGAGAAAAAAAGCAGAATTGATCTACTTGTTGAAATAAGGAAGGCTAGAATGACATTTTAGTGGGAGTATTTTATATTTTGCTGGTTTGCTTTCTGGCATTGGATAGAATGCCTTGGGAATGTGCGAAATATTAAGCATTTCATACTTTGGTGTCTCATTTTTGGCATACTATAGATTTCCCAGGCATTCTACAAAATGCCTAATTTCACACATTGATATCACAGAAATACTGTTTACCAAAGCAACAGGTTAATGTATTTTATATTTGTAACTATATCAGGGAAAGTTAGAAGTAACTCTTTTTAATTTTTCCCTTTGTATTTTTTGCATCCCTGTCTCTCTGAATTTTCCCTTTTTAATTTTTTGTTGTGTTTTATATATCTTGCTTTTTTGTTGAAATTTAATGAAGTTTGCAAAAGTAGAAATACCCTTTATCCCTGCTTCTTCAAGTCCAATGTCTGCTACCATAAAGTATCATCAGAATTATCTGGTCCAGTGTTTCCCAATCTTGGGAACTTTAAAATGTGTGGACTTCCAACTCCCAGAACTCTCCACCCAGCCTTGCTTCCTGGGGAATTCTGGGAGTTGAAGTCCATACTTCTGATAGTGGCAGGCTCTGATAGTGGAAGACCTTGGCTCAGGTGCCATCTTCTTGAAGGACACTAAGGAGTTAAATTCAAGAAAATCTCTCCAAGAAAATCACACCTTCTCCTTTCTTCCCCCGCAAAAGGTACTTCCTGTACTGCTGTTTTTATATAAACCTAGCACAGTCCTAGAACAAGATGTGAGGTTGTAAAAATTCCAAATGGCTCTATATTCACCCTGTTGCCTGCCCAGAACAATAGAGCATTCATCAAAAGTTAAACATTCACTTATTGTTTTTTTAAAAAAATAATCTTCATATTGTTTGGCACTAACAAATGGCTAACCTTCACAATAAAAAGGTGAACCCCAAAAGAAAGACTGCAGAAAAAAAAAAAAAAACCAAAGGATCCTAACACTTCTGATCTTGCTTTGACCTGACCTAAGGAAGCTCACATGAAAGGAATGGTAATTCGGAGAAGTTTCTTTTTAAAGGAACGCTGCCAAAGGAAGGTTATGCATCTCAAAATCAGGTGGTTTAATTCTTAGCGCCCAAATCCTTTTTCACAGCCTCCAGAGATCATCCGATCAGATTGGAGTCAAACTTGAGCAACAGTTGAGTGGTCCTCAACTTACAACCACAATTGAGCCCCAAATTTCCATTGCCAAGCAAGAAGACAGTTGGCAAGTGAGTTTGGCCCCGTTTGATGACTCTTCCCACCACAGCAGTTAAGCGAATCCACTGCAGTTCTTAAGGTAGTAACACGGTTGTTAAGGGGAATCTGGTTCTCCCATTGACTTTGCTTGCCAGAAAGGGGATCACATGACCCTCTGGGATATCGCAACCGTCATAAGTAGGAGCCAGTTGCCAGGCATCCGAATTTTGATTGTGTGGGCCCCATGGGGATGCTGCAACGGTGGTGAATTTGAATAATGATTGTGAGTTACTATTTTCAGTGCTGTTGTAACTTCAGTCAGGTTGTAAGTCAAGAACTACCTGTACACACACACACACACACACACACATACACACACACACACTCAAGAGGAGTGTAAGAACATACACAATAAGATTCCCACCCATTTCTTTTTCCACAAAAAAAATGTAATTTCCCCCACCCCCAATTTAACTGGAGAATTATAATTGAGAAAAAGGCATTGGTTTTGCTTAGCTGCCTCAAGTGACTGGCAGGAGGTATCACCTGTCCATTGAAAACCCATCATATTAAATTGGAAGAAATATTGACAGAACAAAAAAGTTGTCTCTATTAACTGAATACAAGTAGCCCTCAATTTTCAATCACACTTGAGCCCAAAATTTCTGTTGCTAAGTGGGATAGTTGTTAAATGAGTGTTGCCCCATTTTATTACTTTTCTTGCCACAATTCTTAAGCGAATCACGGCAACTGTTAAGTTAGTAACACAGTTGTTCAGTGCATCCGGTTTCCCCATTGACTTTGCTTGGTCAGAAGGTCGCAAAAGGGGATCATATGACCCTGGGGGGTCATAAATATGAACCAGCTGCCAAGCGTCCAAATTTGGATGACGTGACCATGGGGATGCTGCAATGGTTGCAAGTGTAAAAATGGTTATAAGTTACTTCTTTCAACTTCAAGGTCACTAACTGAATGGTTGTAAGTTTGAGGACCACCTGTAAATATTTCCCCAGACAAATTTGGTGTGACATTCATCAGCTGCTTTCCTTGTGAACTATAAAAGTACCAAATACTTTTAAAATAACTTTTAGTGGCTGCCAACTGAAATAAAGTTTTCATCCCTGCTGTCACAGAGCATGAATCTACAGCCCTACACCTGGCTGGACACAAAAACTCACAAGAGGCCCGACAAAACCATGAATAGCAGAACCAACCATTGGCACCGATTGGCCCAATCCAAGGATCTGAATATCACGTCGCAAAATCTATTGAGAAATTTATTGTCTGGGTCCTTTCCGGCTGTGGTCTTTTGGGGGGAACATCTGCTTCCAACTGTCAGGCAACCGAAATCCTTGAGCACAACTGAGCCAGATGCCGTCTGTGTGCTCACAAAGCTGCAAATCACACTCTGGCTTTCAAACACAGATCTCCGCCGAGCCTTCTTCTGTATCTCTGTGGCACCATCTGTCAAGAGTGTATTACACAGGAAAGCCTACAAGGAGGACACAGAGGCAGGATGTGGTTGTGGTTTTCCCCATGTGCTGTGTGAAGATGCTGCTGATGAGGAAGCAAAAGATTACAGTGACGAGTGTGTACAGTTTTGCTACGTCAAGGAGGCCCAGGGTACATTTTTAACTCTGTTTCTGAGTGTGTGTTTTTCTCTTTCTCTGACAAAGTTTTCCAAGCAGAATTTTTAAGTTAAGGAAGAAGCTTCAACTTCTTCTTTCTCCATCCTTTAATGTGTCTGCTATCATACTGAGTTGCAGCTTGCTTTTTCTCCCTGCAGAAAAATATTTAGGTTGTCTATGCAGACCAAGACTCAGAAAAAGCTCATAAGGGACTTTACCCCAGTCTTGCAAGTTGTCTTCTTATGAAGTTGTCTCTGAACTACAGGAAATTAATATGGTTCTATACTAGCTCTGAAATGTTAGAGAATTGTAAGAATTCCCTTCCATGTGTGAAAATGCAAGTCAACAGGTCCTGAGAACTGGTATATTATTGTTATTTGTTCGATTCATATCCCATATTTTCTGAAGGAGCTCAAGATCTTTCTTGCAGTAGATAGTTTGAACAAAGGCAGATTGAGTCACTGAGCGAGCTTCCATGGTGGGAATAGACTTGAACTTGTTCCAAGGTCCTAGTACAACATCTTAGTCCATATACTGATATACAATATATTCAAACAGGGAACATATGGAGTTTTAAATATAATGAATGAATGTATATATCCGAGTAGAGAGAACTCAAGTTTTTATACTGAAAAATAGTTTTAGAATTATAGGACTTGACCTGCAAGGATCACTTCACTTCTGGATGTAAAGGAATGTTGTATCTTAAACTTCCTACAGTATTTCTTTTATGGGATGAGTGATTTTGCTTCCACTAGTGATGAATCTGTTTCAAATTCGGAAAGTTTTGAAAAATTCCTTGTGCCTGGTAGAGAATCAAGTTAGGTTTCTATACTTGATTTCTGTTGCAACATAGAACTCATCACACAAAAAAAGGGAAGAAGCATTCAAATAACTTGTCCTACCACATTGAGATATTCTTGATTTAGGGGATTCCAGAATTCATTAACGATCTTTTTCAGCTGAGGGTGAGAAATTTACTCAGACTCTTGTATTCATGGTGTACATAATTAAAATGTCTGAATTTGAATCCAAATGCCGTAGTTTGTTGGAGAGAGGAATATTCTAATAAAACAAAGGGCAAATCACAACTGTTGTTAAATGCCACTGCCAATGCACTTTCCTACTGCAGAATTGTCTCCGTGCTAGAAAAATCATTAATAGCTGATGTCCTTTCCCTCTGAATACAAAGATGGATATTCCAGTTAAAACAATACAGACTCTTTATGGTAGAAAGGACCGCATTCCTTCCTTTCAGCTGACAATTCACCTCACTTAATTTTTAAAAAATATCTCCAAGGTATGCATATCAGAAATCAAAATTGTGGCTACATTTAGACTGAAAGCCTGTTGAAGCGTGCAAGCAAGCAAATGCAAAACACATATAGACATACACATTTAAGTCTCCACCAGGCAAAATAGCCAAATCCTCCATCACTCAGCCAAAATTCCCAGATGTGTATCAATTGTTATCTTCCTCATCCCAGATATTTTCCATTCAGCTCTAGCAGAACAAAATTGCAATACCAAGAGAGAACACTTTGGGAAATACCATCTTAATCGTTATAGCATACTGGCCCAGTACACAAAATCCTTTGCAATTCGCCTTTTGAAATACGACACAGATCCTAAAGAAATCTCTCGTTTCTCTGGAAAATAGTTCTACAGATAGTCCTCGATGTATTATTGCAATTGGGACAAGAAATCCAGTGGTAAGTCGTTGAGGTCATAAGTTGAGGCACCCATGTGACTGGATCTGGACAAATTTTCTTGCAGTGCTGGTTAAGTGAATCACCATGGTCATGAAGTAAATCATGCAATTGTTAAGCAAATGGTGAAATTGTTAAGTGAACCTATTCTTCCAAATGGATTCTTCCCTCCCCCTGCCCCAGAAACTGGCAAAAAATGCCACAAACCAGGAAAAAATGTTGCAAATCAAGGTCATATGACTTCAGGATGCTTCAACCAATTGAAAAGATGGATTGGTTGCCAACTGCCCAAAATGGGGTCATGCAGTCAAGGAGATGCAACCTTTTACGATGGTCAGAATGCTTTATGGGCCGTAAAGCACCCATTCCAAGAAAGTTGTACCTCCAAATAGTTGTAAAATGACTGGTCATAAACTGAGAACTTCCTGTACTTAGCTTATGGCATTTCTATAAATCTTACAGTACAATTCTCAGCCGTTGTAAAGTATATATGAAAATGCATATGGACTGTATTATTCGGAGGTATGATACATACCCAAATTATTATCTTATGGAAAAAAAATATGAAGTGCAATGTATTTTTGTGTTTCTGATTTTGTAATTTGAAGATTGATATGGAGAGAGGATAGCAGTGACTCACTAATAAATTAAACCCACGCAAAATAAAGATGGATTTGAAATTACGCTGATCCACCTGTAAGGCACACACACAGCCCAATGCACTCCAGCAAAATCAAAATTTATTCAATTCTGGTTTAGCCAAGAATGTGCAAGAAGCTCTTTTACAGAGAGGAACACTGAGTCCTACCAATCTATCATCCATAACCTGGCGGAACAGCCTAAAAACGATTTTACCACATACCGCTCTTTGTAAAAATACTTATTTCTGTCCACTTTCTCTGACCCATCAAGCATCTCCATGTAACAGATAAATCACCTGCACAGATCCCACACGCCGGAAAAGGGCATGAATTAAAAAAATGTAGATTTTTGCAGGAACAATGTGGAATGTGTTCCAGGAAGACAATTTAAAGAGGGGGAAAGAATTTCACCATTTTTCTGGTATTTGAAGAACTTTTCCTTCGACCCAAGGCTCCAAAGTGCTAAGTTGTTTAAAATGTTTAGAGAACAGTTGAAAATTCCAAGAGACCAGATCCGTAAGAGGCAGTCTGATTATTATGCAGAGCAATTATCCAAAGGCTTCCTTGAAGGCAGATTGGTCGGTCAGATGGAAACATCAACCAAATGTTGCCTTCAAATTCCAAAATCACCATCTGGGTTCTGGAGAAAGCAAAGAAAAAGAAGTATCTGCTCTGCATCAGGCAATCAGCCTTATTCTCCAATGGGACTCTTTTGAATAGAAAGCACTGCGAGTTGTTTTGGGTTCCAGGGACAATGCCGGAACAGAACAGAACATTATTGAAAACATTCACCGTGAAGTTATGGCCATATCTGATAGGTTTTTGTTTAACTCAATTATGGCTTACAACAGGGCAGGGAGGCTATTGCCAAGCTTTGATTTTTAACGTAACCTTGTAACAAATGAGGGAAAAGAGTTAGATGCAGGGAGATTTTTTTATTCTTTCCAGGTCAGTGGAATGTTGGAAACAAATGATGTGAAATGGGGATCAGGATTCTTTCTATCTGTCAGCAGGATTGCTCTGAAAACAAGAGCAGAATGGGACTATTTGTGGGGGGCGGAATCTGGCCAAAGGAAGATGAGGTCAAACATGGACTGTTCCAGCTGTGGCTGCAGAAAAAAAAACCAATCCAGAAAAATTTCCCCATGAACCCCAAGGCAGTTGGGCCATAACTCAGAATGCTGTTGAGAGCTCCATTTTTAACTTCATCAAGAGGGACTCTAAAGGAAAAGGAGAGCAGAAACATGCATACATTCAAAACATGGCGGATAGTCTTCAACTTATGGGCATAGTGGAGCCTCCCCATCACAGTTGTAAATTATCATGGTTGTAAACCAGGTCACTCATGTGGCTAACCCAGATTTACGACCCTTTTTGTGGTGGTTGTTCAGTGAACAGTGTGGTTGTTAAGTGACTAACCACTGATGAGAATTCTGGGAATTGAAGTCCACCTACTTTGACATTTGGGAAATATCACTCTAGCCTGTGATTTCCTGGTAATCTCGCATCCAAGTCTTAATACACTCCAATCCTGTTTAACTCTTTAGGGTAGCCAAGACCAAGTGGTTGCTACAGTTGCTTCCTGATTGGTGCAAATTGGTGTGGAGCCTTCTTGGAACTGTTGAAAGAACTATATTATAGATTGGAGATAGATTTTTTTTTTTGTCAATAGCTTACAAGGTAATAGGTATAAGTAAAAACATAGTTATGAATACATGGATACATATAAGAAAAATAATAAATAAATAAAAGAAACAGTAGGACAGGGATGGTAGGCACGTTGGTGCGCTTATGCATGCCCCCTACATGCCCCATATAATGTCATATCCCTCCCCCTCTGTTGAGAGAGGGATGTTCAATGTTGACATAGATGGCCTCTTTAATCCCTCTTTCAAACCAGCTATCCTCTCTGTGCCACAAACCAGAAAGTCCAGTTGCTTCTTGAAAAAAAAGCACATCTGGGACAACCACGACCTGGATGACTGAGAATCTCCATAGACATTAGAACTGCAGTTTGCAAATCATGGTCATCTTTCTTGTAAACTCCTGTAATGTGCTCTCTAGGAAGCTGTTCTTGAAGAGTTTAACCTGGAGCAGTTAAAATTCTTAGAGAAACTTTAACTGGTCCAGAATGCAGTGTTGTAATCAGTGATAGCTGCCAGAAAGATTATGAACACAACACCAATGCTTTAACAACTGCACTGCTTACCATTGATTTCTAACCGCAGCTGCTGCTAGTGCTACATTAAAAACCAATTCATGTTTATCTATTTCTAGTGGTTTTTGTCTATCCATGAAGATCTAGATGATCTCTTTCCTGACAGAGTGTGATCAATAGGAAGTTGGGACCTTCCCAGTTGCTATCTCTCTTCTCTGGAACAGCATTACCCTAAAGATTAGCTGCTGCTCTGATGAATTTATAGAGAAAAAACTGATTTCTCCAGTGTAACTTTGACATCTGAGATGTTGTCTTTGATCTTTCCTGCAAAGACTGGTTGCTTCATTGTTTATTTAAAGTGTATTAAAATTTTATATGGTTGTCCATATTAAGAAACTCAGCTCTGGGGGACCCACAAAAGAAGGAAAATCCCCAAAATAAGGAAAACAAAACAAGCAACTACAACAACAACAACTAAGCAAAAACCTGGCACTTTAGCCATCCTTCTTTGATACATCCACAAAAACCATCTCCAACCTCCAACTTATCCTAACCCAATGTTTGGTGCAAGACTCAGCTTTCTCTGGCTTTGTGGAAGGATAAGATGGTGAGAACCTGCCAGACTCCAGGGAGAAGATTGTTCCACAGGGCAGGACCTGTTCTGGAAAAGGTCCGCTTCCTAGATCCTGCTAAAAGACAACCTTTAAGGAAAATAACTTGGAGAATGCCCTCTAGCAGTTCCTGGAGCACTCTGATGTAGATTTCTGATGTACGGTATAACAGAATAAGAGTTGGAAGGGAGCTTGGGGGGGGGTGTCTTCTAATCCAATAGAAGACCCTATACCATTCCAGATAAGTGGCTCTCCAGTCTCTTCATAAAAGCATCCAGTGATGGGGCACACTCAACTTCTGAAGGCAAGACATTACACTGGTTCATTGTTCTTACTATTAGAAAAATTCTCCTTAGTTCTAGATTGCTTCTCTCCTTGAGTAGTTTTCATCCACTATTTCCCATCTTCCTTCAGTTGCTTTGGAAAATAGGTTGACCCCTTCTTCTTTTGGCAGCCCCTCAAATATTGGAACACTGCTATCATGTCAGCCCTAGTCCTTCTTTTCACTAGACTAGAAATACCCAATTCCTGCAATGGTTCTTCATTCGTTTTAGTATTACAGATTGATTACTGCATTGGGTATGTATGGAGCACAGGATCAATTTATGATCAGAGAGAGGTAAATAAATAAATGGCCTGACCTCTTCCCTTTTTCAGCCCCAACCAATTATGTTCCAGCCTCTTGATCCTAAACCCAACCCTTGAAGAAACAGGCTACAAGCTTTCCACATAATTGGCCATGCTTTCTTCTCTCTCATAGATCTCTTGATGAGGACAAGATGCTAACCGTTAGTGAGGCACACTCTTCCCCTTACTATCTCTCTCTGGAAACAGCCATCTGTTGCTCAGCAAAGTGAGATTGATGGCGAAAGACTGGGGGGCACTGCTGCTAACTGCCACTTATGGGCCTAAAGTAGCACATTGTTCTTCTTTGTTGTCTTTTTCCATTTCTCAAATCCAGAGAACAGAGAAGAGGGTTAATAAGATTGGCTAATCAGCCTGCCCTTTGATTAACCCATAATTCCAAACGCACCTTGCAATTCGGAGGAAATGAAGATCAGCTTTAATCATGAAATGTTTCCTGGCCTACCCTATGCTTTTTGCCAGGGGTGAAAACAATGAAATAGGAAATTAGAAAGGATCAGTCCTAAAATGCATCCTCTGCTAACCAGGTTTGGGATAAGCAAGAATTGGAGAGAGGACCCAAGAAAGCTCAGATTATGAGAAAGCATCAGAGACATATTACTAGGATGCTGAAATGAAAAGTATGCTGGAAGGTGCATCCAACTTTTGGGATGGCAACATCCTGGCTGTTTTATCTAGGCTTTAGAAGCTAAGCAGGGTTGGGCCTGGTCAGTTTCTAGGATGGGAAACAGTAGACTTAAGAGTTTTTTTTAAAAAAAAATATCCCAGAAGAAAGCAACGACAACTCTCCTGTACAGCTGCCAAGACAACCTTGTAGACTTGTCCATTACATCATCAGAAATCTTGATCTGAAGGACTTCCATCTTTTTTACAGCCAGATGCTTATCTCTATTTTGGGCTTTCTCTCTAAACCAATGCGGAATAATGGTTAGAACATTTCATTCACTGTTCTCCTTGAAGGCTCTTGTTGGGACTTGGATGTCAATGAGATATCTCTCAGACTTAAACTACTTTGGAATGTGTGGGTGACTTTGGGAGAAGAGGGGAAACAACGCTGCCTAGGAAACAGCAAGAGGAGAGGCAGGAGCTCCCACTGGCTTAATGACCAGCGAAAGAAATTTAGGAAGGACCTGCCCTACAGGATCAAGCATTTAAAATTTGATGGCGGGAAGCTTGTGCCTTTAGACTTGCAAGATTCTGTTGATAAAGGAGAGTCCTAGTTTCCTGCCTGTTTTTTTTACTCAGGAGGGCTGATGCTGGATGAAGTGGGCAAATACAAACCTGCCAACATTGAGCCAGTTTGGATGTAAGGGTATGTAGAAATGTCCTTGGGAGACAGGCGGAAGAATTGCATGCTACACAACATTTGGAAAAAAGGCAGCTGAGCCTGCAAAATGAATGGGAGTATGAGAAGAGGCTCTCCCTAGTTGCTTGGACTGCAAAGGTGAGGAGGGAGAGAGGTACTTTCAGACTTGCAAGATTTGGTTCATTGAAGCCTAGAATAATATTAGAGCTATTAGTTCTTGGTGTGCTTCTTGTCCGGACTACCTCACATCGGCTGACATCAGGCAAAGAAAGCATGACATCTTATTTCTTAGAGGCTGCAAAGACTGCTGAGCAATCAGGAATGAAAAAGACAGGGGAGAGAATGTGAGCATCCAGGTGTTTGGAAAGGGAGCAGTGTATGAGTTATACACAAGAAAAGGGAGACTGTGATATGTGTGAGAGAAAATGAATTTACACAGTATGGAGTTTATCATCTATGATTGACTAAATAAATCCCATTTGGCTGGATTTTCAGAACACATTAAAACACAAACCATGGTTTACAAACCACAACTGGGTAGGATTTCACAATACCTGAAACCAGAAACAACCTCATTATGGCTTGACACCATAGGTGAACCAGTCTCTGTGTGTGTGTGTGTGTGTGTGTGTGTGTGTGTGCGTGCATATGTGTGTGCGTACATGCGTGCATGCAAGACAGAGACTGGGGGAGAGGGGAAAGTGTTCTTAACTATTATTAATGATGTATAAAAATGGATTTTCTCCCTTATTCCCATATGTCATCTTCTAAAAGGCTATTTCGCAAAACTGTGACAACTCAAAAGTTTGCA
>NW_020769308.1:4270197-4281580 GCF_900518735.1 Pseudonaja textilis
TTTTACCACTAACTCTTAAAACATGTATTGTGTTATCTTCTATAAAAAGAGCCCTGAAGGATCTAACCAAAAGCATAGTTAGCAGAAATGGACAAAAACCTAGCAGACTATCTGGTTCATGTTTGCACCACCACAAATCACTTCCTCTTCTGCTCTGGAACTGCACCAATGACCACATTGTATACTCCGGGACAAATAATACATTCCCTTGTAAAACCTACCTGTCTTGTCTGGAGAAGCTGATTGGATGAAAAGCAAAACATCTTCAAGGAAAAACAAAGTCCAATTACTTTTTGAAAAAGCACCTTTGGGGCAACCTGTCCTGACAGCTGCTCTAGCATTCTGTTCCCAAGTTGACTCCTCCAGGACCTTCAACAGCAGACCAGAATCTTTCTGTTCCTAATCCTCAACAACAGATGGTCAAGATACTGACTAACCTCATTTATTAGAGCTTGGGACATTCCACAAAGGGAAAAAAAATGGTTAGGACTCATGGGGACACTGGAAAGTCCTGAAGACATGATTTTGCCATTGTGCCTGGAGAGCCAGTGAGGGAATGGAGACTGTAACATGCTAGTATTGTTTGTAATGTATGGATAGCATTACTGCATGGACGCTTCTGTGGATTATGTCTTATGGAGTCACATAAATGTGATGGGCAGCTATATAAATGGAATAAACAAAACATTTGAATCTAAGCCCGCTATTGTATTTTCTGAGCTCATGAAAATGTCACAATAAAATGTGCTGTTTCACCATCTTCTTAGCTGTTGTCTTGCTAATCATGGTTATTCAGCTGGAATGGAATCTCTGCAAGTAATAAGGGCCACCTGAATATATAGGAAACTGAATGAATAGATATGACAGCTACAGATTAAGCCTGGCAAGGGTAAAACCACATTTAGATATTTCTTTAAATATTTATTGATGCATCTTGGTAGCCCAGGCTAATGGGAATTTAAGTCCTGCATTCTGAGATTCACAGGTTTTCTGCTTGTGATCTAACGTAATTTATAATCAAACCTACAGAGGGAGAATGAAAAGCTTCGGTAGTATTGTTTGGGGATGAGGGTTCCCCTTATTCCTCTAAGGTTTCTCATATCCAACTTCTGTATTATACCAGCAACTAAAACAGTGAACAGACACCACTGGTTTCTGAGCTGGGTTAAACACTGAAAAGCACCACTGTCAAAAAACAGTTAGAAAATCCCAAGGGTATTTTTGCAGGGGTAAACTTGTAATTTTATGATGAAGCAATGGAATTCAAAATATTTTCTGAGTACTCAACAGCCTAGGAACTGAATTCCTATTTGCCTAGGAAACAGCTGCTCTTTTTTTCCTTAACCCTGGTATCAAAATGTAGGCATCAAATCTGGTCTTCCTAAACTATGAAGATGGTTTTCAATTTAAAAAATAAAAAAATCAGAGGAATGTTTACAGAAAGCTAAAATGGAAATGAATACATTGAAGAGGAATTGAAGAAGTCTAGGAACATAATAGGGATGGGAAAAATGCAAATAAAATAATTTCAGCATTAATTTTTTTGATGTGTTTATATTGCAAATGTATGTGGATTCCCATGCATATTCTAATGTAAGAAACCGCAAAATGATGCAGAAAAGAGTAATATATAAACAATGATCAATGATCAACAACTAATAAGTTTATCAATCCATACCTTGAGTAAAGTTTCTCCTTGACTTATGACCACAGTCAGTACTGGAATTTCCATTGCTAAGCAAGACAATTGTTATGTCACACCTGATTTTATGGCCTTTTTTTACTACAGTTGTTAAGTGAATCAAGGCAGTTGTTAAATCAATCATGCAGCAGTTAAACAAATCTGGCATCCGCCATTGACTTTGCTTGTCGAAAGCTGGCTGGGAAAGTCACAAATGGTTTTCATCTAATGTGAAGCTTCATTTTTTAAAATCCAAATATGAAGAAAAAGTCAGTAGCTAGTCTAGAGAAGTCCAATGGATACAATCAATCCTATAGCCCTTGAAGACTTTTGCAAAGGAAGTTCCCACTGTTTTGCTATTTACCACTTAGCAAAAACTAAAAGGGCTCTGCAGTGAAAACTCATCCATCGAAATCCGTTTAATATAGGTAGTCCTCGACTTACAACCACAACGGAGCCCAAAATTTTGGTTGCTAAGTGAAACATTTGTCAAGCGAGTTTTCCCCACTTTACGACCTTTCTTGCTACCTTTGTTAAGTGAATCGCTGCAGTTGTTAAATTGGTCAAACTGTTGTTAAGTGAATCCGGCTTCCCTATTGACCTTGCTGATCAGGTGGTTGCAAAAGGTGGATTACATGTTCCCCAAGACACTGAAACCGTCATAAATATGAGTCAATTGCCAAGCATTTGAATTTTGATCACTTGACCACAGGATGCTACAATGGTCATAAGTGTCATGCCCTTGGTAGAGTCAGCCGACAGGGAGTGGAGGTGTGGCTCTGGAGGTTGTGGAGGAGGCTGGGGATGGGCAGTCAGAGAAAGAATCAGGCCCATCCCCTCTTAGGAACGGAGAAGGAAACAACTTGGCTTACAAGAGAGGAAGTGGTCATGATCCCCCTCATTGGTTGCAGGTGGGGAGAACAGTATATAAGAGAGTCGGTTAAAACACAGCGTTGCCAGAAGCAAAGCGTGTTTTATTTTGGACTGAAGTTATATTGGTTGGCATCCTTCCAACAGTCTGTGCCTTGTTATCTCCTTGAAGTTGGTAATTACTTATCCTGGTCCGTTGTGAAATTTCCTTCATTGTAGTTTGTTTTGATTTTTTATTTCACCTTTATCTGCTCATTGAGCTCGGACTGTATTGCTTTCTTTTGAAGATTATTTTTGAGTAAGTTTTATTTTCAGCTGAGAACAGTGAACAGTGGGGCCAAGTTGGAGGCATTAAAGGACATTTATTTACGTTTTGGATTTTGTTACATTTGTGTTACACTCCGGGTCATCACAATAAGTGTGAAAACTGGTCATAGGTCATTTTTTTTTCAATGCCACTGTAACTTTGAAGAGTCATTAAACGAACTGTCATAAGTTGAAACCTACCTGTATTTGTGGATCTGTGTCTTTTTAGGAAATGGTTGAAAAAAGGTGTGTGTATGAACAAGCATTGAAGAGATGCGTATTTCAAATGCTGCATCAGTGTTCAAGTGATGTTATGATTGATCCTAAAAAGACAAGAGCTTTTGGCTGGCAAAATATGAGAAGCCTCTTTATTCCAAAATACAAAAAAAAAAAAAAAACCACGGACAAAAGAAGAAAACCAGCTCATGTTTGTCTGCAGGGTTGACTTTTATTAATGTAATATTTCTGTTAACAGCCTCCTCTATGTAAGGCATCTGTAAAAAGTTTGCATTGTTAACTTAATAGTGAAAATCTAATACAGGTTGTATTTGAAATTTGCCATTCGGCTGACGTCAATGGAGGCCTGAGAATCAGATTGTTATAGCCCAGGCCACGAAACAGACAATCAAGTCAGATGGTTTAAATTTAACCATCACTACGCCAACGAGAGTGCTTTACCACTTTTATCTGATTGCTAGAAGCAGCAGAAGAAGAAAAGGAACAGGGGGAAAAAACAAAGAAAGAAAAGGCAAACAAGGGACAACATGTGTACTTTAAAACAACAAACAAGTAAGCAAGCGAGTGAAAACTGCCAGTCTAGAAAAAGAAATGAAACTCATTCTTGCACGCTTATTTATTTATTGATGAATGATGATGATGATAAATTAAAGCACTGAAATGTTGCAGTGCATTCTAAGTTTAAAAAAAGCTCTCTGTTGCGTTGCCAGTAGCCCAACATCAAAAGAAACTGCTGTCCTGAGGACGCAGGAAACCTAAGCTGGAGAACCCATGCAAATTCTAAGGAAAGGGAGAATGGCTGATCTTAATCCTATTTTATACCCTCATCAGATCTTTGGTTGATCTAATTCAGTGCTCTATATGCAGTGTGGGAAACTTTTGGGTTTTAAATGTTCCGCTGGGGAGAAAAACTTCATTAAAGTCTCTTGACAAGTTACCAGTAGACCTCAATTTATGACTAGGTATTCATTTAATGTCCCAAAGGTGCTTTTTCAAGAGGCAACTGGACTTTCTGGTTTTTCTTTGAAGACATTTTGCTTCTCATCCAAGAAGCTTCTTCGGCTCTGACCTTTCATTCCCATAAATCCTTCCATTCCCCATCATCCAGTCAGAGCTGAAGAAGCTTCTTGGATGAGAAGCAAAATGTCTTCAAAGAAAAAACAGTCCAGATGCCTCTTGAAAAAGCACCCTTGGGACAACCAGGACCTGGATGACTGAGAGAGACTCCATAGCTATTCATTTAATGATGGTTTGAAGTTGTGACAGAATTGGAAAAAGTGATTTATGACCCACCCTTGAAATTACAGCTGTCATTAACACCACCACCCATGGTCCCATGATCGCAATGTGGTTGCTTGGCAACCAGTCTGCATTTTATGTCAGTTGGAGTATCTTGTGTCCCTTTTGTTATGTCCTGGGAACTCTAGGAGTTCTCACTCAGGTCCATTCACTTTGCGGGGGCGTTCTTCCCCTTCACTCATTGGTTGGTTCTCCCCAGCAGCCAGCTATAAAAGCAGGCTGCGGGGTCCAACCCGTTGCTGATCGCTGCGAGCCAGTTCCAGGCTTGGCAAGCACGGTCAGTCCTTTATTGTTATAATAAAGTATTGTTGCACTCATGCTCTGGTTCAGCCTCTCTTTTCCCAAACTTAACACTGGCGACGAGGATGGGATGGCTACCAGAAGCACCATGCAACCGCTGAGTCACTAGCCGCCGATCCGCAGCCAGAGAGAGCGATCGGCCAGCGATAAGAGCAACGCTGATCCGCAGCCAGATAGAGCGGTCAGCAAGCAGAAAGAGCGAACGCTGATCCGCTGACAGAGAAAGCGGTCAGCAAGCACTAAGAAGTGAACGCTGATCCGCAGCCAGAGAGAGCGGTCAGAATCGAAAGTCAGAAGCGTCTGTAGCCGCTTGTTAGCCCAGCTACAGGAAAAGTGAAGCGCTGCGAGCCGCAGCCGCTCGTTTTGTTTAGGCGCGAAATTCAAACGGCCGTCATTTGAATTTCAAGCCTAAAAAGTACAGCGCGGTGCTGTAGTCAAGTCACTAACGCCCACACAGGCGCGAATTCAAACGCTGCCAACGGCTGACAGCCAAACCGTGTGCTAGCCCAGAGAGAGAGAGAGGATTGCGAAAAGCCTCTCCAGAGCTGAAATCACTTGCCTGCCACAGGCACTAGAACCTTTTGTTGCTGCCCCAGAGAGATTTTGTCCACAGGTTGTTCTACCGGTTCCATCACCATGAATTCCAATCCAGTCTTCCCAGCGTTCAAACCGGATGAGGAGAAGTGGGAATCATACAAGAACCGCTTCAACCATTATATCGATGCAATTGGGCTGGCTGATGCTGGGGAGCATCGGAAAAAATCGTATTTCCTGATCTACTGTGGAGCCATCGTCTTCGATACTGCCACAGCCCTCGTGGCTCCACGTGAGTTGAAAAACGTTCCTTGGTCTGAACTGCTTGAAATCCTCACTAACCACTATTCTCCCAGGCCTTCACAGATTGCCAGGCGATTCACCTTCCGTATGAGGAAACAATCAGACAAGGAGACCATCAATCAGTACATGGCCGCCCTCAGAACAGCAGCACTGCATTGCGGGTTTGGAACCTACCTGGAGGACATGCTCCTCGATCAACTAGTCTGCGGGGTCAAGGACCTCCACCTTCAAAGATGCCTTCTCGCTAAAAAAGACCTCAACCTCGCACAAGCCGTCGAGGAGGCCTTGGCAGCAGAACTGGCAGCTCACTCAGCCACCGAAATTCATGGCCCGACTTCCAAGCTAACGACAGTTCCAGTCCACTCCGAGGAGGTGGTAGCAGAGGAAGCCCTTAGTGACGAAAACGACGTCCACTGCCTCTCCAACGCCAGACACCCGCAGGTAGGAGCCAAACAAGAAAACATCGGGCCACCCAAGCACATCACCCTGTGCCTAGCCTGTGGTGGATCTCACCTGAGGGCCACCTGCAAATTCAAAGGAGCCACCTGCAATACCTGCCATAAAAGGGGACACATCGTGAGAGTCTGCCAAGCCTCTCAAAACTCAGCACAAAGACACCCCCCCTTCTCACACTCTGGACCGCAGAGGCAAGTATTGAACTGTTGCACTCACCACCATGCCAAGCGCACTTGCCACACTGTTAGTAAAATCTCTCTCTCCGTTTTGTTAGAAGGTAAACCGTGCCGCATGGAGGTTGACACAGGGTCAGCGCTCTCAATTATCTCGTGGAACACCCTCAAGAGGCTCCAGCCCAGCCTATCAACTAGCCGGCTCCAGAAGTGCCAGTTTAGCCTGAAGGACTACCAGGGGAAGACCATTCCTGTAATCGGCAGAGGCAAGTTCCTTGTCAATTTTAGAGCTTTTAAAGGTCACCTACCTGTAGTGGTAGTTAACGGCAATCTCCCTACATTACTGGGGCTCGATTGGTTTCCCCATCTCGGCCTAGGGCTAACAGGAGTCCATGCTGTCTCAACCTCTGACACTGACTCCTTATTCGCTGATTACTCAGATGTATTCAGCGATGAGCTGGGGTGTTATAACGGTACCCCCATCTCATTTTCAGTCGACCCCCAGGCAGTCCCAATCAGGCTAAAACCGCGTAGGGTCCCATTCGCTATTCGGCCAAAACTAGATGCAGAATTGGATAAACTGTTAAAACAAGGGGTCATTGAGCCAACAGATTTCGCCAAATGGGAGACGCCCATTGTCACACCCCTCAAAAAAGATGGTAGCCTGAGAATTTGCTCGGACTACAAGACCACAATCAATAAGTTTCTGCAAGTTAGCGCCTACCCAGTGCCCGTCATTCAGCATTTATTACACACTTTTGAACCTGGCAGCATTTTTGCCAAATTGGACATGTCTCAAGCGTATCAACAGTTCCCTGTTGACAACCAAACAGCGGAACTCCAGACCATTGTCACTCACAGGGGTGCCTTCCGATGCAAGCGTCTCCAATTTGGCGTAAGTGTTGCCCCAGGCATTTTTCAATCCCTCATGGAGCGGATTTTGCAGGGCCTCCCTGGTGTAGTACCCTACTTCGACGACATCTTAGTCTCGGCCAGGGACAGACCCCAACTCTTCCAGAGAGTTCGAGCAGTGTTAGAGAGGTTCAGACAGCATGGCCTCAAATTGAAAAAAGAAAAATGTGCCATCGCCACTAGACAGGTGGACTTTCTGGGTTATAAAATTGACGCCTCAGGCATTCACCCCCTGGAGTCCAAGGTTAAGGCAATTCACGAGGCACCCACTCCAACCTCCAAAACTGAACTACAGGCCTTCTTGGGGCTATTGAACTTTTACACGTCCTTCTTGCCCCATAAAGCATCAGTGGCAGAACCCCTACACAGATTATTGGATAAAAAATCACCTTGGCACTGGGGTCACAAAGAAGACTCTGCGTTTCACGCCGTCAAATCACTACTCACGTCAGAGGCGGTACTTATTCAGTTCGACCCCAATCTTCCCTTAGTGCTGGCAGCAGACGCATCCCCCTTTGGAATTGGGGCAGTATTGAGTCACAGGCTTCCCAATGGCTCCGAGGCTCCCATTGCTTTTTTCTCCAGGACGCTCTCTGCAACAGAGCGTAATTACAGCCAGATCGATAAGGAAGCTCTAGCAGCTGTTGCAGCAGTGAAAAAATTTCACGAATTTCTCTTTGGCCACTTTTTCGAGCTGGTCACGGACCACAAGCCCCTCCTGGGTCTACTAGCTGGGGACAAACAGACCCCTCAAGTCCTTTCTCCTAGAATGACGAGATGGACCCTCTTCCTAGCGGCCTACTCCTACAGACTCATACACCGCCCAGGTAAAACATTGTCCCACGCTGACGCTCTCAGCCGCTGTCCCTTGCCGGCTCCAGCTGAGGACCCTGCTCCTGTCCACGCTATTTTTGAGGTTACCCAATAGGACCTCCCCATCACGGCCCTTGACATTGCTGCTAAAACCAAGTCAGACAAAACACTCGCCCAGGTGCTGGACTGGGTGAGGAGGGGGTGGCCGGGTGGTAATGTTGAAAGCAAATTCACACCTTTCAAGACCCGGCTGCAGGAATTATCCAGTTTGCAGGGCTGTCTACTGTGGGGCACTCGAGTGGTCATTCCGACCTCACTGCGTACCCGAGTTCTGGAGGCGTTGCACGAGGGACACCCTGGCATCGTCAGAATGAAGGCATTAGCACGCAGCTACGTATGGTGGCCGGGCCTCGACGAGGACGTCGTCAGATGGGTAAGTTCCTGCAACATTTGCCAGGAGTCCCGTCCAGCTCCTCCTATTGCCACCCCTACTAAATGGGAGAGCGCCAACGCTCCGTGGTCCAGAATTCACATCGACCTGGCCGGCCCATTGCATGGGAAAATGTTCCTAGTGGTCGTGGACTCCTATTCTAAATGGATTGACGTAGCCCAGCTATCCACGACCACCACACAAGCAATTACCAAAGTACTAACTCGCCTGTTTGTAACACACGGGCTGCCTGACTCCATTGTCTCCGACAATGGCCCACAGTTCGCATCAACCGAGTTCAGCCGTTTTGCTGCCAACCTGGGCATCCGCCACATTTTCACAGCCCCGTTTCATCCTGCGGGTAACGGATTGGCTGAAAGAGCCGTCAGGACCACTAAAGAAGCCCTGGCTAGGTTCAGCAAGGACGATTGGCACCACAAACTCTCGCGTTTCCTGATGAGCCAGCACTCAACTCCATGTTCAGTCACCAATAAGTCCCCAGCTGAGCTCCTGATGGGCAGGCGCCTGAGGACTGTATTGGACAGACTTCACCCACAATACTGCCCTGACTCTCCCCTCGCTTCCACATCGGGGGTTAGACATTTTATCTTACAGGAGCCGGTATTCGCGAGGAACTTCGCTGGAGACCCCCTGTGGATCCCGGGCGAGATCGTGGCCATCACAGGACCCAGGTCGTTTCGAGTCAGACTGGAGGACGGCCGTGTCTGGAGAAGGCACCTAGACCAGCTGCGTAGGCGTCACAGCCCCCTCGCTAGCAGGGACCCAGAATTACCAAACAGAGGGAGGCCTCAGCATCAACCCCTCATCAACATCGTTCCCAGTGACCAGCTTACGCCAGCAGACATTCCAGAAAGCCCGAGCACGGACAGCGGCGCCCAGACGGCTGACCAGTCCGATCCAGTCAATGGGAGCACGTCCCCAGTGACCAACCCTACGAGTCCCGGGCCTGCCCGAACCGAGGGGCACGTTGGTGACACTTTGTCGGCTCTGCCTTCCCAGACAGACCCTGAACGGACAGACAGCGTTCCAGAGCTGCGCCGTTCCGGGCGCCAACATAAACCTCCTGCGTACCTCAAAGACTATGCATGTTCGCATCTGGGGGGAAGGGGTGTTATGTCCTGGGAACTCTAGGAGTTCTCACTCAGGTCCATTCACTTTGCGGGGGCGTTCTTCCCCTTCACTCATTGGTTGGTTCTCCCCAGCAGCCAGCTATAAAAGCAGGCTGCGGGGTCCAACCCGTTGCTGATCGCTGCGAGCCAGTTCCAGGCTTGGCAAGCACGGTCAGTCCTTTATTGTTATAATAAAGTATTGTTGCACTCATGCTCTGGTTCAGCCTCTCTTTTCCCAAACTTAACACCTTTGATTATGATTTGCAACCTCTCCAGCCAGCATCAGATGAGCAAAGTTAACTGGGGAAGGTAGATTCACTTAACGACTCTGTGATTCACTTAAGTGCTGTGTGATTCATTTAATGACCACAGGGATTCGTTTAATGAACACGGTTAAAAATTAGGGAGGGTGGGAAATCCTCCTCACTCATATCACGTAATTATTTCAGATTTACTTTGACATGTGGACCCCAATTTCCCTTCCCTTCCTTTTTTTTCCCTACAGAGAGTTAAAGGAAATATTGTTTGCTTACCTATTCATTCTATACCATGGATGGATGGATGGATGGATGGATGGGTGAGTGGATGGGTGAGTGGATGGGTGGACGGATGTTGTACTAGAATCCAAAAATCAATCTGCCATCCCAATGCCCTTGAGCAGCAGAAGGATTATGCATCTCTTGAAAACCAACGCATGAGTTGTCTGGAAACTGAGTCATGGCAACTGGACTTATTTTCTTGAAAGTCTAAAACCTTTCACTGCCCATCCAAGCAGCCTCTTCCATCTGAATAAGTCGGTTAGGGAAAACCAAGTAGGCAGAGAGAGTCGTTGGAATGTACCAACTCCGGGGGGGGGTGGGGGTGTTTCCATATCAACCTCAGGGTTTCTTCCCTAAAAGTGTGTGGCAATAGCTCAGTCATCCAGGTAGTATCCTCTGTAGAGGTTGAGTCATGGCAATTGGACTTAATTTCTTGCTAGTCTGAAACATTTCGCTGTCATCCAAGCAGCCTCTTCCATCTGAATAAGTCGGTTAGGGAAAACCAAGTAGGCAGTGGGAGTTGTTGGAATGTATCAACTCCTAAAATTTTTAGGGGTGTTCCAATGTCAACCTCAGGTTTTCTTCCCCAAAATATGTGGCAATATGTTGATGAGGATTCTCAGTCGTCCAGGTAGTATAGTCTGTAGAGGTTGAATTATGGCAACTAGACCTGTTTTCTTTTTACTTTGAAATGTTTCGTTGCTCATCCAAGCAGCTTCAACAGTCACAGCAAATTAGTTAGGCAGAGAGTTGTTGGAATGTACCAACTCCTCCCACACCAACCTTCTCAGGGGTTTCTTCCCCAAAGTGCGAGGCAATATGTCAATGAAGATTCTCAGTCAGAGTTGTCTGGAAAGTGAGTTGGTACATTCCAACGACTCTCTGCCTAACTAACTTGCTGACTGTTGAAACTGCTTGGATGAGCAGCGAAACATTGAACGCAACAAGAATATCAATTCATGTTCGTCTTGACTCAATTGCCAGGCACCTTTACCTGGATGACCGAGAATCTTCACGGACAAAGCATGAAAGAAGTTCATTTTAGTCCTTGGCTTGGTGGTGGTCTAGTGGCAAAGTCAATTGCAATAATCTACCACAATTAAGTAGACAGGGAACAACTTTTGCCTTTAAGGGACAGATAAAAAAATTATACTTCCTTGAATAAACTGGAGTGAATCCAACCCTGACATGGTATCATAATTCTGACGTCTCAAGCAAACAGTCATAAATACCCAATGTAAAGAAATACTAAGCAAAATCGCTGATGTTCTAAGTTAATAAATGAAAGATGAACAATCCAGGCAGAAATGTATTTAGAAAGAAGGTTAGGGGGAAAATAAAACACAGCTTAACCACACACACACACACACACACACACACACACACACACACACACACAC
>NW_020769308.1:4281590-4331455 GCF_900518735.1 Pseudonaja textilis
ACACACACACACACACACACACACACACACACACACACACACACACAAACTATCTATATAGATGCCTCTTACATTTAGAACCTTACTTCTCACTCCTAGATTAAATAAAACATAACTCTAAGTATTATTTTGAGTGTTATAAGGAAATTGTCTCTGAAACAACTGCTCAGGAGAGCTCAGAAACTTCTGTTACTTTCTAGTCCACATAGTTTCAAGAAAAAATATAAGGCCATGAAATAGCGCTACTCAAAGTTTCCTGAGTATCACACTGTTTGTTCTAATATGGTACTGTTTTCACCATTTTAATGTTGTATTATATGTTTAAACAATGTTATAACTTTCCCAAGAACATTGACTATTGAGCTGATTAAAAATCTACGGGGGGGGGGGGGGGGAGAAGGAGGAGGAGGAGGTACTTCTAAGAAACTTGAGCAACTTGGAAATAAGATCAAGCATTCCAATATAATTGGCATTTTGAAATCATTTTTTTCTCCCCAAAGATTAACTGGAAATATAAAACCAAATGAATCCACTACAAATAAGAAATATCAGTAAAGACTTTTGAGGGAACCAAATAAAACACATTGAAAGGGCCTAAATGGCTACAAGTAGCCCTTGACTTATGACCAAAATGGTGCCCACATGATTAACCCGATTTTACAAACTTTTTAGCAACACTTGTTAAGTGAATCTGTGGCTGTTTAGTGAACCCGTCATTCGCTTTGGAGCGCTTTTACCAAAAAACAGAAATAAAAGCCAGCTTTCAGGAAAAAATGTCGTAAGTTGCAATCGCATGACAGCAGAAAATTGCAAATGGACACAAATACTGACCAATGGCTAGGCACCTGAAATGTGGTCATGTGACTGCTAGGGGAGGGACTGGCCATCTGAACTTCAGAACTGGGTTCTAAAAATTGGTGGGGGGGTACATTATAATTTTGAATGGTTGCTAAGTATTCTAGCTGTAAGTTGAGGACTCCTTGTATAGTAAAACAAACAAAACTTGGAAAATAGAGTAGTAAGAGAAGAAACTGTAAAAGTACAAACAAGGAAGCTAAAGACCTGGAATGCAAACTTCCAAGGTGAACTTCACGGATTTGGGCTCAAATTTCTATCCCTTTTACATTCTCATCTTGCAAATCATTTCAACAAAATGTTGCAGGAAAGATTAAGACATAACAGATTTGCTACAGTTCAAATGTTTCTAATCAAGAAGGGCAATACAAAAGAAACACCACCCAGCAATTTACATCGAAATCACTTCTCCGATGACAACATTCAAGCTGTTAAAGGAAATCACTGCCAGTTTACAAGTACAACACCTTCAAAATCAATTTCATCATATCCTGCAGATCAAAATAAAGGAATTTCAAAAGTATTTGAGGAAAAACCCTCCAATAAAAAAATGTCATAGATAAAACAATATGTAAAACTCTAATGTCTTTAAACCAAACCTTATGAGATTTGGATTCATTACAAAAGGAGAACAACCACACACACGCTTTCAAATTCCACTGTTCATAGTTGGATTTTAAAACATTCAGAAATTTTTGGAATTAGCAAGAAAACTACAAAGTTTTAAATAGGACAATGAAAAAAAATGGAAAACAATATAGATAAGTAAAGGTGAACTTGGAGGAATCAGAAGAGGAATTTTGTCATGGAAAGTCTGTGTTTCCATTGCTTTTTTAATATGGCTGTGATTCACTGATAAAGTTTTTTTAATAAAATGTCAGGCAATTATTTAAGTTATTACTTATTCAAACAAAGGATCTAAGGCTCCCTTTGACTCTACCCGTGTGATCTGAAACTATAGCAAATTCATCTGGAGTGGAAGTGTCCAACCTTGGCCATTTTAAGACTTGTGGACTTCAACTCCCAGAATTCTCCAGCCAGCTAATTCTGGGAGTTGACGTCCAAAAGCCTTAAAATTGCCTAAGTTAGATACCCCTGACCTAGTGATATGGAATCTTATGTAGAAACAGTTCAAATCTTTACTGATGGCATCAAAATGATATATGGATTAGATTAAATGTGCAATGTGACAACAAAGCAAAAAAAAAACCTGAATGTTTACATAGAATCAAACCCTAGATTTTTACAGCACAGACAAAGGAGTAAATTTGTATATATTTGACTGTTTTAGAAACAAACAATTTGTTTGCCTGCTCAAGTGAATGAGAAAAATTCTAAAATCACAGCTGAGAGTGGTAATACAATAAAATACTTGGGCTTACTTAAGCAAGAGGTGTTGGGTGAACAGAAATAAATCCCAACCCCCAAACTGATGACATCATGAAAACTATATGCAAAAAGTATGAGTTTGATACCCAAAAATATTGGTATGAGCATAATATTGAAAAGGTGCCCCCGAATGACCATATACATTACCCATTTTATGTGATTTCTGGATTTAGATGGATTGATATTTAGAACACAGCACACCAGACATCACCATAGTTGAAAAAAAAAATCACATTTTTTACAGATCTAGTAATACCAACCACAAAATAGCTCCAAAAGAAGTGGAAAAGAGTATAAACTATTGGGATTTTAACAATTGAAATAAGAGAGACTATGGAATAAACCAGCAACAGTTTACCTCATAATTATTGCAGCCTTAAGAACTACAACTACGGAACTGTCAAATAGTTGAGAAAATTAGAATTATTTGACCTCACAACATTTAGCTTATAACAAACAGCTTTGTTTGCTTTGCTATAGATATATTACAGCCATATTTGGTCAATTGTTAGATTTTGGATGAAGCTTGAACAGATTTTAAATTACCATCACAAGAACAATAATAATCAACATTATTAGATTAAGCATTACTCATATGCCCTTCCATAAACTACAGTAGAGGCCTAATTATGAATTAACCCTTAAATGTTGGTTTATACATTCATGAAGAACAAAGGATGAAGTTCTATACCTTTATACATTTTACTCATTTTTAAAAAAAATTCTTGGCTTGCAATGGAAAACATACATATATCAGCAGGCCAATCCCTTTCAATCTGGCTCCAGTAGCAGACAGTGAATCTGGCAAAGTTCTCTTTTATTGTCCACTCTATTATGGTCTCACCACTAGTGACCAAGCATGTTTTCCCTGGTCCCTTAGACATGCTGTCCATCATGAGATGTGAACAATGCTCACCCTGTCATCGCCTTGTCAGTGGGACTCTGAACCTCTATAACAAAATATTCATTAAGAATGTAGCAACATTTTCATCTGAAGGAATTGAGCCACCAAAATTCTGGTTCATATTCAAAGAAAGTTCTGTCACATAGCAGCAGCCTGAAATTGCTGAAAAAGATATTGGAAAGTTTGAGAATTTTTTTTTTCAAGTCCACTTTCATTCAGTGGTAATCAACTTATTGGAAGTGGCTGAACCTAAAGTCAAGAGTCGGTGGAACCAAAGGGAGCACTGTATTCCTGCTTACTCTCTTGTAATCCTTTCCTCTCCAAAAAAATATAAATTCAATTCTCTTGCTACATTCCAAAGGGGGAGGTGGGAAAATGGGAAAAAGGGAAGCACAGTCATATGATTTCCCACTTAGGAGCCACTTTGCCAAAAGACTAAGTTGCTAATCCCAATTTTGGTCAATAAAGAAGAACTATTTCTACTTTATTCTCAACCACTTTCACAAATGCACTGAAAATCTAAGGAAACTATCACAAATGCCAGAAACCTTTAGAAATGGAAGAGCAAAAAGATTACAGAAATGGTGAAGCCAAGACAAATCAAGAATGTAAAGAGTAGAGTTAACAAATCTTTTGTTTAATTCCACTAATATATATATTATATATTAATTTTATGTTTTCATCTATTGTTATCCCTCAGGATTAGGCAGGATACACATACTGGGCATAAATGTGTAAGTGAAATAATCCAGAAGCAAAAAAACAGTGACAATTTTTGGCTCAGACATTTCCAGGAATTCCACATCATTGGATGTTCTCTGGAGACCTACCAGGCTCAATTGTGGTGGTAAGTTGAGGACTACCTGTAAAATGAATTATTCTCTATTAGTACTAACAGTCTTTCCTTCCCATCTCCTTTTAGATCCCCAGGGGTGTGTGTGTGTGTGTGTGTGTGTGTGTGTGTGTGTGTGTGTGTTAAAGAAAGGGAGGGAGGGAGAGGGAGGGAGAGAAAGGAAGGGGAGGGGAGGGAAGGGAAGGGAAGGGGAGTTTAAGAAAGCATATATCTAGGAAAGATTTACACTTTTTTTTTCTCCACAACACTCTGGATGTGGAGCAAATTCTACCTCAGCCCCTGGGCGCCAGGTTAGAAAAGGTGAACACAGAGCACAGAATAATTAATTCCCACATAAAGTCACTTCTCCCCCACTCCCATCTTCCACCAGTGGCAAGGGGCAGAGGCCCTGATGCATCTATTTCAAATTCTCCCCAGCTCCATGCTGTGTCTGTTAATGAGCGCTTTTTAAAAAGAGTGGGCATCCCACGGAGGAGGTGACTTTTGCTGAAAGGACACATATACAAAAATACCCAGGCAAGTCACTGCAAGGGATAAAATGGACTGGCACCTTCCAGCTCTCTGACGAAGAGGAAATGGAGCACAGCACCATCCATTCAAAGGCTGAATCTGTTTGGTAGTGGATACACAGCAATTAGGCACACTGTAGGAACAGCTGCCCATGGTTATGAGTGAATGGGAGCCTGGCTTGCTTTACAGATCAAGATAGGCTCAAAAGACCAAAATTAGGGCCAGGGGGGAAGAGGGAGGGGATATTAATTCTGAAGGACAGCAGGCACAACTCTGTCTTGCTGAGAAATTACCAGCTGAGGGCATAGGCAGGCATACAGACAGTTGATCTATTAATAAGCAGGGTGGCCTTCTGAAAAACTGAATGTGAATGGACCTTCTGCAAAACACCAGCCAGTTGCCAGGCAAAAAGAATCAGGACTATTCGTAAAGTTGCAGCATACATTTATTCAAGCCATACACTGGAATCTGGTCAACTAAATAGGCACCAGATAAGAGAATTTGGGAGGGGATTGGATTTCTTGCGATTATGAGAATGTGATGACTGTAAGCTTATGACATGCTTAACTCCACCTACACCACCACCACCACCACCACAACTCGATCTGCTCTTCTCAACCAGCCAGAGCTTATTCTGGGGAGTCCATTACAATAAAACATAACAAGAGTGTTGCTAGATCAGGCCATTGGCCCATCTAATCCAGTGTCTTGCAGTGGCCTCCCAGATGCATTCAGGAAGCTCCAAGAATGGATATATGAGGGATCCGCCTCTTCCAGTGTCATTCTCTAACATCACTGCTGGAGATCATATTTAAAAGTGCTCATAGGCCAAGCCAGATCTCTCTCACTGGGGAGAGATCTAACAAGCCAGGTGATGGAAGGAATGGACTGAAACAAATGTTTTTAGATGATGCTATGGATAATGCCAGGAGGATGTCCTGTGAACTCATGTCTGGTAGAAATGTAAAGCAAAGAAGGTCCACCTTCTCAAAATGAAAGTCAGATGATAACAGCTGCCCAATGGACAGCCATATAAATTTTCTAAATGAATCCATCATTCTCAGGCCAACTCATCAATCCAGAAAGAAAGGTTACCTTTTTATTAGACCAGCCTAGCATTGAGCAGGAATAGGATCAATACCTGAGATGATGCAACTTTCTTAAGAGTACCCAATAGGTTGAAGATGAAGAGCTAACGTTGGGACAGATACTATTAAGAGTCTTACTGTCCTGAACCTCCGCTTGTGTGTCCTTCTTGTCACAACTTGTGGCATTCTTCTTTGAAAGCTGAAAAAAGTTTTGACCTCCCCATCCAAAGTCTCACAAGAACTCAGGTGTAAGCACCCAAGTCTTGTGAGTTTGGATGATCTCGTGAGATTTCAGCCATTAAAAATCTTCAACATTGTTATTTTATTTGGGGGGCCCTCAGAGGCTTTCTAAGGAAGTATGTATGCCATGATACTGGCATCACTGCCAATCCTGGTGGCCTTGAAAACCTCATGATGACAATGCAATGGCTCACATAAAAGAAAATAAAACTGGGAGCTGCTGGACTTCAGTTGTATGCATATGCAATTTTCCTTCTCTCCTGATCTGTTCACAAAAATAAAAATCAATCAGAAACTCAGATCCTTTATCCTTAATCCATATATAGTTTATGTTATATTTTAGGATACCCCAGTTTGTTTGTTTGTTTGTTTCCCCCTCTCTCTCTTTCCCTCCTTCCATCTATCCATCTATTAAATGTATATGCCACCTGCCAGGGGTGGGATTCTACCTATTCACTAGAACCGGTTGTTAATATTCTAAGCAGTTCGGAGTTGTTAGAAGAAATTACTGGTCTAATCCTGTAAGGAAGGCAGGAAGGAAACATTCTGGTGTTGCTTACAGAAACTGCCTTTCCATTAACCATTATTACATTCTTGGCAGGACTGGATTTCCCATTTCAGACACTTCTCTGGAGTTTTTTTTCCTCCTTTGCTGGTACTTTGCTTGTGTGGAGTGACCATTCAAAGTTACAATGGCACTGAAAAAAGTGACTTATGACTGTTTTTCACACTTACGACTGTTGCAGCATCCCCACAGTCATGAGAGGTGAGGCGAGGAGATGCGTGCCTCGATATGAGTGATATTGAGTTGGCCACACCCAGCCAGTCACATGAATCACCAAGCCATGCCCACCAACTAAGCCACACACACACAGAACCGGTTGTTAAAAAAATTTGAATCCCACCCCTGCCACCTGCCTTACTATTATGCTCTGGTCAGTTTACAAGAGCATAATAGTATAATTATTTTAAGCTGCACCTTAAAAATGCCACTTTGATGCAAGGCTTCACAAAATGAAAGGCCACGGTATTCACCTCTTTTTTACGAGCTCTCCGCACACACGACCACTTGCCTCATACTCTGTTTTTGCATTCTCGAATTTTTCCTTGCCAAATATCTTCATGCAGAGAACTACCATTGGCGGGGGGGAGGTATTCCTAGATTTACGCCACTCCTGTACCTCATGCAAGAAACTGGGCACGGGAAGAGTACAATATGTACGCGGACTTAAAAAACAAGAAAAATCTCATTCTGGCTAGCAAAAAGTACACAAACGGAGCGATCAAACCAAGTTCAGCAGGCTTTCCTGGATCGTGCACTCCCTCTTGCTGGAGAAGTCAGCTTAAGTCTCTGAAGAAACTGTGCAAAAGGAAAACATTACCGCAAGCAAAAATGAAGGAATAGAAACAACAAAAAAATTGGGAGAAATTATATGATTCAGCCACTTGCTATGTTTAGTTCCCACTCTGCCTTTCCCTCCTGAATGTTTTCGCATAACTGGACATGGCTTGATTCCTAAAATGTTTGCTATGGGATCTCGTTCACTTCCTTCTTATCAAGATGCAGAACATCAGACTACCAAAAGGATGATCAATCCATCTGTTTCTAATTTTTCTCCCATTTGGCCTAGATAAAGCTGCTTCATCCCGCTTCCGAATTAGATCTGGGATTTCCAAACAATATATACAAATGTTCCAACTGCTTTTGAATTTTTCCCCTGATCATCCTTCCAACCACACAAAAAAGTATCTTTTATATGGATGTTATCTTCAGTAACAGATTACTTTAATTTAGGAAATATTAATAGATATGTGTGTATGCTTTTAAAAAAAATTGAAGCAGGATACCCATGTTGCAAGCTGCCTATGAAGGAAATGCATACTAATGTTGGGCTAGAAAAATCTGTCCTGCAATTCCTTGCGTGTGTTTTCTCCCTAAGAACAAGGCTTCTGCTTTTTGATGTTATTCTTAAAGTGTTTAAGGATTTATTTAGAATTTCTCTTGGTGGTGGTTTTGAGCTTGTGGTACCTTTCCACTAATCTGCAATCCCACCCACCACCATCCCAGGGGTAGGGGGTGGGTGGGGAGTGGGAACGATTTAATGACCACATTCACTTAATGACCTCAACATTCATTTAATGACCACCACAAGCAAGGTTGTAAAATGATAATGGGCTGCCTAGCTTAACAACCTGCACAACTGATGACCTTAGCTCTGGGTTCAATGATGGTGTAAATCAAGAACTAACTCTATTCAGTTTCTTCCCACAGCAGTGGTCAAAAGCTCTGTTGCAATCTTCTGTCACTCGATATATTCTAGATGTGCTTCACCCCACACCACCCCCCATCATTCCCAGCTATCCACAAACTGTTATCAGCCTCCTGGGATGCTCAGCGGTGGTGGGATTCAAAAATTTTTTACTACCGGTTCTCTGGACGTGGCTAGGTGGGCACGGTCATGTGATTGGGTGGGCGTGGCTTTTTTGCAGCACCACCCCCACCCCATTTTTGCGGGGCTTCCTGGCCTCAGGGGAGCCTCGGGGGGGGGGGGGCGGCAGAAGCTTCCCTCGGTCCCAAGAAGGCTCCTCGGCGAAGCAGTAAGTATGATTGTCAGGAGGTTAAAAAAAAAATACCTTAAGGAGTGACTGGGAAGACAAGCATCAGGCGGTCGGGGTGAGCGAGAATCGGGCATTGGGCAGGCGGGGCAAGCGAGTGAGTGGCGACCAGGCGACTGGGTTGGGGGAGCGGCCAGCCAGAAGTTACTACCAGTTCAGCGACCGACACCAAATCCTGGGTACCAGTTCGCTCAAACTGGAAAGAACCGGCTGAATACCACCGATGCTCAGTTTTTATGCTCCTGCCATTAAATGTAGCCCAAAGTCCTCCCTTTTTTTTTTAAAAAAAGGAAAATCGGTAAGCTCCCACATGAAACTTATGGAGATGAGACTTCCTCGCCTTCTTCAGCCCAAAGCATTTCAGAAAGGGAGCACTGCCCCCAAATTAATTAAAGAACACAATTACACTTTAAATGTAGCCAGCAACCTTTGAGACGACAAAGGTGTCTTTTACAAAAACTGGTTTTCCAGCATTATTTGCAAATCTTGAATGACTGGGAGAAGGCTGTCCAATCATTGATTCAAGAGGAACAAAGTCGCTTTCAGGGATCCATTTTCGGCTTAAGCGGAAACAAAAAGATGCCAAAGAAGGAGACTGGCCAAATTATTCATTATTTTTCTCGGCAAATTCTTTGGCTCTGGTCAAATGTTAGTATTTCCCTATCTTTTGATACTACAGATAATTGTTCTAAATCTGCTACCAAAGGGTGCAGACCTTAGCATAAAGTACCCATTTGGTGCCAGGCCCCAAGAACCTACAACGATACATGGAGTTATTTAAGAAAATCTTTCTTGATTGTTCTTCGGCTTTAGACAGATTCTTGACAGATTAAAGCAATTAACAATAGAAAACAGTATTTGTAGCTGAGGGTTGACCCTGTAGGGGTCCTTGGTGCTTAGGAGCTTGGTTGTTTTATTACCAACCAAGTAATACCATCACCACTGTATCATCATCACCATCATCATCATCACTTTGGCTTCATCATCAGTTTGACTTCTTCATCATCATTAGTGTAACATCATCACTGCATAACACTGGTGATATTATCTAGTTTGGTAATCGAAATGTCTGCAAGAAAACAACCCAGCTCAGAGAACACCACCAAAGACTCCACAAAGCAACTGTCTGCATGACTACAGATATATCCTGGGAATAGTTAGGAGGATTTGATTTAGTCCTCTTCCCACCAACTAAACTTTACAAGCTCTGCTTCATCTTTGCCGTCAGCGCCTCCCTCCTAGGAATCCAGACACATCTTGCTGGTCCACTAGCCAGGATCTCAACCTGGATACTGAGCCAGCTATCAAGACCACGTAAACATCATCGCTTAGTGAGTTAAATAACAGAAGGGGGGAAAGTGCTACATCCCTCTTTTACAAAAGGGAATGCCTGGGAAACAAGGCTACACAGGTAGTTCTCAACTTACAACAGTTCATTTAGTGACCATTCCAAGTTACAACAGCGCTGAAAAAAGTGGCTTATGACCATTTGTCACACTTACAACTGTTGCGGCATCCCAGTGGTCATGTGATCAAAATTCAGGTGCTTGATAACTGAATCATAATTACGATGGTTGCATTGTCCCAGGGTCACGTGATCATTTTTTGCACCCTTCTGACAGGCAAAGACAGGCAATGGGGAAGCCAGATTCACTTAACAACCATGTTACTAAACTTACCAGCTGCAGTGATTCACTTAACAACTGTGACAAGAAAGGCCGTGAATTGGAGCAAAATTCATTAAACAAGTGTCTCACTTAGCAACAGAAATTCTGGTCTCAATTGTGGTCATAAGTCAAGGACAACCTGCACAGGAAGACCTTGCAATCTGATGAATAATAGTTGAATAAGTGTGTGATAACTACAAGCTTCATTTTAAGGTAGTCTGCTCTATTTCACTGTTATTATTATTATTTATTGAATTCATTTTTACAGAATAAAAATAATACATATTTCCAGAAGGGAAAGAAGAGACAAGTGAAAAATAAGAATAAAAGCAAAAAGAAAAGAGAAAATATAAAGAAGCAGTTTTGGATCTTCTTGACAGCAATTCTAAATGCATTTATATTTTATCCTCTCACTCTAAAATTATATTGTAGGTCCCCTTTTTCACATTCTACCCTTTCTAATTGCCAAACTCATAAATCACAAGAACATTTCCCTCCATTTTCAGTAAAAAGTCCACCAAGTGTTTTCCCAGTAAGAAAAGTTCTGGTTTCACTTGAATATTAAACTTTAAAAATCTATATAACGCTAAGCATATTTGAACCCAACTTTTTATGACATTTTACAGGACCACAAAGCATGATGAAGTGACTCTTCATGTTTTCCACATTTCTAACATGACTTTGAAGTACGTTATACATTCTAGGAAGTTTTTGTGGTGTCATATACCAACAGTGCAACATTTTATTAAAAAATCTCTTTTTAATTGTAACAATGTGATTTTCAGCCTTTCAGGCCGCATATTTTGCCACTGATCCATCTGTATGTTATAACCAACATTCTTAGCCTATTTTATCATACACACTTTAAATTGGTCTTCTTTCATTTCAAATTTCAGTAAAAAAAATCTATTGGTTAAAGCACCAGGGTCAAAACTAGGAGATTGTGAATTCTAGTCCCACCTTAGCCACGAAAGCCAGCCAGGTGACTTTGGGCCAAACACTCCCTCTTAGCCCAGCCCACCTCACAGGGCTGTTGTTGTGGGGAAAATAGGAAGAGGAAGGGGTGTTGGATATGTTCACCATCTTGAGTTATTTGTAAAAAGCAATAAAGGTAGGATACACATAAATAGAAATAAAATATTTCTAGCAATTACATGTTCACTATTTGCACATAATTTGGTTTCAAATTGTCTTACGTTGCTCAATTCTAAATCTCCTTTTCTCTACTTTAAAATTTTCTCTCAAACAAGTGAGGCACTCTGTTCTAGAGCAACAATGCCTACTGCCTGATATGTCCTTGTGGTACCAATTCTTCATATCCCGGATCTTGACTTTTGCCCTCTTCTCTTTGTCTTCTCTGGAATTTCAAGTAGAACTTAGACTGGTTTAAGATTGACTTCTATTTATTGCTTATTCTCCTGGTCCCTCTCTGGTTTTGAACATAATGACATAAAAATTGATTCCTGGTCCAAATCTACACTGAAAAGGCAGGTGGGTAACAGATTGGCAAATCAATCCAGCACTTTAGGATGAGATGGCAAGTTTTATCATTTTTCAGAGCAAAGGAAACACACACACACACACACACACCAGTGTGAAATATGCTAGCTGAGAAGAAATATTTTTACAGTTAAAAATACATGAGAAAATCTGGCGATGCCAAACTGTTTGGATAAAAACTAGCTGAATCACATCACTGAAGATTTTGAAAAATGCAACTCTTCTCTCTTGTAGGCAGACGGCCTTTTCTTCTCTCTTCTGGCAATATTTCCTTCTGTCTGAACTTGCAATTAAGTAAAACAAAAGTAAAACAGGGAGCTGCAATAAAATGTGGCAGTTTGGAATAAAATAGGATAGTTTTACTATGTTGTGCAGATGCATACCCCTACTTGGGAAGAATAACTGACCTTGGCAAACATTGTACAGGTATTGTTTGCATGCACAGAAATGATTCCATTCAAATCATGTCTGAATCTAGTATCTCATCCACTACATGGTCCATGCTATTCAGAAATTGTTCTTGCATACTCAGACATGTGTATGCACATACACAACCCATGCACATTCTTGCTTTTGGCTAATATTCTCGGCTAGGTCAGCCAAGGTGCTTTCACAGATCCACCAATCCAGCAGTTCTCAAACAACTTGGTATCAGCACCCCTTAAAAACAATTGAGTATCCCAAAGAGCATAAGCTTATTTTATTGCATTAAAAAGTAAAACTGAGAAATTTCAAAATACTTGAACTTGGTGGACCCTTGAAAGAATCTCAGGTGTGATTTCCATCACATGACCACCCCATCTTCCTAACTTTCCTCCCTTCCCCAGTCCACAGCTTATGCCCAATCCAGCATAATAAATTTGCCAAGGGCTAACTCAACTGCAGGTAGCTTTCTATTTATGACCACAATTGAGCTCAAAATTTTCATTGCTAAGCAAGACAAGAGAATTTTGAGCCCATTTTAAGGACCTTTCTTGCCATGGTGGCTAAGTGAACCACTATAGTTGTTAAGTTAGTAACATGGTTGTAAAGTGAATCTGGCTTCCCCACTGACTTTATCAGAAGGTCGTAAAAGATTGCCTTAGTAAGACCACACCTAGAGTACTGCATCCAGTTTTGTTCACCACATTATAAAAAAGATGTTGAGATTCTAGAAAAAGTACATAGAAGAGCAAGCAGGATGATGATGACTGGAGAATAAAACATACAACGAACGGTTGCAGGAAGTGGGCATGGCTATTCTAGGAAAAAGAAGGACCAGGGGAGACATGAGAGCAGTCTTCCAATATCTGAGGGGCTGCCACAGAGAGGAGGGGGACTCAAGCTATTTTCTAAAGTGCCTGTAGGCCAGACAAGGAATAATGGACGGAAACCGAACAAGGAGAGATTCAACCTGAAAATAAGGAGAAACTTTCTGACAGTGAGAACAATCAACCAATGGAACAGCTTTGCCTTTGGAAGTTATGCAAGCACCATCACTTGAGACTTTCAAGAGATTGGACTGCCATTTGTCAGAAATGGTGTAGGGTCTCCCGCTTGGGTGGGGGGGTTGGACTAGATGACCTACAAGATCCCTTCCAACTCTGATTGTCTGTTATCTGTTACCTATTATCACATGACCCTGGGACACTACAATCATCACAATATGCCAAGCATCCAAATTTTCATCGTGTGACCATGGAGCTGCTGCATTAATTGTAAGTATGAAAAATGGTCATACTTATTTTTTTCAGTGTTGTTGTAACTTCGGACAGTCACTAAACAGATGGTTGTAAGTCAAAGACTGCTCATGCCCTATTCCTGCCCACATTATACTGAATCTTCGCTTTCTCCACTCCCTCCATCCCATGTCACAAAAAAAAAAACGAGCTTATGCTCGCACACATGCACACACTTAAAGAACCACCATTAGGGACAATTTAGGGTCTATTATCTCAACCACAAAACACAACCGCTTAGAAAGAGGAAAGCCAGCAGTAAGCACAATAATTGAGAGGGTGGGAAGGGGAGGAGGGGAAGAAAAACCAAGCAAACTGCTCATTTTGTATGGCTCACAAGTCTTTGATGGAACCATTTCTCTATTCTCCTTGGCAGTAATGTTATTTATGATTTGGTCCCTGTTTGGGAAAAGCAGCAACCAAAAAGAAATAAACTGGTTTTAAAACTGTCGGAGCCTAACATTCTATTTATTTGGGGATGGCTATAATGACTCCCAAGTGATCTAGCAATGAGCTATTATCACAGCTAAATTACAGTGTTGATGATATATGCGAGTCTAGTAAAAAAAACAACAACTGGGGACTGGTCAACCATTATTTCAAATTGTGTGGCCTCTTTTTAATTTTGGGGATGAGGCTGAAGAAGGGGTGAAATTCACATTTCAAAGACTATTTTAGGACGGGAGCCATTAACACACAAAAGTTCTCTTTCAGTTCAAAAGATTGGTCTGCCTGCTCTGTTCTTCATAATATTGTACAGTATTCTATTTGCATCAGTAGTTTATTTACTGATTGGGCTATTATCATTCAGAGCTGTCGCCAATGAATTACGCAGACACAAACACACATGATGAAGGGGACTGTGATCCAGTCAAACTTACAGTACTGTAATTACACACACTTTTTGCTACAAAAGGCTTTAACCAAGTTAGAAACCTAACTAAGTCATTTCAGTGGAGCAGGTAAAGCTTCTAATTAAGCCCCACCTGACAGTTTTCAATAGCATGACAAGCCAGCATCCAAATCCCCCAATCATCACACAGTTCTAAACACAGATGGATCATCTTCCTTTTGTGCCCAGGATAAACACAAAACTGGCTCTTCATGACTACAAAGAAGCATGAGAAAACTGCTCCTGGTAGTCTTTGACTTACAACAACCACAATTGGGTCCAGAATTTCCATGGTTAAGCAAGGCAGTGGTTAAGTGACTTGCTCTGATTTTATGACTGTTTTTCTTGGTTTGCTTTGGTTATTCAGCAAATCCCTTCCGGAGGTGGAATTAAGAGAGGAATCGGCTTAGAATCATTACATTCCCACAAACGTTAGCAGTCCAACCCATCTTGAGTTCTGTTAACTCTTATCTAGCACCAATTTAGTGTTGACTATTAGTTGACTAGATTCTTGTGTGTAGGCATGAGCAATAAATCAGCTTAACTAGAATTTAATGTGTGGTCTTGATTCTTTGTATCTGACAATACTGATGGACCACAAACTGTCCATTAGGTGCTAAGAGTCTTCTAAAGAACCCGTGGAGAAGTTACCCTTGGACTGACTGAGCAAAGCACTTCTTGACCACATCCTAAATCCTGATTAACAAAATTGAATTTCTACTTTCAAGTGTTTGGTTCAAACAAATGGCATTATTGGCTGATTATATAAGCTGTGGTCCTGCAAACCTTAAACAGAGTTTTCAGAAAATTTATATCAATTATATCTGATCTGACTGTTCAGAAAGTTTCCAGTTATAAAAATGTCTATGTATTAGCCAATGTCTAATCAGTGGTATGAAATTCTTGTAGACAATATTCAGACATTAATCTTCTTAATTTCAGCAGAATGCAGTTTTTCCCTGCAGCCAGGCTTCAAATTGATGTAGAAATTTGGGAGAGTAACAGAGAAATAGACAGTTTGGTGTCATGGTTAAGGCATCAGGCTAGAAACTGGAAGACTGTGAGTTTTAACCCTGCTTTAGTCTTGAAGCCACCAGGCCTGTCACTCACTCTCAACCCTGGGAAGGATGTAATGGCAACTATCTCCAAAAAACCCTGACAAGAAAACTGCAGTGACTTGTCTAGACAGTCAAAAACTGACTCAAAATCATCCCCCAAAAGTCAGAAGTAATGTGTTCCAAAACATGAAGTTTCCAAGGCCCATTAACTTCATTGTCGCAAATGATAGAAACAAAGATTGTAGGTTGGCTATAACCAACCAAAACTAATGCGTCTGTAGCTTTCTGTTCCCATTACCTAAGAAATCCTGCATTACCTATTACAGATATCCTTGTTTGAATATTTTATAAATGGGACTTCCTGCACTCTCCTTCACAGCTGTCAGTGTAGAAAAAGCAAACAAACATTTAAGGCGAAATTTATCCTGTGTGGCATATTTTGCTTTGCTGCTTTTAATTCACGTAGCAACCTACCATCTCATTCTACAAAGATTAAGAACTTTCTCTGGAACAAAGAACCAGGACACACAACACTTATTTTAGGGTTCAGATTAATTCCTGAAAGTTAATTGAAAGTTGAATCTCACCCAATATTTTTGGAGTTACTGAATAAACACCATTCATTCATTAAGGCTGGTATGGCAAATATTTACAGGGGGAGGTGCAGGAAACTGAGAACTTACATTGGTATAATATATTAATGACTTCATTCTGCAGTAAAATATTTATTCCCCATTCTTCAAGGTACTTGCAATTCCTTTAATTTGCCCCAATTCCCTAATATACTGTTATAGGCACAATCGGATGCCTTGCCCTCAATTGTTACTAAACATATCACAACCACTGCTTGCCAAGGTTGCCTTCGTGTGTGCTAACAAAACAAGCATGTGGCAGGTGTGTTATTACATTACTCCCATATTACACCTGGCACCTTGATCTTACCGAACCACTTACTAGTGAGCTTTCCCACCTATCATAATCAGTTATTTTAGATTAGCTCCTGCAAGATCAACATACTGGAACATCTAAAAAGGTTGTAAAATTCACAGACACAGTTATAAACATTAGAAAGTGTGGTTTGCTCTACAATTGGGTGTGTCAGGATCTAGTTCTCCACCCATTCACTTTCATATTTGTTGACTACCTCATCAAAATCTTCCACCAATCATGTACAGCATTTCAACGTTCATAGCATTCTTTATTCTAAGCTGAAGTTGGTCTACTATCAACCCATTAAGGTGGAAATCAAAGACATGCAAGCTAATACTACTTTGCCTTTTTAAGTGCCAGGTCTGAAGTTCCAGATTTATTGCTAAATACACATTTAGCAATATGCAGGAATTCCATACACAGGAATCTATTCAACTAATGTGTAATACAAAATTGGTGCCTGATGAGGGTAAATGTTAATGGAGAAAGCAATTATGTTTGGAAGGGTGAGTGGTAATGGTAAAAGGGAACCAGGCTGCCAAAGAACATGGTGGCTAAACGCCATCAAGGCTGACACTGGCCAGAGCATAGAAAAATTCAAAGAAGTAGCACAAGATCAAGATGTGGAGAGGCCTGGCCCATAGAATCGCTAAGGTTCAGACACAATTGAACCTTAAGGTAACATCATCATCACCACCACCACCACCAAAAGAATTCAAGAATGGCTGGATGTGGACCATTTGTGACAATGTAAGGACCCTAGGCTGATAACTTGCTTAACACCATTCCATAGATCTGCCTGCTCTTCTCCTACAATAAGGTTATAACAAAAGAATCTTGCAAGTCTGAATGAACGTCCCCCTCCTTCTCTTTATCTTTGTGAGAACTAGGAAATTGTCTGAGATACTTACTCAGGTTGCAGTTCTGGCCTGTGCTCAAATTTCTTTTATCTGACTAGTGCCTTGGTTGCTTCAGTTCCTCAAGTTTATGCCTCCTGCCCATTACATCTCCCCACATCATGATGGCTGTTGCTGTGCCCCAAAAGCTGCAACTTGTTTCTTTTTACTTCTCACTGATTGCTATGCAATTTTGATTCTTTTTTTTTTTACCTTTTTACTGTATGTCCATCAATTAAATAAATTAGATAAATGAAAATACTTTATTCAGCAGCACTTTGGAAATGTGAAATGAGCAGACTGCAATACCAGGTAGAAAAATCCAAAGAAGTTTATGCAACCCAATCCTGAGTTCCTTGCTAGCACCTCAATCAGCTGCTGCTGAAACAGCTCAGGTATTATTAATTATTATTGTTGGCCGAGCATTCCTTTCTGTTCTCTTTCCTCTTCCTCGTCGAAGTCATGTCACTGAGAAGAAAGGATAACATTTTGTAGACTTAAGTCTGCTATTAAGTAAACACAGCCCGAGAGAACCCGAAAAAGAATTGCTGGAATAGAAACAGAAGTAATCCACCTTTAAGTCATAAAAGGTTACCACAAGGTAACCTTAAGAGGCATTTTCATTTTCTTACTTCATAGATTTAGGATCTAAATATTCTATTAGTAGATTTTAGACACAAGGCTTCTCACCACAAATGCAGCACTGTGAATATGTCTCTTTACTTTGCCATCTGCTATCAACTCTGCGTAGAAACCTGGAATACAAGATGTTGACTGACTTGAAATCCCCTCCTGTGTTGAAGAACACAGCCTCCCACTAAAAGTTCAAGAGCATTAAACTTGTCTGCTATTGATCTACAAGGCACTGAAGATGCAGTTCTTTTGCAATTTGAGGTCTAACCGCTGAAATAGTTAAATTGGAGTTGGCACTGAGGTTATACTTCTGTTATTATTTTTTCACTGTTTTTAATTTTTGGATTTATTTGAAATATTATTTTTAATCATACTGTAAGCTGCCAGGAACCAATTTGATTATGGTAATCTACAAATTTAATAGATAACTAAGAAACAAAATCCTTGCTTGAAGTCAGGAGTTGCCCTTGAGTGACCTCGAAAGCTGCAAAGGGTATGTGACTAGTGGTGTCATAAAAGGAAACAAAAAGTGTGTTTGTTGAGTTGTAGGGTTTAAAAGGCAAGATGCAGAAACTCACTGGACCCATTTTACTCTTTAAAACCTACCCAAAAGCCTTCAGAAAAGAAGAGAGAAACTTTAGTTGCAGTGCCCCTGGCAGGGTCCACAAAAGGGCATGGTGGTCTTTCCAACCATAAAATACCCAACCCTTCCTTAGCCACTCTCATGCTACCAGAAGAAAGAGCATGAGCAGAGGAAATAATCCACCCACAGAGGTACTGACATCTTTTACACATTATTTAGAATACATCCCAATAATACTGGATTTCCCCTGCATGCGAGTGACTTGGAGCCTCAAGGGCAAAATGTTACTAGAGTGTTGGGAAAACATTCATGTTTCCCTAGACAACCTAGGTCACTCCGACCTAAAAATAACAATGAAGGCAACCAGGGGTTTAATACTTCAGATTCTTCTACTGTCAGTCCTTGGGTTACAATGACAGTTCAGATCAGAATTTTTGTTGCTAAATGATGTGGTTGAAACGCACAATGCCAAGTGACTGCATCACTTAGCCACAGCAATCCCAGTTGCTGTCATACTCCAGGGACCGAGCACATCATTAGGGGAGGATCTATGGGACTAGAATCCTAGATGAGGGGTCTCCAAACTTGACAACTTTAAGACTTGTGGACTTCAACTCCCAGAATTCCTCAGCCAGCCTGGCTGAGGAATTCTGGGATTTGAAGTCCACAAGTCTTAAAGTTGCCAAGTTGGGAGACATATCCTAGTTAAGCGGGCTTGCGGGAGAAAGTTGTGGGTGGGTGGGCGAGTGTCATGGGTGAGTGCTACTGAATGTAGGTGGGATGATGGGGGTTGCAGACATATGTTTCTGAATACAGTTCGTGGTTCCTCAGGAGAATAAGCAGCAGGAGCAACTGACAGGAACAACTTACAAGAACAACTTGCAGCCTTTCTCTTCCCCAATAGCTTTGTGGGAAACCAGCAGGGAAAGTTGAAAATGCGGTTCATGTAACTGCATCATATTGATCAGTGCGATACTGTGATCATGAGCCAGCACCCAAGAGCCCAGATTACAATCATATTATCACAGGGATGGCCAGAATTTGAGGACACTTTGAATGATCTCTAAATGAGTATCAAGGACTTTTATTTGTGTGGACTCCAAAGAAGAGACATAAGACCTTTGACAAGTCAAATTGCTCTGCTGGTAGGTTATAATTAGGAAGTTGCCTGATCTGCAGAAGGACCTGGAGAATGAAAGGAACCACAGTTCAGCTCTGCACACATATCCCCACATCTGGTGTGTCTTAAAGGTACAGGCAAGACATTTCTTTGGGATCCCGGAGAACTGCTAGAACAGCTAATAACAGCCTAAGTATAAGGTAACTTCCTAAGGTTCTGCAGAGTTTGAGGGGTCCTTGATGCCCTCTGAGCTTGGTTGTTTTCTTGCAGACATTTCATTACCCAAACTAGGTAACATCATCAGTGCTATTAGTAACTACCATTGATGATACCTGGTTTGGGTAATGAAACATCTGCAAGAAAACAACCAAGCTCGGAGAGCACCAAGGACCCCTCATGTCAACCCTGAGCTAAAAATATTCTTCTTTATTGGTTGGTCTGCAGAGTTTCTTCAATATTAGGATGAGAAACATGAGGTGCTGCTTTACACTGAGTAAGACCCTCGCTCGAACTAGCCCTATATTGGCTACACTGATCAAGAGCTGGTATCCACAGTGCCACACAGTCATTTTTCCAGCTGTGCCTAAAATGTCAGGAACCACATGCAGTCACAAACTATTGTCCACCTGTGAGCTATGGACATGCTAACAGCATGGACTTTGTTCAGAGGCAAGGTAAATCCAGCTGTCTGTAGATGTCTCTATAACAACTCTGAAAAGGCACAGACCCGATAATATATCCGTTTACTTGCTATAGCTCTTCTACCACCAAGCTATTAAAGCAAGATGACAACTAAACAGTGGCAGATTAAAATTAGAAGCTACAAGAGGGTTATTCAGAAGACCATCATCTTAGCAACCTAATACAATGCTTTTGTGCACCTGCTACTTAAGGATTCTTGCAGTAGTTTCTTCCACACATAAATAAAATTTTATTTCCAAAAAAAATCTAAAGGACAGATATGACTCCTATCTGTAGGATAATATAAACATATTTATATTATATTATATTATAATCTAAAGGACAGATATGACTCCTATAATATTATAATCTAAAGGACAGATATGACTCCTATAATATAAACATATTATAATGCACCAGTGTTGTGTCCCCAAACCCCATAACATAAATAATTAGAACTTCTGGGGAACAGGAGATGATTTTTATTCAAGCAATCAATAAGGTTGACACAAGCAATCAACTACCATGATCTGCCTCACACCAAAGGCAGCCTTCATCAAGAGATGATGAGACATTTCTCCTTGCTTTTCCTTTTTTTTTAAAAGAGAGACAGAGAACTTGCAAAGGAAATCAAATAAATGGATATCCAGGGAACAGGATGGGAGGAAAACCCAATCCTGTTCAAAAGTGTTCCTTGGCTCAATTCATGCACTGTGATGAGCCCTTTTTTTAAAAAAAAAAAAAAGTACATTGTTTATAACCACAACTAAGAACATATAGCATACAAAAGCATATTGTGGCTTACCCTCCAACCAAACTATGCTAAGTCGTGCCAAAAGATACTGTGACTCAAAAAGATGGATAAGGAAGAATGAGGGTCGCCGACCTGAATCGCAGGGCCTTTTCACACACCACTGTTCCACATGGAGATGAAGACCTTGCTTAAAATTGTCCATCAAATCCATAGGAAAAACTCTTCAGCTCTCTTCAAAACCAACGAGGTGGTCTCATCTGATAGGCCCAACCTCCACACAAAATAGGAGAGAAACAGGAATTCCAGGGCTGTGGTTCAACTGAGAAATCAAAAATGGATTCCAGAAGAAAGCAATGTCGTAACAATTCTGCATTGAACAAAAGGGGGACATTCATATCCAGGGTTATGATAATACATTTGATTATACCAGGGTTTTGCAACCTCAGCAACTTTAAGCTGTGTGGCCTTCAACTCCCAGAATTCCTCAACCAGCGATACTAATTGGGGAATTCTGGGAGTTGAAGTCCACACAGCTTTAAGTTGCCAAGTCTGGACACCCCTGATCTACAAAATGCCATTTTTCTTTACAGGAAGAACATACCCCACCGCCACCACCACCACCACCCAAAAAAGCTGGCTGGGGAATTCTGGGAGTTGTCAGTTTAAAGTTGCCACTGGATTATGGATAATTGTTTTTTTTTTTTTAATTTACATTCAGAAAACAGTATTTACTTTTTCACCATGCTGCTGGTTATTTGGTCCCCATGGGCTAAGAGGGTGTCCCAAATAAATGCCTATGCAGTAGGATCAGGTCTTCTTATTCAGTAAGTCAGATGAGAAACAGTTTCATTCAGTGAAAAACAGCCCTTGCCTGATAGGAGGTATTTATTATGGGATCAGACTTGTGAACTCTTTGCTT
Source organism: Pseudonaja textilis (assembly GCF_900518735.1). Next base: position 4,303,397 of record NW_020769308.1, read on the forward strand.
TCTGTTGATGTTATTGTTCTACATCTGCTACTGATACATCCGCAGTAACGGGAGAGAAGGAAGGAGAGAAAAAAAATCATTCCTTTTGGTAAGTAAAACACTCAAAGAGAGAAGGAAATCGGGCATTCAGCCGTTTAATAAAAGAAATATTTATTCATTGGCAGCTTTATGTGAATGTCTGGGTAAGACAGGCCACATTGAAGAAATTTAATTACCAATGTTTGAAACTGGTCCACCCATTTAATTTGCTTCAAATTAAAAACTGAATATTAAATATCTCTCTCTCTCTCTATCTCTCTTTCTCTCTCTCTCTTAAGTAACTTTAGTTATTTTAAGTTACTTTAGTTACTCACAAGCCAAGCTGCATTATTATCAGGATAAAGCTGTAATTTTTATGAATTTACTAGTTCAGGGCCCACTCCCGGACTGCCAAAGTGATGGGCAAGCACAGGAATCTTTATTTGCGCATGCATAAGGGTCACGACTAGAGTTTTAGTACTATGCAGCTTACTTCAGAAGCTGTAATTCCAACGTAGAGCCTACCATTCAACCTTGAGGGATTTAATTCTAAGCAAACACGGACGGAATTCTGCTGAAGGTTTTCAGAAGATCCATTCATAATATGTAGCAGAGATACCACAAAAATCTACATTTCTTCTCACAGGCCACCCCCTACAGAAATGTGACTGAATGCATGTCAATAGCTTAAGAAATCAAACCAAGGAAACTCAAAGATGCTTTTCAAAAAGCAGCTAAACTGTTTTTCTTTGAGGGAAACATTTTGCTTCTCATCCAAAAAGCTTCATCGGTTCTAGCAGCATCTTTGAGACAACTATGACCTGGATTGCTGAGACTCTTCACAAACAAATCAAGGAAAGCCTTTTTGTTTAACTGGAGTTTCCCTACATTTTAAATGGAATCTAGAATTCATGGTTAAGTTAAGTGAAGAGTTAAATAGTTATTTGTTTAACGGTTATTTGTTTTTTTTTAAAAAAACACCAGCAACTTGAGTTTCAAACTGAGAAAAAACAGGCATTAAAAATCCATCCTGTGGGGACTGTCACAGCTTGCTGCAAATTTGGAAATTATAGGTTTCAAAGAGTTTATATCCTTTCTTTTGTATGTTAAAAAGGCATCATGGCTCTGTAATTTAAAGGCATGTTATGCTCTTCAATAACTCCATTACATTAGCAATCCCCAGCTCAAACCGTTTTCTAGTGTGCAAGAACAAGAGGGAAATGAAGCAAGTATTCAGCAGATCTTTAGCAGGAGACCTTTCAACATGTTGGATTAGAGACCTTATTTTGCATGAGGATCATACAAATCCCCATCCCAAAAAATAGAATCAAAGCCCCAATCGAGGGATAGACATGATGCTAGGTGAAAAACTATATCCCTAAAAGTAAGCAAATGGATTCACACAAAATAATATCACTCATGAGCTCATCTGTCTTAAGAAAGGGTCAACAACAGAGGTGGAATTCAGCAGGTTCTGATCAGTTCTGGAGAACCAGTAGCTGAAATTTTGAGTAGTTCGGAGAACCAGCAAATACCGCCTCTGACTGGCCCCACCCCCATGTCTTCTCTGCCTCTGGAGTCCCAACTGATTGGCTGCGTCTTCTTTTGTTGCCCTGAACAGTAGAACATAGCTGGAAAGCAGGTTAGTGGGGTGGGGAGGGAATGGAGATTTTGCAGTAACCTTCCCCTGCCACACCCACCAAGCCATGCCCACCAAGCCATGCTACGCCCACCAAGCCACACCCACAGAACTGGTAGTAAAAAAATTTGAATCCCACCACTGGTCAACAAGGCATCTACTAGCCCTAGCCCTTTTCTCTCCTCCCAATCCACAATTCCACCTCAAAATAAATTATTTTATTAAAACAGCCACCAACCTTGCAAGGTACCCAAGATTCCCAAGATTCTAGCATCTCACCAGAGATCTCACAAGACTTCAACCTGCTTTCACCTCTGCTGAAATTTAGTGTTACATCTGACCATGGGCTGTCCCAGTCTGGCCTGCGGCAGCGAATAACATCACTGGGTGAATGGGGCATCATCGCCATCAGAGTACGGGCCGTCATCGGGGGTGGGACATTGGCAGTGGTGGGTGAGGCACCAGTAGTGGAGGATGGGATGTCTGGGGCAGGATGACGCGATCACCATTTGCAACCTTCCCAGCTGGCTTCCAACAAGCAAAGTTAATGGGAGAAACTGGATTTGCTTAAGGATTGCATGCTTCATTTAACAACTGTAGTGATCCGCTTAACAGCCATCCCCCCCAAAAGTCATATAATCATGAATGACCCACCTTTCTTAACAACAGAAATACCATTCAACAACTACTCTGCTTAGCAATAGGTCTTAATTGGGGTCAAGGACCGCCTGTAGAGAAACTCCCACCACCCAAACCATTTCACAATTTTAGGATGTATAAACATTTCAACAAAGGGAGATTTGCAGAGGTACCAAGCTATGAGAAAACAGTAACACCAAAGTAGATTTTTTTTTTAGAGAGAGAACTGCAATCTAAACTCTAATTAAAATGAAGAAACACCCTATGCTTTCATCTGAATTCATGAACACCAAGTCCTATTTTACATCATAAACCATGTGGATGGGGGGAGAGGAAGAGGGGGGAATGCTCAGAAACAAAACGTCAATCTTGCCACATGGTTGCTCACCGGTCTATGTAAGTGATGAATATTTGGAAAATATACGACGTCAGAACTTTGTGCATGGCTAAATTTAAAGAAATAAAGAGAAATTACCTGTTAGCCAGTGTTGTTTTTTTTAAAATGACTTAGGAAAGGATTCGGAATTAGAGAAGGAATGTTCAGACATATTTGGAAAGATAGCCTTTTCCGCAGTAATTTTTTTATGAAGAAAATCAAAACAATCCTCATGAATCAATGCATTCTGCTTTGAAAGAAGAGCTTTGGAAAAGCACCAGGGCAGCCGCAAATCCCAATAAAAGCTCACCAAGGCACTTCTGTAAAAATCAAGTGAAGTGTTGAAAAAAAATAAGATTGTAAAAAAAAAAACTGTCCGCCCAGAATAGTAACTGATGTTGAGTGTCAGGTAGATGAAGGAAGATGATAGGGCTGACAGTGGCATCCAGCGATGCTTCCCAAAATGGTCACCATTTTTTTTACTTTAAATGGGATACATCTGAGTGCACTTAAAACAAATTCCCTGATTATTGTTACATCAAATGAAATCAAGTTTAGTTTTTGTGCTTAGGATTTGTGGAGCCTAACATACTTTTAACAGACAGTTGTGCCCCATGGAAAAATTGCCCATCCTTTACTGACAGAAATACTGACAGAAATAGTTTCGGTAGGTTATTTTGAAGCAAACAAACCACACAGGAAGTCATACAGCTCACACATACAGGTAGTCCTCACCTTATGATGTAATTGACCCTGGCAAGTAGGGTCATAAGTCACACTGGTCGTAAAGCAGGCCACCATGGGACTGGAGCTGTTTTCATATCTTTCTTGGCTGCAGTTAAGCAAATACGGCAGTTGTAAATCTAACACGGCTGTTCTAAAGTGAACATGAAGGCCGTAAAAGAGAATGAAGAGGCTGTAAAATTAGCCCATTGGTTCACTATGGGTCAGTTTTCCATCAATCATACATTGCGGTCACATGACTGCAGGGGCAGGGCAAATGGGTCAAATAGGTCACTCATGCCCTAGTCACTTCCCATCCCGACTATTGCAATGCGCTCTGGATGGGGCTGCCCTTGAAGAACATCCGGAAGCTCCAGCTGGTGCAAAAGGCAGCAGTTCGCATGGTTTTTTTGCAGACCCTGGTGTGCACATGTATCAACTCTCCTGCAGGAGCTGCATCGGTTGCCAATTTGCTTCCAAGTGAAATTCAAAGTGCTGGTTGTCACCTTTAAAGCCCTTCCTGGCTTGGGACTAGGTTATCTGAGGGACCGTCACATCTACCCGACCCATTATAGCAGGGAGGCAGGGAATGTTACAGGTCCCGTCCTCTAGGGAGATACACCTGGTGGGACCAAGAAGAAGGGCCTTCTCCATGGTGGCTCCCTCTCTCTGGAACATCATTGCCCCAGAGATTAGAATGGTCATCTCTCTAATACTCTTCCAAAAGGCGCTGAAGACCTAGTTCTGCCAGCGGGCCTGGGGAACGCAGAGCGGGATGGAGCCCATCAAATGACTTGTATGATAGCAATAGCGCTTAGATATATATACCATTTTATAGTGCTTTACAGCCCTCTCTAAGCGGTTGATGTGTTGCCGCCGGGGTGAGGTGGGGGGCTATTGTATTATTGTATTAATTTATTATTTGATTATTTTCTTCTATTAGTTTTATTTGTTTATATATGATATTTTTATATTCCTGTAAGCTGCCTTGAGTCGCCATGTATGAACAGGTGGCAATATACATTTTCTAAAATAAAAATAAATGAACAAGTAAGTCAATAAACAAATAAATAAAAAATTCTGTAAATGTTGGCCTCCTGCAAAATGCCCAAACTGTGATTACATTACAGGAAGGCAGGGGAGCACAACATCAGAACTTAAAAAAAAAAAAAGAGTCATAACTCTCTTTGTGGAGGGTCTGTCCTAACTTTAAATTGTCACTAAGCAAGCGGTGATAATGTTGAGGACTACCTGTATACAAACCAGGAACAGCCTAGGTTTTTTCGCAGTTTCAGGGTTTTCATTTGCCTTTTTCTGTTTATTTGTTTGTTTGTGAAAATCAAAGGGGGCGCTTTTAAGTGGATTCCCCCCTCCAACTGTTTCTGATTAAGCTTCAAAAACTAGGGTCTTCAGAAGCTTTTGCATTCGCTACTATATTTTTTTAAAAGAGGGTCAGAGCTGGTTAGGCTCTCTGAGGCAGCTTTTCAAGGCAGGTAACTGCCAAGCGAGGTTTTTTTTTTTTTTTTTCCCAGAGCAGCCAATCAATCTGTCCAAGCCGAGCCCAGGTTGAGTTCAAACAGGTCTCTTTTTATTTGTGCAAAGGCTCACGGCATGCATACGCACTCAAAGTTGGATCTCGGTCAGATGTTACCCTACTCCGTCTCTGCCTAGACAAGCAGGCAGCAAAGTCAGCAGTTGTACAATTGTTGCTCTATAGAGCAAATATTGATCAAAATAAAAGGGGGATGAGAAATTTTGGGAAATGCACTAAACCAGGCAAGCCTTCCCATCAAAACAATGAGGCTGAATGTGCTTGCTTTATAATTTACGTCCCCTGTAAACGTTCTGTTACAGTTTTATTTCATGATCTTTTTGTGTTGCCATTGTTTGCCTTGCTCTACAAATTAAAGTTTAACTACTAAAAGCAGTGCAACTATTTCTTGTCCAACTCTTATCCCGATGAAATAATTTGTTTCATTTTGGGAGTGGGGGGGGGGGGGGGTAATATCAGGCACAGAAGAGTAGGTCCACACAAACCCTTCTCAACTAATGATGGGCACCTGCTTAAGAGTTTGATAAGGGTCAACAGCACAAAGGGGAGGTTGAGCTTAGTTCTTTTGTGACTGTGTAAGGATTGTAGGCTCATCCCCCTTTCACGCCGCCTCCAGGTTCTGCCATCCCTTCTCCTGCTGGTACATACATTCACATATTGTATGATGGCTGGGGTAATGGAGGAGCGGAGGCGAGCTACAGCATTGCAAAGTGTGAAAACTTCTGCTTTATTTAAACCAATCAGCTTGAATTTAAGTTCAAAGTGCCTTTGGATCATAACAGCATCTGAAATTGCTGTCAAACCCACCGTATGATTTATCTGTACTTTGCGAGCAGGGAGAACTCACCTCCCGTGTAGTTTTCCATCTTTCCTTCAACGATGGCTTAACTCTAATAAGTTATTGTCTCAAGGCTGCTCATCATGTCTAACGAGTCCTGCCACAGAGTTAAGCCCAGTGATTTCAGCAAAATCAACTCTCGTATTTACAAAACGGCATATATTTACATACTGTAAAACAGGGAAGTGCACTGTTCCCGGTGAGGCTGAACGGAGTGAGCTGGCTTTCCAAGTGTGAAAGCTTATCAATCCTTTCAAGTAAACATTGACAATAAATTGGTTTGTCCTCCAAATTGGGAACACGGAACAGAGAGAAGATTTTATTACAAAATAACAGCAAAATCAATTTCAAAAGCAAACAGATTCAACACCCATCTGGGCTACAGGAATTGCCAGGAACAGCCGCACAGCAGCTTCATGTTAGCACTGTAAGCTAACTTTTCTTGTATGTGGAACGAACCCCACAGCAGTTCTGCCATGAACTGTCAAAATATTGGCTCACTGAGTCAAGCAGCTGGAAATTTAAAAAAAAAAGTCGAGCAGTCTCTTTTTCCGCCAGCACATCTGTATTTCTTCCTGCGTGTCTCTTGGAAACTCACAAGCCTTCCTCTTAAAACTGGCCAAGTCAAGAACAATCTTCGCCTCTTTGATCTGCAATCTTATTTATTTGGGGACAAGAGTTCCCACTGAAAACAACAGGATCTACTTCTGATCTCAAAAAGCATATTGAGTATCGACTTAACCATACTTAATAGGACTTACTTCCAAAGTACTAGGCATGGTAGAAGTTGTAAAATGTCACCATGATTATTAACATGCCTTCGCCTGCTATTTCTTTGTTCTTACTTCGTTTTTATGGTCTTTTTTGCAATTTTTAATGCATTTTTCAAAATAATTAATAGTGATAAAATGGTTTTAGGTATTCGATTTGTTTAACACTTTGTTGAATGTTGCCCAGAGTCGCTTGATCTGATGATGAGCCATGGAGGCGCAATGGTTAGAATGCAGTACTGCAGGCTACTTCTGCTGACTGCCGGCTGCCTGCAATTTGGAAATTCAAATCTCACCAAGCTCAAGGTTGACTCAGCCTTCCGTCCTTCCGAGGTCAGTAAAATGAGGACCCAGATTGTTGGGGGGGCAATATGCTGACTCTGTAAACTGCTTAGAGAGGGCTGTAAAGCTCTATGAAGTGGTATAAAAGTCTAAGTGCTATTGCTATATAAATTGGAGGAATAAATAAAGTAAACAGAAAACAGTGTTCACCATGAAAATCTTTTCTCTGGACAGGAAAACTTTTTTTTTTTTAAAGTCAGGCTCTGTTGAAAAAAATAAGTAGTCCTTGATTTACGACCATTCGTCCAGAGACCATTCAAAATTACAATGAGCTGAACAAAGGAACTTAGCAGATCTTAATCAGAATACAGCTGGCACCCCTGCCTGAAGTCACCCTCATCCCTGAGGCAATCAATGTTCCAGTTAAGGATAAGAAGATCAGGGACTGTGTGAGGCAATTATGAGGGCACCTCACTTAACAACTGCCACAGCTTACAGTCATAACGGGCAGGCTCCGATTTGGTCATACGTTGAGGACTACCTGTAGTTCAATCCTTCATCCCCGAAGCCAGCCTGACCCAATCTCTTGAACAGTTTGTATCGCTTGAAAAAAGCAGTCTTCAAGCTTTGGGCCATAAGATGCACCAACGTGGCTGAAGAGGCAAAACCGCCGAATATATAAGAGCCTATGAATCTGCTCGAAAGCATGAGAAGATTTTTTTTTTCCCTTCAGATTCTTTTACTTTCACATTGGAAGCTCATCTTAGAGTCACCATGAATATGGCAAGGGAAGAAATGCTATTTTGCTCTTTAGTTGTTCCTTGGGATCGCCTTAACAGGAAAAAATAAAAATAAAAACAAAGTTATTTTTTTCCAGTAATGTAAGATGGGCCATTTTACTTGACACATGGATTAGGAAGAAATGGTTTGCTAAAAGCAGATGAAAGCTCCTAAATGATTAACCAACTGCTCTTTCCAAGAATATTATTTAAGAACTCGATCTTTTATTTTTTTTAAGTAAAAAAAATAGTTTTCTATAAAATTTGCGCAATGCAAATTATTCAGAATGCAATGGGAAACAGTTATTTATAAAGTCTAAGACTGTCCTGAAATCTTTCAGAGTTTTGTGAAAGTTTTTTTTCCCCTCCCGCAAAAGCAACTTCTGTTTTTCTATCTCATCCTTCAGGGTGATTACAAGCTTTTTAACGTTATTATTTTAAAAGAGTTTTTGAGTTTCCTTTATCGTTTGCAAAACGAGGGAGGATCCAACAATTGCTGGTTTTTGTTAGACATTTTCCCATGTCTCTGAAGTTATCTTGGCACCAGAATTTCTTGATTTAATATCCCAGAAGAAGTTCCCAACATGATGTTTTCTTATATATTGAAGTAAAAGTAGTCCTTGACTTACACCCGCAATTCGGATTAGAATTTCTATTGTTAAGCGATTGTTAAATGAGTTGCACCCAATTTTAGGACCTTTTTTTGCCAGAAGTGTTAAGCGCATCACTGTACAATTATTCCCCAACTTACAACAGTTCACTTAGTGACTGTTACAAAGTTACAACGGCACTGACTTATACGATTTTTCAAATGCCCATTGCAACATCAACATGGTCACATGACTTACATTAAAATGCTTGACAACTGACTCACTTTTATGATGGTTGCAGTGATTCACTTAACAAATGTGGCAAGAAAAGTCGTAAAATGGGGCAAAACTCACTTAACAAATCTCTCACTGAGCAACATAAATGTTGGGCTCAACTGCGGTCATAAGTTGAGGACTACCTGTAGTTCAGTGAATCATACAATTGTTCAACCAACCTGGCTTCCCGCATTGACTCTGCTTGTTGGAAGCCAGCTGGTAAAAGGCTGCAAATGATGATCACGTGACCCAGGAATACTGCAGCCATCGTAAATGCACACCAACTGCCGGAATTCTGATCACATGACCGTGGGGATATGCTGCGACGGTCCTAGGTGCAAGGACCAGTTTTAAGCAATTTTTTTCAGTGCGTTTGTAACTTCCAGTGGTCTCTAAAGAAATGATTGTAAGTCGAGGACTACCGGTAACAGTACAGGAATAAGCGAGGCTCAGATTCTGAAGAAAAAAATGGAGGACGCAAGGACACTCAGATAAATCCCGGACAATGAAGGATCGCAAAGATTATTCTTCTTTTGGGGGGGGGTGAAGATAAATGTTCTTTTACCCAACTTTAATGAGAATAGTTTAAAATGCAGAAGGAACATGTTCTGACCCAACCCTGTTACCAGCAAGAAAATCTCAAACAAACGCAGCAACTCAAACCTTCACAGCTTTAATCTACAAATAAACTTCTTTGTAGATAAAAGATGGCTTGCAGCCAATTAGTCCAACCAGAAAAGCCTTGACAGAATTCTTCAAATAAGCCAGTATCTCTACACACGATGCTGGGTCCTTAGGAGTGTTTTGCCTTCTGTAAAGGCAAAAACCTTTTGAAACCAGGCTTGTATTCCATGGGAGGGGCCATTACATTGCATCCTTACTCCCGAGTCGCCTGTGCTGCTCCAGCTGTTCTCTTCTACGAATCATCCTGTGCTCACGCGCACTTGGCACAGGCTCCTCGGGAACCACCTCATCACTGCTGCCAGGCCCCACAATCCCTGAAGGCAGCAGTCCACTCCCTGATGATCCCAGCCCTTCATCAGAATCCTCGCTCTCCTCCACTGTCTGCACCTGCTGCCGGCTGACTACAACAGAACAGTAGAAAATACATTTTACAAACCAATTCAAATAATTTGGATGATTTACAGTGCCTTCCATTTTTCTACTAAAGAACCTCTTGTAATTTCATCAGCTGTTCCTTCACCCAAGGTATTCACATTTCCAGTAAGAAGCATAAATGCCCATCTTTTTCACTGGTCATATCGACATATTTCCTTTCTTTTTCTTTTCCTTGTTTGTTTTATTGTTCTATTATTTTACTTTCGCTTTATTTAAACTTCCTTTTTATTTGTTTGTCGTTCATGTAGTTGTTACCCACCTTAGTTTATGATAAGATAGGTGGAAAATAAATTTAATAATAGTAATAATAATAATAATAATAATAGTAGTAGTAGTAGTAGTAGTAGTAGTAGTAGTAGTAGTAGTAGTAGCAGGCAAGCACTAATAATATGTATGATTTCCTTTTAAGGGGCACTGCTTGGCATAAAATTCAGATGTTATACTAGAAAATACTAGAGGCTAATTATTGCTAACAAACACATAGCAAGTTACTATACAAATAATTTCAGAACTTTGAAAAATTCCTACTTACTAGATTTACCAGTAGAGTTCCCAAACCATCTTTAAAGGCATTGCCACCCATGGCCACTGGAAAAATTAAACATCACTTCTCAGTTCAACTTTCATGACAGATTAAAACACTCAGCATTCAGGTGACTTTAGGTTGCCTTGGCTGCAGATGACGTCAAGATGTTTACAGTCCAAAACATTCATCATAAAAACGGTTTCAAACAATTCACGACCAGTAGCACATGTACATTACAATGGAATATAATAAATCTGTCAATATTTCTTCACAGAACCACACTTTGAACCAGTGGAGGTTCCAAGTCTTCTGGAAAAACCAGTTTTCATATGTCTCCCAAAAGCCACAAAGTAAGCAGTTGTTTTCGGCTCAAGAGGGGACAGCACCAGCCAGCGAGGAATGCCTACTTCTGAATGCCTTCCTGTTGGATCTCCCAGTATGGGGCTCTCATTTATACATGAGCAGATCCTACCTGGAAGAGGTGATCTCAAGGATAACGAGATCCCAAGCCATGTAGGGCTTTGTAGGAAGCAACTGGGACATTAAATGGAAGTAAACAACCAATCAATGCAACTCTGTAGCAGTAATGCTAGACCTGTCCAAACTTTTAGCATACACTGCACAGGGAAGTTTTGAGATGTTCTTTATGGGCATGTCAAAGTGAATAACAGTATAGGTAATCCTCAACTCATGATTGGTTGCTGAGCTACGATTGTTCAAAGTTATGACCACTGGACCATATTTCATTCTGCACTTAGTTCCGGTTTTCAGCAAAACCTATCCAAAGTGAACCATGGAAAGCGCTTAACAGCACCTTGTTCACTTACTGACCGCTGCAAAACAAGTTACAAAAGCCAGACTTATCTTTTCAGAGGCAGAATAGAGATAGCACTCCAAAAATGAGAAAAGATAACCAGAACAAAGCGGTAGCACAGGATCAAAAGTAATACATTTGTTTTTTAATTAAAATGTAATTAATATAAATAGATAGAATAAACCAAGCGGCAGGAGGCAACATGTAGCAGCTCAATGTTTGTTTGGTGGAGATCCAAATAAATGGCCCACCACCCATTTTCATTACACAACCAAAAATCTTCCTGGAATCAAAAGCTTGACTTGAGGACTTCTTCTCCTCTTAGCCACACTGGATGAAAATTAATAAAGCATGGTAGATCTTTCCAAATTTCAAATAAAAATTACAGTGGTACCTCAGTACTCACAGTTAATTGGTTCCAGGAAGCATGATGAGGACCAAAAATGATGAGTACCAAATGATTTTTTCCCATAAGAAATAATGTAATAAATCACAAGGCAGTCAACACTAACAAGTTCTACCTTGTGCGTTGAGTACCAAACAAACAATGAGTACTGGGACAAAATGTTCATGTCAGAATGTGTTGAATATCAAATTTGATGAGTTTCAAAGCAGTTGAGTACCAAGGTACCACTGCCCAGGTAGTCCTCAACTTACAACAGTTCGTTCAGTGAGCTTTTGTAGAATGTAGAATTCTTCAACTGTGATTGGACACACAAGGAATTTGTCTTGGTGCAAATGCTCTCAGTGTACATAAAAGAAAAGATACATTTGTCAAGAGTCAAGAATCATAAGGTCCAACACTTAATAATAGTCATAGGGTACAATAAGCAATCAAATCATACTAGGAAACAGTCAATATAGATTGTAAGGATACAAGTGACCAAGTTACAGTCATACAGTCACAAGTGGGAGGGGATGGGTGATAAGGAGTGATGAGAAGGTTAATAGTAGTAGTAGTGCAGACTTTGTAAATAATTGAACAGTGTTGAGGGAATTATTTGTTTAGCAGAGTGATGGCATGGGGGGGAAACTGTCCTTGTGTCCAGTTGTTCTGGTGTGCAGTGCTCTATAGTGTCATTTTGAGGGAAGGAGTTGAAATAGATTATATCTGGGATGTGAGGGTCTGTAAATATTTTCACAGCCCTCTTTTTGACTCGTGCAGTATACAGGTCCTCGATTGAAGGCAGGTTGGTAGTAAAATTGTTTTTTTTTTGCAGTCCTAATTACTCTCTGAAGTCTGTGTCTGTCCTGTTGGGTTGCAGAACCAAACCAGACAGTTATAGAGACTGTCTGTTTTGGTTTTGACATTATAACAGCACTGGAAAAAGTGACTTACGATCATTTTTCATACTTATGACCATTGCAGCATCTCCACGATCATGTGATTTACATTTGGATGCTTGACAACTGGCTTATATTTATGACGGTTGCAGTGTCCCGGGGTCAGGTGATCCCCTTTTGCGACCTTCTGACAAGCAAAGTCAACGGAGAAGCCAGATTCACTTAACAAACCATGTTGATTAACAGCTTCAGCGATTCACTTAACTAATGTGGCGAGAAAAGTCGTAAAATGGGGCAAAACTCACTTAACAACATAAATTTTGACCTCAATTGGGGTCGTAAGTCAAGGACTTCCTGTACTAGCAAATAAGGGGTGGGGAGGTAGGACATGTTTTTCACCAAATATTCCTACACCAAGGTTTCCAAGAGATCATGTAGAAAAGGAAAAATCAAGAATAAGCTAGCTTTTGTAAGTGCTCATATTAGTACTCCGTAGATTGAGGAATACCAATCCCCACCAGGTCCTCACACAGAAAATTGCAACGCATGTCATCAGTATCTCCATCCTAGGTGTTTACACAACTGACATAAACTCCTGCACACAGTGAGTTCCTTTCAGTTCAGCACTTTCAGAAGTGCCCGTATTTCACTTTGCACATCATTTAACAGCAGATGAAAGGCTGCACTGTATTTCAGCCTCTTCCACTCCAGGGCTTGTTTTCTTTAAACTGTCTTACGTTTTCTTATAAACGATGTTGTCATCTTACATGTTTTATGAACTATTTTGTCAGTTTATAAGCTGTGCCACCGCTTTCACATTTTATGCCTTATCCATTTATACGTACACACACACACACACACACTTTAACTTGAGTAGCGAGCAAAAGTATTCGAAACCTGGGTGTTCTTTTAAAAAGAATTAAGAACTGTTACTTTAAATCAGGGGGGTCTCTCCAAAGTTGGAAACTGTAAGGCTTGTGGACTTCAACTCCCAGAATTCATTAGCCAGTCGTGCAGAATGGTGCAAGTAGATATAATATATACTAGCTCGCTGTGGTAATAATATCTAACAATTTTTAGGACTTAAATTCGGCAAACTGCAGATGCCAGTTTTATGCATGAGAGGGAAGGAACATCAAAAAGGAATAAACAGATTTCAAAATTCATGGCAAACGTTGAGGCAAACCTTTTGACTTTTCTTTTTGTCTCCAGCTTCACTGGTAACCATCAGCAGTGGCTAAATCTTATTTTCCTACTTTCTTAGATGCCACCACCTCCATGACAATGTTCAAAATGTAAGATCATTCAAACAGGAATCATACACTGTTGTAAAGAACCAAGCACATTCCTAAAATCACGAATGAGAGTGATTTCAAAATACATAAAAATATTTTTTAAAAAACAAGAAGGCGTCAGTACTAGCATTCATAACTTCATTACCTCTCCATGATTTCTGAGAAACTTAATGAAATGTGAGAACATTTGTTCTAATTTCAGAATTACCAACATAATCCCAGTTAGGAGGAGTGACAGAAACCGGTAGAAATGAATCAACCTGCAAAGAACCAGGGTTCAAGAATATCAGGAATTGTCTCCAGATATTCCTACAAGAGCAAATAACTGGCAGGAGCTAGTAAAGTGATAGAAATGGATTGTCTTGAAGTGGCAAAAAATTCCACTCAGGTATGGTATTGAGTAGCAGTATGAATAAAAATACACAGGATGTGCATGTGGTAGAAACATCTCCTGAACTTCTATACATAATCAGAATTATCTTAAGGGGTGGGTGACAAACATCTAACCTCCTGACTTATATGGTAGTTCCAGAACTGGCTGCTGTGCCATAGTAGCCAGTCAGCAGTATTCAGAATGATTCTGGGGAACTGAGAAGAACAAACAAGAGAGAATTGTTTGATGAAACGTTAGCCAACTTTTTATTTATCTATTTAGTAGCCCAAGGCATAAGGACTACACAGGAATCCAAAGCAACCTGTTCCTTCCAGACTAAGGGATCTTTTTTTTTTTTAGTGAATGGGTGGAATATTTTTGTTTGACTCAGATGAGCTCAATGGACCTACAAGCTTGAAGATCCATTACAAGTAGTCCTTGACTTACCAACATTCATTTAATGACCGCTCAAAGTTATAACATTACCGGAAAAAAGTGACAGGACCATTTTTCACCCTTACAACTGTTGCAGCATCCCCAAGGTCACGTGATCAAAACTTGGATGGGTTTGTATTTATGATGGTTGCAGCATCCCAGGGTCAGGTGATCAACTTTCTGACAAAGTCAATGAGGAAGCCAGATTCACTTGGGTATTACTCACTTAATGACTGCAATGATTCAATTAACAGCTGTGGCAAGAAAGGTCATAAAATGGGGCAAACCACTCATTTAACCACTGTCTCCATTTAGCAACAGATGTTTTGGGCTCAATTGTGGTCATAAGCTGAGGTCTGCCTGTACTGTTAGCACATGTAATTTGATAGACCACCATCTAAAGGTTTGGTTACCATTTAGAAAAGCAATACCTAGAGTTCAGGGGTGTCAAACTCGACTTCACTGAGGGCAGCATCAGGGCTGTATTTGACCTCGGGGAGAGGAAGGCAGGGAGTGTGGCCAACTTGACATCACTCGTGTCAGGCACCTGTGGTGGCCCAAGCACCCTCCCGAGCTGCGTTTTCGCTGGAGAGGGTTGCAGGAGGCTGTCACAGCCGAAAACAGAGATCATCGGGGACCATGTGGCCCTCCCAAGCTCCGTTTTTGCAGGCAAAAGGTTGCAGGAAGCTGTCACAACTGAAAACGGAGTTCGGGGGGGACGGACACGCAGCCCTTTGAGCTCCGTTTTTGCCAGCAGAGGCAACTCAGGGCAGTCTTTCGCTGCGTCCAGGGTGGTCCCATGGGGCAGATCCAAGCACCCCGCAGGCCAGATCTGGCCCACAGGCCTTGAGTTTGACACCCCTGCTGTAGTGGAATAGAGAAATTATCTCCCACCATTATTAGTGATCCTCGATTTATGGAAGGACTGCGGGTTCAATTTCCAATTAAAAAGAGCAATTGCCTAGCGTTGCATGCAAGACATTTATGGAGTATAATTTTGATATCCTCTTTAACATCTAGGGCAATGGGGTCATAATGGGCAAAAAACGAGTGAACCTCATTAATGTTATAAAGTCAACACCGCCATTTGCACATACGTCCAAAGTCCACGTTTTTATTTGTTGTTATGCACAATGGGTGTTTGTATGAACCTTATAAAGAAGTAGGACAGCTGGTTCTGGGGCAAGAATGTGGGATAGGATGACAGGAAGCATTTCAAATCTCTGCTTGGTAAAAGGTCTTGAGCATCGACGGTTGGGTTTTTTTAGTCATATCCTGGACTAGATATCAAACCCACAAATACGTAGCCCAATCACAAAAACAGGTGGCCACTCTTATGGCCTGTGTTTTCTTTTCAAGCAGTTAATTCCAGACATTTCTAGAAAGAAAAGCTCAAGTTCCATCGACTGAGAAGGGCATTTTGGCAGCCACTCAGCTCACGGATGACAGTATCAGGCTAAAACATAAAATAGCCTAAAATGGTAAAAAGCAACTTCCTGTGGTCTCTGAATATCAAAGCCAAACTTTAAGGACAGGCAACAGTGATGGGCACTTTTCTGCTCCTCCTTATGTTTGTTTGTTTGTTGTTTCCTGACCAGCACTTTTAGATAATAAGAACTTAGGGAGCTGTGATCCATATACACGGCATTCTCTAACTTCTGGAAGAGACCACATTTATTAATGATCATAAATAAATACCAACTTCCATCGACACAACATTCCCAGGCCGTCTCTTTACAGTTGAAGAAATGTCAGATAAAATGAAGAAACTGGGGTGCTGTTTATATTCTGATCCATTCAGAGGCTAAGCATCTCACCACATCTCTTGAGACCTGGACAGCTTCTGATTCCCCCAGATTAACACAATCCAGTTTAAGCAATCAACAATCACTTAGTTGCAATCGCCAAGCTCACAACCTCCTAAAATGGGAAATGTTGGAATCTCACAACACTGCTGGCAGGTTATATCTACACTAAATGCATGCCAGTTTGGGCAGATTTAATTATACTGGTGAATACCTTTGGGCAGGTGCCTTTTTAGATAACCAAGTTCCTCCATCTGACTCTTTAACAACAATATCAACCACAGAAACATGCATTCCACTCGGGCATCAAATTAAGTGAATCCAATGGGATTCATTCCAAGCCAATAACATTTGTGCTGGGTGACAGAAATGCTTTACCATTTTGTTCTACCTACTTTTTCAAAACTTTTTTCTAAAAACTTCTTACTCACGAGGAAGCCGAGCTTCCAAATCCTTCAAGCCGTTTTGGTGTCAACCCGCTTTCCTTATCCTTGAAAACACTTGCATATTGCACACATCTGAGCATTAGTGAATAATGTGAGGGAGCCACTAACTGTCTGGGAATTTATGGATTCTTTTCCACCCTGAATCAGACACCAAAACTTAAAATTCTACAATATTTGAGTTATTCAAAAATAATAAGCACCACTTCTCAAAACATCTTTCTCTTGCCTAATAAATGAGCCTAATAATCTGTTTTTTATTTCTCAGTGTGTGTTTTTTATTTCGAAAGGTATTCAAATTCATAAATCTAAACAAAGCATTACACTTGTACAAGAGGTTCGATTTTTTTAAACTTCAAGTATTTCTTTACATTGTTAAAATGTTACTTTTTTTTACTCGTGTAAATTAACTATGTAAGATCGATCATAATAAAAGTGAATTTTTTAACACTAACTTTCATGTAAAACTTACTTCATGATTTCTTCAAGTACTTTTGTGTACTTACTTCATGATTTTCCTGGCGCTGTACATTCAAGGTTCAGGCCAGAGGTGTTCACATCATTTGACAAACTTTAAAAGGAAACACGTTTTATAAAAAATCTGCATCTTTCATTTCCCACTGTGGGTTTAATTTCAAATCACGATGTTCTTTTACAAGAATATGTAAAAGCACCTACTGTATTTTCATAACACTGTTCTCTACACAGGACAAGGGAGAACTATTGTAATGTCAAAGTTTTATAGTCCAGGGCAATCAAAAGCTTTGACACAATTCACAAAGTACAGTAGTTCTTTTAAAATACAAAAAAGGAGTTTAAAACTTTGAAACAAAACTTTGTAAGTTTACATATTCCCAGGTTAAATGCAAAACTACTATTTTCTTGTTTTCTTTTGGTAATATATATTTTATTTTGGAACCACCCAGTTTTCATTTCCAAACAACATTGTTCAAGTTGGCTGAATCAACTACAGAGATTGAAGATACCCTTCACGTTGAGAAATGGCACTGCTGAATAGCACTGTTGTTTAATGGCCCTAATTTAATTCCTGTTGCATAATTAGCTCCATATAGATGAATGGAAACCCAATTAGGGATACTGATTTTTCTTACCACATAAATTAAAATATATTGAGAAGTTTGTGTAAGCAAGCGATAGCAGCCAGACCCTTATTCTGTACATGTATTTTTTAAAAAAATACATATGGTTGACATATTCATATAATAGCCATACTTTCACCCTCCCCCCTTGGTTTTAATTAGGAATGTATGGTTTCATTTTTTTTTATTTTCCCTCTCACAGTGGCACAAAGGAATATGACAAAGCATTGGGGACAGAATCCAAGTTTCAGGATCCATTTTTACTTGTGGTTTTTGCTCTTGAGAAATATGGTCAATATTCCTTCTTTTCCTTAAATTTATTAGTGTATTTGTGGCCAATTAAACCTCAAGCAACCTGCAGCAGACGAGACAAGCAATCTGAAAACAGTGTAAATTTAAACAATTCCAGCATTGAAGAGAAGAATATCTGCCAGCTGTTAAAAGTTTAATGTCACTGCCTTGAACGGGAAGGGATTAAAATGCATTTTTTGTAAACAATACCCAGTCAAATGGCAAGCACCTTAATACATATGCAGATGTCCAGTTTCACTGATTTTACTGGACCTCCAAAAAACCTTGTTTAGAACTACAGAATGTTCTCCTTTCTTCCCAATCCTTTACTATGAATTCCAATAAAACTTTATCTTTTCTAAAAAAAATGGAAAACACAAAACTTCTTCCATGGTATGTGATTAAAGTTCTTTTCTTCTTCAAACTTAGCAAAAACTTCACATCTCCAAAATAACCACTGGAAATTCCTACTACTGTTAAAGCATCCATTGTAGCATCATATTATCTGATATTCTGAAGGCTAATTATTGTACTGCCCAGTGGAACTGAAATATTCACATTTAAAGATCTGTCCGATAGTAAATTGTAAGTTTCAATTCAACATTTTTCTAGGACTAAGATCTTGGCTCTTTAAAACAAAATTAAACAAGCAAGTTTTAAAAGGTGAAAAATAGCTTTAAAACGGAGTAGAGAAAACTAACTTGCAATATTGCATTTCTATATTGGCCTTTTGGAGCTTTTTGTCACAAAGAAATCCAATTTCTGGTTTCTTCAAGTTATGAAAAAAGTTTCTCTTAACATCTCAACCATCCCAAACTCAAACAGAGACACCACAGAAATTCCAATCAGAAAATTCAGCTACATAAGCTGTTACAACCAACGGAAATCTAGCTATAACATGGTTAAGTGTGCAAAAAAGCAAACACCCCAAGTAACTGAGTTGTTGAAGGCCTTGTCATGAAAAAGATACAACTCGTTAGTACCCCTACATAAAACAGAGCTTAACTTTTTGCTTGCTTTGGATTCGTAAGACATCAGTTAGCTGCAGAATTAGCACCAGCCTTTCAAAAACAAGTCCTTTTCCTTTAAAACATACAGAGACCTTTTTTGCTGATAAATTCTTCTCTCAAATAATTCTCAGAGAGGGATGATATTTAAAGTTACCCAAGAGAGCTATCACAAGCTCAGGAGCAATTTACACAGAAGGATGGAAAAAAATAGAAATGCTTTTAACTCAGACTGGGATGGTGGGTCAGCACCTCCACCTGGAAGAGGGGTCCTGATCCACTTCTAAAGTGGTCTCAACATTTATTAAAAAAAAACATTACCCCCTATGCATGCCTGGCCTTTTGCGATTTAATCAACCCAATGAAATTATGAATTTTCCTCATAGGGGCCTGCACCTAGTGCGTGAGGGGGGGAAGGGGGGGCAAATCTACTACCAAGTCTGAAAACTCTACCCCTACGGGGCGCAACTCCTGAGAAAGCAAGTTATCCGGTATCCTTCGAAGGTACTAAGAAAGGATTTGCTGGCTAAATTACCCTACTTTATTTTTTTCCAATGGTCACTTAAGTTTCCATCTTTAGGACCGCAAATCGGGTCTTCCGCCGAATGGTTTCGAACTGGAAAGGAAAGCAACGAGGGGAGTTCGGGGCTTTAAGGGATGGAAGGGACGAGGGGGTCGCCGGTCGCTCCTTCGGAATTTTGGCGAGTTTTTCATTGGCGGATCCTCCGGGTCGCTTCCCCTTTTCAAGGGAGAAGAGAGAAAAAGAAAGAAAAAAGCGGCGGCGACCAACTTTGTTGCCTCGGCGCGGATTTTTTGCAAACTCTCCCCAGCCGGGCTCCGACTTCAGCCCCGCTGCCCGCGCCTTTCTCCGCAGCGCCCCAGCGCTTCCCCCGCTTACCTGCTCGCGAGGGATGCAGGGCAGAGAGGTCCTCCGGTGGCTCTTGCCGCCGCAACCTGCCATCTCGGCGGAGATCACGGAGCTGGACCGCCGCCTCCTCTTCAAGCCCGCCGCGTCTTCTTTGGCCGGCCGGGCGTCAGCAGCGGCAGCGGCGGCGGCGGCGGAGTCGGCTCCTTCCGCTCCTGCTCGGCTCTCCTCCTCCTCCTCCTCCTCCCGCTTTCCGGAGGGGCGGCCCGACGAGGCGTGCCGAGCGCAGCTGGCCAGAAGGATGCCCAGCAAAGCCAGGAGATAAGCCAGGTGAGGTCTCCACGGCGGCCGGACGCCCTCCAAGAAGACGAGCGAGGTGAGGCGGAGCGCGCTAGTCAAGGCCAGCATGAGGACGCCGTGGCGGAACCGGGGCAGAAGCAGCCATGCCCAGCCGGCCAGGCTACTCAGCCCCAAGCCGGCGGCGGCGGCGGCGGAGAGCAAGCGATCTTCCCCCAGGGCCGAGCCGACGAGCGCTTCCCCGCCGCAGCAGCCGACGGCCAGGAGCAGGACGGCGGTGCGCAAGCGGAGCCCGGCGCGCAGCAGCTCCAGTCCCAGCCAGAAGTAGGCGGCCAGGAGGAGGCAGCAGCAGCACAGCGCCGGGCCGGGCGGCGGGGACCAGCTGGGCTCACCTGGGGGGGGCCCTTCGCCCGCTTCTTCTCGATCTCGACCTCGGACGTCCGGCCCCAGGCGGGTCCCCAAAGCCAGGAGCAGCGCCACCGACCCGGCGCCCAAAACCCAGGGAAGTTTCTTTCTCTGACAAGTCCGGGGCGACGCGCTCTCGCCGCTGAAGGAGCCTCTTTCCCGTCGGTGGCTGCTGCTGTTGCTGCTGCTGCTGCTGCTTTGCTTCACTTCCTTCGGGCCGGCTAAGGAGCAGCAGCCGTTGCAACCGGCTCCGAAGGCTCCCTCTTCCGCCGCTGCTGTCGCGGCGACCGTTGCCGAGGCGGGCTCGTCCTCCCGCGGACTCCAACCGGCCCGAGTGGGGATCGCGCTGGCCGAGTCTCCGCTCGCGGCCATCGCGAGGGATCCTTTTTTTTTTCTCCCTCCCTCCCTCTCGGGGAGGGGGGGAAGGGGGCAAGATTTAAAGCGAGATCGACCCCCCCCCTTCCTTAAGTCTCCTTCCAATAATAAAGCGGCGGCTTGGCGCGGGAAGGAATTGCCAAAAAGGGGTTGGGGGGATGGGGAGTCCAGCCGTTTGCAACGTTGCTCGGAAGAGTTGGGGGTTTCGAAGTTGGAGAGAGCGGGGGATGTTTTTAGCAGGCGCGGGAATCGGAGTTACTGCGGTTCTGATCGAAGGGCTTGGAAATCCGTATTTCCAGGCGTCACCTCCCCCCCAAAAAATAGAGGATAGGAAAGATAAACCCAACACTTTAAGTCTTGCAAAAGCCTTGCCCTGCCAATTCCAAAATCGGAAAGTGAAGCCGCGGAAAGGCGTCCGGGTTGCCGGGCGATGTTGCGGTCCCGGCCCCGCGCTCTGGCTCCTGCACCCGGTCCTCTGCCCTGGCTCTGCGCGCTTCTCTCATGCCGCCTTTCTGCTCCGGCGATCCTTCCTGGCGAGGCCTGAGCGCCCAGGCGCTGCCGGGCGCCCCGCTCCCTCCCTAGCTGAGGAGGGGTAGAGGGCAGCAGCACCTCGTGGCCGAATCGCACTGGGAGGAAAAAAGGGAAGCGGACGCTCCGAAGGCGCCCG
Organism: Pseudonaja textilis; assembly: GCF_900518735.1. Next base: position 4,324,980 of record NW_020769308.1, read on the forward strand.
GCGAGCAACTTGCGAAGTTTTCGATCCTGCAAGAAAGCGGCAACCGAAACCCTCGAGAAAGTCGACCAAGAGGGGAGGGGGCAGGTGGGGGGTCCCAGGAATGTGGATCGTTGGAGGGGAAAAGGCAGGTAGGAACCCAAGGGAGCGCCAGCCCGGGATCTACTTTGGAGGCCACCGCCGGCGAGCTTCCAGCCTCCGCTCTTCTCGGCGCGCCGGTGATGAGGAACTGACCCGGACGGCCGAGCCAGAGATGCCGAAGAGCCAATCAATTCCCCGTTGGCTAACACCTCCGCCGCAGGCGCCGGTCCAGCCGCCGTATCCTGGCTGGGAGGCTGGGCTGGGGGGCTCCTTGCACGCGCGTGCGCGCGCGTGCACGCAGCCAGGTGTGCTTCGGCTCCCTTAAAGAGAAGGGAGTCTCTCGCTTGATCGCCTTCTGCAAGAAGAGTCTCCAGGCTGTCTGCAGTAGGCAGGCTACGAAACCCAGGAAAACAATACACAATGAAATGAGATGGAGTTGTGAACAAAGGAAAGGCAGTTACTATCTCAGTGGTTTCGCCGGACACCCAATTTCCAGCGGCCACTGAGTCTTTGGGGCATTGCGAACCTCTTTGCGGGTCAGATCCCAAGGAACTCCAGGGACTTTCTTCTGAGTAGAAGAATAGGATGGGATCATGCGGTCAGCCCATTGACTGCAGTGAAATTTTGCACATTCAGGTTCCAGTTGGTCACTCCTGTTAAGTGGCTGAATTTTTGTCATGTGTACCCAAAAAGCACCCCTGTCTTGTTTAGCCTAATGTGTTGGGGGAGCCTAGCCAGGAAATCATTTTGACTCTTCTCTCAGGCTGTAAAAAAACAAAAAGCTCTGAAGCTAGCTGTCTGCTCAACAGATAGAATCAGAGTTTGTTAAATAATTCAGACTTGCTCAACTTGACAAAGTGCACTAAACTATGGATCCTCGTTTCCAAGGAATCGGTGCTCTGTTCACATAACATATTTAAGCCAAAATCAAGCCATATGACACCATCCAGCCATATGAAACTACTGGGTTTCATGGATTCTGGGATGCAGTACACCTCAATTTTAAATCTGGAACAAGAATTCTGGCATTGATTTTGTGTGGCTTAAACATAGGTGCCCAAAAATGCAGTTACCTAGGTAGTACCTAATACAAATTTAGAGATTCTTCTGTTCTACTTCGAAGAACTTTGAGCTTTGCAACACAGTAAACCATAAACCATAGATTATTTTCTAGATTTGCAAAACACACTGAACTACCAAATTAGTTTTTAGGACAATTGCAGTTTTATCTAACTTGTGGGAACCCAACCCGCTTTGCATACTAAGCAACAAGTTGTGTTTCACAGGTAACTAGTGAAGCCAAGCATACTGCCAGTGACTTAAACAGTGTGGTATCTGAAAGCTAAGAAGCTGGGATTAATTCAGACAAACTAGAAACACCCATTTATTTTAATCTGGGAGGGTTTCCCCCCACTTCCATTCAATTATGTCCAATCCTTGGACAAGTCCCTGCATTTTTCTTTGCAAGGTTTTTCAGAAGAAGTTTGCCATTGCTTCCTTCCTAGGGCTGGGATAAAATGACTGGCACAAGACAAAACCTATCCCTATCAGACCAGACATATGCATCATTAATAAAATATTTGCTTTTTGGGTGATAAAATTTCCAATGAAATTAAGGACAGGAGATATTCTTCATGTCTTAAGTGTCTGGGGCATGTATACATGGACGAACTTTTCCTGCAAATCACTAAACACACATCCCTTTGTTATCTGAGCATGAAAATCTCACAACCAAAGTCTACGTCAGTGCTGTGCAGTTATATATTTAGCAAGCAGTGAGAGAAAAAAGTGTTTGCCAGCATGGAAACACTAAAAACTAATGCCTTTCCATCCCACAAAATAGGCCAGTGGTTTGAGCAATGTTAAGTTCTTAATATTTATTTGTGTCTGACTTGAGTTTTATGCTGTGTTCACTGTCTGACCTTTTGGGTTTAAAAGGACTAGAGAGATGCACGTAACTATTACGAACGTAGGAGTTTCAAATAGAACTTACAGAATTGGTGGATACAGTGATGATGAAACATCTTTGGATCCTAGTTCAACCAATGTGTCTGGCCAGAAGAAGTACTTGTAGAGCAAATACACTTAAAACCTTCTCAACTTCCAAATGTGAACAAAACAGTGCCTTATTAATCTGGTACGATCCTGTGCAGAGAACAGATTTAACAGATTTAACAGATAATCAGAGTTGGAAGGGACCTTGTAGGTCATCTAGTCCAACCCCCCCGCCCAAGCAGGAGACCCTACATCATTTCTAACAAATGACAGTCCAATCTCTTCTTGAAAGTCTCAAGTGATGGAACTCTGACAACTTCTGAGGGCAAGCTGTTCCATTGGTTGATTGTTCTGTCAGAAAGTTTCTCCTTATTTCCAGGTTGAATCTCTCCTTGTTCAGTTTCCATCCATTATTTCTTGTCTGGCCTTCGGGTGCTTTGGAAAATAGCTTGACCCCTTCCTCCCTGTGGCAGCCCCTCAAATATTGGAAGACCGCTATCATATCTCCCCTGGTCCTTCTTTTTACTAGATTAGCCAAGCCCAGTTTCTGCAACTGTTCGTTGTATGTTTTAGCCTCCAGTGCCCTAATCATCCTGGTTGCTCTTCTCTGTACTTTTTCTAGATGTCAACATCTTTTTTATAATGTGGTGAACAAAACTGGATGCAGTACTCTAGGTGTGGTCTTACTGAGGCTTTATAGAGTGGTATTAGTACTTCCCTTGATCTTGATTGTATCCCTCTGTTAATACAATTGAGGATTGCATAAGCTTTTTTAGGCTGCTGCTGCACACTGCTGGCTCATATTTAGCTGGTTGTACACTAAGACTCCAAGATCCCTCTCACAGTTACTGCTATTGAGCCTGGTTTCACCCAGTCTATATGTGTCCTTTTGGTTTTTCTTGCCTAAGAGTAGGACTTTACTTTTCTCTACATTTCATTTTGTTAGATACCGCCCAGTGTTCTAGTCTGTCAAGATCCATCTGGATCTTGAGCCTATCTTCTTGGGTGTTAGCTATTCCTGACAGCTTAGTATCATCTGCAAATTTGGTAAGTTCCCCTTCTATTCCCTCATCTAAGTGGTCAATGAAGATATTGAAGAGGAGTACTGGGCCTAAGATGGAACCTTGTGGTACCCCACTGCTTACTTCCCTCCATGTAGACTTAGACCCATTAAGGACTACTCGTTGAGTACAGTTTGCCAGCCAGTTGCGAGTCCATCTAGTGGTGGTGCTATCCATGCCACTTTTTTCTAGCTTACTAAGAAGTAGGCTGTGGTCTACTTTGTCAAATGCCTTGCTGAAATCTAAATATATTATGTCCACAGTATTTTGCTGGTCTACTAATTTAGATCCACTTGGTCCAGAAATTGTCTTTAATTCCTCTTCTAGATACCAGCATAATTTTTCCAAATGTGGCATGAACCAGTCTAATATCATGTATTCCCTGTTGGACAATTCAGTGGGGAATAATAATACAATCTGAACTTTCGGAAATTCTTCCTCACCCACCAATATGTGACTTATTTTCTCTGCCTACCCCCAGCTAAGCATCAACAGGAGATAGTGGAATGCATTTGACAAAGCACTTCTGTGGGCATAGGTGTTCATCTTTTTTAGTTGCTGGCATAAATAAATTATGCATGAAATAAAATGGCCTTGTACTTTTCCTTATAGAAACAAACAGCCATGAATTAAATGGAAAATTAGGCTGGGAGGGAGAAGGAGAGAATTGCTCAAAAGAATTTAAATCTGCTGATATAGGTGGTAGAAAATTCTGCTGACTCCGTAGCAGCAAGCCATAAAACCAATTTGAGTGTAATTCGTCTCTTTTAGGTAATCAACTTTGGCCAAATGTACACACTGATATTCAATAAAATTCAAGAATTGCACATTGGTCCATGCTGATCAATAGGCCACAATTTGCCAACAATGATAGCAGAATTGCTGTATCATACAAATGCAAATAATACTGATATGACATTCTTCTTATAGGTATATGACCATTCATTCTGTTCCTAGAACCGAAATAGAGTGACTACAGGTAGTCCTTGACTTACAACCACAATTGGGGCCAGAATGTTCATTCCTAAGCAAGATAGTTGTTAAGGGAGCTGTACTCATCTGTAGGAACTATTTTGCCATTGTTGTTTTAGCAAATCACTGCAGTTAAGTTAATTGCATAGTCATTATACAAATCTGGCTTTCCCAATTGACTTTTTTCAATGTCATTGTAACTTTGGTCACTAAAAAAAATGCTTCGAAGTCAAGTACCTGCAACCCAAGGTCACCCATTTGACTTTATGTCTAAAGTGGGACAAGAAATCATGATCCTCATGTTTGTAGCATGTCGATTTAACACTACCCCAAACTGGCTCTCAAATTTTCTTAGAAGCACCCAAAGTGATAGCTTCATTTGGACTGGCTTTAAGAATTAGACATTACTCTGCACCGTAGAGGTGGTGAAGAGGGGGGAGATTGCCTGCAGGGTTGAGGAGAGCCGCATCTCTCCTCCTCAGCTGGCCATTACTCCCTTTCCCGAAGGCGGTTGCAGTGGTGGTCAGAAATGGACACCACAAAGAAGAACTCGACTGGAAAAGAATGTGCAGGAGGAAGATAAGAAGAGAAAGTTTTGGTTGACCGGGTCAAATAGCAAAAGCAATAAATAAGGTACCCTGGAATTTAAACTATATAAAAAAAATAACACTCTTACCAAAGAAGATTTTCAAGCAACGAAGGAGAGAGAAAAGGGAAAGGGTTTGGTTTTTTCTCTCTCCTTTTCCTTTCCCTATACTGACAGCTAAGAGACTTAAGCAAGAAATTGAAAAAAAAATCCACTTTGACATCAATAGGCATTTAAGCTGAAAATAAAATGTCAATGGGATAATAAAGATTTCTGGATATTTAAAAGCTTTTGAAAGCAGGAAAGGAGAGAAAAAGAATAAAAGGGCAGGATCTGGAAGGGAGGAGACTGCCTGGAATTAAAAATAATTTACAGTAAAATCTCAACAAGACTTCTAAAAGATACATTTTAACTGAAACATGGCAACAAAATAGTAAAACCTCAGGAAGAGAAAGTGAAAAAAGAAGTAAAAAGAAACAGCTCAGGAGTATTTCGATTACTTGGTAACTTCTGGATTTTTGGTTACTACATTTGAATGATTAAAATCAATCCGGTGGTTGTTTAAAAGTGTTTAAAATGGCACCACTTTTAGAAGAACTGAAAACGGAACTTTAAAAGTACAAAGAAATGCACAAGAAGGGAGAGGTTCTTTTGGCTTCGTATTTCAATTCTTAGAAATGGAGATTTGGAATTATGAGAAACGACAAGAAACGCCTGCAGAACAAGAAGACTGGGACAAAGAAGAAGCCATCTTTAATGAACAAGTAATTTTATGTGGGGAAAAAGGAGGAAACGGGGAAAGAGAATGAAAAGTTTAAGATTTGGAAAAACAACCCCAAAAAAGAATAGTTTGAAAAATAAGTATAAAATTGGAAAGCAACAGAAGAGGGAAATGCAGAAGAGAGAATTAGAAGTAGAGAGACAGGGGGGTAAAAAGGGGAGGGACAAGAAGAGAGGGAAGAAAGAAAGGAAAAGAAGTTATAAAGGACAGAAACAAGATATAGAGAAACAGGGCCTATTTAGAGATAATGGGTGAAAATCTAATTGAAAAAGGGATTCTGCAAAGGTACATAAGATAGGATTGTTATATTAGAAATAGAAATAATTTCAGAAAATATGAAACAATGTATGATCAAAATGATGGATAAAATAGTTATCGTAATTTAGTTACGATATATTTAGGAATATTTGTGGAATATTTGTTAATAAATAAATGTAATAAAATGAATATTTAATGATTTATAAAACATAAGTGAAGAGAAATGGGGGGGAAATTAATTATGGAAAGATTATACATATCCCCATGGAAGTATGATATTTAATTGAAAAGAAATGTTAAAGATGTTAAGACTTTAATGAATATTAATGATAGAACTGAACTGGAATGGAATGAGGGTTTTAATTACATATATTTATAATCCTTTTTTAAAAGAATATAGTGTGTATTTTAAGAATGTACCAAGCAGAATTTGATTGGAAGTTATGTATTATGTACATTATGTATATATATGTATATATATTTATATATACATATATATATTATGTATATATATTGAATGTTATAACCTTAAGGTATACATTGAAGTTTAAATAAGAGTTGAATGGATAAAATTAAAAGATATAAAGGTGTCATACTCCAATTAGTAACTACAGGAGAAAATTTGTTTAATGAGAAAAGATAATATGAAATTGAAAAAGGACAGACAAAGTATAAACATAATGATTTGAACTGAGATGAGATAATCAAAATAAAGTTGAGAAAATTAAAAGAGGGGGAAAACTAT
>NW_020769308.1:4333355-4359211 GCF_900518735.1 Pseudonaja textilis
ATGAAACATCTGAAAGAAAAGCAAGCTCAAGAGAGCACCAAGGATCCATCAGATTTGATAGAATTATTGTTACTTCAGTTGTTTTAACTTTGTGATTTTCTTCTAACAGGGCAGTTAAAGAAGCCTTGTTAATCCACATCTCAGCTGTTATCTAGACTTTTCCACTGTTAGGAAATTATTATTTCAGCTGCTAAAATTAATATTTATCCATAGCGATGGATAATATTTTCTTATAATGCTGCAAATGATCACTAGAAAACCCAGCCAAGTCTTTTAATAATGAGCCATCTCAGAGTTGAGTCTCAAACTCTTTCATTTTCCCATGGCTTGTGCATGAACGCTGGGCAGTGATTGCAGATTCCCATGTGATGTTGTGTAGTGCGGAATGCATTGCCTGTTCCTTCTTATCATGTGTTATGATGATTGCACTTGAAATAAATGTTATCAGGCAGACACTATTGTTTTTAAATATTTGCATATGTGCATTAGGTTTTATAACTTGTTTGCTGTGCATGGCTATTTTTAAGTGCTATCAGCCACTTGCTAGGACACCTTAGAAATGGATGCCTGTTTACTCTGTATGTGTTTACTATGGGAATATGGATACAAAATGAAAACTTTAGGGATTGCACCAGTGATTTTCTGACTTGGACAAGGCATTCACAGTGCTGATGTCCCCAAATAACTGAACCACTGAATTCCAAACCCCTGTTCTGTTCATTATTCCAGATAAGGTAGAGTTACAATCCAAAACATGCATGATTGTTTTGAAGTCACTGTGAATCATACAACTTTACCTTATTTTCCACTTCATAATTTTTTAGTATTTATTTATATTCCATCTTTATTATTTCTATAAATAACTTATGGTGGCAAACATAACTGATACTTCTTTCTTCTCCTATTTTTCCTCAGAACAAGCTGCTGAGGTGGGTTGGGCTGAGAGAGAGTGACTGGCTCAAAATCCTCCAGCTGATGTTCATGCCTAAAATGGGACTAGAACTCACAATCTCCTGTTTTCTAGCCTGGTGCCTTACTCACTAGACTAAACTGGCTATCATTTTCTGTTATTCTATTGTTATATACCAGCTGGAAGAAATGTCTATCTGGGTTCAGTTCCAAGTAAGGAGAAAGATACTAGAAACATGTCAAACAAATGGCAACTTCAAATCTCAACAAGCAAATGCTCTGTCTTAAATATTGGCAAAAAAAAATCAGAAAATAAAATACAAGCTGAATAGTCAAGACTTTGTTGATGACCTTAACTATGTCAAGGATCTTGGAATATTCATCTCTAATGATCTAAATGCTAGAGCCCACTGTAACTACATAGCCAAAAAGGTATTAAGAGTTGTTAATCTAATCCTGCGCAGCTTTTTCTCCAGTAATATCACACTATGAACTAGAGCATATAAAATATTTGTTAGACCAATACTTGAATACAGCTCATCAGTCTGGAACCCGCATTACTTATCGGATATTAATACAGTCAAGAAAGTCAAGAAATATTTCACTCCTCTACTCATAGCAGAATACCTTATGCCACCAGAGTTGAAATTTTAGACCTAGAAAACCTAGAACTATGCTGCCTTCAGTCCAATCTAAGTATAGTACATAAAATTATCTACTGCAATGTCCTACCTGTCAATGAATACTTCAGCTTCAACCATAACAACACAAGAGCAAACAATAGATACAAAGGTTAACTGCACCAAACTTGATTGCAGGAAACACGACTTCAGCAAGAGTGGTCAATGTCTGGAATACTCTATCTGACTCTGTGGTTTCTTCCCCAAACCCCAAAAACTTTAACCTTAGACTGTCTATTATTGACCTCACCCCTTTCCTAAGAGGTCTGTAGGGGGAGTACATAAGCGCACCAACATGCCTACTGTCCTTGTCCTATTGTTTCTTTTTTATTCGTATTCGTTTCATGTATTCATAACCATGTGTATACTTATACCTGTTATTTAATACTTGCTTGATAAATAAATAAAAATAAAAATAAAATAAAACGGAAGCTGTTTGGAAAGATGGTTTAACAGGACTACACGGTTGGAGGTCCTGGGCAAACAAGCACATAGGAAAGAGGGAGAGGGAGAGGGAGGGAGGGAGGAAGAGTGAGGGGGGCTTGAACTTGCTTCCTGTTCCTGTGAAAGAAATGTATTCTGATTGGTTGTCAGACTCCCATGGGGCCATTCAGGAGTAACTTCATAGGCTGTCTTGAGTCCCAGGCTTGATTGAACCTTGCTAGGTGATGCAATCTGCCCAAGTGCCATGTGATGAGATGGGTAGAGGGCTAATCCTATTATGTCCTGAGGTTGAAGGTCTTTTGTTTTGTAGATAAGCTGGCCCAGCCTTTTGTCTTGTAGATAGATTGGCTCCAAAATATCTGCTGGGGTGGGGAGGGGGCAGGGAGTTGAGGCTCTGAGTGTATATCTTTAAAAACATGTTACTCCTTTAGGGAAAATATAATATTCTGCCTTTTTAATATTTCCTAGGATGTTTCATTCTTCTAGGAGAGGGGTGGGTGTTAACTTTCTACATATCCAATCATATCTAGCTCCACTTCTCCCACTTTCCAGGTTTGAGTGTTTTCATTTTTTCTCACAGACTGCCTCCTGTTTATTTATGCTCTATTGCTGGAACTTTTCCCTTCAATTGTTTAATTAGAATAGAATAGAATTCTTTATTGGGCAAGTGTGGTTGGACACACAAGGAATTTGTCTTGGTGCAAATATTCTCAGTATACGTAAAAGAAAAGATACATTCGTCAAGAGTCAAGAATCATAAGGTACAACACTTAAGGATAGTCATAGGGTACAATAAGCAATCAAATCATACTAGCAAACAGTCAATATAGATTGTAAGGATACAAGCGACAAAGTTACAGTCATGCAGTCACAAGTGGGAGCAGATGGGTGATAAGGAGTGATGAGAAGATTAACGGTAATAGTAGTGCAGACTTTGTAATAGTTGATTATTTGTTGGTGTTCCATGATATCATGAGGGCTGAAATGGGTGATTAGAATACAGCAAGTCACAAATCTATTTATATAAGGCATTTCATCCCAATTACACATTTAAATTATGCACCTCCAATGTTCATAATCAGCCTTCTAATTAATTGTCCTGTGAAGCATGAATTACAATTTTATCTCACATTTGATTTCCATGTTTCATGTTTTGTATTTTCAAACTTAAGAAAACTCTATCTTGTATTCTTAGTTTTTCAATGCCATCAATTTATATGGTCATTTATTTATTACTCTATATATTTCAAACTACTTATTTTCTTTAAAATATAAATGATTCTGTTGAAAAAAAAAATGATCCTGCCCAAATACATTACTCACTTCCTCTTCAAAATGTGCCAGAAAAATGGAACAATAAGTCCAAACTCGGAATGCTGGATGACCCATTAAAATAACTCAGAATAAATCCATCAAATGTTTTGTAACTTATCAAAAACTGGTAAAGGATGGTGCAACAAGGAGGGACTCTCCCATCTTAACATGACAAATTGAGAAATTTGATAATGGAGAAAGATTCCTTCCTTGCCCACTGAGGGGCAAGCAAGATACTCAAAATCCCTGATCTAAGAGCTGTGGCTACTTGGCCTTAATATCCTGATTTAATAGCCTTCAGATGTCTCTTTTTTTTCAGATAGAGCTACAGTTTGCAGCATCCTACAATTAGGCCTACACAATTACACAATATTACACAAAGGAGAAAGGATTAAATACATGTCTGGCAGTGAGTCCTATTAATGGTATGTAATTTTAATTAAATGTAACTATAATGGGATCAGATTAATTTTACTTTGCTCTATCCACTACTTTTTGAAGTATGTGGAAGCTTCATCTCTGAGGATTTATACATGCACAATTTTCAACAAGGGGAACAAGACTTTTTTAATTCTTTCCAAGTTGTTTATCAGCAGTAATCATAAGAACTGTTTAAATTTTCTTTTAATAACGTAACCTATTGTGTTGGGATGCATGTGTCTATGTACATATATTTTGATTTTTGCTAGAGATGCATCTCTGTGTACATAGTACACTGAGTAGGTTGCTTATGCTTTGCTGCGGGTCAGGTGACCAGAAGGGATGCTTAGCATGGCGGTGTCAGAATGACCCCAAGCCATTGTTCCTTTACTATAGGAATGCTGGAGATATTTTTTTTTTTCCCTCAACAGCCCTTGATCAAATCTGGCCCATTTTGAAACTTTTATCTTTCTTTCATATAGATAGTCCTTGACTTAACAACAGGTCATTTAGTGATTGTTCAAAGCTTCAACAGCACTGAAAAAAGTGACTTATGTCCATTTTGCATACTTACGACCAGTGGTGGGATTCAAAAAAATTTACTACCGGTTCTGTGGGCGTGGCTTGGTGGGCGTGGTTTGGTGGGTGTGGTAGGAGAAGGATACTGTAAAATCCCCATTCCCTCCCCACCCCACTAACCTGCTTTCCAGCTCTGTTCTCCTGTGCAGGGCAACAAAAGAAGACCCAGCCAATCAGCTGGGACTCAGGAGAATAGTTGGGGGCAGGGCCAGTCAGAGGTGATATTCTCCAAATGACTCAAAATTTCCGCTACCAGTTCTCCAGAACTGGTCAGAACCAGCTGAATACCACTTTTGTTTACAATCTTTGCAATATCCCTGTGGTCACGTGATCAAAATTCAGAAACTTGAATTTTGAAATATGAGCAACTGACTCATATTTATGACGCTTGCAGTATCCTTGGGTCATGTGATCCTCTTTTGCTATCTTCTGACAAGCAAGGTCAATAGGGAAGTCAGATGCACTTAACAACCGTAGACAGTGTTACTAATTTAACAACTGCAGAGATTTACAATTGGGGCAAGAAAGTCATAAATGGGGCAAAACTCACTTAACAACTGTCTCACTTAGCAACTGAAATTACATGATCAGTTGTAGTTGTAAGTTGAGGACTTTGGTTCTTTGTACTTTGGTTCCACCCTGTTCCACTTTCAAGGAAGTATCCTGCTGATGGAGAGAGTCCAGAGAAGTGTTGCATAATTTATTTTCTATTATTCTTTGAGTTAAAAATGTCTTTCTGGTTCTGGAATCCTAGGTGAGTGGGTTGGTGGTTTCTTTTACTTGCAGCATTCAGCATAGATGCATTCATTAAACAGTTTCCATCCTGAGCTTCTTGGCTCTTTCAGATGACAAGGCTCAATAAGGTCTATCTACTACCGCCATTCCAAATGCAATTTAAAATTCAGTCAGTCTTGGTCTAGGTTCTTCCAACCAATTTGGATGTTTGTAGAAGTCAAGGCATTATAACAATAGAGAAGATCACAGCCTAAGAAAACGAAGGTATAGAGAGTTTTGAACCTTCAGATTAGAATCATGGGGCTGGAAGTCTTCTAAGCCCAACACCCTGCCCATATCAGGAGTTCTTATTGTATCCCAGACAAATGGCTGTCCAATTTTTTCTTGAAAACCATCAGTGATGGAACATTCACAACTCTAGCAGGCAAACTGTTCCATTGTTTAATTGTTCTCACTACCAGGAAATCTACCCTTTTCCAGGTTGGATCTCCTTCTACCCAATTAGCACCTAAACCCATTTTATGGACTTGCAGTCATGAGGAGGCGGCTCCATTGCAAACACGAGTCAAGGTCATCTGTAGAAAATGCTTCCATGTCCCTCAACAAAGAGACTGAGGCTCACAAAGGATTTTATATACTGGGATCCTGAGCCATTCTTAAAATCTGAATCCAAAGGCAAAATTTGGGAAAATGTCCCAGCTCACTGAAATTCCCATTAAGGTTTAAGACTAAGGCAGCACCCCAAAGCTCAAATTCATAAAATCGGCAGCCACTTAAGAGGCTAAATAGCTTGAAGTTGTGAACTGTTTAGGAGCGATGATAGCCAGAGGCTATCTTTGAAAGAGATAAAAATAATCTTCAATCAATATTGTGCAAGTTCCCCTGCATCAGAACAACATAAGATTCATAACAACATACAAAATCGTTTTTTTTAAAAAAAGATGTTAAAAATTTTAAGTAGCATTTGAAGGCTAGCACTGACCCCTGCCTATAAATCCAGTCACTTTGGGTACAAAAAATAAAAAAATAAAATTCCAAGACAGTCCCACCTAGTTCCTTTTCCTTAATGGAGAAAAGAAACACTGTTCATCCAGAAAAAATATCACACCCTAAACTGGATGAGATCCGCATTTTGGTTTTGTGACCGAATCTGGCATTATTTTCAGAAGCAGTTCTGTAAAAACCCTTAATAAGGCTTGCAAGTGGTTGGAATGACTAAAACTCTAGATATGTGGATCTGTTTCTCCAGATACATTTTGTGGAATCTAGACAAAAGCCCAGTTGATAACGTTTCAGAATTTTCTACCTTCCTTGATTTAAATAGATTCCTTTTGAATATTGCCATTTCCCAAAATACTTGCTCATTTCTCATTATTTTCCATATTTGTCCATATTCCTGGACCAGCCAGTGGTAAGAGCCACAGAACAATTTCAGAGCTGTTCTTACGTTTTCCAGTCAAAGAGGCCAAGTTCAACCAGCTGCTGATGGGACTGCTCACCATGTACCAGCGCAAACGTTTTAATTTCCTCTGTTGCTATGGTTGCAGTTGTCATTATTTTAAAGGTGGAGTCCAGTCAATCAAAGGTGATTATTATTCCTCCTTTGTAATTCCATTGGTTGAGGAATCTCTTAGAGCAGTGGTTCTCAACCTTTTCTTCACCATGGACCCCCTTGAAATACCTTTGTGGCCACAGGCCATGGCCGTGGTCCACCAAGATTTAACTCAAGATTTAAATCATAACATTGGTTCAAGCCTTTGCTGACCCTCTGTAATGACATTGCGGCCACCCGGGGGTCCAGAGACTGCAGGTTGAGAATCACTCTCTTAGAGGCCTAGAATGTTGGTCAGCCCTGTGCGATATGGACAACAATGAACCAGTGGTGCTATTCTACCAGTTCGGCCCAATTCTGGCGTACCGGTAGCGCCAAAGAATCGGTTCTCTCTGAGGAGTTGCTGTTGGGTCCACCTGCCCGCTCGCCCTGGCTTCCATACTGACCTTTATTCCTTGCTTTTGAAGTGCAGCTGCTTTGCGTGGCACAGCAGAGTGCTGCACATCAGCTGCTGAAGCGACAGGGAGAGTGCAGCATTGCAGGTGGTGAGCTGGAAAGCCTCTGTGCCTGTGCAAAGTGTGTGTTTGGCACGTGTATGTGTGCTAGGTATGTGTGCGCACGCAAAGCCTACCCACCAAGGCACACCCACTGAACCAGTGGTAAACCATTTTGAAACAGACCACTGCATTGAACCAAAGTCACACTAGCCATGGTCGGTGTGCAGATGCCCTCTATAAGTGGGGCAAAATACTATCACGGAGTAGTGATTGTGGCACTGAAAAACAAACTATTCAACATATAAGTGATAGAGTACCAACACAGAGCTTACAATAGAGACCTTGTTGATTTCCTGGCTGTGACAAATGAAGCAATATATATATATATATATCTGTAATCTAGACATGCATTTATAATACCTTACACTTTATATTTCTATATTTTGTATTTTTATCTCTTCTGTCTTTACCAAAACGTGGTGGGAATGTGCTTTACAATAAATAATAAGAGTTGTAAGAGAGCTTGGAAGTCACCTAGCCCCGGGTGAAGGATCACCTATCTGGGCAGAATCGGTTTACTGTTTAATGGGACATGTTGTATACTTTATACTGATGAAGTATCTATTTATTGCAAATAGTCTCATTAGCCTAATTGCATATATTAATCATTGCCCATCAGGGATTGCATTATGTCAGATTTCCCAACAGGACATTGGGCTTAAAACTCTGGTGGGTTTGTACAATTTACTAATCTCAGATAAAATTGGGTGGCCTACTTCATCGCTCCGCACCCAATAGGAAATCTGGCATTGACTCAGCACCTTACATGAAGTGCATCCACAGGATGTGGTAGAGATGTCCACAGATGTGGTTAAAAACTTAAAAGAGTATGCGTCACATAGACATAAAAACTAGGTAGCTTCATTCTCAATATTGTAGCTGCCATCTTGACTTTTTGGACTATTCTCAGTAGACATTCCTTAGGCATCATAGTTATGTTATCACTGTAACTATACTTTTTTTAAACCAAATTCCAGATTATATTTTTGTGTGACCCTAGATACTCTGTTCTGCACAGGTAGTCCTTGACTTACAGCCACAACTAATCTAAGTGAAACAATGGTTAAGTGAGTTTTGCCCTATTTTAAGACCTTCTTGCCACAGTTAAGTGTATCACTGCAGTTGTTAAGTTAATAACCCGGTCATTAAGTGAGTATGATTTCCCATGGAATTTTCTTGTCAGAAGGTCACAAGTGACCATGTCGCCATAGGGATGCTGCAATGGTCATAACACACAAAAAAGGTCATAAGTTACTTTTTTTCAATGCCATTGTAATTTCGAATGGTCACTAAAGAAATAGATGTAAGTTGAGGACTATCTGTAATTGACAATGCATGACCATATCTTCTAATAAGATGGTCCATTTTCTTTTAGTTTTTGTTTGGGGTGTCTTTAAATTAACCTTGACATTCAAGTAACAAAATGAACAAATCCTTGCAGTTTCTTGGCAAGATTTCAGAAGTGGTTTTCCCCTGCCATCCTCTTTCTAGGGCTGAGATAGTAGGACTTGTCCAAGGCCACCCTTGTGCCTAAGGCAAAACTAGAACTCACAGTCTTCTGGTTTTAGCTTCCTGCCTTTAACCACTACATCACACTACTCTCATAATAGCAGGAGTGGGCTGCTGGGAGTTTGTGAGGGTTTGGGACAACCCCTAGCTAAGATTCTACACAGTTCAGAGACACCCCCCCAAATCCCACTCCTGGCTGCCCCGCCCCACCCACCCTTCCCCTCCTAGGAGTCCCCATGCGGTCCGTTTTGGATGCAGGTAAGTGCAGGGTGCGCACGGAGGTTTGGGGATGGTGAAAAACGGGCCTCCCAGAAGTTTGGGAAGGCCAGAAACAGGCCCGTTTCTGGCTTCCAGAGAGCCTCCGGAACCCGAGGAGGCCGTTTTTGCCCTCCCGGAGGCTGGGAGAAACCCTCCGGAGCCCAGGGAGGGCAACCCCCCCCCATACCTCCTCTGCCATGGTGCAGGAGGCTGACTAGGCCATGCCCACCATGGCACCACCCACCCAGCAACCGGACAGAGAACCCCTTGCTAAAACTGTTGAGCCCCCCCTCCTAATAGTATAATATTTTGGCACCTTCAAACAACCTGATTACTTTCAACCTTTCTTAGCTCTTCTTCCAGTTCCATCCATTGGTTCCTACAGATGTTGGGGATTGAGTGCAAGCATTTTGCATGGTGACATAACAAAGTAAAGGTTTCCCTGGCCAGTCAGGTTTGACTCTAGGGCGTGGTGCTCACGTCCATTTCTCGGCTGAGGGAGACAGTTATTTGAAGACATTTTCCATGATCATGTGGCCAGCATACTATATGCTAAAGGCGCACGGAACACTGTTACCTTCTTACCAAAGTGGCACCTATTTATCTACTCGCATTTGCCTGCTTTCGAACTGCTAGACGGACAGGAGCTGTGGGGAATGAGAGCTCACTCCATCACGTGGCGCTTGGGTCTCAAACCTAGGCTATCAGCTTTTTCACTGACAAGCTCAGTCTCTTTAACCACTAAACCACCATGCTCCCCACCCCCATAACATAACGACCTCTTTGGCTATTTTTTTTTTAAGGACATTTTTAAAAAGTTATGGTGTAGAGCCATGGAGAATACCTTGCATATACTGGAGATCAATGGTAGCACATATAGGAATCCAAATCAGCACTATACTGTTCCAGTCCTCATGTTTCTTAAGAATGCACCGTAGAATTTTTTTAAAAATATCAGCTTATAAAACCAACAATTCCCTGACAGGCAATGGTTTTACTACATAAATCTTCACTGAGATAGTGCAGACAGTTTGATCTTGGTGAGATAATCTGTTCTGCTTATTTTACTGTTTTCTAAGCCCATGGATTAGGAGAGTATGGATTTCATAACGATTTAGCTGTGGTACTTTTCCCACAGTAGTCTTCCATCTCTGTCCTCACATAGGATTTCGGCGTTTAACAACTGGGTGAGCGTCAACGCACACAAATAAAACCCATTGGATTTTTGTCTGTGACCTCATAGGAAATTGAGCTAGATTTTCTATCAGAGAAACGTGTCATTAACTTGCTGATCCCCTGGCCTTCCTGGGAAGCTGTAAACCTTTTTAAAATGCCACATGGTTACCCCAGGATATGGAACATCTGGAGGGAATTACTAATTCTGAGTAACTTGCTAATGATGGGAATAATCCAGGAGTTAAATGCAGGAATTGGGAAATCTGGAGTCCACATCTTACCTCAGTGACAAATTAACTCCATAGTTTGAGGCAAAAGAGTCTTCTGCGAGTTTCTCTCCCAGATCTTGAGAAGGAGGAACTGAAATTGATCTCATCTTATTAGGCACAGTAGGTATGAAAAAAAAATCTAGATTGTTCCTTTCCAATCCTCTTTAAAGAAATTCCCTTACAGATAGTCCTTGAATTGCAACAGTTCATTTACTGACTGCTCAAAGTTCTAACAGCCCTGAAAAAAGAAACTTATAAGCACTTTTCACACTTGTGACCATTCTAACATCTCCATGGTCATGCGGTTAAAATTCAGATGCTTGGCAACCGACTCATCTTTATGATGGTCGCAGGGGCCCAGGATCACGTGATCACCTTTTGCGACCTCCTGACAACCAAAGTCAATGGGGAAGTCAAATTGACTTAACAACCAAGTTACTAGCTTAACAATTGCAACGATTCATTTTAACAGCTGTGGCAAGACAGAGTGTAAAATGGAGCAAAACTCATTTAACCACTGACTTGCTTAGCAACAGAAAATTTGGGCTCAGTTGTGGCCGTAAGTCGAGGACTATCTGTATTTTGTTGTTGCTTGGAGAAAGATGAAGTCGGAGGGTCGGGATGGGGTGGGATGAAGTCAAATATTTTGAGCTGATTCTGCTGATCTCAGCTTTTCCCTTGATTTTCCAGCAGTCCTATTTTGATTGCATTTCTGTTTATGCAAAGGAAACTAAATTCACATCAGCATTAATGAGAGTTAAAACGATCCTGAAAATGATTATGGGGGGTGAGAGAGTTTCATCAGCAAATTGATGTAGGGTAGATAGGAAGGAATGCTATTCAGTATGCTTGCTGCCTTGAGTTGTTTATAAAAATAATAAAGATGGGATAAAATATATTTTAGGAAATCTATTCTGCCATTATCAGTCTTTTAGTGCAATACTGCCCGTCTGTGTCTCACTCTTACCTGTATCACATACTGTTTTCCAGTTATTTTGCTTCTAAGCATTTATAAATGGAAGCTCCCTTCCTCCTCATCCCTTCCCCTCAAATTGCATCTTCAAACAAAAGTCCGGGCAGGATATTTAGGAGGGGAAATGAGTTGGAAATTGTGCTTGCAATTTTATGTGAAGATGACCTTCTTTGGAGTGGAGCATAACCGTGACATCAGTGGGAGAATGCCATGCAGTGTTATTCATGCCCTATTTCCTTGAATGAATTAGAATGAAATATGGATGAAGGACCACTAGGCTTCCGCTCATAAGCTGTATTTTGTTTTGCAAATAAAACACAAAGTGATCTGGAACATTATCAAAAAATGTGGCGGCGGGGGGAGGAATTACTTGGTTGTTTTAGTTCTGGGAGTTGCAGTAGAAAAAGATAGATTAGATAGACAGACAGACAGACAGATGAGAGAGAGAGAGAGACAGGAAGACAGACAGGAACTCATCAAATTTGCAGATGACACTAAGCTGGCAGAAATAACCAATACCCCAGAAAATAGGCTTAAGATCCAGAAGGATCTTGGCAGATCCTGAACACTTGGCCCTATCTAATAAAATATAATTCAATGTAGAGAAAAGTGAAGTTTTACACTTAGGCAAGAAAAACTAATTGTACAGGTACAGATTAGGTGAAACTTGGCTTCAAATCCATAAATCTTTTTTTTTTTTTCATTTCTTTTCTCTTTCAGCAAAAAGTCCAATAAGGTTTCCATTTTTTTTTTCAAAGAAAAAAATTTGTGGGTTTTTTGTGTGTGACTAAAACAGGTCAGTTTTGTCACTCCAGCTCATTCTGACGTTTTTACAATCCATTCCTCCACTGTGGGATTTTCGTCATGCATATAATAATCTTGCAAAAAAATACCATTTCATAATTGTAGCAACCGAACCATTTGCAGACATGAATCCTCAAGAATTCTCATTTGTGATGTAAAACAGGATTACATATTAAAAACTGTAAATACTGAGTCAGAGGCCATTGACATTAGCAAACTTTCATTTGCATAATGATTTTTTTCTTTCTCTGCCTACCCCTTGCACTCTCCTCTCCTTGTTTCAAATTCTGCTGCAGTAGGGCACCTAACACCAGGGAGTCGCATCTTGACTTTTTTTAAAACCTCATTTTGCTAATGCTCCTGAAGAGTGCAGAGAAGAGCAACGAAGATGATTAGGGGACTGTGGGCTAAAACATATAAAGAACAGTTGCTGGAATTGGGTAATGTTTAATTTGATGAAAAGAAGGACTAGGGGTGACATGATAGCAGTCTTCCAATATCTCAGGGGCTGCCCCAAAGAAGAGGGAGTCAAGCTATTCTCCAAAGCACCTGAGGGCAGGACAAGAAGCAATGGGTGGAAACCAATCAAGGAGAGAAGCAACCTAGGACTAAGGAGAAATTTCCTGACAGAACAATTAATCAATAGAACAACTTCTCCAGAAGTTGTAAATACTCCAACACTGGAAGTTTTTAAGAAGAGATCGGATAACGAATTGTCTGAAATTCTATAACATTTCCTGCCTAAGCAGGAGGTTGGACTAGAAGACCTTCAAGGTCCTTCCAACTCTGTTATTCTATTCTGTTCTGTTCTGTTTTGTTCTGTTCTGTTCTGTTCCGTTCCGTTCCATTCCGTTCCATTCCATTCCATTCCATTCCATTCCATTCCACTCCACTCCACTCCACTCCATTCCATTCCATTCCATTCCATTCCATTCCATTCTATTCTATTCTATTCTATTCTATTCTATTCTATTCTATTCCATTTCATTCCATTCCATTCCATTCTATTCTGTTCTAACTTATCACTTGGTGATTGCTCAAAGTTCCAATGACACACCCGCTCCCAAAAGACACTTATGACTTGATTTCAAAGTTCCGATGTCTCTCCCCTCATGGTTACATGATCACAACTAGCCTACAATTCCAACTATTTGAGGTACCCTGTGATCATAGGACCACAAGTTACAATAGTTTTGCCTGAAATCGTCCATTTGCAATTTGCCATTTACTTCCGGTTTCTGACAGAAATGGCCCCTTAGTGAACAACAGCTTCACTTAATGACTGCCATGGTCATTATAACAGAACAGTAGAATAACAGAGTTGGAAGGGACCTTGGAGATCTTCTAGTCCAACCCGCTGTTCAAGCAGAAAACCTTATACCATTTCAGACAAATGGTTGTCCAATCTCTTCTTAAAAACCTCCAGTGATGGAGCTCCTACAACTTCTGGAGGCAAGTTCTTTCACTGAGTAATTGTTCTCTTTAATTCTAGGAATTAAGGAAATTTCTCCTTAGTTCTAGGTTGCTTCTCTCCTTGATTAGTTTCCATCCATTGTTTCTTGTTCTGTCTTCAAGTGCTTTGGAAATTGTTTGACTCCCTCTTCTTTGTGACAGTCCCTGAAATACTGAAATAACGCTATCATGTCACCCCTAGTCCTTCTTTTCATCAGACTAGACATACCCAATTCCAGCAACCGTTCTTCATATGTTTTAGCCTCCAGTCCCCTAATCATCTTCGTTGCTCTTCTCTTCTTTCTAGAGTCTCAACATCTTTTTTATATCATGGTGACCAAAACTGGATGCAGCATTCCAAGGGTGGTCATTATTTTCTTAATAATTGCTACAAAAAAGGTCACAAAATCAGTCTAGCTTTTATCACTGTCCCAATTTAGAACCGGAATTGGCAGGCTCACCTAAAAATCGTAAGTCGAAGACTACCTGTAGTGCAAAAAATGCCCTGGACATAAATTCTTTAAATTTTCCTGTTAAAAACCAGCAGTTTCCATTATTTTATTGTCATTTAACTAATTTTAACTAGTATAGCTTTGACCCCATGAGGGCTGAAGAAATTGAAGAAATACCTTAGCAATGAGCTAGAGATAAATGAATGCTTTCTTTAAAGGGTAGTTCTTAAAAAGATAATTTGGAAGAATGTAACACGATCCATTTGTATCTGTCTTTCAATTAAGCCAGAAAGAATGATGAGAGATACAAGTTCTGAAGTTTTCATTTTGCTTAGAATGTAAGTAGATCCATCCTATTTATCACACAACTGATTGATTTTAATTTCTGCGTGTTAACAGCTGGTATTTTTTGTCATGATATATGCTCAGCAATTTTTTTCTGAAGACATAAATACCTTTTGAAATTATCCAGCTGTAAAATCATTAATAACTTTCAAACTAGAGTTTTCTTCCCAAATAATAAATAAGAAAACTAATTCTCTTGGGAAATTACCAGCTTATTCTTGTGTGTGTGTCTGATCAGCATTTCTTCTGATTTTTTTTTTTTTAAAGAGAAAGTATTATGTCTTAAGAGAACCTGATACCCCATTTCATTAAACTGAAATGAAATAAAAGGAATAGGGGACTGGAGGCTAAAGACATGAAGAACAGTTGCAGGAACTGGGTGTCTCTAGTCTAATGAAGAGAAGGACTAAGTGACATCAGTCTTCCAATATTTGAGAGGCTTTCACAAAGAAGAAAGAGTCAACCTATTTTCCAAAGCAGTTGAGAGCAAGACAAGAAGCAAACAAATGGAAATCCCAAAAGTGCTTTTTAAAGAGGCAACTGGACTTTCTGGTTTTTCTTGGAAGACATTTTGCTTCTCATCCAAGAAGCTTCTTCAGCTCTATAGAAGCTTCTTGGATGAGAAGCGAAATGTCTTCAAAGAAAAAACCTGAAAGTCTAGTTGCCTCTTGAAAAAGCACCTTTGGGACAATCATGACCTGGATGACTGAGAATTTCCATAGACAAACAGATGGAAGCTTATCGAGGAGAGAACCAACCTAGAACTAAGGAGAAATTTCCCGAAAGTGTGAACCATTTATCAGTGGAACAATTTGCCTCTACAAGTTGTGAGAACTCCATCACTGAGGTTTTTAAAAAGAAATTGGAAATTGGCCGTTTGTCTGAAATGGCATAGGGTTCCTGCTTGAGTAAGGGTTGGATGACTAGGAAATCTCCAAGGTCCTTTCCAAATCTTAATCTGTTCTGTTCTCAATTGAACCGACTTGGTCTAATAGAAAAGAAATTGAATTCTGGAGGTGCGAAGTAAGTCAGGATCAGATTGACATTAATAGTTATGGTGGACAATAAAAAGAATTTCTGAAGTTGATGGAATCCAAAGTAGAGTTGGTTACATCCAGGTAATAAATGACCCATATACCATCTATGGCAACTAATATGATCTTTCATTAGGACTGTTATATCTGTGAAAATCCAGATCACCATTAGCTAATTTTCTAAGTCATCAGGATTTTCATAGACCAGTTCTGGTACCAGTAGCTCTAACTACCATCCAGGGGTGGGATTCTACCAGTTCTGTCCACCTCTGCAGAACTGGTTGCTCCAAAGAGCAGCAGACATAGAACCAGTTCGATGTCTGCTGCTGTTGTGGCCCGCCCGCCTGCCCAGGCTCTTACCTGTCCTTTATTTCCTGCTTTTTCAACTGCAGCTGCTTTTGCGCGACACTACTGCGGTTGAAAAAGCAGGAAAAAAGGGCTTTTCCAACCACTGCGCACTTGCATGCAGTGCTGCTCAGCTGTCTGGGCAGCTCAGCAGGTCGTAAATTGCACTCACATGACTTGCGCGACTCACGCATGTGCTCACGACGCTAATAGACAGAACCGGTAGTTATACCAGTTGGATCCCATCCCTGCTACCGTCCCATAATTATCTAACAGACATCCGGCTGATACTGGTAATAATAGTAAGGTAGCATTACATTTGGCACAGAAATGGTAGTTGATTACAGAATGATGGTACTATCTCTTTGGAAAGTCCAACTCTTATAAATGTACTCTTAACATACACCAGTTCTGGAGGAGTTACACCTAGTAACAGATAACAATGCTTAGAAACCACTAACTGCTACCATTATAGGCTGCTTCTGCTGACTGCTGGCCGACTGCAATTTGGCAGTTTGAATCTCACCAGGCTCAAAGTTGACTTCCGACGTCGGTAAAATGAGGACTCAGATTGTTGGGGGGTAATATGCTGACTCTGTAAACTGCTTAGACCGGGGGTGTCAAATTCACGGCTGAATCACATGACGTATCGGGACCTTTTTTCCCCCTTTGCTAGACCAAGCATGGGTGTGGCCAGCCTGTGATGCATCCGGTCCATGGGCCGGGAGTTTGACAGCCCTAATTTAGAGAGGGCTGTAAAGCACTGTGAAGTGGTATATACGTCTAAGTGCTATTGCTATTAACATGGAATCCTGTCTAGGAGAAAGGGCTGAAGAAATTTCCCTTCCTCTGAGATAAATTTGAAGAAAAAAAAATCCACTGTGCACCAATTTTTTGGTGGAGAATGTTATAACGCCATAATTCTTCATCTATCAATAAGCCACTTATTATTTGGTAAATCAAGTAATTCCTCCATACAATATATATTGAACAGATATTCCCAGAGGTAAACGCTGGTCAAATGAACCATAGTTCAGGATGTGGTATGTAGGAACCAATATTAGAATCTCCTTTTGCCAACCTTTCAACAGAGTGCATTGATAAATGCCTGCTATTTGTTTAGCTATGGCTTTATTCTGGCTTTTCATCCAAGAAATGTTTAACTTCATTTAGCCAGCATTGCAGAAAAAAGGGCAACTTTTCCACCTGATAAAAAGAAAAACCAACTAAACTATGATGTTGCACATACACTCTACACAAATATTTTCACACAGTTGAAATTATCAGTTGCTCTGCACCTTTTCTTATTTTTGAATAGTGGAAAAAATGTCAAGAGGAAGCTTTACTAGGCAAACAAGTAAAAACTGTGGTCCAGCGTTTAATTTTCCATGACCTTTTCACCAGGAAAGATGCTTAAAAGACCAAGAATATACCATGATAGGTGGTTGTTGTTTAACCTTAGTTAAACAGGTTAAAGCAGGAGGAAAGCAAGCATTTTATTTATTCAAGTACTTTGGTTTTACCTTTCTTGCAGGAGCTCACAGTAGTATATACGTATATTTTGTCCTTGAATTTTTCCCACAACAATAACCTTACTGAGAGTTGGGTAGGGCTAGGAGATAGTTCCTGATCCAGATTCACTCACTGAGCTTCTATGGTTGAGGAAGTATTAGAATTTGAGCCTATCCAATGTCAGTTTGACTTCCAACACGTACATCTTTTAAAAAAAGTTTATTTATACATGTTCTCTTTACATACGTAAGTGCTTTGTGAACAGTATATTGTCTGGATCAATTTGCTTACATAATAGTACTTTTCCAGTTTCTAATTTCTACCTCTATTATTCAGCCACCGATCAGACAAGTCCCATGTTTGAAACTATTCTGTATCTTCTTCTTTTTTTTAATCTTTAATGTCAGTCTGTCCATTTCTGCACAGTCTAGTATTTTTCTAATTACATCTTCTTCGGTAGGTGTTTCTTCACTTTTCCAGTGCTGTTCAAATACAATTCTTGCTGCTGTCAAAACATGTAATATTAAATATCTATTCCATTTATTGTACTTTTCTGGTACTATACCCAACAAAAAATATTTCTGGCTTGTAATCTATATGCTGCTTTAACATTTTTTTCTAACCATGTATGTATTTTTGTCCATTTTTTTTTTGCTTTTACACATGTCCAGCACATGTGATAATATGTGCCCTGTATCTGATTATATTTCCAACATTTGGAGGACATCAATATGTACATCTTTAAACAATCTACAGTACTTCTACCTGTATATCTCCTTCGATCTAAAGGGTCTCCAGCTTGAGCAGGGGGCTGGAATAGAAGACCTCTAAGGTCCCTTCTAGTCCTATTGTTCTACCACATGTTGCATTTCCCCTTGTCCTACAGCTCTCTATAAAGATATTCCTCAATTTACAAATGCTGCAATTGAGCCCCAAATTTATTTCTTTTCTTTTTTATTTTTTTTTTATTTTTTATACATCTCTTCAAGTGAGCAATATGATTCCAGGTTACAACATACATACATAATCATAGTTACATTTCCAGCTTTCTTATCTAGTTCCATATCAAATCGTTATCTATTCCATTGATCTTTAAATGAATTATTCCCTTTCCAATTCATTAATCTAATAGCAAAAACATTTCATCCTCAAGCATATTTTCACTCTTTATCCCCTATTATTTTCATTTCCAGCTTACCACCTATTTTATTTTACGTATTATCTTCTTTAATTCTCAAAGCCAATGTATAACAAAAAAACAAGAATAAAATAAAACTAATATATTCAGGATCCACATGGTATTTCCCCCAATCTACAATAAAGAGCCTAAAATTTCTGTTGTTAAGTGAGACATTTGTTAAGTGAGTTTTTCCCTGTTTTATGACATTTATTCCACTTTTGTTAAGTGAATAGCTGCAGTTGTTAAGTTAGTAACACAGTTATTAAGTGAATCTGGCTTCCCCATTGATTTTGCTTAAAAAATGGTAACCACAGGACCCTGGGACACTGCAACGGTCATAAATATGTACCATTTGTCAAACATCCAAATGTAAATCATGTGACCATGGGGTTGCTGCAATGGTCATAAGTGTGAAAAATTGCCATAACTCACTTTTTCCAGTGCCGTGGTATCTTTTAACAGTTCATTTAAATGAACTGTTGTAAGTTGAGGACTACCTATGTTTCATTACATATTTTGTTTTGCAAGAATAACATATCCTAACAGAGGCTTTTTAAAATAGTTTCATTTTTCAAAAATACGGTATCGTTCTCAGATTTTCAGGTTGAAATGCCTAGAAATCAGGGGTGAGATGCTACCGGTTCAGCCCGGTTCTATAGAACTGGTAGCTCTGAAAACCAGCAAACACCGAACCAGTTCGGTGCGATGACCTTTTGGTCATCTGTTTGGCCCACCCGCCTGCCCAGGCTCTTGGCTGTCCTTTATTTCCTGCTTTTTCAATCTCAGCTGCTTTGTGTGGCACAGCTGAGGTTGAAAAAGCAGGAAAGAAGAGGATTTTCAAATGCTGCGCACCCACGCACAGCGCTTGTCAGCTGTCCGGGCGGCAATCGGAGGTGATCTACATGCGCTCATGCAAAACGCACTCTCACCGAACTGGTAGTAACACCAATGGAATCCTACACCTGCTAGAAAGGCCATTCCCACCCAAAGTTGTGCAATTTTAGCAATGTGTCTCTGCTTGATGCAGATGAGAAGAATTATTCTCATTCACATTGCAATGTTGGCTGATGCTGGTTATCATTTACAATTCAAATAAGTACAGATTAATGCTATTCTGGGATTAGACAAGGTCTCTGCACAAAACAGTCAGGAACAGAAAACATACTCGTTAATTCAGCCAAGGTTTGCAAAAGCGTTAACAGACATGGCCTAGATCTTGTTACGAAACAGTCAACAATTATTTGATGGCAAGGCCTAGATCAGTATTTCTCAACCTTGGCAGCTTTAAAATGGATGGACTTCAACTCCCAGAACTGAAGTCATTGAAGCTGGTGGGGGAATCCTGGGAGTTGAAGTCCACCCATCTCAAAGCTGTTGAGAAACACTGACCTAGATGTTGCCACAGACAATTGTATCTCTTATTGTAAGTTACTAAATTTAGGAGATGCTTCATTTTACCAATTTTTTTAGAATTGTCTCAATATCATGCAGTGAACTGAGGTGATGCTCAAAGCAATATTTTGCAAGAATCTTTAAAAACGTAATGGTCCACAAAAAACATGACACCCGGAGAGGTATATCCTCTAACCCAGGAGTGGGGAACAATGGCCCTTTTATGACTTGTAGACTTCAACTCCTAGAATTCCTGAGCCAGCCATGATGGCTCAGGAATTCTGGGAATTGAAGTCCACAAATCATAAAGGGGCCATTGTTCCCTACATCTGCTCTAAAGAATTCTAGAAGTTGGTTGTTTCCATTACTAGTTAAACTTGGGGAAATTGAGGAGGGTGAGGTAGAGGAGAATTATAAAGAGATTAGAAAGTATACATTACTATATACTCATGAAGGAGGCATTTGTGGATATGTGAGAAAGTCCAGAGTTCCTAATGAGTAATGTCTTTTTCAAGTAGAGCTTGACTTTGGTTGTTTTCTTGGTAATATTTTAGAACTGGTGCCATTTTCCAGGATGTTTTCAACTTCCCAGTCTAGCCTGAAGCCTTGGCATTTCTTCATGTTTCCCATCCAATTACTAACTAGGCCCAACTGTGTTTACATTTTCCAAATCAACCAAGGTGAACTAAATTCTCCCACTAACTGAGCAGAGCTTGGAATACATCCCTGTCAGAAATGAGTTAATTCAAAGCACAAATTAGCTCTTTTTAAGATGAATCTGCTCAACATAAAACAAAGAGAAGTTCTCTTATTACTGTATATAAGTGTGTGTGGGCTCCATGAATATTTTTAATGCAACTCGTCCAGTATAAAATGCCTCGATTTTGCAACAAAACCATTAATTTCTATCAGATTGAAGACAGGTCCTGTTGCCATCATTCTGGTTTGGCTTCCTGACAATATTACAAAGCCAAGGAAGTTTAGCTATGTGCAGACGTCTGAAGTAGAAGCTTAAGGCAAACATTTCATCCTGAAACAACTCCCTCTCTCCTCAAATAAACCAGGCCAGGGCTTTGGGGCATATTAACGGCCAAAATGGATGTCTTCAGACTCGGCTTAAATATCCCCCAAATTTGTAAAAAAAAAAAAAAAGAAGAAGAAGAAGGCCCCAAAGTTTTGTTCCTGAACACTCCCATGATGATGTCACCTGTAGGCATTGGCCATGAAATGATGTCCTCCCTGACCCAGAGGGATGATCCACAATTGGTCTATAGCAGGGGTGAGATCCTACTGGCATAACAACCGGTTCATTTTGCACACGTGTGTGCCAAATGTACGCTCTGTGTGTGTGTGTGGACTATTTACAAATTACTGGGTCTGGCAAGTATTCACCTGCTCCAGTTGACGAGCAGCACTCAGCTGTGCCGCGCAAAGCAGCTGAGGAGAAAAAGGCAGAGAATAAAGGACAGCCTAGAGCCTGGGCAGGCAGGTGGGCCAAACAGATGACCAGAAGATGGTCGCAGCGAATTGGTTCGGTGTCAGCTGCTCTTCAGAGCTACCAGTTCTATAGAACCGGGCTGAACCGGTAGAATCCCACCCCTGGTCTATAGTGGAAAGAGCGCATCTACCAATGATGGCAAATGTTACAAATTTGTCCTAGGTTGGATCAACCCTTCTCTCTTATTTCTGGAGGAGGGGGCAGAAAAAAATACGAAAAGGAGATATTCTTGGTGCTCTCTTTTGTGTTTACAGTTTTTTATTAGCTTATAATATAAAATGCAAAAATACAAAAGCAAGTAGGAAACAAAAAGGTGGGAAAGAGGAAGAGAGAAGGGGAGAAAAGAAGGGGTGAAAGAAGAAAAGGCATTGACTTTTGACTCCGTCCGGTGCAGTGGAATAAGACAATAACATCAAACCTCAACTTTTTACTTTTCCATAATAGTATAAACTAGCCATTTCTATAACAACAAATCTATCTGATCGATAAAACCCAAAAGCAAGTGTCCTTGGTGCTCTTTGAGCCTGACTGATTTCTTGCAGCTATTTCATTCATTATCCATCTAGGTACCCCATAGTTCAACACTTCTCTTTTAAAGAAGACATTCTGTTTGTAAATAGGGTTGTTGAGCTGGAGAAATGATGAGGTTTACCTCTGAGGCAGAGGCGGTATTCACCCGGTTTGGGTCGGTTCTGGAGTACCGCTAGCGGAAATTTCAGCCAGTTTGCAGAACTGGCAAATACTACCTCTGGCTGGCCCCACCCACTCGCCCCTGCTTTTTCCTCATCCTTTACTCCATTGATTTTTAACTCAGCTGATACCTGCGGCAGAGGTACGGTAGATTGCTACGCCTCAAAAATAGCTCAGGTGAGTGCTGCATGCATGTGCAAAGCATGTGTTAGGTGCATGCATGCATGAAGCTACCTTTGAGTGCTGCACATGTGTACAAAGTGCGTGTCCACACATGAAGCCCACAGAATCAGTAGCGCGCAATTTGGAATCCCACCACTGCTCGGAAACTACTAATGCTTGCTGCTTCCAAGAACCAAGCATTGGCTGAAGGATCCTTGTAAGACCTCCTCTGAATATCTAGCAATGTCCATTATATGTTGCATGTGTTTCTGAGCCATGTTGGGGAATGACAGACAAGCAGGGGCTTCTAAGTGCTCTATAGCAGCTGGGAGAGATGGGTGCCTATAGAAATGACGCTGTCTCATGAGCAGTCCTTGACCAAAGTGGGGTGAGATTTTTAACCAGAGCCATGTGTTTTGGTGACTGCTGTTTCGAGAGTTGGGTCTCAGCCACTGTTTATCCACACTTCTTACCACAAAATGTTACGCTAGGATATTTGTTTTGTCAAAGTCCCCTCTCTTGTTCTTTCACTCATCGCTCTGTTTGGCATATTTACTCACATCCTAACACTTGCACGTCAAAGGTTTATTTGAAAGGCACATTTACAGGATTATATATTTTTTTTAAAAAAATGGCTTACTCAAGATCAGAAGGATGGAAAGAAGAAGAAGAAGGGTACAGGAGATCATCCGATAATTGAATTTCAGTCACTCGAGACCAAAGGGGCTTCATTCAAACCAGAAGCAGTCTGAGTGACATCACTTTATTTTTTAGTGAATCTTTTCCTAACCTCTAATTAGCTCCACACTTGGCAGGTATTAAGATGAAAAAAAAACCAACCAGCTTCCTGGACATTCATATTGTCACCTTGAAAAAGGACATACGTGCTGAATTTCTATTTACCACCCACTGCTAATAATGGCATACAATTTACCAAAAAGTGTAAGACTCTATGAAAAGTCTTGCAGCAGATTCAGACCAAAACTCTTCCTAAAATCTTCTTGTTGTTGTTGCTGCTGCTATTGTGCACAATCCAGAATCCTTTGGCAATATATCAACAGTGAAGTAAAATGAAATTTCAGTGGTAATCTAATGCCTTCTGGTGCTCATGAAACTCTTATTACATCTATATTTGGTGCACCAAGTTGTGCCCATTCATCACAGTCTCTCACGCCCTGGCCATTCCTTCATGGACTACTCTCATGTGCTCTACATGGGGCTGCCCTGGAACAGCATCTGATGCAAAATGCAGTGGCACAGGCAGTTAAGTGTGCTCCTTAAGAGGACACACACCATCCCTCTGCTTTGTGAGCTGCATTGTTTACTTCCAATTCAAGGTGGTGGTTTTGACTTTTAAAGCCCTACATGTCATTGGACTGGGTTATCTGAGGGACTTCCTCTCCTCAATTATATCTACCCTTTTCATCAGGTCCAGCATGATTGAGGCATGATAGGGGTCCTATCTGTGAAAGTGTCCCATCTGACAGGACTGAGGGGGTCAGGCCTTTTCTGCTGTTGCCTCTGCCCTCTGGAACATCACCCCTCCCTAACTCTTAAGAAAGCTTCCCCTCTTCCCAGCAATTTGGGCATATTTATACACTATCTATGTTTTAGTGTTTCCCACTTTCAGTTTACCATTCTGAATTGGGCAGCCTTATTTTTTTACACTGTGTTTCCCCCAAACTAAGGCCTACCCCAAAAGTAAGTCCTAGCTTGATTTTTACAGCTGCACCCAATAGAACAGTGGTTCCCAACCTTTTTTTCACCCCGCACCCCTAAACAAATTTCACTTGAACCTCGCACCCCCTGAAATTTAGACTTTAGGAACTACTGAACATGTTAAATATATGGTAGGATTGAATCTTTTCAGCTATGTATGTGACGGCCACTAAATAACGATACTTAACTCTAAAATGAAAACAAAGTTAACCCATTGCATAATAAATAAATAAATAAATAAATAAATAAATAAATAAATAAATAAAAATTACCTGGACTTTTCTCGCATCCCCTGGAATATCATCCTGCACCCCCAGGGGGTGTGAGCACCCCAGGTTGGGAACCCCTTAAATAGAAGCTCTATCCCCCAAATAAGCCCTAATTAAGAACCTGCCCGCTTCAGGGTACATGAGTAAAAATTAAGCTATGGTGGGGATGGGGGGGTGGAGCTGCCTTACTACTTACTTTCGGACAGTTGCAGCTAGGCCTCGCACACCCCGCCGCCTGCCTTGCCAGCCCATTTCTTCTGCAGCTAGCAAGGCTTTCCTGAAGGCCTCTGCAGCCGATAACATAGCTCCGGATCAATCCGAAGCGCTTTTATCTCTTACAGAGGCCTTCAGACCTTGCTGGCCACAGAAGAAGTTCCTGAAGGCCTCTGACAATGAAAAGGAGGCCAGGGATGATGCACTGAGGTGAGGTGAGGAGAGTCCGTGGACAGCATCTACCCCACCTGAAAATAAGACATGGTGCCTTTTTTGGTGGCAAAAAAATATAAGACCCGGTCTTATTTTTGGGAAACCACGGTTATACACACAAACTGTTTTTTTTTGTGTACCCCCAAAATCACTTGGTGAGATGGATGACTATACAGGTAGTCCTCAAGTTACAACACTTAGCAACATTTCAAAGTTATGATTTCCCCCCTCCCCATGCACTTATAATCCGGTCCCAAAGTCACATATGGTGCAGCACCATGGTGGCTGTTCATCCTTACAATCGATTGCAGAGATGCTGCAACATCCTCCGTACCTATTTCTCTCCAACATCCTGCCCTGCCTGGTCCCCACAGGCACTGGGCCTGCTTTTCTAGCCCTCTGGGTCCCATCTGATTCTCCCCTTCAAAAGTTTTTGCAAAAAGAAATATGTACCAGAACACAAGATCTGTCTGTGCTTTTGCAAAGAGGATGGAAGCCTGCAGGAACACAACAGATCCTGCATTTTTGCAAAGGTGGGAAGGGAAGGCTAGCATCAAGCTACGAAAGGAAAAGAGTTTCACACGCATCTGAGAAAAATATGGCTGCTTTTCTGCCACATGACCCAGCCTGTTCTTTTTTTCCTATTCCAACATCTAGTGCTCTGAAGATCCTTGAAAGGTAAGTAAGTGATCGGTGACAGGGGGTTGGTGTGGAGAAGGCCCAAGCAGCTGTGGAACCTCAAGGAGTCAGAAGTGTAAAGCATAAGATATCTTAGCTTGTGGGATTAGGTCTTGGGTAGTCAAAGGCAGATGGCCATGTTCCTAGAATGACACTAGCCTCCCCTTCCCGGTCTTCCCTGTCCCCGAGGTACCCCATGTACATTTAATGACCCGTGCATTTGATTAACAAATGCATTGGGGTGAGCAGAGGTGGGGGTTTGTTCACCTAAAGTGATTCACATAACATCCTGGATTATGACCATAATGGGCAGGCTCCATTATGGTCGTAACTCAAGAACTATTGGTATAAATTTGAGACGTGTGTGTCTGTGTATATGTGTGTGTATGTGTGTAAAACGGGGGTGTGGGACAACACACACACACAGAGAGAGAGAGAGAGAGAGAGAGAGAGACAGACAGACAGACAGACAGACAGGATGGATGGATGGATGGATGGATGGATGGATGGATGGATGGATGGA
>NW_020769308.1:4361327-4392140 GCF_900518735.1 Pseudonaja textilis
TCTATCTATCTATCTATCTATCTATCTATCTATCTATCTATCTATCTGTCATCTATCATCTATCTATTCATTCATCTAATTCTGACCCCTGTAAATATTTCTTAGCTCCACGGATTCTTCTTCTTACACATTTGTAAGTTAGAGCATTTTTAATGTGTGTTTTTTTCATTATAGGCCAGAGATGGGATTTATTAATTTCTCTCTCCCATCCTTTCAGCTTCTCCCTTCCTTTGCAATTACTAATCTGGCAAAGTAATTTCTAACTAGCTGGCTATGTAATTATTAAGAGGCAAACTATATTATGCAGTTGAGAACAGGTAGCATTTTCCATTTCCCCCATGTTCGCTTAATAAACCTGGCAATTACGTTGTCATGAGTCCTGACAGTCATAAAATGGAATAATCCTGATTTTATGACCTCTCTTTATGGTGGTTGTTAAGTGAATGCAGTTGTTGTAGAGTGAACTTGACAGTCATTAAGCAAATGCAGCAGGCATTAAGTGAGGAGAGTGGCTATAAAGGGAGCCTATTGTTCACTATAGGTAGCTTTTTCCCAAAACTAGAAGTAAATGACGGATTTAGAAAAAAACACCAAAAATCGCAGCCACGTGACTGCATGCTGCGGCAAAGGCTCTAAGTATGCACCAGTTGCTAAGCACGCACAAAGTGTGCTCACATAAATGTGTGTGGGATTGCCATTGGAACTTTGGAGCCACGTTGTGGTACCTTTGGTGAGTTCTAAGCTGAAGATTACCTCTAAAACAAAAGACTATAGGGAGATATGATAGCAGTCTACAAATATCTAAAATGTTTACCCTGGGCAACAGGAGGTGGAGTTGAAAATGAGAGTAGAACAGTGAAAAGTGAAAAGAAAGAAGATGTAGGTGGATTTTTATGAAGAATTTCTTGATGGTGAACAATGTTAAGCTATGGACCATCTGCCTGGATCTTCTCACTGAAGGTTTTCAAATAGACTGGAAGGTTTTCAGGCAGACAGGATGATCACCTTCAGTAGATTCCTTCACTAAGCAAGAAGTTAGACAAAATAACCTTTTTTCTTTAACTTTTCCTCTTTTTTGCACAAGAGATAGAAGGGAGAAGCTGAAAGCTACAGGGCATTGCTTGCCAAAACAAATAAAGATAGTTTCCCCCCCACCCCCCATGCCATCATTCTGCTAAACACCTAATTTCACAGCACTATTTATGCCTAAAGATATTTACCCATGTAAGAGGGCTGCATTTCTATTATCCTTCTCATCTTTCTCATCTTCTCATCTTTCCTACTATTTCTCCTATTGGTATCTTGTGATTTATCACTTGTTTAATGATTTATGAGTGTATCTTATGATTTATGATCTATCACTTACCGTTTTGTTGTTGGTATGTACAGTGAGAGTTTATGCACTGGAGACAAATTCCTTATATGTCTAATCACACTTTCTCAATCAAGAATATTCCTAATAACAACCTAAATATGGCCCCTTCCAACTCACTTATTCCACAGTTCTAAAAAGTTACCTCAGTGTAAAAGGCTAGCTAGTTGATTCAGAGGTACTGTAGATGATTAATTATAGAAAGTGTTTAAGAAGTGGCCAGTTTAACCTAAAAACCAATATCGCTGTAATACCAGATTGATCCCCAGATCTAGAACTATTTCTATTGAAAAGAGCTCAACCCGTTTAACTGGAAGGGAAAGCTGCAGAGGCTGAACATCAGGAAGACAATGGAAATTCACACCAAACAGAACAAAGGTCAATTGTTGCATAATTGTCTTGAAGTCACATTGTAAAAATTGCTGTTCTACAAAGGGAACGGAAAAGGCTTAATAACTTGCATGAGGTACATTTATGGCGTTCCTTTTCTAACCAGTGACATAAAGTTTCCAGCAACATGTTTTATCCGTGACCAGACACATGGAAATATATTTCTGCACACTGAGAAGCAAGGAAATGTGTTTTCAAAACTTACATGCCCTCTTTCTTTCTCTCTGCCTCTTTCTCCAACAGTATCCGCTGGCTAAACTAGCAACCTTTCCCAGGCATAGCATCTACCAGATATGTGGACTTCAACTCCCAGAATTATTTCAGCCATTTCCGTGATTGGAGGAGGAGTCTACAAGCCCCGCCCCGTTTGTAAGTGGGTCAGCATTCCATGCACATAAAAAGGATACAGAGGTTGCATTGCAATGCCACAGCTGTCACCTTGCAGATTTTGATCTTGTCCCATCCACACCTAAAGGATACCAGATGGTAGCTAGATTGAGAAACAATGACTTTTTGCAGTGGTGGAATTCGATTTTTTTTTACTACCAGTTCTGTGGGTATGGCTTGGTGGGCATGGCAGGGAAATGATACTGTAAAAACTCCAGTCGGAGATGGTATTTGCCAGTTCTCTGAACTACTCAATATTTCTGCTACTGGTTCTCCAGAACTGGTCAGAACCTGATGAATAGCACCTCTGACTTTTTGTCTTCAAGCTTTCCCTATACTAGGAGCCTCCAAACTTGGTGATTTTAAGGCCTGTGGACTTCACCTCCCAGAATTCCTCAGTCAACCATGCTGGCTGGAGAATTCTGGGAGTTGAAGTCCAGAAGTCTTAAAGTTGCCAAGTTTGGAGACCTCTGCTCTACATCATTTTTTTTTTTTATTTTCCCATAATGTGGTCTTGAAATTACATATAGAAGCTCTGACCTAAAGAGTTTGGATATGTTCAAATTAGGATGTGACATCTCCATTCAGTAATAGTTTATCGGACCAAGATCATGCCTATCTGATTGCCTCCACGGCCTTTCTTGCTCTCTCTATTTCCCCGCTTCTTCACATTCTCCAGGTCATCTCCTGAATTCTTTAGTTGTAATGATTTCTAAGTCCTGTACATAGAAGATGTCCCGGTGGCTAAAGGTTGATTTGGCATCTTGACCTGCCTTGACTTGCCTCCCAGGATGCCTCTGTGCCCTGAATGTTTGCTTGCACAACAGTAAATAGAGTGATGACAGGGTGTTTTCTTAGTGAAAAATTAAATAAAACATACACTTTACTTGACCAACTTCAATCATCTGACCTCAGAGTAAAAATCAGATTGGGTAGTTTTGAGTCACCTGCATATGTTACACTTAAACAATCTGGCATGGTTTTGAAAAGCCAGATACCATGGTTGGTGCATAAGCGCACTAACATGTCTACCGTCCCTGTCCTATTGTTTCTTTTTTTTTTCTTATATGTATCCATGTATTCATAACTATGTTTTTACTTATACCTATTATCTTGTAAGCAATTGACAAAAATAAATAAATAAAAATACTTAAAATGTGATTGCATGCATGTGTGTATTTGCATTTATGTGTCTTTGTGTATCAAAATCTACCTTGGTCACTCTACCTTGTAAGATCTCCTGTAACCTTTTGTATAAAGACCGGACTCCTGCAAATTTTGGTGACTTTGTGAAATTTTGGGCATTTCAATGTGTAATTAAGACTCAAGTGATTATGTTTTGGTGGTTTTCATGGACATTATCTGGGGAAGTTTCAGAAGCTTCAGTATCTACAAGTACCTAACAATATTTATAAATTAAACAGAAAGGAAAACAAGAACATATGCCAGATTTATATCCCATGGAATCTATCATCATGTGAGTATACAGTAATTATAGATATATATTTTAAATTAGAGTGAAAGTTGCCTACCCTGGTCTTTTCCATAAAGCATTTAAATTTCTGAATATAAGTCTATTCCAGAGTGAATATGCCAATAACTACTAAATGTATGTTTAACTGCGGAAGATACTCAGAGAAGTTACAGACCAGGAGTTGGCCACCTCTAGAGTTCAGACCAGGAGGAGACCAGTGGCCTGGCAGTTAAGCCACTGGGTTGGTTGACTGGAAGTTTGGCATTTCAAGATCCAAGTACCGTGGATAGTGGGCTTCCATTGGCTCCTGCCAACCTAGCGATTCAAAAACATGCAAACACAAGTAAAAAAATAGTACCTCTTCAGTGGGAAGGTAACACTATTCCATACACCTTGGCGTGTAGTTATGCCAGCCACATGACCATGAAAGTATCTTCAGACAACACTGGTTCCCTCAGCTTAGAAACAGAGATGAGCAAAGCACACCTTCCCTAGAGTCGGAAACAATTGGACAGGGGAAACCTTTGCCTTCACTTTTACCTAGTCTTCAGACCAAAGTGGTCTATGGCAATGGTTACCAACTGGTGGTCCATGAGAAAATTTTGGTGGTCCACAGAAAAATTATTTGCATTTTTTATATTGCACTAAATCAGGGGTCCTCAAACTATGGCCCATGGGCCAGATACGTGCAATGAACATTTGCCGCAGAGAGTCTCCTCTTTCAGGGTCTTTTTGTGCAGGTCAGAGGCGGAGCAGAAATTCTCACTTGGGGTCTGCTTCAGCCTCCTGGTGAGGGCCTTTGGGCAAAGGCTGGAGGGAAGTGCTGCTGGTGGCAAAGAGCTGGAGGGCCTTGTTCCAGTGGGACTCCATCATGGTCTGGAATTGGCTGGCCATCTCAGCCCACTGAGCCTCCAGGCCTTGAACTCCTGCAGGTCTTCCCTCTGCTTGGAAAGCCTATGCTGGTAGTCCTCAGTGAGGTGCTTCTGCTGAGCATCCTTCTTGGTCAGATCCAAGTTGAACTGAGCCAGCTGTTTTGCGAACTCTTTCTCGTGGTGACGAGGGTTGAGTAGAGGCTGGCAAGGTGCCCCTTGATGTGAGTGACATCAAGTTGGCCACATCCTCCCAGTCACATGACCACCTAGCCATGCCCACCCAGGCGGTCATTAGGCAGATCATATTAGTGGTCCTCATGGTTTAAAATTATGAATTTAGTGGTCCCTGAGGTCCAAAAGGTTGGTGACCCCTGGTCTATGGGACTGCTACAAAATTGGGAGTCCCCCTTTCCATGCACAGAAGCTCCAGAGCTCTGTACTATGTCCAGTTCCTGCTATTTTTCAAGTGTTGCAGGGAACATTATGTCACTCATAGTTTTCAGTCGGTTGTGAATCAATATGTTTGAGCCCGCACAACAGGAGCTGATTTGATCAGCAGTGCCAAGCAAGGCCATGAGTCTATTCCCCTCAGTGACCCCAAACAATGTGCCATTGACTAATGCATTGTGACAGATGTAAATGGAAGCTGCCACATCTATTGGAGGTGGAATTGAAATGTGGGGGAGGGGGAGGAGGGATGGAGGGTGCTCCCAGAAACAGCCCAAAGTTTACAGAAATCGAGGGAGAATACCCAGGTCTGGATTTCTGCTTGAACCAGAAAGTTCTATCAGATACACAGCAGATTATCTTCCTTGGGAGACTGCTTCTGCCTCAGCTGTAGACACTAAACGCCCAGGAGGTCCTTTAAAGTTGCTACTTACTGAAATTGGGAGAATTAGTAAACTCTTCAACATTTTCTGCTAAAGGGGACTCATAAATCGATTGGTTGGTTTTCATCATTCTATATTATCGATGATTGTTTTCTTTCTTCTGACCATACATTTTCATTCTTCCTTGAA
Source organism: Pseudonaja textilis (assembly GCF_900518735.1). The sequence goes on from NW_020769308.1 coordinate 4,366,842, forward strand.
ATCTTCAAATATTTCGGAAGCTGTTTCAGCCAGGGACAATGGGACGGGAATATTTCCCTATGAATGTATTGACTTTAGGGAGGAAAAAGAAGCCCAAATGCAAATAGCAGTCACTACATTATGCTCCGCCAAGTCATAATGTTAGCCATTGTAAATGAGTGGGATTAGTAAACACACAATGTATCTGTATTTGTTCAGTTCAACTAGAAGAATGGGTAGAAAGTTAAAATGGTTTGCATCGTCTCCAAATTTTTCACACCCAGTGGTGCAGAAAATGTACCATATGTCACTCAATAAAGGCAGCCATGTTCATTGTGTGGAGGACATTACATTCTTCCAAACAATAATGCTGTCAAATTAATAGTGGCATTGTAATAGGAGGGGAGGGGAAAGGGAGCATGGAAACTGGACTTTCTGTGGTTGTTAACAATCCTTTTCCTAATGTGTTCTCTTCATGCCATTCCAAAACAATTTTCCAACAAGCTCCTGACAAGAGTATTCAACATATGTTTCCAGTACTGGGTCACTTCTTTTGTTTTATTGAACCTATCCGGTTGATCGATGCACAAATAAAGAGAAACAGAAAAACAAAGACATGCGCCAATAGTATTTCACGCTTTACAGAGACAGAATGCGGAAACATTTTCTACTTTTGCCCTTGAGAAAAGAAATAATAACTCTTTGGATTGTCTTTTTCTGGTTTTTATCCTCAAATAAGAGACTCAACTTACAGCAGAGGTAGTATTCAGCAGGTTCTGACCAGTTCTGGAGAACCGGTAGCAGAAATTTTGAGTAGTTCGGAGAACCACCTCTGACTGGAGATTTTACAGTATGCTTCCCCTGCCACACCTACCAAGCCACGCCCACCAAGCCATGCCCATAGAACCAGTAGTAAAAAAATTTGAATCCCATCACTGACTTACGGCCACAACTGAACCCAAAATTTCTGCTGCTAAGCAACTGAAGAAACTTAATCTGTCAGGATGGGCAGAAATGACCAGAGACAGGTTCCCTCAAATAACCAGGCCCTATGCTCTAATGTCATGATAGCAAACCTATGGCCTGCATGCCACAGGTGGCACGCAGAGCCATTTGTGCCGGCACGTGAGCTGCAGGCAAACTTACCTCACTGCACATGCGCGCACCTCACAGCTGATTTTCAGCTGGTTTGAGGCCTTTTTTGGCCACCCAGAGGCTTGAAAAAAGCCTCTGCAGGCCAAATAGGCCTGTTTCATCACTTCCTGTAATACCGGAAATGACAAAACGGGCCTATTATTCGGCCTGCAAAGGCTTTTTTCAAGCCTCTGGGGGCTGAAAATGAGCTGTGAGGTGCAGTGCAGATAAGGGGGCTGCGGGGGGCAGCAGGGGGTGGTGGTGGGGATTGCGTGTGCAAGCACAGGGGGTGTGAGGGGGGGCACACGTTGCCTTCTGGATGCTGGCATGTGAGTGAGTGCGCGAGCGTCAGCACATACACAATTTTTGGCACAGGAGCAGAACTCCGAAACATTACCTAGAAAGATTAAAGAGCAACATATTAAAATAGAAGCTTCTTTTCACAAGGAAAGAAACCTTGTAAAAAGATTGATAGGCTAGTTCCTGGCACAGATTTATGTTTCAATGGCCATAATGAAATCTTGCACCTAGTGAGGTGAGGTAAATATTGCTCAACGACTTCTAAGAAATTGTGGATCTGACGACCGAGGACCGGAAGTGGGGAGTGACTGTTTAATACCTGGAAGAAAAAGTGACACATCAAACTTTGACTTTTCTTCAGAGGGCACAAATGATGAATGACTCATCAGCTTTGTAAATCGCCAGAGAGGCGACCAAAACCAGAGTTATGTTTGCACACTGTGGATCATTTCTCAAACTCCAAATGACCTCCTTTTTAAAGATTGTCTCACCCTTTGCTTCTTGAGTTAATGTGTAAGAAGGAATAATGTAAATCAGTGAACCAGTAAAGGAGCTGCCCTCTCCTGAACAATGGTCTTCTACCAAGTGATGAGACAAAAGGCAACCCCACAAATTTAGAGGCTTCTCAAAAGAAGTCCTTCCCCAATATTTCCTTCTCTCAAAAGTCATGAGGTAGATCAAAAGAACTGGTAGACAAATTACAATGGACAGAAAAAGTGGGCAGAGATTGCTATGCATTGTAGAAAGACGACACTGGTGTTGAGTTGAATTTCCCGTTAACATTTGGTTGCTCCAGAAAAGAAAGTTCTGCATTCAGAGAAAGCAAATCAAAGCTTGTTGCACATAAAACTGGTGCTGAGGCTTTGATAACTGTCTTTCAATATGTGAAGTATGTCAGAGACCATATAGGTTTGGGCCAGATCTGCACCTTAGAACTTAACTTAGTGGTAGACCATCTCTTTTACATGCTAAGGATCCCAGTTTCAGTTCGTGGCATCTCCAGTTTATTAAGGTCATCTGAAAGACAACTTGGGATGCTTTCACCAGTGAGAGTTGACAATTACCTGGCTATAAAGATCGACATAAAGCAGTATCAAGGGACAACCTTGATGGCCTATCAAATTAGCTTCAGCAGGAACCTTTGCTAAAGTAAATGAAGTATAATCATATTTATGTACAGAACAGCGTACGTTTCACTAAGGTATTTAACTCCTCTCTCTGCATACTGCCTCCATCTTACAGAATGTAAAAAAAAATCCCACAAACAAAAGACCAGAATTATTACAATTATTTCCTCTCTCCTTTGTATTATTGAGCAGGTGTTAAGAGATTTAGCATATAAGGCACAGTGTGCCATTTTAGAGAGATTAAGACAAGGAAAACATAAAATTATTTATATTCCTGAACTGTCTGCTGTGCTATTGTTGGAGCAGTTCTTCCATGTAAGTTCCTTGGAAAAAAACTTGTTTAGATATGAGGTGGATTTGCCTTACCATATATGTCAGTGAAACAGGAGACTGGATTTAGATTTGTAAGATAGTACTAATGGATTGCATAAGTATCACTTGAAGCTTCCTTGGATATAATAACTTTTCTTCAAAAGCTCAATCCCAGAGACAGATTGTTGTCAACCACTAAATGGAACTAATTGCAACTTGCTTCAGCCTCCAAATTTCAAGGCTGTTTCGCATGCTCTATGGCAAGGATCTTCAAACTTGGCAAGTTTAAGACTCATGGACATCAACTCCCAGAATTCCTGAGCTAACATGACTGGAGGAGGAATTATGGGAGTTGAAATCCACAAGTCTTAAACCTGTCACATTTGAAGACCCCTGTTCTATGGATAAAAATGTCTCTTCCTCCCCCACATTCTCCAATGATGGGAGGCTCAAGGACCAACCGTAGCCCCCATTTTTCAATGCAGGTCCCAGAGCCATCCTAAACCTTGCCACCAAGTTTATTCGTATCCTGCCTGATTATCTTTATAAATAATATGAGGCGATCAAACCAGTCAGTCCTAGAGGAGATCAACCCTGACTGCTCTTTAGAAGGCCAGATCCTGAAGATGAAACTCAAATACTTTGGCCACCTAATGAGCAGGAAGGACTCACTGGAAAACAGCTTAATGCTGGGAACGATTGAGGGCAATAGAAGAAGGGGATGACAGAGAATGAGGTGGCTGGATGGAGTCACCGAAGCAGTAAGCGTGAGCTTAAATGCACTCCAGAAGATGGTAGAGGACAGGAAGGCCTGGAGGAATGTTGTCCATGGGGTCATGATGGGTTGGACACGACTTCACAACTAACAACAACAAAAAGTGAACATATCCTACACCCCTTCCTCCCCTTATTTTCCCCATAATAACCTTGTGAGATGGGCTGGGCTGAGAGAGAGTGATTGGCCCAAGGTCACCCAGCTGGCTTTCATGGCTAAGTTGGGACTAGAACTCATGGTCTCCCTTTGAATTCCAAACAATATATGAAGTCAGCCTTGAAAATGCTCAGACTAACATGCATGGATCCATTTTAGCCTTGCAAGAAGCATGTGGTTGAAAGATCATTTGCTGGTTTTAATAGTTGGATGATGATTTAAACTTGGAGATCTCCTGAACTGGCCTAATTTTCTAATCCTCTGACCTAATTTATGATGAGCACATTTCAAGGCTGATCAGGCACCTGCAAATCAGGATTCTTTTGACGTGTAACATAGATATTTGATAGGCTTGAATATTTGTGTACATTTTGAGTTATCCAAACAGCTTGGTAGCAGCATTATCAGATTTGTTAGGGGTCTCCAACCTTGGCAACTTTAAGACGTGTGGACTTCAACTCCCAGAATTCTTTAAGGCTTGTGGACTTCAACTTGCCAAGGTTGGAGACCCCTGACTCATAGCAACCATCCTGTGGCAGCAGGTTCCATAGACTGTGATGTGATGGATGATATGTCTGTATAGCAATAGCCCTCAGACTTATATACTGCTTCACGGTGCTTTACAGCCCTCTCTAAGTGGTTTAGAGCCTATTGCCCCCAACAATCTGGGTCTTCATTTTACTCACCTTGGAAGGTTGGAAGGCTGAGTCAACCTTGAGCCTGGTAAGATTTGAATTACCAAATTGCAATCAGTCATCAGCCAGCAGAAGTAGCCTGCAGTACTGCTCTCTAACCACTGCACCACCACGGCTCTTAATCTTGTATCTTGAATGTCATACCTTTGCATTCCATTTATTTATTTATTTTCATTTTTATTTTTTTATTTGTCAATTGCTTACAAGATAATAGGTATAAGTAAAAACATAGTTATGAATACATGGATACATATAAGAAAAATAATATATATATATAAAAGAAACAAAAGGACAGGGACGGTAGGCATGTTGGTGCGCTTATGCACACCCCCTACAGGGGGTCAATAGTAGACAGTCTAAGGTTAAAGTTTTTGGGGTTTGGGGAAAAAAACCACAGAGTCAGGTAGAGTATTCCAGACATTGACCACTCTGTTGCTGAAGTTATATTTCCTGCAATCAAGTTGGTGCGATTAACCTTGAGAAATATCTATTGTTTGCTCTTGTGTTGTTATGGTTGAAGCTGAAGTATTCATCGACAGGTAGGACATTGCAATGTATGATTTTATATACCATACTTAGATCAGACCGAAGGCAGTGTAGTTCTAGGTTTTCTAGGTCGAGAATTTCGAGTCTGGTGGTATGAGGTATTCTGCAACGAATAGAGGAGTGGAGAACTCTTCTTGTGAAATATTTCTGGACTTTCTCAACTGTATTAATATCAGATATGTAATGTGGATTCCAGACTGATGAGCTGTATTCGACTATTGGTCTAGCAAATGTTTTGTATGCTCTAGTTATTAGTGTAAAATTACCAGGGAAAAAGCTACGTAAGATTCGGTTAACAACTCTTAATGCCTTTTTGACTATGTAGTTACAGTGGGCTCTAGCACTTAGGTCATTTGAGATGGATCTTGACAGAGTTTGGATCATCAGCAAGGTCTTGACTATTCAGCCTGTATTTTATTTTCTGATTTTTTTTGCCAACATGTAGGACAGAGCATTTATTTGTTGAGATTTGAAGTTGCCATTTGTTTGACCATTCTGATACACAGTCAAGGTCTTTTTGAAGGGTAGCAGTATTGTCTGCGGTGTTGAATAGCTTTACATCATCAGCAAAGAGAACACAGATGCTCTTAATATGATCACAGAGGTCATTTATGTAGAGTATGAAGAGAGTTGGTCCTAGAACACTGCCTTGGGGGACACCACTGTTGACAGGTGCAGAATTTGATAGGACACTTCCAATTTTGACCATTTGTTGTCTGTTTGACAGGAATGCTTCTATCCAGTTATGCAGGTGTCCAGAGTTACCATAAGATTTTAGTTTTAGGAGTAGTTTGTCGTGTACCACTGAATCAAAGGCTTTACAGAAGTCTATATAGATTGCATCTATTGCTTTGCCCTGATCAGGTTGTATAATCCATATGTTTTTGCAGTGTAAGAGTTGCAGATTACATGATAGTTTTTTCTTAAAACCAAATTGTTTATTAGAGAGTAGGTTCTTTGTTTCTAAGTGGAGGATGATGGATTTGTTAATAATTGATTCCATGACTTTACAGGTGATGCAGCATAAAGAGATTGGTCTGTAATTTTCAACTAGGCTGGGGTCTCTCTTTTTGAAGATGGGGATGACCATGGCTTGTGACCATAGTTTTGGCAAGGAGCTGGTCCTGAAAGATTTTTCAAAGATTATGCTTAGAGGTTCGGCTATGGCAGTGGATAGCTTTTTAAAGAAGCAGGCACATATTCTGTCCGGTCCAATAGATAGAGATGGTTTTAAATTGCGCAGTGCTTTTTCAACAATGTCTTCTGTAATATCGATATGTATTAGATCATTGTAGTTGTCTGTGGTTCGACGAGGAAATACTTGGCATGATCCATTGCTGTTTACAAATACGGAGCCAAAGAATGTGTTAAAGAGGTTGGCTTTAATAGTGTCATCGTTGCAGTCTTTACCATTAGGTCCTTTCAGGGGTGGGATGGATCTTGAGTATTTGTGTACATTTTGATTTTCACTCCTAATAATTATAAAATTAAATTAAATTAAATTAAAAATAATAATAATTGACATTGCTTGTCTCCAAGAAGTGGTGTTATGGCAAACATTCTGGTGTTATGAGGGACACCACTCACTTCTTCCACAATTCTATTTTTATTTATTTTTTTATAAAAAGTAGAGAAAAAGTAGCACAAATGATGGTGTAATCTAAGATTTCTGAGATAACAATGTTTTCATTATACCTTAAAAAGTGAACACTGATAAAGGCTGGGTGACCTCTCACGAGCTTAGCAGTTCTTTCCAGAATCCCAAAGTAAAATCTCCCTCACCCCAAAATTTTGTCTATAGTGCCCAAACACTTTTCCATTTCAGATGAGAATGGAAGGACAATGTGGAGTTGATCCAGATGTTTATGGAAAAAGATGATCCTGAACTGAAAAATCAGGTGGATAGCTTGACTTAGATTAAAAAAAACAACAACAGATCTCTTCTTTGGCATATCTATTACTCAACATCAAAATCAAAGTTGATATCAGTTCCCTGAAAGAAGAGGAAGAAGAGGTCACAGATCCATTCACAGATCTTCTGTGTCATATCTGCTTTGGTGCTGTGATGCACCTACAGGGCCGCTAAGCTGCTTTGTAGCATGCTTGGTCTGATCTTTTGGCTAGGCAACAATCCACATTATATGAGATTTCCTGAGACCTTCCCAAAAGCTTTAAATAGAGAGAAATGTCTCTGGTGAAGAATGTGTTTTTCTATTCTCTGTGAGTAACAGAGGTATCCAGGCACTCCTTGTCTATTATTACTGGAGCCAAGAGATCCCATTCTCTCTCTCTCTACAAACCAACTCATGGTTTGGCTTGAGTGATTCAAGGCTTCTTAATTGTTTAAATGTCAACACTAAGTTGTTGAGGTGCTTAGAGCTGTCCTGCAGCACTGAGAAGGTTAGTTCATAAATTGGGAAGATTAAATCACTGCCCTACCAGGTGCAAATGGAAAAGGTCAAGTAGTACAATTTATAGCTGTGAGATTACTGATGGAGGATGTGCCATCCATGGTCAGCAGCACATGGCTTGTGGTGTGTGTTCCAGAACTCTAATGCATGCCTATATCTGGTCTGTGGGGTTGCCAACAAAAATGGGGCCCAGGAGGAGTGCATATATCCCCCTTGAGCTCCATTTTCACTGACCCAGGGTTGCAGGAGACCATCACAGCTGAAAATGGGGCTGGGAGGGGCACGTGTGCCTCCCCCCGAGCTCTGTTTTCACTGGCAGAGGGCTAACAAAACAAACTAAAAACAAAACAAAAGGAGAAATGTTACCTCTTTTGCATTTGAACTTGTAAGAAACAAGAGAAAAGGAGAAAGGGAAAGAGGAAAGGGAAAGAAAAAGAAGGAGAGGGATGGGAAAAGATGAAGGAAGGAAAAATAAAGAGAGGAAAGAAGGAAGAAGAAAGGAGAAGGAAGAGAGAAGGAAAAAGAAAAGAAAAGAAGAAAAGAAGAAAAGAGAGAAGGAAGGAAGGAAGGAAGGAAGGAAGGAAGGAAGGAAGGAAGGAAGGAAGGAAGGAAAGAAGGAAAGAAGGAAGGAAGATTATAATGTGAGGAAGGATCTGAGGGAAGTCCTGCAGTGGTGAGATTCAAATTTTTTTTACTAGTGGTTCTCTGGGCATGGTTTGGTGGGTGTGGCATGGGGAGGATACTGTAAAATCTCCAGTCAGAGGTGGGATTTGCTGGCTCTCCAAACTACTCAAAATTTCCACTACCGGTTCTCCAGAACTGGTCAGAACCTGCTGAATATCACCACTGAAGTCCTGCTTTGGCACTTGGCCACCACAGATGCCCCCAACACGAGTGATGTCAAGTTAGCCACATTCCTTCAGGCATGCCCCTGCCCCCACCCCCACCCCAAGGTCAAACACAACCCTGATGCGACCCTCAATGAAATCGAGTGACACCCCTGCTCTAATGGTACTAGATGGGATGACAACCTGAACATTCTTGTTTTGTGTTATGCATCTTCCTTGAATGATAACTATTATTTATGCATATACCATAGCTCCATGATGATGAACCTATGCCCCAGGTGGCACACAGAGTCATTTGTATCAGCATGCGAGCTGCAGGTAAACTTACCTCACTGCGCATGTGCATGCCTCACAGCTGATTTTCGGCAGGTTTGAGGCCTTTTTTGGCCTCCCAAAGGCTTGAGGAAGGCTTCTGCAGGCTTTGCAGGTTGAAAACCACCCCCATTTCATCACTTCCTGTTTTTTCCAAAAATGCCGGAAGTGTTGAAACGGGGCTAGTTTTTGGCCTGCAAAGCCTGCAGAAGCCTTCCTCAAGCCTTTGGGAGTCAGAAAAAGGCCTCAAACCCACCGAAAATCAGCTGTGAGGTGCAGTGCAGGTAAGGAAGTGGCGGGGGTAAGGGGTGGGGGGCGCATTGCCTTCTGGGTGCTGGCACACGAGCATGAGCATCTAAGCGCACGCACAACTTTTGGCACAGGAGCCCCCCAAAATTAGCCACCATTCCATAGCTTATTTCCAGCCCTGTCCCCTAGCTGCCCTTCTGAATGTATAAGCTCATGTATAAGTAAAGAATGAGGACAGTCATAAAAAGAGAACAACATTTAATTTCTAAACCTTCATTTGTTAAATAAAATTTAAGTAGCTCTTTTATCCCGAAAAGCTCTTATTGTCGTGCCAAAAAGCTGTCGAGCAAATGATAAGAATGATAAAATGAAATTAGATGAGAGGACTTGATGGGAGCTTAAAGCAATATAGCGAGTTAAGCAAATGGAATTAGAAGACTTTAAATAAGATTGTCTGCTTAGGCAGAGGGATTTAAAACGGTAATACGAGAATATACAAAATAAGCGTTGCAATAACTTTAGCAAATAAAGATGTTCGGTCTGGAAAATGTTGTAATTAAAGGTTTTCAGGCTGTTAGTAAGATTGAAAAAAGATCTCGAGAACTAGTTTGTTAGTATATCACATTACCAGAAACGAGGAGGCATCAATTTAAATCTCCCTCTCAGTCAAGAAATATATCTGATGACCTTCACTAGGCCTTCTTTCCAATCTAGGCTGAAGATTAGCAAGTTATTTTTAAATGTATTTTCTGTTTTCCTTTATAAAATAAAGTGATTTCAAGTTCACAAAGCACAGAAAATAAGATAAAAACAGTCCAAATTACGGAAATCACATTTATGCAGTAAATCAAAGAACAGATTTGTAAAAAAAAAAATTTTTTGCAAATACTCTTAAACACGTACACAGGTAGTTCTTGACTTACGACCACAGTTGAGCCCAAAATTTTGGTTGCTAAGTAAGGCATTTGTTAAGTGAGTCTTCATTTTATGACTTTTCTGGCCATGGTTGTTAAGTGAATCACTCTAATTGTTCAGTTGGTAACATGGTCATTAAGTGAATCTGGCTTCCCCCTTGACTTTGCTTGTCAGAAGGTGGCAAAAGGGAATCATATGACCCCAGGGACACTGCAAATGTCGTAAATACGACTCAGTGGCCAAGGGTCCGAATTTTAATGACATGACCACGGGGATGTTCCAGTAGTCTCAAGCAGTGGTGGGCTTCAAAAAATCTTTCCTACCAGTTCGGCGAGTGTCAGGGCTCTGACATCCACCCCCATTCAAATCATGAGTCTCTAGTCGCAACTCTCAGAGTTTTTAAAAAATCATTTATTCGGAGTGAACATGTCGGCATTACCTGGGTGCAGCCAACTGAGACACATCATTCATTTCACCCTTGACCCTGGTCTTTCCCCAGCCCCTGGATGTATATTCTCCAATGGGACACATCCATAGCCAAGAGTCATCAATCATGCTCTCCGGTAATAATCTTGCGTGCCAGAAGCTTCGGCTGCCTAACAATTATCTATGAAAGCAGTACTTCTCCCACCCCCTTTCTGCTGACAACTCTAAAAGACCAGAGAAATATTTTTGAGTTGACAGAGAGCTCGCTTCGCGCGAGCATGCACAGCAGTGGTGGGATTCAATTTTTTTTTACTACTGGTTCTGTGGCCATGGCTTGGTGAGTGTGGCAGGGAAAGGATACTGTAAAATCTCCAGTCAGAGGTGGTGTTTGCCGGTTCTCCGAACTATTTAAAATTTCCGCTACCAGAACTAGTCAGAACCTGCTGAATACCACCTCTGATACACAGGGCTCAAACACCACCCTCTGCATCAATGCTGGTGAGCTGTGCAGGCACGCCTAATGCGCACATGTGCCAAATGCGCATTTTGCGCACGCGCATAAAGGGCTCAGAGACTGCCCTATTTATCAATGAGGGTGAGCTGTGCTGCTTTTTAGCTCATCTGAGGCGCGGCAATCCGCTCTGCTGCACGAATCAGCTGAGCTATTATACAACAAAATTTAGGAGAGATGAGAGGAAAGAGCGGGGGCAGGAGGGCGGGGCCAGCCAGAGGTGGTAATTTGCCGGTTCTCCAAATCAGTCAAAATTTTCGCTACCTGTCCGCAAGAACCGGTCAGAACTAGTGGAATACCACCTCTGCTCTTAAGTGTAAGAAACAGTCATTTTTCAGTGCCACTGTAACTTTGAATGGTCACTATATGTTGTAAGTTGAGGAATACCTGTACTGTACTTTTAAGCCCTACTTAATTTCAATGGGAGAGTTTGGCTCTTGGTTGGAATAAAAAGAGTGAGTTTTTATTCAAGACAGGTTTCTATGAATGGAATGCAAACAGAGCCACTTAAAAAAAAACACTCTTCCTCTCATTGCTTACATTCATGATAGTCTGTGGTTCAACAGCAACCTGGAGCTTTGATAGTTGGAGTCATTCCCAAAGAGGTTAGCTGGCTTGTAGTTTACTGTCCTTTATGTACAATTCAAACATTTTAGATTGCAGAAAATACGACTTGGCAACAGAGTGGTCACTACCTGACTCTGTTGTTACATTCTCAAACCCCCCCAAACTTTAACCTTAAACTGTCTACTGTGGACCTCACTCTATTCCTAAGAGGGGTGTGCATAAGTGCACCAGCATGCCTACTGTCCTTATCCTACTCTTCCCGTTTATTCGTACTCATTTATTATGCATATACTTATTTCTGTTTATACTTATATTGTTAAGTTTGGGAAATGAGAGGCTGAACCAGAGCATGAGTGCAACAAATACTTTATTATAACAATAAAGGACTGACCGTGCTTGCCAAGCCTGGAACTGGCTCGCAGCGATCAGCAACTGGTTGGACCCCGCAGCCTGCTTTTATAGCTGGCTGCTGGGGAGAACCAACCAATGAGCGAGGGGGAAAAACCGCCCCCGCAATGTGAACGGACCTGAGTGGGAACTCCTAGAGTTCCAGGGACATAACACCCCTTCCCCCCAGATGCGAACACGCATAGTCTTTGAGGTAGGCAGGAGGTTTATGCTGGCACCCAGAACGGCGCAGCTCTGGTGGGTTGTCTGTCAGTTCAGAGTCTGTAGGGGAAGGCAGAATCGGTAGAGTGTCACTAACGCGCCCCTCGGTTCGGGTTGGCTCGGGATTCGTAGGGCTGGTCACTGGGGAGGTGCTCCCGTTGACTGGTTCGGACTGGTCAGCCATCTGGACGTCGCTGTCCGTGTCCGGATTCCCTGGGACGGCTGCTGGTGTAAGCAGGTCACTGGGATTGATGCTGATGTGGGGTTGATGCTGAGGCCTCGCCCCGGTTTGTAATTCTGGGTCACTGCTGACGAGGGTGCTGTGACACCTTCGCAGCTGGTCCAGGTGCCTTCTCCATATTCGGCCGTCCTCCAGTCTGACTCGATATGACCTGGGTCCAGTGATGGCCACGATCTCGCCCGGGATCCACAGAGGGTCTCCAGCGAAGTTCCTCGCGAATACGGGTTCCTGTAAGATAAAATGTCTAACCCCCGATGTGGAAGCGAGGGGAGAGTCAGGGCAGTAATGTGGGTGAAGTCTGTCCAATACAGTCCTCAGGCGCCTGCCCATCAGGAGCTCAGCTGGGGACTTATTGGTGACTGAGCACGGAGTAGAGTGCTGGCTCATCAGGAAACGCGAGAGTTTGTGGTGCCAGTCATCCTTGCTGAACCTAGCTAGGGCTTCTTTAGTGGTCCTGACGGCTCTTTCAGCCAATCCGTTACTCGCAGGATGAAATGGGGCTGTGAAAATGTGGCGGATGCCCAGGTTGGCAGCAAAACGGCTGAACTCGGCTGATGCGAACTGTGGGCCATTGTCGGAAACAATGGAGTCAGGCAGCCCGTGTGTTACAAACAGGCGAGTTAATACCTTGGTAATTGCTAGTGTGGTGGTCATGGATAGTTGTGCCACGTCAATCCATTTAGAGTAGGAGTCCACGACCACTAGGAACATTTTCCCATGCAATGGGCCGGCTAGGTCGATGTGAATTCTGGACCACGGAGCGCTGGCGCTTTCCCACTTAGTAGGGGTGGCAATAGGAGGAGCTGGACGGGATTCCTGGCAGGGATTGCAGGAGCTTACCCATCTGATGATGTCCTCGTCGAGGCCCGGCCACCATACGTAGCTGCGTGCTAATGCCTTCATTCTGACGATGCCAGGGTGCCCCTCGTGCAACGCCTCCAGAACTCAGGTACGCAGTGAGGTCGGGATGACCACTCGAGTGCCCCACAGCAGACAGCCCTGCAAACTGGATAATTCCTGCAGGCGGGTCTTGAAAGGTGTAAATTTGTTTTCAACATCACCGCCCGGCCACCCCCTCCTCACCCAGTCCAGTACCTGGGCGATTGTTTTGTCTGCCTTGGTTTTAGCAGCAATGTCAAGGGCAGTGATGGGGAGGTCCAATTGGGTGACCTCAAAAATAGCGTGGACTGGAGCAGGGTCTTCAGCTGGAGCCGGCAAGGGGCAGCGGCTGAGAGTGTCAGCGTGGGACAATGTTTTACCTGGGCGGTGTATGAGTCTATACGAGTATGCCGCTAGGAAAAGGGTCCATCTCGTCATTCTAGGAGAAAGGACTTGAGGGGTCTGTTTGTCCCCAGCTAGTAGACCCAGGAGAGGCTTATGATCCGTGACCAGCTCGAAAAAGTGGCCAAAGAGAAATTCGTGAAATTTCTTCACTGCTGCAACAGCTGCTAGAGCTTCCTTATTGATCTGGCTATAATTGCGCTCTGTTGCAGAGAGCGTCCTGGAGAAAAAAGCGATGGGAGCCTCGGAGCCATTGGGGAGCCTGTGGCTTAATACTGCCCCAATTCCAAAAGGGGAAGCGTCTGCTGCTAGCACTAATGGAAGGTTGGGGTCGAACTGAATAAGGACCGCCTCTGACGTGAGTAGTGATTTGACGGCGCGAAAAGCGGAGTCTTCTTTGTGACCCCAGTGCCAAGGTGATTTTTTATCCAACAGTCTGTGCAGGGGTTCTGCCACTGATGCTTTATGGGGCAGGAAGGACGCGTAAAAGTTCAATAGCCCCAAGAAGGCCTGCAGTTCAGTTTTGGAGGTTGGAGTGGGTGCCTCGTGAATTGCCTTAACCTTGGACTCCAGGGGGTGAATGCCTGAGGCGTCAATTTTATAACCCAGAAAGTCCACCTGTCTAGTGGCAATGGCACATTTTTCTTTTTTTAATTTGAGGCCATGCTGTCTGAACCTCTCTAATACTGCTCGAACTCTCTGGAAGAGTTGGGGTCTGTCCCTGGCCGAGACTAAGATGTCGTCGAAGTAGGGTACTACACCAGGGAGGCCCTGCAAAAACCGCTCCATGAGGGATTGAAAAATGCCTGGGGCAACACTTACGCCAAATTGGAGACGCTTGCACCGGAAAGCACCCCTGTGGGTGACAATGGTCTGGAGTTCCGCTGTTTGGCTGTCAACAGGGAACTGTTGATATGCTTGAGACATGTCCAATTTGGCAAAAATGCTGCCAGGTTCAAAAGTGTGTAATAAATGCTGAATGACGGGCACTGGGTAAGCGCTAACTTGTAAAAACTTATTAATTGTGGTCTTGTAGTCCAAGCAAATTCTCAGGCTACCGTCTTTTTTGAGGGGTGTGACAATGGGCGTCTCCCATTTGGCGAAATCTGTTGGCTCAATGACCCCTTGTTTTAATAGTTTATCCAATTCTGCATCTAGTTTTGGCCGAATAGCGAATGGGACTCTACGCGGTTTTAGCCTGATTGGGACTGCCTGGGGGTCGACTGAGAATGAGATAGGGGTACCGTTATAACACCCCAGCTCATCTCTGAATACATCTGAGTAATCAGCGAATAAGGAGTCAGTGTCAGAGGTTGAGACAGCATGGACTCCTGTTAGCCCTAGGCCGAGATGGGGAAACCAATCGAGCCCCAAGAGTGTGGGGAGATTGCCGTTAACTACCACTAGAGGTAGGTGACCTTTGAAAGCTTTAAAATTGACAAGGAACTTGCCTCTGCCGATCACAGGAATGACCTTCCCCTGGTAGTCCTTCAGGCTAAACTGGCACTTCTGGAGCCGGCTTGTTGATAGGCTGGGCTGTAGCCTCTTGAGGGTGCTCCACGAGATAATTGAGAGTGCTGACCCTGTGTCAACCTCCATGCGACATGGTTTACCTTCTAACAAAACGGAGAGAGAGATTTTACTAATGGTATGGCAAGTGTGCTTGGTATGGTGGTGAGTGCGACAGTTCAATACTTGCCTCTGAGGTCCAGAATGTGAGAAGGGAGGGTGCCTTTGTGCTGAGTTTTGAGAGGCTTGACAGACTCTCGCGATGTGCCCCCTTTTGTGGCAGATGTTGCAGGTGGCTCCTTTGAATTTGCAGGCGGCCCTCGGATGAGATCCACCACAGGATAGGCACAGGGTGATGTGCTTGGGTGGACTGATGTTTTCTTGCTTGGCTCCTACCTGCGGATGCCTGGCGTTGGTGAGGCGGTGGATGTCGGTTTCATCACTAGGGGCTTCCTCTGCTACCACCTCCTCAGAGTGGACTGGAACTGTCATTAGCTTGGAAGTTGGACCATGGATTTCGGTGGCTGAGTGTGCTGCCAGTTCTGCTGCCAGGGCCTCCTCGACGGCTTGTGCGAGGTTGAGGTCCTTCTTAGCGAGTAGGTGCCTTTGGAGGTGGAGATCCTTGACCCCGCAGACTAGTTGATCGAGGAGCATGTCCTCCAGGTAGGTTCCAAACCCACAATGGAGTGCTGCGGTCCTGAGGGCGGCCATGTACTGGTTGATGGTCTCTTTGTCTGATTGCTTCCTCATACGGAAGGTGAATCGCCTGGCAATCTGTGAAGGTCTGGGAGAATAGTGGTTAGTAAGGATTTCTAACAGTTCAGACCATGGAACGTTTTTTAACTCACGTGGAGCCACGAGAGCTGTGGCAGTGTCAAAGACGATGGCTCCACAGTAGATCAGGAAATATGATTTTTTCCGGTGCTCCCCTGCATCAGCCAGCCCAATTGCGTTGATGTAATGGTTAAAGTGGTTCTTGTATGATTCCCACTTCTCCTCATCCGGTTTGAACGCTGGGAAGAATGGATTGGAATTCATAGTGAGGAAATCGGTTGTACAATCTGTGGACAAAATCTCTCTGGGGCAGCAGCAAAAGGTTTCTAGTGCCTGTGGCAGGCAAGTGATTTCAGCTCTGGAGAGGCTTTTTCACAATCCCCTCTCTCTCTCTGGGCTAAACACGAGGTTAGGCTGTCAGCCGTTGGCAGCGTTTTGAAATTCGCGCCTGCGTGGGCGTCAGTGACTTGACTTACAGCACCGCGCTGTACTTTTTAGGTTTGAAATTCAAATGACAGCTGTTTGAATTTCGCGCCTAAACAACGAGAGGCTGCGGCTCGCAGCGCTTCACTTTTCCTGTAGCTGGGCTAACAAGCGGCTACAGACGCTTCTCACTTTCGTTACTGGCTGACCGCTTTCTCTGGCTGCGGATCAGCGTTCACTTCTTGTTGCTTGCTGACCGCTTTCTCTGGCGGTGGATCAGCGTTCGCTCTCGTTGCTTGCTGACCGCTCTCTCTGGCTGCGGATCAGCGTTGCTCTTATCGCCGGCCGATCGCTCTCTCTGGCTGCGGATCGGCGGCTAGTGACTCAGCGGTTGCATTGTGCTTCTGGTAGCCATCCCATCCTCGTCGCCAGTGTTAAGTTTGGGAAATGAGAGGCTGAACCAGAGCATGAGTGCAACAAATACTTTATTATAACAATAAAGGACTGACCGTGCTTGCCAAGCCTGGAACTGGCTCGCAGCGATCAGCAACTGGTTGGACCCTGCAGCCTGCTTTTATAGCTGGCTGCTGGGGAGAACCAACCAATGAGCGAGGGGGAAAAACCGCCCCCGCAATGTGAACGGACCTGAGTGGGAACTCCTAGAGTTCCAGGGACATAACATATATGTTTATAGGTTATGTTCATACTTATACTTGTTTTCTCACACATGCTTGACAAACTAAACTCAATGAATAAAAATAAATAAATAAACAATCTGGCTTCCTTTCATAGGCTTTGAAAAAAGTTTGCCTAAACTTTTTCCAAGTTTCCTTTTTTATAGTTTTTCAAAGTTTACGTTGTAAACTTTTCTCAGCCTAAATAAAGCTGCAGAATCAATCTGGTTTTCCATACATGTACGTACACACCAATGGCTTGTTGGGTGCAAATGAAATAAGAGTTTGTCTGCACTGCAAACTGGCTTAACCCCCATATTCCTTTCCTACTGACAGAACTCTAGAAACCATCGTTTGGTGGAAGAGTGATTTAGGGATAGAGAATTCCTAGCACCCTATAACTATAATTATAATTAGCACCCTATAAACTATAGTTTCCAAGATTTTTGTGTGAACCTATTTTAATCAAAATAATTTAAAGATTACAGAGGTGTGTAAATTAATTCAAGATTTACAGAGGTGTCTACACGGAAAAGTTGTAATTTTGCCATTTTTTCAGTTTTTTACATGCTATTTATGAACAATACTGAAACTTATTAGATTCCTTTCTTTAATTCATCAATATTATTCTCATTTGGGGAGAGAGAGAGAGAGGGGGAGGGAGGGAGGGAGGGAGGGAGAGAGAGAGAGAACAAATATCCATCTTATTTGAAATTCTTGGGTGGCATTGCTTTAATTTTCGAATTACAATTCTGCCAACACATGAAGAAAATGAAATATTAATTTTTCAATTAAGAAAAACTTTTTGGTGTGACATTGATTGCAGTAGAGGTTGTATCTAAGCAAACAACTGTAACATCAATCCATTCACAGGTGAAATTGATTGCTTCAGTTTCTTTCAATTTCTTGCCTTAGTGAATCTGTCAGTTTCAAATTTTCTCCCTTCCCATATTAGTTTTTATTGTTAAAAAAAAGTTTACATTGCATGCGTATTCCTCCCTTTTCCTCTCTCTTTCTCTTTCTAATATACATATACATATATGACTTTTTTGTACATTGTTTTATTAAAATATGCTTTTCTCTGTAAAACTCCCCTTTTAAAATTAAAATATATATATATTTTAAAATTCAGAGAAATGCAAGTTTTAAAAATTAACTGAATTTCAATTGGACTTACTGCTTCAAAAGTGTGAAATTAGACTATTTCATTTTAATGCCAAATGATTGTGTTTATCTCCGTCTTCAAAAGAAAAAAAAGTACAAATAAGTTATTTATCAGTGATGCTACAATCTTCTTTCCCTTCAGATCACCAATACTATTATTTTTTTAATATTTACACCCACATATCCTGTTTTGGGGTACGCTATACAAATACCTCAGAGTTGTTTTAGGTTCTCAAGTGTCTTTCTGCTTTAATATTTGAACCGCAGCTTTGTCATTGGTGTTGCTTTCTGGGGGATGTGTTAAACATTATTTCTTTTTAATTAAGTAGGAGATAATAACCTGTTAAGCAACAACTTTAAAGCAGTGCACCAGATGCTTCAGACCTGCCTCGCGATTTTTAATTAATATACATTAATATTCATTTGTACAGATGTAATATGGAGTGAATACATATGCTTTAAAGCTGTCTGTATTTTTTAAAAAGAAATACATGAACTATGAGAAAACTAGAATAGAATAGAATACCTTTATTGTCATTGCATTCCACAAATACAACGAAATTCGAAAGCTACTCCAGCACAGTGCCCCAAACACATCACAATCACACTACAGATGATAATAATAACAACAACAACAATAATAATAATAATAATAATAATAATAATAATAATAATAATAATAATAAACAACCTAGTCTAAAACCTATCTAAAACATTTAGTAAGTTAAATAGTTTAAAAATGCCACTATATACATAGGACAAAATCACAAATGCTCTGTTTGATTCAAGACAATTATTGCCTTGGAAAAGAAACTGTTTCTCAGTCTATTAGTCCTCATTTTAAGACACCTATAACATCTCCCTGATGTTTAACAGTTCAAACTATGAATGAGCAGGATGAGAACGGTCTGTGGAGAAAACTATTCAGTTTGGGGTTATAAATGTGGAGATCATCTCAGCATTCTGTAGAAATCCCTCCCCATGAAAATTACTTTTATTTTTCTTGATGAATGAAATAGGAAGCTGCATTTCTGAGTACTGATTTCCTCATAAAATGCTCTTTAGAGAAAAAATTCAAAATCAATATAAAACAGAAAAATGAAAACACATCTGAAGGCTGACAAGACAAAAACAAAATGTTTTGAAATGCACAGTAAATAACTAGCCTGCTAACCTCTCTGGGAATGTCTCCAACTATCAAAACTCCTACTTTAACCAAAAAAGACCCCATCCTCCTTCCTGAGCAACTGCATTATCTTCACTAGTGGAAATCAGAGGAGAACATCTGAAGATGTTCACCAGCAACAAGGAGGTTCATGAACTAGAAAGTAGAATTTCTAATATGCACTGTAGTTCCCATGCCAATTACGGATTGTATAAAGTAGTCAACTATTCATAAGGCCAAGAAGCATGGTGGCTTGCATAGTTAGGATGCTGGGTTGGAGGCTAGCAAGCCCGTGTTTGAGACCCAAGTGCTGATGTGGGGTTGAGCTCCCGTCTTTCACTCTAATTCCTGCTGGGAACCTGAAAGCAGGCAACTGTGATGTCACCAGCTAATCCTTTCAACCCAGAAGTACCTTGATGCTTCTGGACAGAAGTGCAATGCAATTCACAAAGGCCAATGTAACTCTGAGCTTGACTTGTTTAATGGTAATTTAATACCCCTTTTTTCAGTTGATGATTGGTGATTGAAGTTGTCCCTAATGCTACTGGATTTAGGGGCACCAAGTATTGCTAAATTATAGATTCATTATAGTGCAATAGTTAGAGTGTTTGATTTGGATTTGGAGAGAACTTTTATCTCTAATACCTAGTTTGGACTCCTACTAAACTCTGAGGCTTCTATTTTACTAGGAGGTTCCTGTGCACAGCTTAGCCCCTTGTAGACTGAATGCTGACTAGGTGGAGTAAAGGAAATCAGATGAATTAAAGCTAATATCTAAAAAAGCATTGTCTTCATTCACTGGGGGGGCATGCATCAAAATTTTCAATCTCACCTTTGAAGGCTTCTAGAACAATGTTGACGTAACTTTCCTTTTTTAACTGAAGGATGAAGCACACTTGATGATTCACTTCTAATTAAGACCATCGTAGAAAAAGAGCATTCGTTGCTGAGTGTTATTATAATAGCATTCCTTCTGCTCCCCCAGAGGGAGCAAAATTTATGGGCAAAGAAGGAATGGTTAATCCATCAGTATTAGTTTAATGTGATACAATGTACTTGGAGCCTTTTACTGTGTATTATTATAGGAAGAAAGACCCATTTCCCAGTTTTACAAGGTGGAAATTTGAATAGCAGTAAAAGCATATCAGGTTTTATTGGCAGGGAACTATACTTGGTATGTTAGCCATGTTGTTTTCTCATTTGGATATCCAGAAAAGGAAGTTCTTCAGAGTGACAGAAGGTGTTGTGACTAAGCAGAATATAAGTAAAATTTAAGAAGGATTAAATGCAACTACATCTCTTTTTTTTCCACTTAGTTCATGACCTTTGAAATGACTTTCTACTATGAGTTTCCCATCAGTCCTAAAAATGGAAGAGCTCCACTTCAGGTCCTGCATCTACAGAACATGAATTCCCTTCGCTTATTAGCAACACACTGATGGAAACTTTCAGCAGAGAAGGATGCTATCCAAGGCTACGTCTAATGAATTGGAAAATAAAACATTTAGGGTTTGCTTCATGAAATCTTGTCGTTATTAACTGGTCTGTTATGATTTAAGGGATGTTTTAATGTAATCCAACTGGTTTCTTTCAGCAATTAGGAGTCTTCGGTCAGCCCTGTCCATTAAAAAAAAATAGGTTGTAGTAAGGTAATGAGTTTTGCTCTGTGTATGTACAAGTGGTTTGCCCTGTCAGTTTTGGTGGGAACGTTCTTAGTGGGTTCCTTGATTAGGCCGTTGTTTACTGTTAGCTTGTTTGTCTGCGTTGATAGTTGAAAAATTCAGCTTCCTTTGCAATACAAAGGACTAGCTAAACTTGTGCAGCTGTATTACAAGCTGCATTAATACTAGATAGGGTTGGGAACCAGCCTGCAGAAGAGACAAGTGAGTGTACCAGAGGTAGTATTCAGCAGGTTCTGAAAAATTCTGGAGAACTGATAGCGGAAATTTTGAGTAGTTCGGAATACCACCTCTGATTGGCCCCACCCCCATATGTTCTCTGCCTCCCGAGTCCCAGCTGATCAGCTGAGTCTTCTTTTGTTGCCCTGCACAGGAGAACGGAGCTGGAAAACAAGTTAGTGGGGTGGGGAGGGAGTAGGGTTTTTGCAGTAACCTTCCCCTGTGACCTCCACCAAGCCATGCCCATGAAGCCATGTCCACCAAGCCACACCCACAGAACCAGTAGTAAAAAATTTTGAATCTCACCACTGAAGTGAAGGGGAAAAGGAACTTTCCCTTGAGTCGTGGTAAGTTTCTATTAAGTTCAACTGGTACAAATTTGGCAGAAGGGTTCTATGGTCATGTGATTGGAAAAAAATTGTACTACTTAGCAATTGTTTTCCAGAAACAACTTAAAGTATTTATTTTTAATTATTAACAGGACCCAAATCATTTTGGGCTTTGTCTTCAGGACTGACTGTCTCAATATAAATTTGACAACTGTATGCATTAAAATCTGGAAGAGAGGCTCTTCTGAATGCATTTATAGGTAACCAGAGAATGGGACTCAACTCTTACTACTGTCAACATGTTCACACTGGATGTGTGATTGGACCCCATTCTTTCTACTTTAAGAAAGCACATCAACATATAGATCCAACTGTTTAATGCTGAAACCCAAGTATCACATTCTGGTTTAGTACAAGGATCCCAAGAGTTCAAAGGCCATTGTCTTTGTTTCTGCAAGTAAAATAACTTGGTGGAGAAGCCTCTGAGATATTTTCAGACAGCTAACTAAGAGTTGAATATTTTATATAATCATTTACATAAACTAAGCCTTGGAGTTCAGCAAACAAAAGTAAATATACAAGACAGGTTGGAATAACCTGAACCTGGAAGTGTTTAATGAAAAGTCCACTCTAAAATTTGGCTCAGGAGAGCCACTCAAAATATTTATATTATCGGAATGAAAATAGCCCAGAATAAATGAAATGCCAGTCATGATATTATGCAAAGAGCGACTTTGTTTTCAGAATCTGTTATTTTGCAAAAAAATTTAAAAATTATTAATAGTTTCCTAGAGATGGTTTTAAAGCACTGTGATGCATTTTGTATAAAAGTGATATATACAATTTTCTTTCCTTCCTTTTCTTGTGCCTTCCCATTCATAATTTATTAAGATGTTTTTCCATACTGATAGGGCACAATTCCCAAAAAAATTAGATAGACTTCCCAGCCTTCTCTTCAGCCCAACTAAAAGTTGCCACCATATCTTAAGGCATCAAATGTCAGCATTCCAAGTAATGTACCCATTGAAAGCAGAACTCCGAGGCAGGTAGATTCCTAAAAGAATATGTTTATTGGATTCATCATATCAGCACAGCCAGTGAAAACTGACTTTAATGGTTCCTGTGGTTTTCACCTAATTAAAAGAGTACACATCCCCCCTCCCAAGTGTCACTGGTCACATTGTCCAATGAAGACGTATGGCAGCAGTGGTGGGGTTCAATTTTTTTTACTACCGGTTCTGTGGGCATGGCAGGGGAAGGATACTGTAAAATCTCCAGTCACAGGTGGTATTTACTGGTTCTCTGAACTACCTAAAATTTCCGCTACTGGTTCTCCAGAACTGGTCAGAACCTGCTGAATCCCACCTCTGGATGGCAGGTTCCCCTCCTCCTTCAACAACCACTTGTTACAATGACCTTGGTTCCCCAGGAAAACTTTTTGTTTTGCCTGTAGCCAGACTATCTACTTCCCGTCTCCCTTCTGCCTCTCAGGCATCATGGCAACAAGATGGCTTCAGCCAAGTTCGCTTCGGAATTGACATCAAAAAGGAAGGAAAGTGAGTTCCATCAACCCCATGGGAGTAATTCAATTTGAATTAATGTAATTTAACATAAATCACATTTCTGCCCTCCCTTCTGGGCACAGGCTCCTCGGGGACCTCTTCATCTATGCTGCCAGCCTCCACAATCTCCGAAGGCAGCATTTCGCTCCCTGATAGTCCTGGCCCCATCCCTACATCACACGCAGGCCCCTCATCTGAGTCCTCGCTCTCCGAGACCTCAGCGGTCCACACCTGCTGCTGGCAAACCACAACAGAGATTGTTTTCTGGGAGCAATACCATTATGTCATAACTGGCAGAGGTCCTATATAAATAATTGAAAAATATAGGACTACTTGTTATGTAAATTTGTTGCAAAATTTGACCACTGTATGCATTTCAGTGGTGGTATTCTACTGGTTCGGCCTGGTTCAGACGCACTGGTAGCTCAGAGGATCATCTGGAAGCAAACTAGTACACTCCGATGATCAGCTGTTGGGCCCTCCCACCTGCCCTGGCTCTATACTGACCTTTATTTCCTGGTTTTGAAGCTCAGCTGCTTCGCACGGCACAGCCGATTGCCGCACGTCAGCTGTTCAAGACACAGGGAGAGTGCAGGATTGCAGGAGAATGTCAGTAGCAAACCCTCTGCACATGCGCACACGCATGCATGCCCACCAAGCCATGCCCACAGAGCTGATGGTAAAAAAATGTTGAATCCCACCCTGGATGCATATCCCTTAAAAGCATCTTCTTGCTGTGGGAAGCCATTTTAATTCTGTTAGCAGGTCTAAAGCACTAAAAATATTGTGAGAAAGGTGAGAAGGAAGTACAGGTAGTCCTCGACTTGCAACCGTTCACTTAGTGACCGCTCGAAGTTACAGTGACACTTTAAAAAGTGACTTGTGACCATTTTCACATGGCAGCATCCCCATGGTCATGTGAATTACCTTTGGGTGCTTGACAAACTGGCTCATATTTATGACAGTTGCAAAGTGTCCCAGGGTCATGTGATCCCCTTTTGCAACTTTCTCACAAGCAAAGTCAATGAGGAAACCAGATTCACTTAACAACCATGCTATGAATTTAACAAGTTCAGTCATTCACAGAACAAATGTGGCAAGAAAAGTCATAAAATGGGACAAAACTCACTTAAGCAGTTCTCACTTAATGGAGGAAGCCAAACAGCTGACAGGGAATGCAAGTGTGGCTCCGTTGGCTGTGGAGGAGGCTGGGGAAGGGCAAAGTCTGGCTGGGCAGAGCAGGGGAGAGATAGAACAAGGGAGAGGGAGTTCAGAGGAAGAACCAGGCCCACCCCCTCTTCATCCTAGGGCACACAGGGAGAAATGGAGAAGAGAGCAACGTGGGTTGGGTGGCTTACAGGGAGGAAAGGGCCCTGATTCCCTTCATTAGCCACAGCTGGGAAGACAGTTGATAAGAAAGGAAGGCTGTGTGTGGCAGGCTGCTAGGAGCAAACGTGACTTTATCCTGTGTTGTCATGGCTTATCTGTGATCCTGGCATCTTCCCAACTGTGTGAGTTTTGCCATGCCTTCAAGTCTGAAATTCTTGCTCCTGCCCTGCCAAACTAATTACTTCACTTTGGCTTGTTTGGACTTTAAGTTACAGTTTGTGTTGCTCATGTTTTGGACTTAATTTTCTGCATTCAAAGGCTGTTCCTGGGAGAGTTTTTCTCCAGCCAGAAGGTAACCTGGACATTGGGGGCAAAGTTGGAGATAATAAAGGGACTCTTATTGATTATCTAACTGTGTTGCCTTCATGCCATGCCCCGGGTCATCACACTTAACAACATAAATTTTGGGCTCAATTGTGGTTGTAAGTTGAGGACTACCTGTATCTATGACCAGGACTAATTCTAAGAAAGATGTGCTGAATCTGACTCCTTTCTTATCTATTAAAACAGTAGTTCTCAATTTTAATAATTTGAAGATGTGTGGACTTCAACTCCTCGAATTCCTCAATCAGCATTTGGGAGTTGAAGTCCTCCTATCTTCAAGTTACTGAGGTTGAGAAACATTGTGTTAAAGTATAACTCCCAGAATTCTTGGGATTTTGCCTAGGAATTCTGGGACTGATTCTCTAATATTTTTGAAGGTCGTCCCATCTGGATGATCTTCCATGGGCTAAGCTGCTAACCAGAACCAGACTTCAAGAGAATCTCAGATCTATAATCTAGATGAGCAAATTGGAAAACAGAAGAAGTAATGGTAAATTGTTTCCATTTGTTGCCAAGAAAGAAGGCAACAAGAAAACATTCCCAAAATTATTTGGAATGTAGTCACTGTTTATAAATGATATAGTCAGAGTTTAAGAGGCAACATATTTATTTTCTTCTACTTTTCTATCTCAAATTACTAATTCAACTTCCTTTCCTTTCCTTTCCTTTCCTTTCCTTTCCTTTCCTTTCCTTT
>NW_020769308.1:4392150-4422491 GCF_900518735.1 Pseudonaja textilis
TTCCTTTCCTTTCCTTTCCTTTCCTTTCCTTTCCTTTCCTTTCCTTTCCTTTCCTTTCCTTCCTTCCTTCCTTCCTTCCTTCCTTCCTTCCTTCCTTCCTTCCTTCCAAGACATAAGATGTGATGTGATATAATTCCTTAGTACTGTGAGATGCAGTGATTTTTACTCTTTCACCCAGCATAGATACATGTACGGAGCAGACAAAAGTGATTCTAATGTCTTTCCATGTGTTTCTCCTTCCCCAAACCTTTCAAGACTCAACATATTACTGATCTGAGATATATATAAAAAAGGCAATGCCATCTAGTGGGCATGAAAGATAATTTAACCAGGAACTGCCAACAGGGCAACAGTTTTCAACAACACAGGCAGAACAAATTGGATGTTTTAGCCAAATATTTACCACCATGCTCTGTGACTCTACGTTTTTAACGCTCATTTAAATATATCTCCCAAAGTTAAACAAACAGGTTCCAGGCACATTTGTGTGCAATATGTGGGTTTTCATATTCCTTGAGACAGGCCCTGTCTTAGAGGCCGGAGGAGGCCTAATGGGAAATTTTGCAGTCTGGGTTCCAGAGCTGCCAGCCGCCTTTATGAAATCACCTTCATTTGCAGTAGAATAGAATCATCGAGCTGGAAGGAACCCAGGAGGTCTTCTAGTCCAACCAGTGGTGGTATTCAGCTGGTTCACACTGGTTCGGGCGAACCGGTAGCAAGGATTTGGTGTGGGTCACCAAACCTGTAGTAACATCTGGCTGGCCACATCCCCAACCCAGTCGCTCGGTCACCACTTGTTGGCTTGCCCCACCCGCCCAATGCCCAATGCTCGCTCACCCTGTCTGCCCCATGTCCGCCCACCCAGTGATTCCTTAAGATATTTCTTCTTCTTCTTTTACCTCCCGACAATCAGCTGTTCCTACGAATAGCTGTGCCCCGGCACAGCTTCTTACTGCTTTGCCCAGGAGGCTTCCCTGAGGCCCAGGAAGGCAAAAAATGAGAGGGAGGGGGCACAGCCCTCCCTCCATTTTTTGTCTTCCTGAGCCCCAGGGGAGACTTCTGGGAACTAAAACGCTCTCCCTGGAGGCTCCCCTGAGGCCAGGAAGGCCCAAAAAACAGGGGGGGGGGGTGCTGCAAGAAAAAAAGCCATGCCCACCTAGCCACACCCACCTACCCAAGCCCACAGAACCGGTAGTAAAAAAATTTGAATCCCACCACTCAGTCCAACCTCCTGCTCAAGGAGGGAGGCCTTAAACCATCCGGGTCAAATGGTTGTCCAGTCTATTTTTGAAAACCTCCCGTGAAGAGTGCCCACAATTCCAGGAGGCCAGCTATGCCTTGGATTAATTCTTCTCACTGTCAGAAAAAAATTCTCCTTACTTCTAGGTTGAATCTCTCTTTAACAAGCTTCTAACCATTACGTCTTATCCTGCCCTTAGTTGTTCTAACCTTTGAAGTTTTAATTTAACAAGTTGCCTTGTATATTCACTAACTTCTGGAAGTCCTGGAAAAGGACTTAGCTTAGAATTAGCAGCTTAGAATTAGCAACACAAAACTCTGCTAAAATATTGATAATAAACACCGGCTAATAAAATATTTCAGTGTCATCTCAAGCCCCAAATAGTGTTGGTTTGTTTTGATCTCTTTATATTTGATTTTATTCTCTCCATACTGTCTTTGCTGTCGGCCTTTGTTTCTTATGGCTAAAAGTAGACTGCTTGTTTCTAAGGCAAGGGAGTCATTTTGCTTGATGGTATTGCATGGAAATATTTCAACTTGCTAAGTAAACTTTCCTTGTCAAGTTCCAAGAAGTCCCCCTTTTTAGTGGAACCTGAAGACAAATTACAATCGCTGTGTTAGGCATGTATTTAACTTGCCAGGTTAAATCACTATTTACATTTGGAAGGTAAAGGAAACAACAATGCAATTGACACTGGTAGGATTCCTGCAAAATCTTTAGAAGAACTTGGCCATTCAGGGTTCAGGTTAATTCTCTTGTCTCTAAAGCCCTTTTAGTCTTGCTGGCATTTTTTTCTGCATCCAGAAAGAAGACTTCACAGTAAGGCTGGCTTTTTAGGGAATAGTGAGACCCCAGTGGTGGGATTCAATTTTTTTTACTACTGGTGCTGTGGGCGTGGCTTGGTGGGCGTGGCAGGGGAAGGTTACTGCAAAATCCCCATTGTCTCCCCACCCCGCTAACCTGCTTTCCAATCTGTTCTCCTGTGCAGGGCAACAAGAGAAGACCCAGCCGATCAGCTGGGACTCAGGAGGCAGAGAATAGATGGGGTTGGTGGGGCCAGTCAGAGGTGATATTCCGAACCACTCAAAATTTCCACTACCGGTTCTCCAGAGCTGGTCAGAACTCGCTGAATACCACCTCTGAGTGAAACCATGGAAGAGTTCAAGTTGGTGAAGTAGATTGTGCTACCTAATATCTTAGTAGTGTTTAATAGTACAGGGCAAGAGAAACTAAAACAGCCAGTTAATCCAGCTTTGACTACTCTGTCCTGTTCAGCTTTTGCATTCAAAGAATTTTGAGAGCATTTTTTTTTCCTGCATCACTAAGAAATGAGCAGAGAAGATGCAAAAGGATTTTGACTGATTCCACTTCAGATTGAGTCGCGTTCCTGAGGATAGAATTAAAAATACAATTGGATGCAAGTTCAGAGTTTGAAGAGAACTTTTTCTTTTTCTTTCCCTCTAGGAAAGGAAGTTTTACTTGTAAAGCCTAGATCCAAAGAAATTAAGGAAAACTTTATCCATTCAGCGTGGGAAATATATTTTATTCTGAGCCACTTTTATCCACTTTTAAAAACTTGATCTTTCTTAAAAGTAGACCATGGCGGTGACTGATCTTACTTCTTTTTTCATGTTTGTCTTTCGGCCATGCTGGTAGGGTTGCAGTGGAAATTGAAATCCACTTTCTGGAGGTAAACAATTTGAAGAAAAAGGCATCAAATTATAATATCTTAGGCCCAGTGAATTGTTTGCAATTGTTTGTCCCTAATCTTCTTCTTCTTCTTCTTCTTCTTTTTCTTCAGCGTTTGTCTCGCGCTCGGGCGAGGTCCGCTAATGTCCTTGAGTACTGCTTCCACACCTCTCTGTCTGCCACGTGTGTCGGGTCTGCCTTCGCGATCTCTAGATCGGCCTTGATCGTGTCCATCCAGCGTTGTTTAGGTCTACCACGCGGTCTCGCTCCTCCGACAGTCACCTTCATTACAGATTTGATGATGGATTCTTCCTTGGCGCGGCTCACGTGGCCGAACCATCGTAGCCGGGACTGCCTCATGACCGTGGGGATGGGCACGACGTTGAACCGTCTACGCACTTCTTCGTTCCTGACGCGATCGAGTAGGGTGAGGCCTACCGACCATCGGAGCATTCGCATCTCCATTATCTGGAGTCTGCTTTCGACTTCTTTGGTCGTCGGCCAGCACTCTGCGCCGTATATGGCCACAGGGCGCACCACAGAGTTATAGATTTTCGCCTTCAGGCGCATCGGCATCTTCTTGTCACAGAGGACGCCCGTGACGGACTTCCATTTGCCCCATGCTGCATTGATCCTGGCTGCCACCTCAGTTTGTAGTAGGCCTTCTTCCCCAAGAGTAGTTCCCAGGTACTTGAAGGTGGAGGCGCGCGGTAGCTCCTGCCCGTTCACGTGGATGGAGCCTGTCATTTCATTGTCAGTGGTCAGGTATTCGGACTTCTTTAGGTTCAGCCGGAGCCCGAACTGCTCGAGGCGGTCGTGCCACTGTTGGACTCGGTGCTCTAGTTCAGCCTTGCACAGGTTGGCCAGGAACACATCATCGGCGTAGAGCAGCGTCCATGGGGCGGGCGTGTACAGGTCGTGTGTAATTGTGTCCATCACCAGAATGAACAGCAGTGGTGAGAGAGCAGAGCCCTGGTGTACGCCGACGGTAATATTAAACTCCTCTGATATCCCAGCTGCCGCTTTTACACGGCTTTTGTGACATCTGTATAGGAGTTGGACCCATTGTACGAGCAGCTCAGGCACGCCGTGGTCTCGCAGTGCATACCAGATGAGATCGTGCGGGACTCGGTCGAAGGCCTTTTCCAAGTCTAGGAAGGCGGTGTGGAGCGGGATTTTCTTCTCTCTGTGAGCCTCCATCAGCATCCGCACACCGAAGATGGCGTCGGTGGTGCCGCAGTTCTTGATGAATCCAGCCTGGTTGACGCTGATGTCGACGGTGTCCCGAATGCGCTTATCAAGGACGCGTTCAAAGATCTTCATAGTGTGTGACAGTAACCTGACCGGTCTGTAGTTGGAGCAGTCCGCTGGGCTGCCCTTTCCCTTCCAGATCGGAACAGTGGTGCTGCGGTACCAGTCGTGTGGCACTTTTCCCGTGGAGACGATGTTGTTGAACAGCTCGCACAGCCACAATGCCGAGCCCGGTAGTGCCTTTTTCCAGAAGTCGGCAGGGATGTCGTCTGGTCCTGTTGCCTTACCGTTTTTCATGGCCTTGATGGCATCGGCGACCTCGCTGGCATAAATGCCTGAGACTGGGCCTTCAACTGGGTCACCTTGCGGGGTTCGTGGGTGTGGGAACTCCTCGGTGGAGATCTTCTCGAAGTATTGCCGCCACCTCTCCGCAGCGTCTCTGGGGTTGACGATCAAATTTCCCCTTTCGTCGTTGATCCCATTAAACTGGTCAATGTCCAGGGTCTTCCTGTGTCTGCTTTTGGCTAGGCGGTAGATCTCATTCTCGCCTTCTCGCGTGTTCAGTTTCTCGTAGATGTCATCGTAGTGGGAGCTTCTGGCTGTCGCTACTGCTTTCTTGGCTGCCTTTTTGGCCGCCTTGTATTTGCAGAGCTTCTCGCTGGTCTTGTCCTGAAGAAAGGCCTTGTAGAGCCGTTTCTTCAGGTGTACGGCATCTTGTACTTCCGGTGTCCAGAGCCATGTATCTCGTTCGATGCGTCTCCGTCCTGGCTTGGTGCAACCAAGCTGTTGGCAGCCGGCAGTGTGAACAGTGCTCTTCAGCATGGACCACGCTTCCTGTGGCCCGTCGACCATCTGCGGGAACTGCTCCGGTTTGATGAGGGGTCCCGCCATCTTCTTCTGGTTCCACCACTTGATTCGTGGCTGGTCTGCATTTCTTTTGTCAATCCTGGTCTTGGGCTTGCTGATCCTGATCTTCGCCATCAGCGGCCTGTGCTGACTGCTCGATTCGTACGGGTACGCCTTGGCGTTGAGCACGTTTTTAGCGGCTCTTCGTCGTACGATGATGTAGTCGATCTGTGTGTGGTGGCTCCCGTTTCTGCTATGGTAGGTGAGGAGTTGAGATTCTCGCCTAATGAAGCAGGTATTCGTGATGGTCATATCATGGGAGTCGGCAAAGTCCAGGATCCTCTGGCCATTCTCATTCGTATCGCCTGTGCCGTGCCCACCGTGGCACTGGTGTCCGTTTTTGTCCCGCCCTACATGACCATTCAGGTCGCCCGAGATGATGATGTCGTCTTCGTGTGGGATCTGCCTGAGTTGGATGTCGAGCAGTTCCCAGAAGGTATCCTTCTCCTCCTCGTGACATCCGGTCTGAGGGGCGTAGGCGGACAAGATGTGTAGGCGCTGCCTCTCGGTCGCTACGACGATTATCATCAGTCGTTCTGTGAGGCGCTTAACTTCTGCAACGGAACTTTGCCAGCTTGGACTGACAACCACAGCTACACCGCCGCGGTTTTCTTTACAGCTGGTGTATATGATCTTGTAGCCGTCTATAGTCGTAGCCTTGTTGCCCTTCCAGCGAGTTTCCTGGAGGCAGCAGATGTCCAGCTTCCTGTCCCGCATGGCCCTGACGATCTCGGTCGAGCGTCCAGTCAGCGAATCCACGTTCCAGGTGGCCACCTTGAGCGTCTGGCAGTCCTCTGTTCCCCGCTTGCGTTTTTTCACACGGCCGTGCTTTCCGCGTGGACCATTTCGTTGATTTTTGGCGCAGGCCAATGGTCTCCTGCGCCCGTCGGTTCCCCCGAACGCGGTAACATTGGACGTGTGTTTTGTAGTGGACGTTTCCATCATGTTGATGCGGCATTTGAGTACTCCAGCCGGCCTGTCGCGTGGGCCTGTCGTCGGAGGGTCTGCTCTCAGTTACGGTCAGCGTTTGACGGCTTCGCGCATCCAGGGGACACCACTTGGAGGTGGCAGACCGCTCGTCCCCCAATTGTTTGTCCCTAATGATAAAGGATTTTGAAATTAAGCAAATATTTGCCTTCTAAATCTCAAAGAGCAGACATTTTTAGGGAGGGAGGGAAGAAGGAAGGAAGGAAGGAAGGAAGGAAGGAAGGAAGGAAGGAAGGAAGGAAGGAAGGAAGGAAGGAAGGAAGGACAAATACACCCACCAATTCTCCAATAACAATATTTGCCATTTACAATCCATGGCTAAAATGCTGAGTTTGTCAATCAGAAAGGTCGGCAGTTCGAATCCCTAGCACCACGTAACAGAGTGAGCTCCCATTACTTGTCCCAGCTTCTGCCAACCTAGCAGTTCAAAAGCATGTAAAAATGCAAGTAGAAAAATAGGGACCACTTTGATGTTTAGTGTTTAGTCATGCCGGCCACATGACCACTGAGATGTCTTCAGAAAGCACTGGCTCTTCAGCTTTGTAATGGAGATGAGCACCACCCCCTAGAGCCGGAAACAAGGAATCCTCAATCTGAGAAACATATCAGATTGAGACATCTTTGTTCATGTATTATGGATGTGTTTCAGAGAATAAACCCAAAGTCTCAGAGGAAACTCCTGTGGTAGCACAGACAATGAGTGAAAAGTAATTAAGTCCTCTGCTAACGGGGAGATGATTACTTATTCATCATCTTCAACTGTTTGACAGTCACATCAGATGTTCAGGGAACTTAGGGACCACATTTCATTTGAAATGTGAAAGTACCTTCACATTTCATGGCAGAGCCCCCAGCCAAAAGTGATCAGACCCACATCTTTAGAAAAAAGATATTTAGAACTGGTTGCCTCTTCGGATAGGGAAAGAAGCAGAAGGAAACTTATCTATAAAAGAAGACTTTCACCAGCTTGGT
This sequence comes from Pseudonaja textilis, assembly GCF_900518735.1. The sequence continues at coordinate 4,399,196 of NW_020769308.1, forward strand.
CCCAAGACAACACTCAGCTCTTGAATTGAGATCTCCATCATCTGGGAGAGATTATTAGAGATTTCTTCCAAGAAAGCTACCCTTGCTATGATTAATCCTTACATTCAAGTTTTAAAAGTTCAGATTCCAAATCTTAAGATCTAGCTAGGTACAGATGGGAAAATATCTTCTATTTATAGAACTCTCGTGGGCAGTATTAAATTAGAAAACATTTTCGAGATCCGTCTCAGCCTCCTACGAATGGCATCCAGAGGAGTGAACCTTTCTCATTGCAATGAATTATGCCCCTTAGAAAGCTCTGTTGTCATTTTTAGTGTGTGTGTGTGTGTGTGTGTGTGTGTGTCTGTCTGTCTGTCTGTCTGTCTGTCCGTCCACCCACTCTACCCACCCGGAAGCATTTTGTTAAATAAGCACAAGAAGGAAAACATACCAGCTGCTGAATGAGCACCTTCCTATCACAGTTCTCAAAAAAAAATATGTGTGCTTTAGGCAAAGAGAACAAGAAGGACCTCATGTGGCTGGCTATGACTTTTGGATCATTTTGATCCGAAACTTAGTCGATCACCAATTCCTGAGGATTAATCCATTTAATTTAGAAGACCTCCAGTGTCCGTTCCAACTCTGTTATTCTATTCTATTCTCATTTAGGTGCTCCGTTATGATTCAGTGGAGGACATCTACAACCAAAGACTTTCAGTCTGTAATTTGGCTTCTCCAGTAGGAAGGAGGGGAAATACCTACTGAAATTAATATGGTTTCAGTGAAAGGAATTTATTTATTTATTTATTATTTCCGGCCTTTATTATTTTTGCAAAGTTGGGCTAAAAGAGAGTGAACCTGACTCTAACCTCCACATAGGAGCAGAGGCAATACTAACAAAAATAAGAAAAAGTGTGCAATGAAAAATGCCTGGTGACATCTCATTCTGGCTGAAGTTGAAATAATGAATGGAGCCTGTCTTGACACACCACTGTGGATCTCCTTAGCAGCTGCCTGGCAGATTTTGACAGCTACGTCCCACCAGAGATCTGGGAAAAGCACTTCAGAAAACTGGATAGAGATGAAGCAGTCCATCACAGATGATTTTTCCAACATGTTGGCAAGAACCTACCCACCTGTCACGAGTATCACCTGCAGAAATCAGGGATCTGATCTCTCACTTTTGGCCCAGGAATGCTCTATGGCAGGCGTCACCAACCTTTTGGACCTCAGGGACTACCAAACTCATAATTTTAAATCCTGCAGACCAGAGACCCTGGGAAAATCCCCCCAAAAGTCTGCAGGAAAATCCCCCACCCCGTTTTCCTACCGATCGATCATTCTTTATTTGGGATAACAGGATACCATCTCCAGCTCCATTCTCAGGGAGAGAGAAAGAGAGAGAGAGAGACTTTTGGCTTCATGCAAGAAAAGCAGCAGAAGCAGCAGAAGTCTTTCTTTCCCTCTCCCAAACTCTGCCCGAAATGAGTCTTTGTGAGATTTATCGCACCGGCGCAGCCTCTTAGAGCAGGATACCTTGCAGGCTCCCAAACACTCATTTCTGACAGAGTTTTCCTTGTGTGCAGCCAAAAGCAGAAGAAGAAAGAAGTGGAAAGAAGCAGCCTGGTGGCCAGGCCAGGTGCATGGAGTAAGTTCCCCCCTGCCCTTTCGCCCCTCTCCTCAGGACCTCGTGTTGTTCGCAATGCAAGCAACACAAACCTTGTGTTCCTATGGGCCATGTGGGTGGCGCAGCCTTGTGTTCCTACGTGCTTTGGGGGGGTTCTTTGGGGGTGACATTTCTCTGCGGGCCACCAAAATTTTCTTGTGGACCACCAGTAGTCCCCGGCCCACTGGTTGGCAACCACTGCTCTATGGGATAATTTAATCCTCCCACCCTATGCAAAAATGACTAAGCACGCTGTGAAGGCACAGAGTTCTATCAACATAGTGCTCTTCCTTCTTCATTTATTTATTTGTTTGTTTGTTTATTTGTTTGTTTGTTTGATTGATTGATTGATTGATTTATATTATTGCCTATTTGCCCATGGTGACTCAAGGCGGCTTACAAGGTGTAAGACCATATTTAAAAGAGTAAAACTATTAAGAAGAATCAAATAAATTAATATAATAAAATCCCCCCACCTCCCACCCCAGCGACAGCAGATCACACGAACCATTTAAGGATCTCCATCCCGCTGTGGGTTTCCCAGGCCCGTTCACAGAACCAGGTCTTCAGTGCCTTCCAGAAGAGTGTTAGAGTGGGGGCCATTCTAATCTCTGAGGGAATGATGTTCCAGAGAGAGGGAGCCACCATGAAGAAGGCCCTTCTTCTGGGTCCCATCAGGTGTATCTCCCTCGGGGATGGGACCTGAAGCATTCTCTGCCTCCCTGTTCTGATGGGTCGAGTAGATATAACTGGCAAGAGACGGTCCCTCAGATAGCCTGGTCCCAAGCCATGAAGGGCTTTAAAGGTGACAACTTATTCTAAATAGGGTCACATTCTCTCAGATGAAACCGTTTGGATTTTTCACGTTGTGCCTTCTTGTAACCATTGAAGAATAATAGCTTGAATAAAAGGAATCGTATAGTTTGAGGAAGCCATCAGATACAACTTCCTCTTCAGTGCAGGAATTCAGATTAAAGTCTTCCTGATGTTGGCCTTCAGAAAAGGCCTGAAAACCTAGCTCTGCCAACTGGCTTGATGGTGGCATCTCATTTTTGGAGGTGGTTCATAGATTAGTGGAAGATCCCACTTCCATCCAGTTTATATGTTGGTTTTTTTAAAGAAAAATCCAACCTGGGAGAATTTTTCCAACAGCGAGAACAATTATTCAGGAGAGGAGTTTGCTTTGCAGAGTTGTGAGTGCTCCATGGTTAAAAGTTTTCAAAAATAGACTGGACAACCATTTTGACTGGGATGGTATGGGGTCTCCTGCCTTGAGCAGACAATTGGACTAGAAGACCTACGATGTCCCTTCCATCTTTATGATTCTATGTACTACGTTCTATTTCAGGTGTAGGAAAACTGGCGGCCCACTGGCCAGATGTGTCATGTGCAGGCCACGCCTACCCCAACTCTGCAAAGGCAAAAAACATCATGCTAATGTCACGTGACGGGATTCAGTTTGATACCCATGTTCCAGGGATGGGCTGCAACCGGTTTAACAACCGGTTCTGTGTGAGTGGGGGGGGGGGGCGCCTAATGCATGCTATGTGCAGGTGCACAGCATTCAATAAGCACCAATTTGAACCTCTCCAGCTCACCTTCTAGCTTTCCCCGGTAAGTAGAACAGCTGATCCACTTTGCTGCATGAATCAGCTGAGCTGCAAAAGAAGGTGATGTAAGACAGGATAGCACAGGGGCGAGTAGGCAGGGCCAACCGATCGCCGTTCATGAGGTTTCACTAGAACCGGTCCGAACCTGCATCTGCCCACCACTGCCGTGTTCTATTTGCTTTGCTGCTAATTCAATGTTCTGACTTTGATGCTCAAAGTTTGAAGGTTTTAATGTTTTCATTTATATCTCTATAACACTGTCAGCTGCCCAAAGCCGCTAAATAGAGAGAAGGGTGGCCTATAAATTTAATGAATAAATAAAATAAATACATAAAACAAAGCATTACCAACAGAAGGGTTACCCACCCTCTGATTCAACACATCCAACAAATGGAAAGCCACCATATCTTTAGTGCAATCAGTTCCACTGTCAAACTTCGGTATTGTTGGGATGTTAGCAATTAGTCAGTCTCTGCTTTCCTACAATGTTGGTAATGTATTTATAATTTTCCCATTATAAATAGAAAGTATGACTAAAGTAGGGAGTAGAGGAAGTAGCTCAACCCTATGAGATATCTCTGCCGATCTCTGTAGCCCACATTTTACTTTTGAGGTCCAGAAGCATTCTTGGAAATAAAAATAAATACAAAACACCGATGCTTTGCTTCTCAGCATGGCAACTTTCCAATTGTTGTTTTCTCTCTCTCTCTCTCTCTCTCTCCCTCCCTCCCACTTCTCTCTCATTAAAACGTTTAATGAAATATAAAAGAAATATAACATTCAAGAGACGAGGATATGGTTTCCAGTCCAATTCATGAAAAGCATGATCACTTCCAACATGGGTCTGTTGAAGAACGATAAGTTTTTAAAGTTTTCCAGTTCCCTGAAGCAGAAAAGAGATGATTCTCTCAAATATCATGGTGGAACAGTTTTTGGCAAAGCGGTTGTCTTTTCTTCCTTATGTGTCTACAGCAAACAAAAAACAAAAAAAATCCTGTTTACTTGGGCAGTAGAGCCAGTATAAATATAGGCTGAAAGTTGGATGATAATTAGACTAACTGCTCATGCAGAACCTTTTATCCTATGACCCCTGAAGTCTAATTCATTTTAGAGTTACTCTGGCAAGGGAAGCAACCATGATATTAAATTGAAATAACTGAAGCTTGGACAAGGCAATGTCCCTTTGCCAATGTCAATAACCAGCCAAAGTTATGTGTTCTCAGCACATTTGGGGTATATAGGAAGTGACCATGGGCTGCACAGGATGGGAATGGCAGAGGCCAGAGAAAGTAGCAAGACGTCCTTGCAAATCTTAGAAGAGAGACAGTGGAAGGAAGGCACAATCTTGCCATTTCCTAAGATTTCTTCTTTTGTGGAAAAGGCTTCTGCTTTGTTGTCAGGGATGTGGTGGCTCGGTGGCTAAGACAACTGAGCTTGTCGACCAGAAAGATCAGCAGTTCGAATCCCTAGCACTGCCTAATGGAGTGAGCTCCCGTTACTTGTCCCAGCTTCTGCCAGCCTAGCAGTTTGAAAGCATGTAAAAATGCAAGTAGAAAAATAGGGACCCCTTTGGTGGGAAGGTAACAGCGTTCTGTGAGCCTTCGATGTTTAGTCATGCCGGCTACAAGATCATGGAGATGTCTTCCGACAGCACTGGATCTTCGGCTTTGTAACAGAGATGAGCACTACCTCCTAGAGCTGGAAACGACTAACACGTATGTGCGAGGGGAACCTTTACCTTTACTTGTTGTCATATTCTGAAAGTTCTTGCACCATGATTTTAAATGTCTCCTGGTGGTATGTATGTATTATTGTTGGGATTGGCAAAGTTGCTAATGGTGGTATGGTTCTTTTCTCTTACACATTGTTTCATTATTCTAAACTCTCCCTATATATCTATCTGGGTCTACTCCCAGGGGTGAATTCCCTTCTGAATTCAGATTTCATGAGAACAAGGAAAAAGTACGTTGCTGGTTGGTTGCTAGATTTTCCCCAGGATTTCAAGGCAATATGCTTACCTTTTTTTCCTTCAGTACAGGTGGTCTTCAACATATGACTGTTCATTTAATGAGAGCTCAAAGTTATGACAGTGCTGATAAAGTGACTGATGATCCATTATCAATCTGTACTTAATTCAGTCATCCAGACAACTCTATTCCTCATGCCAGTTTATTGTGCATGTGGAGTTATTTAATCCTAAATAGTGCAAAATATCGAAAGGGACTTGAGACATTTAACCTCAGTAAGAATTAGAATGAATTTTATTACTGTAAACAGGTTGTAACAAGTAAGATCAGGAGTGTCAAACTTGATTTCACTGAGGGCCGCATCAGGGTTGTGTTTGACCTTGGGGGGGCAGGATGGGTGTGGCCGGGGGGCGTGGCCAGCTCAACTTCACTTGTATGGGGGTGCCTGTGTTTGCCTGAGTGCATCGCCAGTGAAAATGGGCTCCCAAGCTCCATTTTCGGCTATGACAGTTTCCTGCAACCCTCTGTCAGTGAAAACGGAGCTCTGGAGGGCTTGCGAGCTCTGTTTTCAACTGCGATGGCCTCCTGCAACCCTCTACCAGCAAAAACATTTTCGCTGGGAGAGGCAGTGTGGGCCACTCCTTCGCTGTCTCTAGGGCAGCCCTGTGGGCCAGATCTAAGCACCTCATGGGGAGAATCTGGCCCCCAGGCCTTGAGTTTGACACCGCTGAGTCAGAGGTGGTATTCAGCAGGTTCTGACCTGTTGTGAAGAACCGGCAGCAGAAATTTTGAGTAGTTCAGAGAACCGGCAAATACCACCTCTGACTGGAGATTTTACGGTATCCTTCCCCTGCCATGCCCACCAAGCCACACCTACAGAACTGCTAGTAAAAAAATAGAATCCCACCACTGCCCTGAGTAAGATGATCTGACATAACTTGGAAAATCAAAGAAAAAACAGTGAACCTCTACAGGAACAGCACAATGTAAAAATCACAAATAATATCATTCTGTCATTCCAGCAATAGAATGAAAGCAAAATGACAACCTAGGCATTTTAGGGGTGTTTAACCAATATACATATTTTTATTTTTTTCTTATTGGAAATGGACAAATGTAAAATAATTAGATGTTGCATCAACTAGCCTCTTTATTAGAATATCCATTCATGATCTGTCCTAATATTTTTTCCCTAACTGCATGACAGAATAACCTGTGAAGCACATAGGACCTCTCTCTGTCCCATCCTAAGAGACACAGGCAAGTTCCACAGGAATTTTGAAGAAATTATATAGGATTTCCTGCCTGAGCAGGGGATTGGATAAAAAAAAAATCCAAGGTCCCTTCCAACTCTGTTATTCTATTCTGTATATATTTATATATTCCACATATATTTCCACATTTACCATACCTCTGTATCCACTTTAAGCCTGATCTCAGGCACTCGAGATCTAGACTTTTAAAGAAAATATGCTATAATACTTCAGATATCTGTAATAGCATATATACCCAAAAGGTACATTTGCCATTTATATAAGATGGTCGATCCATCTGTTTTATTTTCCCATGGTTCAATTCTATGCCCCTTTGTTTACTTTCTTCTACAAAGGTCACCTGTAGAGGGAAACATTTACTGGATGTTCACATTAAATTCAATGAGCCATTAAACTGAATAAGCATGACTAACATCTCTCTGCAAATGTCTGAAAATAGCGAATTTCCCTCTTTGGGGGAATCTCCAAATAAATGTTGAGAAAGACGGGTGAACTTTACAAATGTTGAACTCCTAAAGTTAAAAGAACTTGGAGCTTTGGGACATTCATAAAAAAGTGGTCCTAATATTCATTGATTTTAAATACTTGCTTTGCATATTTGACTTGAGGAAATCAAATATTAAATTGTAGGAACAATTTGCTTAATAGGATTTTGCATCTTCCTCTCCATTCAAGTCCAAGCAACTGATGCAAATTTTGCTTTAATCCTCGGTTTTGGGAAGAATTTTTATGGCAATAAATCCTGGTCTCCAGAATGTCCCATTGAAAACATTATAAATTATGACTCTTGTTGAACTGGCATTCCTAGAATCAAAAATCAGCTTTAAATTTTCCAGCAGCTTATGAAAGCTAGATTTGTGCAGACAAAACATTCAACTGTTATCTCGGTGGACAAAAAACAAACAAATTTATTGCTTAAAATAATATTGCTAAAAGATGGAGGAAAGGCAGTCATTTGTGGTCATGTAGCAGGAACCAGATTAGTCATGTTTGTCATTCTTATTTGAGACCATAGCCCAAAATATTTCTCTCCTGCCTTGATTTTTCCGGATTCTCAAAACAACAACAGCAATAAAATAATGTTTTCTTAGATAGCCAAGAGGATTCAAATAGTTCTATCTGACTGAACATGATCAACATTTGAACTGATTCTACCATCGGTTAGGATTTTATATAAGTTTCAGGTTATCTAGTCTCCTGAAAATAAAAATTGAGTTGGGAGTGGTGGCTGAAAGCGAGAGGGGTCTGCTCAGAGATAGGACCCAAATATCTGATGAAATGAATGAAACACAATAAAGTGGGTGAAAAGCTTCGCTTTGTTTTAGAATAGATCAATTTCACTTCTTTCCCTTATGTATAAGGATGCAATACTGTAATTTTGAGCCATGCAGTACTGCAGGTTAACACTACACATTGCCAGGAGTTCAATTCTGACTAGATCAAGGTTGACTTAGCTTTTCATTTGACTTAGCTTTTCATTTACCAGGTTGGTAAAATGAGGACCCAGATTGTTGGGGGCAGTATGCTGATTCTCTAAACTTCTTAGAGGGTGGGGGGCTGTAAAGTACTATGAAGCAGTATATAAATCTAAGTGCTATTGCAGTTGCTAATTTTAGCACACACATACCCATGGATGCCCATATTCTACCAAGGTCTTTTGTGTGGAATTGGCAAAAATTGGTACAGAAGTTACAATAGCTTACCGTCCACACAGATACTTGGAATGAAATTAGAATAACAAAAAGAAAATGGATGGTAGTTATGAGCCTTCATTAACTGTTCTGGACTGTGCATAACTAACCTATGCTAGATGGTGCCCATACAATTAAAACAGTTACAATGCACAGCTATTATAATAAGTTATTATTGTGGGCCCCTCTCTGAGCTTGGTGATTTTCTTGCAGAGGTTTCATTACCAAGGATGCTTACATTAGCACTGATGATGTTACCTAGTTTGGCAATGAAATATCTGCAAGAAAACCACCAAGCTTAAAGAACACCAAAGACCCTACTGTTCAACCTTGAGCTACAAATATTCTCTTATATCAGTTATTATTCCTTCATGTTCTATCCCATTTATGGATGGTATTGCTTCACTCTTTCTTCTCTAACATCAGAAATGGGATCTCCTCAGAATGTTCTTTCTACGCTCTAAGTTTCACAATCCCTATAAAATCACATATTTGGGGGGAGCACAACACAAAGAAAGAATGATCAGAGTTGGATTCTTGGTCATCACCTAGGTAAGCTGATTGAAAGGTATCTACTTAGTTCAAGATAGCACAGGGACACTATCGATTATGGTTGTGCCAAGCTGCACATTTCCAAAAAGTTTTTTGGCCTGCTCTGGAACCCTAGAGAAGGTATCCATGCAGTTGTGAGAAAAGACCCAGCTGCTTTAAAATGGAGCAGACCAGTTTATATGCCTACTTCCCCTCACATGAACATGTCTTGGGGAGAGTTGTTTCAAAACAATGCCTAGTTCTGATATCCATGCTATCTCACAACAACTCTGAAAGGTAGGCTGAGCTCCAAAGAGCTTCATGGAGAGCATCTAATTCTATCTAATTTAGGTCCAACTGTTGAGCATAACTCATATCTTCATAACTGTTGAACTATGTTTTCCTATGAATCCCTCAAACAGCAATTCTAAAAAATTGGCCCATAAATTGAAAAAAAAAAATCCACCAAATCCCACTGAAATCCGAATAATGCCCAAATTGATATCTACTCCACGTTTTTCGGGGGGGAAAACAAACACATAAAAAGTCTAAGAGCTTAAGGATGGTTCATTCAGATGAGAGATATTTATGCAAGCTGAAGCTTTTGGCTTATCAGATACTTTATCTTAGTCCAATTGATGGATTTGAATGAAGAAAAATGGGATAGAAGAACCGAGGGATGGCTATGTTGTGATTTCTGTCAAACCTCCATGTCTGAAATGAAGATTAACTATTTGATTAGTGCTTGGTTTAAGTGCATAAATCTCTTTTGACATCTTCATGCTCACTTGCAAGGTCAACCAGCAGCTTCACCTTTTGCTTTACTAGGAATAAAATGAGCCACCAAGGAGATAAAAAATCTAATTCAATCAAGAAAGCCATTTTCAGTCACTTTCTTCAAAGCCCAAATTAGGTTTCTGAATGAGAAAGAAAATGTCACTACAAAGAATCAGGACCATTCATAAGGGTTCAGCATAGAAGATTTATTCAACCTGATACAGAAGAATCTGATCAACTAAAGTTTAACACTAAATTGGCTCCAGAAAAGGCCCAAGGAAATTCTCAAGTGGTTGGATTTGAATCTCACAATGCAAGGACTCTAAACTGATGGCACACTTATTTCTGCCCCCCAGCTATGCCTGCTTTATTCCTACAGAAAGGGATTTCCTTACAAACCTAACCAAAATATTTTCAAATGGGGAATAAGAGTGGTGGGATTCGCACCACTTCGGGAGAACTGGTTGTTAACTTTCTGAGCAGTTTGGTGAACTAGTTGTTGGAAGAAATCATCAGGGCAGGGAACCAGTTGTTAAATTATTTGAATCCCACCACTGGGAATAAGACAAGACTCCATTAATCATCTGATTAACATGTTGGAGATATGGGTTGAGAATTATTCAGCAGGGATAGTAGATCTTTATATGCATCATATTGGCCAGATAACTCTGTTTCAAGTCAGACTTTATTTATTTGTTTAATTTACTTGTATCCTACCTTTATTTTATTTTTTACAAATAACTCCAGGCAGCAAACATATCCAACATACCTTCCTCCTCTTTTCCCCACAACAACTCTATGAGGTGAATTGGACTGAGAGAGAGAATGACTGGCCCAAAATCATCCAGCTAGTTTTTATGGTTAAGATGGGACTCATAGTCTGAAAAAGTTGGGTTCAATAAATCTGCATATGGTATAAAACCATGCTTGAACTCTTTGACTCTGACCTGTTTCTGGTCTGAGATAGATAAGCTATAAACTACCCAGAGATCAAATATTACATTGGAGAACATGGGACTGGAAATTTGGCAATAAATTTTCTAAAGTGTTTGTAGAATTTAAGAGAGCCCAGACAGATGATCTGAAAATTCTAAACAGACCTGGTTAGTTTATGGATTAAGAAATCTCAGAGTTTTAAGCTAGACTGGGAAATTGGGTGAAAACTAATAAAAGAAGGTATTGACATACAATTTTATATTGTTGCCAGGAATTTATACAGTCACGATTCAGGTTATCAAAAGTCAAACTCAATGTAAAGAAGACTTACCTTTGGTGTCCTATGGTTGATAGAATAGATGACCTTATAATCCCCTTGCCCCTATTACTGATGTTCTTGGATTGTTGGCAACATATCCATGTTCCTTCCTTTAAAAAAAAAAAATGATTGTGTCTGAGAACAATATATAACATTAATGGGCCATAACTTCAATAGCACTGTCTCTGGAGTTCTTATTTGCTTTCTTCCTGACCAGGGCAGCTATTATTATGTGGGTACTTATTTATGATACCTATTTATGAAGTCAATCTGTCATTTATATGGCTTGGCTCAAGGTTGTGTTAGGTTAGCCTCTGGAAAACACATATCATGGGGAAAAAGGTGCAAACTGTGATATATTAAGAGCAGAAAAAGAGAAGGAACTACTGTACAGCATATGGGAGTGATTGAGGCCTGCAGGTAAACAGCTTTTAAAAAACTGGGTTCAAAGCAAAAGCTCACTTTCGATCCTATAAAATTTAATCAAATGCCTAGAGAATAGCATTGCATAGCATTTTGGATTCAACTCCAAAAAATTGCTTTGGAGCAGGTGAACAAATACGTGCTTGCAACTCTTAAAAGTAGCTGCATCTTTTCCAAAGAAAGTGCACCTGCCTTCTGCATAATTCCACTCCACCTGTTCTGACCCAGGCTTCATCAAACTTAATAAAACACAAACTGAATTTAAAAGTAAAACCTTTTCTAATGCGATGCTGGGAATTACTTGAATTCCCAGCCAAAACTCATTATACACAGTTCTTCCAGATAAGAGCAAGCTTTTCAGCGCTGTCAAATGCTGCCAAGAAACAGAAGTCCAATTCAGGCTAACATAAACCAACCCAAATACCTAGAAAAAACCGACCAGAGTACAGAGCTTCATCATTGAGGACTGACTTTTATCCCTTATGGGAGGGGCAATCACCTCCCAGCCCTACTCCCGAGTCGCCCCTTCTGCTTCAGCTGCTCTCGCCTTCCGGCAGCTCTGCGCACACATACGCACTGGGAACAGGCTCCCCTGGGTCCTCTGCCTCACTGCTGCCAGACTCTGAAGGTTCCGAAGGCAACACCCCACTCCCAGATGGTCCTGGCCCCATCTCTGCATCGGATGCAGGATCCTCCTCCAAGTCCTCTCCAGACTCCCTGACTGGTTCCCTTTCGTCCTCACTGTCCAATACCTCTGCACCAGCTGCCGGCAAACCACAACTCCACCATTCCTATTCAGCTAGTCCTTGTCTTACAACAAATTGAAGTTCCACTGATCTTCAAAGGCAGTTCCACCAGGGGTGGTATTCTACCGGTTTGGCCCAGTTTGGCTGAACAGGTAGCTCCGAGGATCATCTGTGAGTGAACTGGTTACCCGCCAGCCCACCCTGTCTCTATACTGCCTGGTTTTGAAGCTCAGCTGTTTCGCACGGCACAGAGGATTGCCGCACGTCAGTTGTTTACCACACAGGGAGAGTGCAGGATTGCAGGAGACGGTAAGTAGAAACCCCCTGCGTGTGTGCGCGCACCCCAAGCCTCACCCACAGAACCGGTGGTAACAAAATTTGAATCCCACCCCTGAGTTCCACATACAACGGATTGCAATATTTAAGAGCAATAAACATTTACACTTATGACCACCTCTTAATTCTTTACAGCCCTCTCCGAGTGGTTTACAGAGTCAGCATATTGCCCCGCCCCAACAATCTGGGTCTTCCTTTTATTGACCTCGGGAGGATGGAAGGCTGAGTCAACTTGGAGTCGGTATTATCATTAAGCCTTCTGAACCCAGGCATGGACAGGCTACTTAACAAAATCTGAGAGATCATCTATTCTACTGCAACGTTTTTGCAGGACACCAGATTAAGGAAAGCTACCCTAGAAGCCAAGTCAAGAAAACACACAGAATAAAAACAACAGAAACCACAGCAACACTTTCCAGGCTCCACTATGCTTAATTTAATAGAATTCTTGTCAAAATTATTACTAGGCATGAGTAGATACAGGCATGTGACTTAAATCCAAATTGCTGCTTGGATTACACAAAACAGACGCAAAACATCCAGTGATAAAGAATTCCACAGCTGCACATTTTCCTCCTCCAGATAAACCGAGTTGTGATTCAAAAGCCAGCTGGGAAGACTCCCCTTTAGTTACCATGTTAACTAGTGAACTGCTGGAAGAAGCGCCTAGGTCCATAAAACAGAAGCCATGGATTTAATGGAAGCTCCTGGATAAAATTAATAGTAAAAAGAATATAAGTGCTTTTGTGGTGTCTAATATTTGGCAGTAAGAAATTAATGTCCTAGAGAAGTACCAGTACAGACCTCCTAGAGGAATTCTTGCCATAAAAGAAGAGGTACCGTTTTGAGACTACCACATTTTATTAAAAAGGCATTATTAAAAAGCATGTATTTATTTAAAAGCTTTCATGAACTCCAGCTCATTTGTTCACTCCATACACCTCTGGAAATTTGTTTTGGTTTTATTGTATTGTGAACAGTTGCTGGGGTGCATCCACAGTTTCATTGTACTTGTACAATGACAATAAAGTTCTTCTAATTCTAATTCTGAATAACTGAGGTTTAACAAAAACCTATGTCTTTTAATAGCATTTGGTAGCCTGAAAAGTGCTACCAAACTCTTCTGGGATTTTTGGTGACCATAAATTTACACAACTCTCCTACAATATCTACAGCGAGGAGCAAAATAGGAGGAACTAACTGCATAAAGTGATTTGGAAGTATGGGTTGAAGATAAGGCCAGTTTTCAGATGTACTTTGTATGCTCCTGTGAGAAAGGAGCAAGTCAATCTGAGCTTGGTCAGTCAAGTTATGTCAACTGCATGAAACAAGAGTGATGCTTTGGGGAAATCCATAAGAGGAACTAGACAGAGATGCTCCTGACTGAGAATCTCTACTGACTTTTAGCTATACAATTTGGGATGAACACACTTGAATGGTGTGGGAATAGGAATGGATTTCCAGAGGAAAAAATGGTACACTACAGGAACCAGGAGCACAACTCAGGTGACCCTGAAGACACAGATAAACCTCCAAATGGCCTCAATGACCCTATAAAAGGATGCAAATGACCAGCTGTCTGCAAGGAATATACACTGCTCAAAAAAATAAAGGGAACACTTAAACAGCACAATGTAACTCCAAGTCAATCACACTTCTGTGAAATCAAACTGTCCACTTAGGTAGTAACACTGATTGACAATCAATTTCACATGGCTGTTGTGCAAATGGAATAGACAACAGGTGGAAAGCATAGGCAGTTAGCAAGACATCCCCAATAAAGGAGTGGTTCTGCAGGTGGTGATACAGACCACTTCTCAGTTCCTATGCTTTCTGGCTGATGGTTTGGTCACTTTTGAATGCTGGCGGTGCTTTCACTCTAGTGGTAGCATGAGACGGAGTCTACAACCCACACAAGTGGCTCAGGTAGTGCAGCTCATCTAGGATGGCACATCAATGTGAGCTGTGGCAAGAAGGCTTGCTATGTCTCTCAACGTGGTGTCCAGAGCATGGAGGCGCTACCAGGAGACAGCCCAGTTCATTAGAAGACGTGGAGGAGGCCGTAGGAGGGCAACAACCCAGCATCAGGACCGCTACCTCCTCCTTTGTGCAAGGAGGGACAGGAGGAGCACTGCCAGAGCCCTGCAAAATGACCTCCAGTGGGCCACAAATGTGCATGTGGCTGCTCAAATGGTCAGAAACAGACTCCATGAGGGTGGTATGAGGGCCCGACATCCACAGGTGGGGGTTGTGCTTACAGCCTAACACCGTGCAGGACGTTTGGCATTTGCCAGAGGTAGCCTGACTGCCATTAGATACCGAGATGAGATCCTCAGACCCCTTGTGAGACCATATGCTGGTGCGATTGGCCCTGGGTTCCTCCTAATGCAAGACAATGCTCGACTCAGGTGGCTGGAGTGTGTCAGCAGTTCCTGCAAGACGAAGGCATTGATGCTATGGACTGGCCCGCCTGTTCCCCAGACCTGAATCCAATTGAGCACATCGGGACATCATGTCTCGCTCCATCCACCAACACCACGTTGCACCACAGACTGTCCAGGAGTTGGGGGATGCTTAGTCCAGGTGTGGGAAGAGATCCCTCAGGAGACCATCTGCCACCTCATCAGGAGCATGCCCAGGCACTGTAGGGAGGTCATACAGGCACATGGAAGCCACACACACTACTGAGCCTCATTTTGACTTGTTTTAAGGACATTACATCAAAGTTGGATCAGCCCGTAGTGTTTTTCCCCACTTTAATTCTGAGTGTAACTCCAAATCCAGACCTCCATGGCTTGCTAAATTTGATTTCCATTGATAATTTTTCTGTGAGTTTTTTGTCAGCACATTCAACTATGTAATGAACAAAATATTTAATAAGAATATTTCATTCATTCAAATCTAGGATGTCTTATTTTTGTGTTCCCTTTATTTTTTTGAGCAGTGTAAATCCTTCCATTCTCCACTATCCTGTCAGAGCTGAAGAAGATTCTCGGATGAAGCGAAGCGAAACATCTTCAAAATAAAAAACAAGAAAGTCCAGTTGCCTCCTGAAAAAAAGCACCTTTGGGACAACCTGGATGAGTAAGAATCTCTACAGACTTTCAGACATTCCTTCAGTTCTTGTTGGGTCCCCCTTCCAATTGGCAGCATATATTTTATTTATTTATTTTTATTTATTTGATTTGTCAATCGCTTACAAGAAAATAGGTATAAGTATAAACATGAGTAAGAATACAGGAAATAGGTACAAATAAACGGGGACGATAGGACAGGGATGGTAGGCACGATGGTGCGCTCATGCACGTCCCCTACAGACTTCTTAGGAATGGGGTGAGGTCAATAGTATGTTATATATTATATATTATAATATCATTTTTATTATTATAAATAATATATATAATATATATTATATTATTATTATAAATAATATAATATTATATATAATATAATAATAGTATGTTATATGTTTTATATTATATAATAGTATATAGCATAAGCAGTACAGGTGGTCATTGACTTACAACCATAATAGAGCCCAAAATGTCCACTGTTAAACGAGACAATTGTTAAATGAGTTTTGCTCTACCTTACAATCTTTCTTGACAGCATTAATGATTGTGACACCATACCTGCCATCTTGCCTGCTTTAACACACACACACACACACACACACACACACTCGCCCTCAACCTCCGTAGATGTTGCTGTACTTTCAGATTTGCAGGGAAAGTGAAACAACTTCCCTCTGGTAGGGAAAGCTCCTGAGCTTCAATGAGTTTGATAACAAAATTGAGAAAGAAAAAAACGGAAAGGATTAAGTGGAGGCCTGTTTCGTGTTTCTGTCACAAAGATACAAATGAGTGCATTTCTAGGAAAAATTCCTCTACTCCATGATTCATTCGGTTTACCCCCTTCTGAGCTCATTGGCCGTTCCATTATACAAACAAACAAAAAACAAGATAAGGCTCCTATCAGAATCACAAACAGTTGGCTTCAAGATATTTCCTTCTAGACTCTGGAATGAAAAACAAGTCAGCTTATTTGAAACTGGCAACTTCCCAATTTCTTAGAGGTCAATCTCTTTTTCGAAGAGAACAGGCTTCTGCTCACCATAAATTAGAAGATGCATCTTTGATGGAATCCTCCTCTATAATCAAAGACCCTTCCCCAAACCATTTCCCTTGGAGGTACATTGGAGATTGGAACAATGATGCATCTACTCCACTCATTTTTCATGTTAGCACATAAGCCACACAGTAATTTTGTATGAACTCAGCTCCTGGAGTTTAAAACTTAGTTTGTGACTTAATTTGATGTGTGAAACCAGCTGTGACTCAGCCAATAAAAAAATGTGTCTATTGAGTTCAGTAAAAGTAAAATGGTTGACCTGATTTCTGCAGGAGCTTCCTGTTGATATTGACAATGATCCATCTGGATTCTAGAGACTTATGGGAGTGATGCAGAAGGAAGCACTTCCATTGTTTCAATCTTAAAGGGATGATATGATGTTTAAGTCTTAGTTCTTAGATAGACAACCTGGTGCCTTTGAGATGTTTTGCACTATGGTCACCTCTTTCCATTTATCCCTGTTTCCTCACAGCCAGTCCATACTGCTAAATCTTGCACACATCTGCAGATTTTCTGCCAAAGAATTAATTTTGTGTAGCTTAGCTTAGGAGACAGTTTGGTGTAGTATTAAAGGCACTAGATTAAAAGCAGGTGACTGTGAATCCCAGTCCTATCAGGCTCAGAAACCAACTGTGTAACAGAACTGTAAGCATCTAGGTCATAGGTGTCTAACTTTGGCAACCTTGATTAGCACCGATGATGTTATTTAGTTTGGTAATGAAATGTCTCCAAGAAAGCAACCAAACTCAGAAAGGCCCAAGAACTCCTCTTGGCAATTTTAAGACTTGTGGGCTTCAACTCCTGGAATTCATAAGTCTTAAAGTTGCCAAGGTTGGACATTCCTGGTCTAGATAATTGCTATATTTTGAAGCCCTATGATAGCTATGATCTAGTCTTTGGGAGGATTTGGAGTACTGAATTGTCAAAGAAGCCCTTATTTTAATTTTTCTTGGCTTCCTGCCTCCAGTGAAAAGAGCAACGTCAGCAGTTTGTTCTTGTAACTTCTTCCAAAGAAGGATTATTCAAAGGATGATTGGGATGAATAAAAGAGACAAGGGAACTATGTTTACCACAGGTAGTGCAGGAGAAACAATTAATAAATTAATTCTCATTGCTGTTTCATGTTGTCTGTAAAGAAGGTAAAAAAGGAATATATGGAAAAATGATCTGAAAATCACTGCAGAACTTCATACTTAGACAATTTAAGACCAAGCACTAATAGAAGAAAGTATTTGTAGACCAGGATTGAACTGTAGGATTCTTGGTGCTGTCTGAGCTTGGTTGTTTTCTTGCAGACATTTCATTACCCAACTAGGTAACATCATTAATTGGAAGACCAAGTGTTGGAAGTGTCTAGTTAGGGCATAAAACAGATTTCCTGTCCCCTTTAGGAATCCAAACCCCTCTAATACACATCCAGTGGAGAGAAGGCCACCATCTTCTCTAGGTGGCTCTAATTTCCTCTTGGTAGATCCTCTGCATCCATTTTAGTTTCTCTTCTTAACTTCCTTTATAGTAGGGGTCTTCAAACTTGACAGCTTTAAGACTTGTGGACTTCAACTCCCACAATTCTTCCTCCAGTCGTGTTAGTTCAGGAATTCTGGGAGTTGAAGTCCACAAGTCTTAAAGTTGCCAAGTTTGGAGACCCCTGCTTTCTAGAATAACATAAGATAGATAGATGGATAGATAGATAGATAGATGATAGATTGATTGAATGAATGAATGAATGAATGAATGAATGAATGAATGAATGAATACTTTATTGGCCAAGTGTGGTTGGACACATAAGGAATTTGTCTTGGTGTAAATATTCTCAGTATACATAAAAGAAAAGATACATTCGTCGAGAGTCGAGAATCATAAGGTACGATACTTAATGATAGTCATAGGGTACAATAAGAAATCAAATCATACTAGGAAACAGTCAATATAATCATAAGGATACAAGCGACAAAGTTACAGTCATACAGTCACAAGTGGGGGGATGGGTGATAAGGAGTGATAAGATTAATAGTAATAGTAGTGCAAACTTTGTAAATAGTTGAACAATGTTCAGGGAATTATTTGTTTAGCGGAGTGATGGCATTTGGGGAAAAAACTGTCCTTGTGTCTAGTTGTTCTGGTGTGCAGTGCTCTATAGCATCATTTTGTGGGAAGGAGTTGAAACAGTTTATGTCCAGGATATGAGGGGTCTGCAATTATTCACAGCCCTCTTTTTGACTTTTTGCAGTATACAGATCTTTGATTGAAGGCAGGTGGGTAGCAATTGTTTTTTTCTGCAGTCCTAACTATCCTCTGAAGTCTGTGTCTGTCCTA
Source organism: Pseudonaja textilis (assembly GCF_900518735.1). Next base: position 4,417,898 of record NW_020769308.1, read on the forward strand.
TTGGGTTGCAGAACCAAACCAGACAGTTATAGAGGTGCAGATGATAGACTCAATCATTCCTCTGTAGAACTGGATCAGCAGCTCCTTAGTAAATGAGCCACAATAGAAGTTCTCCTTCTAAGACAAATAGGTCAAAAACTACCAGTGTGTCTTCCAGAAGCATCTGCAGGCAATTGTCAAAACAGTCAAAATGATGGTTGCCACATTGGCTGTTTTCCTTATGAAAGATCACGAAAGAGAGAATAGCTTTTTGGCCCATTGTCCTGCAGAGGAGACTTCATAATGTTCACACCCACAAAAAGGTAAGTTGCCCTTCTAGTTGATCTTGACTCCTGGGGAATTTTCAGGAATCACAACAATAATATCAAACAGGTATTAATTATTGCCTTGTTCCTGGATGTTTTCTCAGCTTCCCAATCTAATCTGGTATGTGCTGGAAGTATCTCGTCAAATAACTAACCAGCCAACCCTGCTTTATTTCCTAACACAGACAAGGTCAGCACTCACTGACAAAGCAAAAAAATAAACATTAATTAATAATGTTTAAAACTCCCCAAGGAAGCCCGCTGATACAGAAGAAGCCAGATTTGCAGAATGTAAATAACCTCACCATGTTGTTAACATTTTAGGTACTGCCAGTGTTGGATGTTATCAGAAACGGGAACCATTCAATAAATTAGTAGCCTTGTATTAGCAACCAATAAAAGGCAATGTTTGAGAGAACCACTTTAGTGTGGTGATTAAGGTGCCAGACTAGGACCTGAGTGACTGAGGTCTAGTCCCACCTTAGATACAAGGCCAGCTACGTGACCTTGGGCCAATCATTAGAAGACTATGAGCTCTAGTCCCACCTTAGGCAAAAAGTAGCTAGGTGACCTTGGGCCAGTCACACTCTCTCAGTCTTGGAATAAAGACTTCAGATCTTGCCAAGAAAACTACAGGGATTGGTTGGGGCATTTGCTGGGAATCAAAACCTGACTCAGAGGTGTGCATGCACACATACATGTGTGCGCGCAGGCACGTGCATGCGCGCAAGCACACATACACATGATAGCTGAAAATTCTGATGTACCTGTCCAACTCTTTTGGAGAATCCAAGGTTTGAAATACTGGTGGTATAATTCAATCTATTGATGTCCAGACATTATCAGCAGTGCATTTTCTTTCATGGTTCATCCTGGAAAGTAATCTGCCACCCTCTTTGAGTAGGTTGTTACCAAAGGAGACAGACCAAAACTCTGCTTGATTTTCCTCCAGATATCTAGATATCCATGAATGAGGAAAAAATAGCCAAGACATTTGGTAGCTGCAATCCATTCATGTAAGAACTGGCTCAAAGGGATGGTTGTTGAGAAAGCAAAAAAGATTTATCTAAATAAGCCAAAAAAGAAACTATAGTTAATGCTCTATCTCTAAATTTCTAGGAAATTAAGACCTCTTGTATTCTAAGTTTTCTCCTGGGATGGAAAAGATCTACAAGAATTTAATAAATCTGGAAGAAGGCAGAGCCTCCTTGCTGACAGACCATAGATCGCGACTCTTTGTGGCTATGATCCGTGCTCTTTGGTTGGAGAGCCCCAATCATTACGATTAGGGGCTGAAGCTGCCTTGGAGGGGCGGCAGAGTAAGGGGAATCTGCAAGCCAGGTTGAGGGGAGCCGCATCTCCCCTCCCCCGGGCTTGGTCTTTTCCCCCCGAAGATGACTGCAGCGGTGGTTTAAAATGGCCACCCCAAAGAGGAGGACTCAGCTGGATGAAGATTTGTGCAGGAGGGAAGAAAGAGGTGGATAACATCTGAACCGGGACAACTGGGCAATACAACTAAACAAAAGTACCCCGGAATTAAGGTAACATGGTATTTTTAAGAAAAGAAAAGTGAGCAGCGAAATTACAAAGGGACATGAAAAAAAAAAGAAAATATTTTTGACAGCTAAGCGGGGCTTCGAACCGGGAAAGGAAGAAGCTGGAACTAAAGATTTAATTAAATTGGACTAAAATATTTTGGTAATAAACAGGTATAAAATAAAGCTGGGCTTAAGATTGTCAAAAAATAATAATAAAGTTTACAAATTGGAGAGTGGGCTGTGCTGGAATATTGAAATTCAAAAAACCCTATATAAAAAAATAGGGGAAAAAGGTGAAGACTTTGTATAATGGAGAGTGCCACCTTTTGACAAAAAGGGAAAGCATCCTGTTTCTGAATGAACTTGTGTGGATATAACATTAAAGAAATACTGAAACAAAGTAAGAATCTTAGAAAGTGAAAGCAGAATCAGAATAAAGAAAAAAGCAAGGAAAGACTGACTGTGGGATTGATTGATGTTTTTGGTATAGACCCTGGGCTGGAATAATTGAGAACTTCAGAAAATGGAAAGAAGTAAAAGTAAAAGTGATTTTTTTGTGGACTTTAAAGAGCAAAAAATATAAGAGTGTGTAATGATGATAGCTCTTCGGGAATTAAAAATGGAACTTAAAAATATGAGAGAATTACTACAGGAAAGAGGTGAATCACTTTGCTCTGTGTTAGAAAAAATGGAAATGGCGATTGAAGAACAAGAAGAAAGAGCTTCAGAGGAGGAGGAGTCAATTCAAGGAGAAGACATTTTAAATAGACAATCAACACAAAGAACACTACAAAGAAGTGGGGAAAGAAGGAAGGTTAAAAAGTTGAGATTTAAGAAAGCAATCAAAAGGGGGAATACCCATGAAGTCGGGAAAGGCAGAAAGACCCAGCAGAAAAGGGGAAAGAAAGATATTAAGAAAGAGAGGGATAAAAACTGGAATGAGAAAAGATATGGGGAAAAGAGGGGGAGGAGAAGCAGTAAGAAACAGGTGCATGAAATAAAGAAATACGGAAATAGTAAAATGTTGAAAATAAATAGTTTTTTCAGAGATAATGTTTGATTAATTAAAAAGGGGATTCTGCAGGATGACAAGGGGTAATAAGAATATTTCTGCAATTAAAAATATTTAGAAAATAGGGCAATATAGATACTGATAACTCTTATTAAAAATCAAGGGGGGAAAATATGCTGAGGAATCCAAATGAAAAGATGTAATGATTATTATTGTAACTTCTTAAAAATAATGGTTTATTGGGAATTAAGATGAGGGAATAAAGGTATATTTTAATCATCGAGGTGTCACACTCAAAACAGTAAAAGGGGAGAAACCTATACTTGTTGGTTTTTTTAGTGTTAAAATGTGTATTAATCTAGAATTTATAAAAAGAATGTGTAATGGAAAGGGAATATGACACACTAAAGAACCAGCTAAATTAATAAGTTAATATAGACTATTAAAAGCAAGGAGAGACACTGGTAACTTTGTTGTTGTTGTTATTATTATTATTATTATTTGTTATTTGTTATTATTATTACTATTATGCAAACACATATTGTTTATCTTTATTTTTAAAATAAATATTAAAGGATTATATTTGAAATAATTGAAATGAAACAAAAAGTTGTTTCGATTGAGATTAATGAAAGCGGCTAGAATTAATGTGTTTGTTTCTCTCCTAACTGAAAATTTGGAATGGAAAAAGTAATAATAGAATTAAGTGTGCATATATCAATGTATAATTGCTGTCATATTTGCATGTAAAGGTGATGACCCGGAAACACGTTGCCCACTAAAAAGAGATTTTTGTTTTTAATGTTAAAAACTGAATAAAGTTTGTTAAAAAAAAAAGAACTTAATAAACCTAAAAAGAAAGCATCTGCCTGGATGACAGATTGATTTATTGGGTAAATTCAGTCCCAGCCACTTAGTCCTTTCTTTCTCATCTCCATAACAATTCAAAGTTGATCTTCAGTCATTTTGTATTTTATGGAGATGGCTTACCAAAAGGCTTTAAAGATATTTTGCTTTCAAGGGACAATTGATCCCTGGCTTTCAAGGCAGCCAACCAAAGGCGGGTTACAGCAATTTCATTAGAATTCATTAGGTCCCCAGTCAATAATTTATTTAATTGATGAACTAATTAACTGAATGAAGTACATTGCATAGAGCCAGCCACACATAGGGAACTGGTGCCATCTGCATCAGGATGTCCTCAGGGGTGGGATTCTACCAGTTCGAACCGGTTTGGTAGAACCGGTTGTTCCAATTCTGTGCATTTTGGAGAACTGACAAATCATGCTCCTGGCTGGCCCCTCCCCTCTCTGCCCACCCCTCCCCATGCAGTCAGTCCTTATTGCGCATGTGCAACATCGCATGCATGCACAACATCCCTGACTGCATTCTCCCCCGCCCGCCCCGCCCAGTCACTCCTTATGGTTATTTTTCCTCCTGATGATCAGCTGTTCCAACAATCAGCTGTTCCAGAATCCCCCTCACTGTCTTACTGCTTTGCCCAGGAGGCATCCCTGAGGGCCAGGAGGCAAAAGGGGGTACAGGAGGAGATGCTGTGCACCCCTCCCCATGCTCTGTTTTTTTCCTTCTGAGCCTCAGGGAAGCCTCCTGGGAGCAAAAATAGCCTCCCAAGAGCCCCAAGAGGCCAAAAAAAATGCAGCATGGGGGGCGTGCGAAGAAGAAGAAGAAGAAGAAGAAGAAGAAGAAGAAGAAGAAGAAGAAGAAGAAGAAGAAGAAGA
>NW_020769308.1:4423978-4458816 GCF_900518735.1 Pseudonaja textilis
ATCTATCTATCTATCTATCTATCTATCTATCTATCTATCTATCTATCCAAGATCCTGTTTGGGACACCTTGGGTACTTTCTAAATTCTCAAAAGCTAGAGGGCTGGTATATGGGGAAAGACATCTTGGATAGTTACATTTTAGTAGTTTACTCAAGAGTCAGTTTTGCAATAGAGTAGACACAATGATTGAGCCTAGACCAAGGGGCTGCAACCTGCGGCTCTGGAGCCACATGCAGCTCTTTCGACCCTCTGCTGCGGCTCCCTGTTGGCTGATCCCACCCCTGGCTGGCCCCTCCCTTCCCCGTCATTTGTTGCCTGGCCTGAGAAGGTAAGGGTGATGGCAGAGGATGGAGACTCACTCCATATTCCAGAGCAGGAGGTGACTGGGTGGGAGTGAGTGATGTTGAGTTGGCCATGCCAACCCAAACACACTGGTTGTTAAATAATTGACTCCTGCTGTTTTCTTTCCTGTGGGAAGCAGGTCCAAATGGCTCTTTGAGTTTAAGGCTGCAGACCCCTGGCCTAGACAATGTAGCTCAGGGGAGTCAAACTTGTGGCGTCACGTTGTTGTCACATGCCATATCATGACTTTTTTCTCCTTTGCTAAAACAGGGGTGGGCGTGGCCAGAACATGACACATCTGGTCCTACAGGCCGTGAGTTTGATACTCCTGATGTAGCTCATTTGGAGTGGAGATTTTAACTTGGATTATATAGCTGGCCATTTGGAGTCAATCTAAAACTAGTAGATTTTTTAGCTGCTAAAATTCTTCCTTTATTCCTCACTGTCTACCTGGACCTTAGCCCAGTTAATCTCCTGCATTCTCCCCTCCCCTTCTCTTGAGCTCTGTTGTATGGTGGAAGTCTTTAATTACCTTGGCAAGTTCCTAGGACTCTTAATCGACTAATAGCCACATTGTCTGAATTTGCTGTTGTTTAGCTAAGTGAAAAGTTTAACAAATCTTGTCTTCCTGCGAGGCACAATGACTCTGCTGTGTGAAAAAAAGGAATACGGCATAATTAACCATTAAAACAGAAATGAATGAGTGTTTTCTGTATTCCTCAAGATTCCGGAAATGTTTTCAAACTCAGAATGTGTTGTGGTTAGCCGGCAGCAGGTGCAGACGGCTGAGGAGAGTGAGGACTCAGATGAGGAGCCAGGACCATTAGGGAGTGGACTGCAGTCTTCAGAGATTGTGGGGGCTGGCAGCAGCTATGAGGAGGTTCCCGAGGAGCCTGTGCCAAGTGTGCATGCATGCAGTATTGCTCATAGGAAAGAGCAGCTGCAACAGAACAGGTGACTCGGGAGTAAGGCTACAAGATAATGGCTCCTCCTTCAAGAAGATAAAAGCCAGCTGTGAATAAAATGTTCTTTGCTGGAAGTAAAGACGTTTTGAAACTCAGCTTCGTGCACATTACAGTATCTTAAGTTGGTATTTGAAGACTCTTGTGTTGTGAAATATTTCTTATCTGTGATTCTTGGCAGCCTCACACAGTTTTGGCAAGGCTTGTGCTTATCAAAGTTAATTAGTTTGCAGCATCCTTTTTACCTGGGATTCGTAAGACACATTAAAAGGTTTGTTTCCTTTTGGTTCATGTTTGTTTTATTGGAAAAGGGTTCGGGTCAAAACAAAATGGATTCACACAATATTTTGACCCAGCTCCCCAAACATGACAAACCCTCTGATGTGAACTCAAAAGATTCCTTTATTAGGAATGCCGGCAGCCCCGGCAAAAAGTTTCTCTCGCACAGCCCACAGCTTTCCACTGCTCTCCCCTTCTCTTTCTTCTGCACATCCACGCATCAGGCACTGGACCCAGCTATTCCTCCTCTTCCTCATCAGCCACCTCTAGACCAGGCGGCTGTTGACTCTCCATCTGAGGCCTGATGGATGGCCCAGGCTCCTCCTCTGTCTCTCTCTGCCAGCTCATTTCCTCTTCCCCCTTGGAGCTCTCAGGTTGCCTTGATGCTGGGCCTGACTCCCACCCCTCCTCGTCCTCCTCCTCCTCTAACTCAGCTGCTGGTGGCCGACAGACCACAACACACAATGAGAACCATGGAAGCTGTGAAAAGCGACCTAAGGACCTTATTCTCTCAGTGTTTTGTGAGAGCATCTTAAAAAACCCTACTTGAAGTGTCCTTGGACTATTTTTTGAAATAATTATTAAATTTAAAGGCTGCCCAATTGCAAACAACTCTGGGCAGCTTACATTTTAAACGACAGAACAATAGCAAAGAAATCAAATCATGTACAGGTGGTCCTCGACTTAACGACCACAATCGAGCCCCAAATTTCTGTTGCTAAGTGAGACAGTTAAGTGCATTTTGCCCCATTTTAAGGACTTTTTATGCCAACAGTTCTTAAGTGAATCACTGCAGTTGTTATGTTAATAACACAATTGTGAATCTGGCTTCCCCATTGACTTTGCTTGTCGAAACCCTGGGACAATGCAACCACCATAAATATGAGTCAGTTGCCAAGAATTTGAATTTTGATCACCTGACCATGGAGATGCTGCAATGGTTGTAAGTGTGAAAAATGATTTACAGATTAACAGAATTGGAAGGGATCTTATAAGGGCATCTAGTCCAACCCCCTGCCCAAGCAGGAGACCCTACAACATTTCTGATAGATAGAAGCCCAATCTCTTCTTGAAAGCCTCCAGTGATGAAGCTCCAATAACTTCCAGAGGCAACTTCTGTTCCATTGCTTGATGGTTCTCACTGTCAGAAAGTTTCTCCTTATTTCCAGGTTGAATCTCTCCTTGTTCAGTTTCCATCCATTATTCCTTGTCTGGCCTACAGATGTGTTTTAGAAAATAGTTTGACCCCTTCCTCTCCGTGGCAGCCCCTCAAATATTGGTCATATTTGGTCATTAGTCACTTTTTTCAATGCTGTTGTGACTTTGAATGGTCACTACATGAACTGTTGTAAGTTGAGGACTATCTGTACACCTAGAAAAAAGCATTTATAGCATACAATCCACCTGTCTCAAGACTCACAAAGGCTCAACACTTATCCAAAGGCCTAGAAAATTGGCCAGGTTTTCAGAGAATTTTGGAGTATCACCAGGGCAGGAGCCATATGAATTTCTATAAAGAAAGACAAATTAGCCTATCCTTTTAGAATCAACTTTTTTGCCATAATCTGCCACCATATCTTTTGATTAAACTTGCAGGAAAGACCTGTGTAGGGCATGCCCCAAAAAGTGATGAAGGCACTCTTAAAGCTCCACCTTTTTCTTACACACAATGCAAGTGTAATTCTTGTTTTTTAAAAAGGTGGATTTTGATCACACTGATGTGGTTGCTACCTTAATTTTTTGATCCCACTCCTGTAGAAAATCATTTTTGAGAGAATGGGAGCATTAAGACTTGCTAATGTACAGGGAGGTAGACACTGGAAATGTAAAACTCAGAGGATCATTAAATTGACACAGTGAAGGATCGCATTTTGGTTGAACAAAATCGCAAGATGAGCTTCAATTGAGCCTCTTCCAAATGAAGATTAGAGATAGGCCAAGATGGATCTGCTCAAGCCAAGAGTATTTTTGGCTCCAAGGCAGGCCACCGTTTGGAGAACATAGAGTCCCCTGCCAGTTCACTACCGGTAGGTATCATTCTCCATTTCAACTAAAGCTTGTCATCATCACGAGGTCATTCATGGTCAGTTACAAACATTCCATTTCACAAAAATATAGGGCAAACACTCCAGTTACTCAAGAAAACACTCCGTTCTTAAGAACTGCACTGAACAAAATTTCACAAATCCAAGAATTAATACGTCATGCTTGTTTACCCAGGAGAATTCCTCCATGAATACAGTTCTTATTTATGAGCAGGACGCTAGTATAGCACAGGCCAAACTGACTTTAAAGCATGGGGAAGATGAAAAAAAATATTAGCCATTAGCTTCTAAGGAAGGGAAAATTTGAGCCAACAAGCTAGATCTACCATACAAGTTATGAGTGGTGTGGACATCCAGTAATTCATAACAAGGTCATTGTAGGACAGCAAGCAAACAGAACATTACTGAACTTATCAACATAGTTGCAGTGTAGTTTGATAATCTCATGATACCTACTGCGTTAAACCATTTTCTAATAACTCTTAGGGCATAATATTGAATTACAGTAAATGTCCCATGTTTATCTGTGCAAAAACTGGAATTTGATAAGCTCATTGCTAAAACATCTCACTAATGCTTATATTATTAATCTATACATATAAAAGCGAAATATCAGTCACACATCATCACAAAATCTCCAGAACCGTAAACCCTATAACCTTGAAATTTGGCATGTATGTTTTTCTTGACTTCTAGGTGCTCACTAAGAAAGGATTTTTCAAAGACTATCAGAACATTAGTATTTCATATATTATTATTAACACGTTCTGATGCTAAAGTGTTCTACTCCCCCTCCCCACCTGAAAAGAAATCTGTTCCAAATGCAAAACACACACACACACACACACACACACACACACACACATAGCATTCAGCTTTGTTCAGGTATTTTCCCACGTCATTATAGTTGTGCTTTTAAAGTTGTAGCAACATTTTGGCAAAATCTCATCTGCCATTATCAGGCTTCTGTATTGTGTTTGTCTGTGAGTTGTAATCTCCTGGGTCGTTTGTGTTTTGATCTCTTTTCCATTAGCCTCCTGTGCAGTAACAGCTTGGGTAATGGGTTGTATGATGACCTTGTGAGACTTACTGCTGTGGTATCCTTGGGCTTGTGCTGTGATATCCTGGGTCATTTGCTGTGTTGCAACTTCTTGAGTTCTTGTGGTGTAATTTCCTGAGTTTTCTGATGTGACATCCAGAGCGGGTGGCTGTGATGTAGCATTCTGGGTTTTAGTCTGGCGTCGAGTTTGGGGTCTGGGTCTGTGTTCTTGGCATGTGTCAGCTTGTTTGGTTTTGGGGTTGGGGTGTGTGACAGCTGGCGAGGCAGCTGTGGTCTGTTTTCTGGATGGTGGTTATCCTTTGTTTATAGGATGGGCTTGGGCCTGGGTCTGATGAGGGGGATTGGTGGTGGTGTCCCGTGGCTAATGGAAAAGAGATCAAAACACAAACGACCCAGGAGATTACAATGCAGGACCCAGGATACCACAACAAAAGAACTCACAAGCCCATCACACAACCCATTACCCAAGCCATTAAAACACGAGAGGCTAATGGAAAAAAGATCACTACAAAACAAACAACCCAGGAGATTACAGCACAAGATTCAGGATATCTCCACAACAAAACTCACAAGGCCATCACACAGCCCATTATACCAGTATCTAGGTGACGTTCGATGAAGTCTCATTCATCATCTTCAGGCTTGTGTCTTCAGCTTTGTGCTTCTTGGAGTAATGTGAGCTTGCAACTGCTTCTTCCTTTTAACAGCTAGAGGGGGTATGACCTGATTGGGTGGGAGTGTGTTCTCATTGGTTGGGGGGTTGGCTGTGTTCTGATTGGTCCTTCAAAGACACAACATTAAAACAGCATTCTGCACAAACAGAAAAATATCCACCATCCTAAGAAACCCTAAAGACAAAATCGAGTTAGAAAACCAAGGAGTATACGAAATCCCTTGCACTGCCTGCCCCAACACATACATCAGACAAACTAACAGAAGAATAAGTGCATGCATTGAAGAACACAAGAACTCAGTCAAAAAAGAAGAACTGACCTCTTCCCTGGTCCAATACCTCAAAGCCACAGGACATGAGATTGACTTTAAAAATACCAGAACTATCACCAAAACTGAACACTTCAACAACAGAATAATCAGAGAAGCCATAGAGATAGAAAAACGCCCACACAGCATGAATAAATGAGATGATACCTCCCACCTACCAGCCATTTGGAAACCTGCCCTCATTAACAAACAAGTACCTAACATGAAGAATGACACCAGACCCACACCCACGAGGGCCACATAAGATGTTACCACCACACTTCCACGTAAAAAGCAGACTCACACCCACACAGAAGATGAGACATGACCATGGACCAGAAGACGTACTGCAGCTGCATCACTACCCATTTCAAACCCCTCTGACCCATACATGAAGCGAACTGACGCCCACCATGAAGATGCAGCACGACCACGAATGCGAAGCCAAACAGCAGGATCACAGCTCACCAGCTCAAATCCCCCAACAACTAAGACTAACCTGAGCAAAACCAAGCCCCCACCTGAACAGAACACACCCCTAGCCAATCAGAACACAGCCAACCCCCCAACCAATCAGAACACAGCCAAAACCCCAATCAATGAGAACACACCCACAGTCAATCAGAACACAGCCAAGCCCCCACCCAATCAAGTCACACCCCCACTAGCAGTTAAAAGGAAGAAACAGCTGCAAGCTCACATTACTCCGAGAAGCACAAAGCTGAAGACACAAGCCTGAAGGTGATGAATGCGATTTCGTCGAAACGTTGCCAAGATACTTTCAATTTTACGCGGGAGAAAACCCGAATAACCAAAGATCCACATACAAATATCTGTGAAAATTTAAATCTTGAATTAAGTCTTGGGAGTTTGTACCATGGTCTGTGGTCACACAAGGTATTTAAAGGGGGGACTGTGGTGAAGAAAAGGTTGAGAACCTCTGGTCTACATAATAGTTCTTCAGCTATTTGAAGATGGATAACTTCCTTGTTAGCTTCCTAGATACTTAACTCTTTCTAGATGAGAATCTCCGCATCCATCCATTTATTGCTGCATCTGGTCTTGCAGTTACTATCACATGCACACTTTTCTATTACTCTAGGACAGTGGCAGAAAACTGGTGGACCAGCATATGCTGCTGAACTACAGTTCCCAGCAAACTAATTCAATCAATTAGAATAGAGCTGGAAGGGATTTCTAGCCCAACTTCTAGCTCATGTAGGTGAGAATACCATTCTATACAAATGGCTGTCCAGTCTTTTTTTAAAAACCTACAGTGATGAAGCACCCACAACTTCTGCAAGCTATTCCACTGGTTAATTGTGCTCATTGTTATGGAATTTCTCCCTAGTTCCACGTTGCTTCTCTCCTTGATTAGTTTCCATCCATTGCTTCTTGTGCTGCCTTCTGGTGCTTTGGAAAATATCATGAGCCCCTCTTCTCTGTGGTAAGTTCTCAAATATTGGAATATTGTCATCATGTCACCCCTAGTCCTTTAGTTAGTATTGTCAATGTTTCAGATGCTAGCACTGTAGTTCCACAGGATACTAAGGGTCAAAGGCTACTTTTCCACAGCTTAGATGCTATGACAAACATATATGAGATGGGCAAGGCTGACCTTTGTGCAATGATCAAAGGTGCTAATGAGATGAAAGAAAGTCTTGAACACACCTGTTCCTTGCTGTCCACATGCCGTCTTTGTGGGACATCCTCTCATTTAGCACAAATTTTATTGGAGGCATAGAACATAGATATTTGATCCTTCTAGTGAGAGAGTTATAAATGATAGGGACGTATGAAAATGTAGGTACATTGATTGTGGAAATAAAACATATGGTAGTGTAGATGAAATTCTATCAGGCTTTCTTCCTAGAGCAGATTAGTTCCAATCATCCATAAATGAGGTTTGCTGCTTTGAAAGTCAATTACGGAATCAATGGATAATTTCCTGCTTTTGCTATGTTCTATGTAAAACAATTATCTACCAATTGGTGGCACACTAGTATGATAGACCATAACATCTAATGAAGAGACCTTTGTCCTGCTTAGGACTGATTCAAGATAATAACAACAACATACCCTCTTTTGAAACATTTGTTATAAACATTTGTTATAAAACATTTGATGGTATTCTCTCTTATTTCACTTCCCTTCTCTTTTTTTCCTCTGAGTCCTGTTCAATAATAAAAATTTAGTTTTGTTACATTGGATACAAAGACCTTTAACAAAAAAAAATCTAATAAATAAAATAACTGGGGGAATAATAGAGAGCTACGTACATGGAATAGGATCTATATTTATTTAGAAAAAGAGAATTTCTCCAGAAAGCATTGATTTGCAACCCAGCTATTAATGTGAGGTCTTTGGGTGCTCTCTGATTAACAGCAAGATTAACACCAGAAGAACAATCAAGAAGTAAACAACACCCCAATCAAGGAACTACCAACTTAGACAAACACGCTAACAGTAAACAATATAAACAAAGAGCAAATTCCATTCCCTTTTAGCACTGATGAGGTTACCTAGTTGGGTAATGAAACGTCTGCAAGAGAACAACCAAGGTCAGAGAGCATCAACCTGGTCAACCTGGTCTATCCAAATTCGGACAGAGGACTTCCACCTTTCTGCCCCAGGTCAGGAACCTTCACAGCCGACTATTTTTGTGTTAAATGTATATTTACTGACAAAGAAAAAAAGGGAGACTTAATCTCTCCTCTGGTACAGCCAATAAATTAAGGAGAGCCTGTGGCTTAGAGGTTGATATACCTACCTAATATGTAAGTTGCCCAGGTTCAAATCCCAGAAGGGTTTGGCTAGCCGACAAGAGCTAAATAGCTTGAAATAGGTCTATACTAGTCTCCCTTTATTTCTTTGTTGGCAAATATAAATTTAACAGTTCAACCCTGAGCCACAAATCTTCTCTTCCATCAGTTATTAATGTTTCTAGTAGATGGGTTGTTGTTACCACAGCTCCCATCATCCCCAGTCTACATGATACTGGCTGGTGGGAGATAAAATCAAGCAACAGCTTTGTGAGAACTGTGCTTGTTAAGCAGCTCACCACCACTTTCTAACTTGCTATTTCAGCATCTGACCAATATGGATTCCACAGCAGAGACGCGTGTGCGATGGAGTTTATGGTGAACAAAACGAGGATTGAAAAGGTGAGAAATGCAGCTCTGGCATTTTCCTTTCCACCATTGTAGAAAGACTGAAACACAGTCAGGCTGATAAAGAGCAACTTCACATGCATGACTTCAAAATTTCCCTTGCAGACTCTACAGGAACTAGATTGATTTGTTGGCCTATCTTATCAAGCAACTGTTATCTTGTTGGGAGTGCAAATGCCAGAATTGAAAGACGAGGCATGCCTGTATCCTAAAGAGAGTATGATCTCATTACTCTTCCAGTAGGCCTCCGTATAAATCTGCCGGGCTTCCCACGTCTATCATGCCATCGGATGACTGCACTCAATTGAAATGAATGATGAACTACTCAGATTCTCAACCATGCTGTGTGGCTCCTCCCCAATCCCATTTCAATAGATAATATCTTGTCTAGGACCCAATGTACACTTTCAAAGAAAGATTGGCTGAAGTGGTTCAACTCCCCTTAGCTGGGTCACTTCGAATTATGAATGAAGAACCACAGGTTTTTTTTTTAAGATTTGAGATTTATAAAGTTCTTCATGAGTCAAATTAGAACAGAACAAAAGGGAAGAACAGAGTTAGAAGAAACCTTGGAGGTCTTCTAGTCTAACTCTCTGCTTAGGCAGGAAAACTTTCATCATTTCAGACAAATGGTTATCCAATCTCTTCTTAAAAACTTCCAGTGTTGGAGCACCCATAACTTCTGGAGCAAATTGTTCACTGATTAATTGTTCTGTCAGGAAATTTTCTAATTTCTTTAGTTCTAGGTTGCTTCTCTCCTTGCTTAGTTTCCAGCCATTGCTTCTTGTCCTGCCCTCAGGTGCTTTGGAGAATAGCTTGACTCCCTCTTCTTTGGGGCAGCTCCTGAGATACTGGAACACTGCTATCATGTCACCCCTAATTCTTCTTTTCTTTAGACTAGACATACCCAGTTCCCGCAACCATTTTTTATATGTTTTCGTCTCCAGTCCCCTAATCATCTTTGTTGCTCTTCTCTGTACTCTTTCTAGAGTCTCAACATCATTTTTACATCATGGTGACCAAAACTGGATGCAGTATTCCAGCTCATCAGCCTGGAACCCGCATTACGTATCTGATATTAACACAGTTGAGAAAATCCAGAAATATTTCACAAGAAGAGTTCTCCACTCCTCTACTCATTGCAGAATACCTTATGCCACCAGACTTGAAATTCTAGAACTAGACAACCTAGAACTACGCTGCCTTCAGTCCGATCTAAGTATAGTGTATAAAATTATACATTGCAATGTCCTACCTGTCAATGAATACTTCAGCTTCAACCATACCATAATATACAAGAGCACACAATAGATACAAACTCAAGGTAAACTGCACCAAACTTGATTGCAGGAAATACGACATAAGCAATAGAGTGGTCAATGTCTGGAACACTCTACCTGACTCTGTGATTTTTTTCCCCAAACCCCAAAAACTTTAAGCTTAGACTTTCTACTATTGACCGTACCCCTTTCCTAAGAGCTCTGTAGGGGGAGTGCAAAAGCGCACCAACGTGCCTACCATCTCTGTCCTATTGTTTCTTTTTATTTTTATTTTATGTATCAATTTCATGTATTCATAACTATGTTTATATTTATACCTGTTATCTTATAATCGCTTGACAAATAAATAAAATAAATAATAAATAAATATAAATAAATAAATAAATAAATTTCCTAGAAAATGTAAAGGAAGCACGAAAAAAGCATGGCTTAACATTGCCTACAATGGGGTTGGTGGTCAGGGGAAGGTGGGGAGGGCCGTTTCAACAGCACCCCTTTAAATCTACTCGCTTGGTAACCTAGCATGAAGGAAGTTTACTTTTGCAAGCTGCTGCGCATGATAGAACAATTCTTAGTAGCTCATAAATCTCTTGACTTTTGTAAAGGCCTTTTCACAATGATCAGATGCAAGCAATTGTTTCACTTGAGGGGTTGGTGAAAAATATCTGATTGCTATCGCTGAGCTCTTATTGACTTAAACAAAGGAGCTGGCAGTTTAATCAGTGGCCATTCCACTGCCTGGGGCAGATTCCCAAATCAGTATTTCATCTCCTCCACTGAGAAATTCAAACCAGGGTTTAAAATGGTTTTGACCCTCCAACGAAACCTTAAGGTCTGAAGTGGGATGAAGTGAGAAACCTTTGAGCATATTGCTAAAGGCAGCTCAAGTTTGCTGTTTTCCCTTTTCGGCAGAATTTGGTGGCTGAAGTCCATCAGGCTGCCACAGCATCAAGGTTGCCAAAACAAAGCTATAATAAATAAAGATTTGGAGGGAAAAAGAATAAAAATAAAAAAGCAAAGTGGCCAACATCTACAAAGATCTTGTTTGAGAATCAAAATTTTGCCAAGTGTGGCTATCTCCTGAGAGGGCAAATATTTGTAATTAAAAAATAATAATCTTTGAAAATTGGAAAGTCAATAGATGTCCTGTAGAATTGGCATGAACATCACACTATCTGTGATTGCTTGATTGTTCACTTCTATTTTATTAATGGTAGACTTTGCAAAGTTCGGCTCAGAACTATTAAAAAACTGAAGAGGTGATATAGGTAATCCTTGACTCACAACTGTCATGAAGCCTACCATTGAATGCCAATAAATTGTGGCTGCTCCAAAAATGGTGGCCAGTTCTGGGATCATGCTACATGGCCCAGGGGTGAAGCAGCCTACCATCATCCCCTAACATGAGCTCGGGAGATCTGGAATGGGATGTTGGGTGGAGAGAGATGTGACAGGAAATAGTGGGAGAGTCTTCTGCATCCCCATGGTCAGTTGGGGAATGACCACAGGTGCTTTAGTGGCCATAACTTCAAAACCAGGCTTTTGAGCCTCGGTGGCACAGGGGTTAGAGTGCAGTACTGCAGGCTACTTCTGCTGACTGCAATTTGGCAGTTTGAATCCCACCAAGTTCAAGGTTGACTCGGCCTTCCATCCTTCCAGGTGGGTAAAATGAGGACCCAGATTGTTGGAGGAAATAGGCTGACTCTGTAAACCACTTAGAGAGGACTATAAAGCAGACTATAAAGTCTAAGTGCCATTGCTATTTTGGGGATGGGGTTTGTTGTAACTTTGAAGGACTACCTGCTATGATGAGAAAAAGAGCTTTAAGCTGTCCAGATTATCACCTACTCAATTCCCATACCATCGTGCTATGTGGACATTTTGCAATATTTTTTTTAAAAAAATTCACTCCTTCTCTTCTCTCCTTCTCGTTTTGTCTCGTATGTCACCATTTCTTTTTAGGTTGTAAATTTTAGAGCAGGAATTGTCTTGTGGTCATATTTTCAAGCCACTCTGTCAGCTTTTTGGAAGGAGGAGCTAAAAAACAAGTTAAAAACACATAAATCATAGAAATAATAATTATGCTGAGTCTACTAAGCCAATTGACCCCTGACATTGATTTGCCATGTAGACCCCATTGAAAGTAGATCTGGCATAATAGCAATAGCACTTAGACTTATATACTGCTTCACAGTGCTTTACAGCCCTCTCTAAGTGGTTTACAGAGTCACCCTATTGCCCCCAACCATCTGGGTCCTCATTTGACCAACCTTGGAAGGATGGAAGGCTGAGTCAACCTTGAGCCTGGTGAGATGCGAACTGCCAAATTGCAGGCAATTGGCAGTCAGCAGAATTAGTCTGCAGTACTGCTTTCTAACCACTTCGCCATCGCGGCTCCTAATAATTTGATGTTGTATATGCCCAACTAAATTTAGCAGGAAATTATACAAGGTTAAATTGTTATGCCAGATCTATATGTTATACTCAAAGGTGATGCTGTTGTTCTCACCTTTAATAAGAATTCCTTTCATCCTGTTTGTTTGTTTGTTTGCTTTGCAAAAAATAGAGATTCTTTGCAGAAAATATCCGGGGGAAATGTAAAACCTACAGTCATTACATGACACTGTCTCACACATCTGGCAGATTTTTTTTGTTTATCATATTCACATGCTGTTCACACTATAAACATTATTTTCAGTGGAGAGAGTGACCACATTGCTTCCATTAATCTATATCCATGTTGACGAACCTATGGCATGCGTGCTGGAAGTGGCATGCAGACCCACTTCTGCCAGCACCTGAGAGGTCACTTGGAAGAGCCCCACTTTGTATGCGCATGTGCCACTGCCACCCGACAGCTGATTGCGTGGCATTTATGCGTGGGGACGGGGGTATGCGGGAGGCGTGCACACATGCACAGAGATGTGCACCACACTTAGGGGGTCTCACGTACATGCACAGAGAGGTGTGGCATGCGTAGGGATCATGTGCACATGCGCATGTACAGGGAGCATGAGGGGGCAGCACACATTGCCTTCTGGGTACTGGCACCGGAGCCGAAAAAGGTTAGCCACCACTGGTCTATATGAAACTGTGCAGTCTATTTTATTAGTCTATATAGAAGGACAGTCTACATGGAACTGTAGATCAATAGTTCTAATCTATTGGTCTTTCACAAAGTCTGCATTGTTGCATCTGTCAGGACTGCCATAATTTGCTTGGGTTTCGCACTCAGTAGCTGCCAGTCTGCCACAAACGTTCAGGGGAGGGAGCTGGTCCTCATCGTCCCTTCCAGAGGCATCATCTCAAGGTTAAAGCATTGGGAATGGAATGTAACGGCTCACCAACCAACTTGTCATTTGAAGAGACAGTTCCTAAAACACTTTATTCAAATATAATTGTACACTAAGGGACTAGCAAGGGTGAGGAGCTAGACGGGGAAAGTTAACAGGGAAAGTTTGGCATGCAAACTTCAATTCTGGCTTTGCTATACTTGGCTTTTTAGTAATGTATACATTTCATGACAAATGGAATTGAGGGTCTTTCTTGCCTAAAGGAACAGGGTTGGGATTCTACCAGTTTGCACCTATTCGCTAGAACCAGTTGTTAACATTCTAAGCAGTTCAGAGAACTGGTTGTTAGAATAAATTACTGGCCTAATCCTGTAAGGAAGGCAGGAAGGAAACATTCTGGTGTTGCTTACAGAAACTGCCTCTCTGTTAACCCTTATTACATTCTTGGCAGGACTAGACTTCCTGTCTCAGGAACATCTCTGGAGTTTTATTAGTCTATTCCCCCTCCCTTGCTGGTACTTTGCTTGTGTGG
The DNA here is from genome assembly GCF_900518735.1 of Pseudonaja textilis. Next base: position 4,437,924 of record NW_020769308.1, read on the forward strand.
AGTGACCATTCAAAGTTACAATGGCACTGAAAAAAGTGACTTATGACCATTTTTCACATTTATGACTGTTACAGCATCCCCACAGTCATGAGAGGCTAGGTGAGGAGATGCGTGCCTCAGTGTGGGTGATGGTGAGCTGGCCACGCCCAGCCAATAATATGACCACCAAGCCACGTTCACCCAGTCACATGACCACCAAGCCACATCCACCAACTAAGCCACGCTCACCGAACGGGTTGTTAAAAAATTTGAATCCCACCCCTGCTAAAGGACAACATGGGGCAGGTTTCAGGGCTCCAACAAATTCACCCCCATTCAAATCATAAGTCTCTAGCCGCATCTCTCAGAGTAAAAAAAAATGATTTATTAGGAGTGACCATGTTGGCGTTAGCTGGGTGCAGCTGACACTAAAATACATCATTCATTTTCCCTTGATCCTGGTCTTCCCCCCACCCTCTGGGTGTATATTCTCCAATGGGACACATCCATAGCCAATCATGCTGTCCAGTAATATTCTTGAGTGCCAACAGCTTTGGGCTGCCAAGGCGATTATCTAAGGCATTTAAGAAATGCACTGCTTTCCCCCACTCCTTTTCTGCTGGCAACTAAAAAGACCAAAGGAGTATTTTTTTAGTTGACAGCAGGTCTGACAGTATCTGTGCTATTTCCTGGATAAATGGATAAAGCCGTTAAAGTAAAAGAAGGGCAGCATCCAAAAAGGGCTTGCTCTCAAGTTATCTGCCCAGTGAATGATACATCCCCAATGCTATCAATCGGCATCTTGGTACACCAATGATGTCATATTATCCATTTTACCACTACTATTCATTTAGAGACTCTTCAAAGTTATAACAGTGTTAAAGTTACCAAGGTTGGAGACCCCTGATTTAGACCACACGGGACAGATGTCAAACTGGGTTTTTTTTGGGGGGGAGGTGTTAGTTAGTCTGCGGATAGGAGACCATGTGGAAATCCCAAGGCTATAGATGAGAAGTCAAAAACACATTCCCTAAACCAGGCAATGAAAAATCACTTTGGTATTTTGCCAGGAAACTGACACAGACCTCACCAGGTTGAGTCAAAGGAGACTCAAGTCTGAAACATCGACATTGGCCAAGGTTCTCAGCAAGACATCGGTCCCACAGGAATCCCAAGGAATTTACTTTAGAAGCTTCGATTATTTTTCCCAGGGACCGAAATTAAATTCCTTTCTCATTTCTACAGCATTCTATTTGTTTGTGTACAGTTTAGAGCCCGTGATAGAGTTCTTCAGCTTCCTGAGGTTTGCAAAGAATACCAGGAAGTTCTCCGTAAAATCCCCTACAATGGCATTTTCAAAAAGATGCTAGACTTGTTCAGAAACATCGGCCTGACCTTAGCAGTTTCGTTAACTGTGCCTCTGACCTTTGTTCTGTTCGTTGTTGGGTATACACTGAACCTGAGTTCCTTGAAGTTGAATGACCTCTGAAAAGGTAGAGGTGCTAATTGTGGCTTAAGAACATTTCAGCATATTTTATTAGCATGGTTGAGGTGGACAGGAAAATGAATGTAGTTTCCATAAACTGGAATTTGTTAACCTGTCTGGGAACCCAAGGAGCCAGACTGGGCATTATTCAAATCTAGTGCAATTCTGTTAAGGTTTGAGGAGGTTTTAGTCAGATGTCACTGTCAGAGTATATTCATGAACTGGAATAGAGCATGGTAACAAGGTCAGCCAATGAATGGGCATAGCAACTAAGTCAGCCAATGAGGACTGTTTGGAAACTGAAACTAGAAGTAGCCTAGGCGTGGCTCTATATTAAGCTCTGGAGCTCTGAAGCCATGTTAAGCTCTGAGTGGTCTATTGAAAGAGAAACTAACTTGTTTGCTTGTCTGCTGAAGTTAAGTTGCTTGTAACATGTCTGCTTCTGTTTGAGTTTGCTCCATGTTGGAGAAATCTACAACTGGTATTGTAAAATTTATTTAATATGTTTATAAAGACATTAAATGAAGCATCAGTCATCTGTGTTTACTTTTCTGGTGCTGAATTTATGCTGCAAAACACTGAACAGTTACAAACCATGCTGCTAAAATTCATCTCATATTCCACTTGGCCAAGGGTGTCAAAACTCAAGGCCTGCAGGGTGCTTAGATCTGGCCTGCAGGGCCTCCCTGGAAACAGCGAAAGAGTGGCCTGCAGTGCCTCTGCTAGTGCGGCCCTCCCAAGCTCCATTTTTGCTGGCAGAGGGTTGCAGGAAGCTGTCGCAGCCGAAAATGGAGCTCACAAGGGCTGTTTGTGGCCCTCCTGAGTTCCATTTTCACTGGCAGAAGGTTGCAGGGAGCCATCGCAGCCAAAAATGGAGCTTGTGAGAGCTGCGCATGGCCTTCCCGAGCTCTGTTTTTGCAGCAGGAGGATGTTGCAGCTGAAAACAGAACTCAAGAGCCCGTTTCCGCTGGCCACCACAGGCGCCCCCAACACGAGTGACATTGAGCTGGCCACTCCCCTCTGGCCCCTACCTGGCCCCCACACCCCCAAGGTCAAACACAACCCTGATGCAGCCCTCAAAGAAATTGAGTTTGACACCCCTGCACTTGGTGATAACAATAATAATACCCCAAGTACATGGCATAGTCCAAACTACAGTGAAAACTTGGTACACATAGTCCTCAAGTTACAAGCATTCATTTAATGACTGTTCAAAGTTACGGCGACCTCAGAAAATATGACTTACAATATGCAGTTGCACTTATGTGCATCGTAACATCCCTGTAGTCACATGATTGCAATTTCAAGGGTTTGGCAATCAGTTCACTTTTACAACTGTTTGTAGTGTCCTGTGGTCAGGTGATAGTAATTTGCCGCTTTTTTGCTGATTTCCAGCTAAAAAAACAAACCCAACAACATCAAAAAGTGCCCATTGGAGAAGCTGGATTTGCTTAATGACTGTGGCTATTTGCTTAACAACCATCATAAAACTTCTTGTGAAATTGGGTCCAACTCGACTTATGACTGCAATAACTTATCATTGTTAGACATTGTTAATATTTCAATATTAGGGTCTGCTTGGGTGGGGGGTTGGACTAGATGACCTACAATGTCCCTTCCAACTCTGCTAATCTGTATCTGTATATTTCAAGTCTATTGCAGTAAGATGGATGCTGAAGGAAGATGGAAACTTTGCTAAAGAAATTATAGCTGCAGGAATTGAGTATGTCTATTTTTATGAAAAGGAGGACTAAGGGAAACATGATAGCAATGCACTAGTATCTCAGGGGCTGCCACAAAGTGCCTGAAGGTAGGACAAGAAGCAATGGATAAAAACTAATCAAGGAGAGAAGCAAGCTAGAATTAAGGAGAAATTTGCTGGCAGTGAGAACAAATAACCAGTAGAACAAGTTGCCTTCAGAAGTTTCGGAAGCTGGAGGTTTTTAAGAAGAGATTGGACAACCATTTGACTGAAGTGGTATAGGACAGTGCAGGGGTGGGTTTCTACCAATTTGCACCTATTTGCTGGAACCAGTTGTTAACATTCTAAGCAGTTCAGAGAACCAATTGTTAGAAGAAATTATTGGCCTAATCCTGTAAGGAAAGCAGGAAGGAAACATTCTGGTGTTGCTTACAGAAACTGCCTCTCCATTAACCCTTATTACATTCTTGGCAGGACTAGACTTTCTGTGTCAGGAACTTCTCTGGAGTTTTTTTTTTTTTCCTCCTTTGCTGGTACTTTGCTTGTGTGGAGTGACCATTCAAAGTTACAATAGCAATGAAAAAAGTGACTTATGACCGTTTTTCACACTTACGACTGTTGCAGCATCCCCACAGTCATGAGAGGCCAGGCGAGGAGATGCGTGTCTCGATGTGAGTGATATTGAGTTGGCCAATAACATGACCACCAAGCCACGCCCACCCGGTCACATGACCACTAAGCCACACCCACCAACTAAGCCACACCCACAGAACCGGTTGTTAAAAAATTTGAATCCCACCCCTGGGACAGTGGTGGCTATCGTTTTTGGGCTCCTGTGCCAAAAATTGTGCACGCGCTTGCACGCTCGCACTCGTATGCCAGCACCCAGAAGGCAATGTGCGCCCCCCTATGTCCCCCACGCATGCACGCATAATCCCCCCCCTCCGTCCCCTTACCTGCACTGCACCTCACAGCTGAATTTCGGCCGGTTTGAGCCCTTTTTCAGCCTTCCAAAGGCTTGAGGAAGGCGCCTGTTTTTGGAAAAACAGGAAGTGACGAAACAAGGCTAGTTTTGGGGCTCCAGAGCCTGCAGAAGCCTGCAGAAGCTGAAAATCAGCTGTGTGGCACATGTGCATGCCGAGTGAGGTAAGTTTGCCTGCAGCTCGCGTGCCGGCACAAATGACGTGTCATAGGTTCATCATCACAGGTATAGGATTTCCTGCCTGAGCAGGGGATTGGACTAGAAGACCTCCAAGGTCCCTTCCAATCCTCTTATTCTATAACATGGACATTATTGAAGTTGATTCTGATAGGTTTATCCACTTTTGTCCTCTGCAGTTATTCAGGTCAGATTGTTTTGCTCTGGGGAAAATACAAACTTTTAATGGCAAAATGCCAGGTCTCTATTTGCTGGTTTTGTTTTGGATTTGAGCTGGATTGCTTAGAAAAGAATTGATCAGGAACGCCAGGTTAATCCAATGTTGTTGAATCTCATTTCTTTGGATTCTGACTTCCCTGATACGGAATAAAATATATTTGCATCTTCTTGTCTGACTTTGAGCCTGACTTTTGAGTCTGCACGTACAGCTATCCCTGGTTCCTAATCTTGTTTTTGCATTCTAATCAATCACACTGACGTTATCACCTACTGCAAGTGAGATAAAAACTTTCCCAGGGTATTGTGGCAATAAAGAATTAGAGAAATGATGTAGGCCAAGCGATAAATCCTGTCAGCAAACAACAATGTATCCCACCCTGACCCCCCCACCCCTTTCACTATAGACTATCAGGAAAAAATAATAATATGACACAAACAAGTATAACATATTTTTTTTCCAAGCCGCACATAGTTTCAGGATTTGCTAGTGTAGTCAAACAAGGGCACTGTAATATTTATGCTGTAGCCTTGAAGTCAAAAAGTTACTCTCAATTAACAAACTATGAAACTGTTTAAAAGACTGATAGCAATAAGTTTACATGGCCTGAATCAATCTCTTCCATTTTATTATTTTAAATAACAGGCAGAAGCAGGCCTGATGGATGGATACCCCGGTACTGCTTAAAAACTTTAAAACTTCAAAGTTTAGAGTTTTTTTTAAAAAACATCTTACCAGATTGCTTTCTTTAAGCAGGAGATTTAGCTTCACATATTGGGCAAGTTAGCACAGCATTGCAAAGGTTTTGACAGACGTTTTCTTCTAAAAATATATATATAAAATAAATAACATAAATAGCTCTCTTCTTTTGTAGGATGTTTCCCTTTGGACTGATAAAATGTGCATGAATGGTGTTCCATAGACATCACACGCTTGAAAGAAATCCATTATAAACAGAAGAGAAGGATTAAGATCAAGATGTAATAGTGGAAGATTTAGGTTTAAGTCAATTTAATAATGGCCATTTGGCCTAGGGTGTGTGCGTTTTTTTTGAATGGGGAAGTCAAAGTGGAAAAACACAAAGATAGGGAAACATAAATAATATATACAGCAATCCATCTAAAATCCTACTATGGATCTTTTGCTGAAGTCTTGGCGCTCTATACAAAATACTGCAACAAAGTAGGTTGCATAAAATTGTGTTATCTGACAGCAGAAAATCAACAGAGAAACTCTCTGATTGTCCTGATTGTTACTAATAAAAGGAGGAAGTAAGTTTTGACATAAGGTTGAGTATTTATTTATTTTATTTATTAACTATATACAGCTGCCTATCTCGCTGTCTGAAGCAATTCTGGGCAGCTAACAATATAATTTAAAAAAAGAGATACTCAGCCGATCACTTTCGAGTGAATTTCTCTAGTTGGATACTATAGAAATGATCCCTGAAAGTATAGTACTATGTGTGTGTGTGTGAGTGTGTGTGTGTGTGTGTGTGTAAGTAATCTATATATAAATATATAGGCTTTGTGCTTCTCAGAGTAATTGAGCTTGCAGCTGCTTCTTCCTTTTAACTGCTAGTAGGGGTGTGCCTTGATTGGGTGGGGGGTTGGCTGTGTTCTGATTGGCTGGGTTTTTCTGTTCAGGTGGGGGTTTGGTTGTGCTCAGGTTAGTCTTAGTTGCTGGGGGATTTGAGCTGGTGAGCTGTGATCCTGCTGTTTGGCTTCGCGTTGGTGGTCGTGCTACATCTTCATGGTGGGCATCAGTTCACTTCATGTATGGGTCAGAGGGGTTTGAAGCAGGTAGTGATGCAGCTGCAGTACAGCTTCGGGTCTGTGGTCGTGTCTCATCTTCTGTGTGGGTGTGAGTCTGCTTTCTACATGGAAGTGTGGTGGTAGCATCTTGTGTGGCCTTTGTGGGTGTGGGTCAGCTATTCCTCCTCTCCCTCAGAGTCTGACTCTACCAAGGGCATGACAGACCTTGGGGACAAAATTATTTTCCAAAGAGCTGGGTTTTGTTTTTGTTTATTTTGCATAAAGGAAAAAATCCAAAATAGGATAATTTGAACCTGGTCGTTTGTGCCTTGAGTGAGAAGTCTGGATTCATTTTGCTAATTATTTGTTTGTTTCTTTATCTATCCATGGCACTCTCGGTCATCTTCTCCAACAGCAAAGTTCAAAAAAATGTGAATACTTTTCCTATCCTGCTTCTTTAAAGTCCAGGATTAGATGACAGCGAGGTATAAAATATGTTTTTAATCTCTTCGGGCAATTTTGATTAACAAAAGAATTGCACATGTTCTTGAAACGGAGAATGCCACAAACGCCCAACGTCAAGGCCAATTCCTTTTCAGCGATGAGAAGACGGAAGGATATTTGATTGAAGCTCTTCCTTATAAATATCTAGGCAGAGAAATAGTAATTCCCTATCTTTTTCTCCTCTTTGATTGGCCCATGCATCCCTCAAAAACACAGTTAGAAACAGAAAGGCATAAAACATTGAATGAGGTATGAAAACAGACTTTGGCAGACTTCATAAACCCAGAATACAATGGAATGGAATGGAATGGAATGGAATAGAATAGAATAGAATAGAATAGAATAGAATAGAATAGAATAGAATAGAATAGAATAGAATAGAATAGAGAATGGAATGGAATGGAGTGGAGTGGTGGAGTGGAGTGGAGTGGAGTGGAGTGGAATGGAATGGAATAGAATAGAATAGAATAGAATAGAATAGAATAGAATAGAATAGAGAATGGAATGGAGTGGAGTGGAGTGGAGTGGAGTGGAGTTGAGTAGAATAGAATAGAATAGAATAGAATAGAATAGAATAGAATAGAATAGAATAGAATAGAATAGAATGCAGTGGAGTGGAGTGGAGTGGAGTGGTGGAGTGGAGTGGAGTGGAGTGGAATGGTGGAGTGGAGTGGAGTGGAGTGGAGTGGAGTGGAGTGGAATGGAATAGAATAGAATAGAATAGAATAGAATAGAATAGAGAATGGAATGGAATGGAGTGGAGTGGAGTGGAGTGGAGTGGAGTGGAGTGGAATGGAATGGAATAGAATAGAATAGAATAGAATAGAATAGAATAGAATAGAATAGAATAGAATAGAATAGAATAGAATAGAATAGAATAGAACAGAGAATGGAATTGAATGGAATAGAATAGAGAATGGAATGGAATGGAATGGAATGGAATGGAATGGAATAGAATAGAATAGAATAGAATAGAATAGAATAGAATAGAATAGAATAGAATAGAATTCTTTATTGGCCAAGTGTGATTGGACACACAAGGAATTTGTCTTGGTAGAAATGTTCTCAGTGTACATAAAATAAAAGATACATTCGCCAAGAGTCAATAATCATCAGGTACAACACTTAATGATAGTCATAGGGTACAATCAGCAATCAAATCATACTAGGAAACATTCAATATAAATCGTAAGGATACAAGCTACAAAGTTACAGTCATACAGTCACAAGTGGGAGGGGATGGCTTGTTTGAGTGAAAATGAGCCATTGTCAGCTCACGGTCAAAGAATTTTTCCAGTTTCCAAACTCTGGGATTTAGAAGGCAACTATAAACTATTATTGGGATCCTCACATTACTTGGTCTGAGATTGGGAAATTGATCAGTGGACTGGGAAATAGATTTGCTTGTATCCTGGTTAGTGGAGAAGAAGCAGTAAACATGAAGCCCTCTGCAGGTCAGTAGAAGAAAAGCACAGTGGGAAGCGTACATATTCTAGTCCAGTGGTGGCTAAGCTTTTCGTCATTGAGTGCCGAAAGCGTGCGCATGCGCACGCATGTCTGCACCCATAATGTAATGCGCACGTGACCCCCCATGGCCCTGCACATGCACACATGACCCCTTCACACTCCTTTGCCCCCCTGCGCACACGCACATGACCTCCCCGTGCCTCTGCCCATGCGCAGCAGATACCCAACAATCAGCTGGCTGGCGGGAGGTGCCCACGCATGCACAGTGTACCTGATCTGGGGCGATGGCTTGCGTGCCGGCAGAGATGGCTCTGCATGCCACTTCTGGCACACGTGCCATAGGTTCGCCATCATGTCACTGTCGCCATCATGTTCTAGTCACACTATGTGCAGAGGTGGGTATTCAGCAGGTTCTGACTGGTTCTGGAGAACTGGTAGCGGAAATTTTGGATAGTTCAGAGAAACGGCAATGCCACCTCTGACTGGCCCTGATCTCATCTATTCTCTGCCTCCCAAGTCCCAGCTGATTGGCTGGGTCTTCTTTTGTTGCCCTTCAGAGGAGAACGGAGGTGGAAAGCAGGTTAGTGGGGTGGGGAGGCAATGGGGATTTTGCAGTATTCTTCCCCTGCCACACCCACAAAGCTACGCCCACCAAGCCACGCCTACCAAGCCACGCCCAGAGAACTGGTAGAAAAATTTTTTGAATCCCACTACTGACCATAGATCACTTAAACCAGAGGTGTCAAACTCGATTTCATTGAGGACCGCATCAGGGTGGTGTTTGACCTTGGGGGGGCTGGGGGTGTTTTACTGGGGGCTCCATTTTCAGCTGCTATGGTCTCCTGCAGCCCTCTGCCAGTGAAAACGGCCCTCCCAAGCTCTGTTTTTGCTTGCAGAGGCATCGTGGGCCGGTTCTTCACTGTTTCCAGGTTGGCCCAGATCTAAGCACCTCGCAGGCTGGATCCGGCCCACAGGCTTTGAGTTTGACACCCTTGACTTAAGCACTTGTCTATGGTGATTCTGTCATCTGGGTCAAGAATGTCCCAAAGGTGCTTTTCCAAAGGGCAATTGGATTTTCTTTGCTTTTTTTCCTTTGACAACATTTCACTTCCAATCCAAGAAACTCCATCAGTTGTGACTGAATGGTGGAGAAGGACACCACTATTCAGTCAGAACTGAAGAAGCTTCTTGGATAAGAAGCAAAACATTTAAAAAAAAAAACCAAAGAAAGTCCAGTTGCTTTTCAAAAAGTATCTTTAGAACATTGAAGCACTTTAAAAAAAAATGACGGAATAACAGAGTTTAAGAGATTAACAGAGGTGGAAGAGACCTTATAGGTCATCTATTCTAGTCCAACCCCCTGCCCAAGCAGGAGACCTACACGACTTCTGACAGATGGCAGTCCGGTCTCTTCTTGAAAGTCTCAAATGATGGTGCTCCCACAACTTCTGAGGGCAAGCTGTTCCATTGGTTGATTGTTCTCACTGTCCGAAAGTTTCTCCTTATTTCCAGGTTGAATCTCTCCTTGTTCAGTTTCCATCCATTATTCCTTGTCTGGCCTTTGGGTGCTTTAGAAAGTAGCTTGACCCCTTCCTCTCTGTGGCAGCCCCTCAAATAGTGGAAGACTGCTATCCTGTCTCCCCTGGTCCTTCTCTTCACTAGACTAGCCATGCCCAGTTCCTGCAACCATTCTTCATATGTTTTCATCTCCAGTCCCTTAATCATCCTGGTTGCTCTTCTTTGCACTTTTTCTAGAATCTTGACATCTTTTTTATAGTGTGGTGATGAAAACAGGATGCAGTATTCTAGGTGTGGTCTTACTAAAGCCTTATAGAGAGGTATTAATACCTCACTTGATCTTAATTCCTTGGAGGTCTTCTAGTCCAACTCCCTTCTCAAGCAGGAGATGTTATACCATTCTGGACGAATGACTGTTTAGTCTCTTCTTGAAAACTTCAGTGATGGAGCTTCCATGACTTCTGAAAGCAAGCCATTCCACTGGTTAATTGTTCTCGCAGTCAGAAAATTTCTCCTTAATTCTTGGATTTCTCTGTGATAATCTTCCCTCCAATTACTCCTTGCCTTGCCCTCAGGTGCTTTGGAGAATAGGTTAGCCCCACTTCTCTGTGAAAAGCTCCTCAAATATTGGAAGGCTGCCATCATGTCTCGTAGTCCTAGCACTGCATGTGGTCTTCTACCCTAATTTGAAAAGCCTTCTCTAAGAAGTTGAGACTTCTGCAAGTATCTGCCCCATCTCTCCGGACTGTTGCTGGAAAAACGAAAAGGGGAATGGGAAATTCTTTCCTCTTGGCTCTTATCCCTTTCCTTACTTGTTTTTCCATCTCCTTGTAGCCCACCCACAGAGAGAATCGGATTCTTAAAAGAGGAAGTTTTCCTCTAGCACAGTGGTTGCCAACCAGTGGGCCAGGGACTACTGGTGGTCCGTGACAAAATTTTGGTGGTCCGCAGAGAAATGTCCCCCCGCCAAAGCACTCCCCACAAAGCAATTAATCCAGGCTGCACAGGAACACACTGCCCACCCACTGGCCCCCACCCTTCGGCCGAGTGTAAACCTTACCTTGAGTAGAGCTAGAATTGGAAAGTAAGACCAATGGCAGAGGAGGGAAATCTGCCCCAGGGTGGCTTGCTGACGTTGGTGGGAAAGTCGGTCCCATATTCCAGAGCTACAGTAGTCACAGGACTGGCCCTTTGGTCATCCCAGAGGAGCTCCTCCAGTCCATGGCAGGCCGGTGCACCCAGATGGAGGAGCAGCCGCTCCGGGATGACCAAAGGGCCAGTCTTGTGACTACTGCAGCTCTGGAATATGGGACCGACTTTCCTACCAACATCAGCAAGCCACCGTCAGTCAAAATTCATATTAGTGGTCCACGGGATTTAAAATTATGAGTTTGGTGGTCCCTGAGGTCCAAAAGGTTGATGACCCCTGCTCTAGCAAATGGTACAGGTCACAGTGTTGCACTGTAGCTTCTTGCATGATGGGAGGCCCAGGAGTTGGTAGGCCAATGGAATGATCCACCTTGCAGATAGAGATGGAATGAGTGAGAAGATCCTAACATTCCTCTATTGGATGCATTGAATTTTCTCCCTCATCTTTCTTTTTCCAGAAGAAACAACCAAAGAATGAGACCCCAATTGAAAGAGATAGGACACCTTCTCCTTCTCTCTTTTTCCAGGACTAGCTGTTACAACTTTACATGAAAGGAGAAAAATAACAGAATAGATCCAGGTTGTCTGTTATCTGCAATCCGTTCTCCTCCTGGAAGCATTCCAGCTTTCTGGACTAAAATTGGAACAGGAGGCCTTGAAAACTCCAGCACATAAGGAAGCCCTAAAGAAAATGTCATTAAATTAGCAGGAAGAGAGTTATTGATAAGCAACTGGTGAATTATGCCATGTGAACAACTTCCTGCCTCTGAGTCTCATTTGAAAGGGTCGTTTCCGGCTAATTAGGAACAATTCAATGGATCATCTGAAGACTATTTCCAGTGCAGGAAGCCCTTGTTTATGTGGTTAGACCACAAGCAATGATCTGAAGCCCTTTTAAGAAAATGGATAGTTGGTTTCTTTGTTTCTCACAGCTACACTTCCTCCGAATGCATCAGAGTTCAACCTCTGCCCTATGGTTCTGCTTCCCAGCCAGTGGCCTTTACTCAAAAGTAAGATCCATCAACCTTTCTTTCCAGATAGACTCTGAACAGCCACCACATTGGGTCCTTGAGAATCCCAGCGAAGGCAGATTATATTCCGGCATTCTTCTTACACCGTATTGCATATGTGATCCCTGAGCCAGTTCATGTTGTTGTTTTTGGAATGGTGTGTGGAAAGGAGAAACTTGTCCCTATGGGAAACATATGGCCTTGGATATTGTTGGACTCAAGAAGCACAACACAACACTGGGAAAGGTTTGCTGGCTATACAATTCAGTGACATCTGTACAGCTGAAAGTTTCCTATCCTGGATTTAGCTAATGAGTCCTTTGCTTTATGCAGTAGTGACCTAGTGGCTTGGCAAATTAACAAAACCCATGTCTGTTAATGAACCAGCAAACCAATACTGTTTTTACTATGTGACACATAACACATTTGGATGTAGTGGCTAGAAATTCTATGAGTTCCGATCCTGCCTTAGGCACAAAACCAGCTGGGTGACCTTGGGCCACTCACTTCTCTTAGCTCAGAAAAGGACGCAATGGCTAATGATTTCTAAAAAAATTGTCAAGAAAACTGTAGGGACTTGTTCAGCCAATCACAAGGAGTCAAGTCTGACTCGAAGGTGCACACCAGTGGTGGTATTCTACTGGTTTGGCCTGGTTCAGCTGAGCCGGTAGCACCAATGGGCAGCAGAGACTGAACTGGTTCTCTTCGCCACTCTGCTGTTGGGCCCACCTGCCACCCGGGCTCCCATACTCGCTTTTATTCCCTGCTTTTGAAGCACAGCTGCTTTGCATGGCACAGCAGAGTGTGGTGCAGCAGCTGCTGAAGTGACAGAGAGAATGCAGGCTTGTAGGAGGTGAGTTGGAATGCCTCTGAGCCTGCTCAAAGTGCATGTTTGGCATGCACGCACATGCAGTGTGTGCACATGCACAAAGCACATCCACCAAAGTGCGCCCACCGAACCGGTGGTAAAACCTTTTGAATGCTACCACTGGTGCACACACAGGCATACACACAGGGAGAGAGGGAGAGGGAGAGAGAGAGAGAAGAAAGAAAGAAAGAAAGAAAGAAAGAAAGAAAGAAAGAAAGAAAGAAAGAAAGAAAGAAAGAAGGAAGGAAGGAAGGAAGGAAGGAAGGAAGGAAGGAAGGAAGGAAGGAAGGAAGGAAGGAAGGAAGGAAGGTCATGAGTGCCTCTTTAGAAATATAGTAGAAGAAATTGGAAAAATATTACCATGTCATTACTTAGTACTGTGTTCCAGATTGCATGGAAATCATATCTGCCGCAGATGTTTCCATTCTACATACTGAAGACTTGACAGAAAAAGAAAGGGAAAAAGAAAGTAGGCTATGCTTTGCCTTACATGTGCTCATTTTAGAAAGGGGTTGTTAACCCACCATGCAATCAGCCAGATCCCATAATGCTGTAACAATGCTGCCTGGGAAGTATCAAAACTTGCAGTTCCTGGAAATTCAGAAAGGGCTAGGCCCGTGATGGCGAACCTATGGCATGCGTGCTAGAGGTGGCACACCGAACCATCTCGGTGGGCACGCACAGTGTCACCAGCTGCTCTTCTGGTTTCTGGTGCCAGAGGACCGGAAAACAGTCCGAAAATTGGCCAAAAAATAGGCTGTTTTTCGGGCTGTTTTCAGGTCATTTTGTGGCCATTTTTGGCCTGAAAACAGCCTGAAAATGGCCCAGAAAACAGCCAAAAATGCCGCCCAAAATTGCCAAAATACAGGCATGCGCACACCGGCCAACTGGTCTTTGTTTTCCGGTGCTCTGGCACGTGCACATGCAAAGGCATGCATGTGCGTTCCGGTTTGGGCATTGGGAGCTGAAAAGGTTCGCCATAATTGGGCTAGGCTGAAAAGCCATCATGTTAACCTGTATATTTCAAGCCTGAAGGGAATGGAGAGAGGAGTGCAGTTCAATAATAAAAGAAATTCTTCTCCACCACTTGCTCATTAAATTGCAATAAGGCAAAGTAGGACTTGAGAACACTTCCAAGGAAGGGAATCAATCTATCTTCTTTGTTAGGTATATGCCTTTCACTCAAGAACTCAAGACAAAGTAGTTAGGTTCCTTCTATCTTCCCCATAACGACAATTGTATGAAAGGGAGGTTGGGTGGAAACCCAATGACAGGGCAAAGTCACCCAAGGAACTTCTGTGCCTGACTGTAGAATAAAACTTGGGTTTGCTTACTCCTAGTCCAAATCCTTAACTACTGGTAACATTGCTAGGAAGGGCTAGTTAGCTGAATGCTGGCCTCAACACATATGAGCTGACATATTTAATCATGGCCAAGGTGTTGGTTATTGTTAAATATGGCTGGTGGGTCCCAATGAGACACGAGGCTCGAGTAGTGAACAACAGCTCTTTATTAAGGAGGCAAACCCAGCCGCGGCAGCCCTTATATAGAGCCGGCTGCGGCTAGGCAGCCTATGACAGTCTTTCAAGCTTGCCGTGCTTGGTTTCACCCAATCGCGGCAAGCCCTGTACGAACCAATCAGAGATGTTCATATCATCCAATCACGGCCCGGGTTTCCCGGACCAATCGGATTGCAGGTCTACAAGCCTGCTTAGTATGGAACAGTTATGACCTTTAAAGCCTTTAACGACACAGGTGCAGGCTACCTGATGAACTGTCTCATCCTGCTAGGATGAGCCTGTCCTACTCATTGCAGCAGAGAGGGCTTACTATGGATTCCATTGGTCAGAGAACTCTATTGGGATCCAGAGTCTCCTCTGACACAGGATGTGGGGTTTGGGCCCTCTGAAATGTTCATGTAATAACAGAATGAGAGAGTAACAGAGTTGGAAGGAACCTTGGAGGTATTTTAATCCAATCCCTTGATCAAGCAGGAAACCCTTTAACATGGGTGTCAAATTTGTGGCCCACGGGCCGGATGAGTCACGTACTGGCCATGCCTACATCTGGTTCAGTGAAGGAGGGAAAGTCACGATACGTCACGTGACCATGCCGTGTCGGTGCGAGTTTGACATCTCTGCCCTACACCATTTCAAACAAATGGTTGTCCAATCTCCTATTTAAAACCTCCAGTGTTGGAACACCCACAACTTCTGGAAACAAGCTGTTCCACTGGTTAACTGTTCTCCCTGTCAGGAAATTTCTCCTATAGTTCTAGGTTGCTTCTCTCCTCAGTTTCCATCCATTGCTTCTTGTCCTGCCTGAAAGAACTTGGGAAAATAGGTTACCCCCCTCTCTTCTTTATGGCAGCCCCTCAACTATTGGAATGTGTCACCCCTAGTCCTTCTCATCAACTCAGCCAACGTGGTTGGTGGGGGAGAGATGTTGGCAGTTGAAGCCAACATCTGGAGAACTACATCCAATTCAAACAAATATAACATACATTCAAGGCTACCTAGATGGTTGCTCTCTTCAATTCATCATGATGCTATATTGCTGGATCCTCACTGATCCAGGGGAAAATCACTAGCTATGAAATGCGTTGGACCAGAAAGCCAGATATGCTTTGCAGCAGGAAAGAATGCAACAGAATGATTGTACATTTCCTGGAACGAGAGTTTACTGCAACGTATGATGGATTTGTAAGTAGACATGAACGCTACATCTGATGGCCATATGTGTGATGTATTCGGCCATACAGGAAGAGAACGGTTAAGACAATGAATGTCTTCTAACTCCATTTGTTTTATTTCTGTTTCCTCTTCAGCCCTGCTGAGTGCTGACAAAGGTACAATAATATTTTCCACATTTCCAAGGATTTCTTTGAAATGGTTCAGCTGGTCCGGATTATTGCTTTTTATAACAGATCAGAAGAAGAAGGAAGTAGGGAATCTTTTTTTTAAAAAATGCATTTCTTGTAGAGCTGGGTGTTTGATTTTATTTTTTTCCTACTAGTCTACTCAGATGGCTCAATAGTCAATACACATACAATCACACACACACACACACACACACACACACACATATACAAGCACATAATGATTTTTATATAGAATATCAGCAGTGAAAATAACATTTTGTAGAGTTTTTAATTGGATAAGAATGGCAGAAGAGATCTGAGTTATGGGATTAGTTGTGAAAGGGTTGCTTGCCCACTGTTTCCACAGCCCGGTTCTAAATAGGCCTAAATAAGCCCAGGGTTTGGGGACTCCTGCCCTAATGGTCACCATTAAATGCCTCCCTCCTGTAAAAATTCAGAGGAATTGTTCGCCTGGCCCCTTTTGTCTGCAAACATGGAAAAAATAGATTTTTTAAAAAAATCAGGGCACCCTGATCTACCCAAATATGGGATGGAGCATACTGCTTCCGCTTTCACTTTTTGACCCCAATCCAGGGGCCCTCTCAGCAGTGGTGGGATTAAAAATTTTTTTACTACAGGTTCTGTGGATGTGGCTTGGTGGGTGTGGCAAGGGAAGGATACTGCAAAATCTCCATTCCCTCCTCACCCCATTAACCTGCTTTCCAGCTCCATTCTCCTGTGCAGGGCAAGAAAGGAAGACCCAGCCAATCAGCTGGGACTAGGGAGGAGGTAGAGACTAGATGGGGGCAGGGCCAGTCAGAGGTGGGATTTGCCGGTTCTCTGAACTACTCAAAATTTCTGCTACTGGTTCTGTGAACTGCTCAAAATTTCCACTACCGGTTCTGCAGAACTGGTCAGAACCTGCTGAATACTACCTGTGCTTCTCAGGCAGTCACTTTTGCAACAAACTTTTTTTTTTTTTTGGTGTTGAATTTATATTTACTGACAAAGAAATAAAGGAAGGCTAGTATAGATCTATTTTAAGCTATTTAGCTCTCGTCAGCTAGCCATACCCTTCTGTGATTCAAACCCAGGCTACTTACATATTAGGTAGATGTATTAATCTCTAAACCACGGACTCTCCTTGCTTTGTTGGCTATACAAGGCGAGAGATAGTGTTTTTTTATCAGGCCAATCTGGTGTACCCAAAGCAAGAAGAGCCCATGGCTTAGAGATTAATACACCTACCTAATATGTAAGTAGCCCGAGGTCAAATCCCAGAAGGGTATAGCTAGCTGATGAGAGCTAAATAGCTTGAAATAGATCTATACTAGTCTCCTTTTATTTCTTTGTTGGTAAATATAAATTTAACATGGAAAAACAGAGACTGCTGCCTGTGCTAGACTCTATATTATAAATATTTGCTCTCCTGTAATGTCTTATCTCTTTATGCTAAAAAATGCCAGATGTTAACAAGTGCATTTTTACAGTAAAAGAAAATAACAAATATAGCCAGAACCAAATGTTATGGAAACATTCCAGTCTGAAACGGGTTTTCCTTTTTTTCCCTGTTGTGAAGTAAATATAGTCGTCCAATATCATCCGAAAATATGACATTCAGAATATGATTTAATCCAGAAATCAGAATGATGGTGTTGAATGGCTGGGCTAGTTTTTCTCAAGTTAATGGAGTTGGCAGGAACCTGGTTTATTAGACAACATTCAAGGATGTCCGGGAGAGGAAGAGAGCGTCAAAAATTCAAGATGGTGGCCAGGACTGTATAATCAAACCCTTGTTCCCCATAGTTACCTACTATTGTGAAAGTTGGATCTTAAAAAAAGTAAAACAAGAAGAAAAGTGATTTGTTTGAGCTGTGGTTGCTAGAGAAGGCCCCTGCGTATACCTTGGAAAGCAAAGATGACTAAGAAGCAAGTAGTGGAGTGCATAACACCAGACATGTCTCTGGAAGGCAAAATCACAAAACTGGGTTTCACTTATTTTGGCCATGTCTTGCAGAGGAATTCCCTGGAGAAAGCAACTGTGTTTGGAAGAGTTAGTGGTAAAAGGAAGTCAGGCTGCCAAAGAACATGGTGGCTGGATGCCCTCAAAGCTGACACCAGCCAGGCATAGAATAACTCATGGAAGTAGTGCAAGATGAGAAGATGTAGACAGTCGGCCATGACTGAATGGATAAATCGTCATCATCATCATTGCATAACATACAAAAAGATGGGCAGGGCTTTAGTTGTGCGTTATGGACATTATCTTCATTTTTTTGACACCCAACCTGTCATGCCCCTGTCGGAGCCTCATCGGCAGTGGAAGACGAGCCGCAACTGGAGCAGACAGAGATTGAGGGGGTGGCTTCTTTGGCTTGGGAGGAATATTGCGGGGAGGAGGCCCAGTCAGGCCAGGGCCTTTAAGATGGGGATGGCTTGGAGGCAGGGAGGAAGGGAGGCAGGATGACCAGGAGAGGCTTAGCAGAAAACATGAGAGGCGGAGCTTAAGCGATGAGCAAGGATCACCCCCTCCTGATCCGTGAGCATGGAGAGTGGAGAGAAGGAGAGAACAGCGCAGGCTGACCTGACTATTCAGGAGAGCGCTCCGCCCCTTTTCACAAGGCACACCTGGGGACTGAGCTCTGAGGAGATGCTGTGAGAAGGGGCATTTGACGGGAACAAATGCTGAATTCTTGAAGAATTGGCTGCCGACATTTGAACTTTCCTGGATTCCTCGCATTTTTTCTGGATTTCTTGCTTTGCAGCTGTGGTGCTCACAGAGTTCGGCTGGCCTATTTGCAGCCAGAGGCTGCTTGAGGTGTGTGTGTGTGTGTGTGTGTGTGTGTGTGTGTGTGTGTGAACACTTTGCTCTGGGACTTGCCAGAAACATGGGAGCATTTGGGAAACTTTGGAATAAGAAAGGGGCGGTTTGAACTACCAGCTGCCTGTGTGATCTCTGTGCCATGTTCCAGGTCGTCACACAACCCCAACCCCAAGCAGAGACTTGGCAACCTTTTTCTAGTACAGGTAGTCCTCGACTTACAACCACACCGGAGCCCCAAAATTCTGTTGCTGAAGGTGAAACATTTGTAAAGGCCTCCTTTTGTGACCTTTCTTGCTACAGTTGGTAAATGAATCAGTGTAGATGTTAAATTAGTCAAACTGTTGTTAAATGAATCCAGCTTCTCTATTGCTTGACCCCGGGACACAGCAACTGTCATAAATGTGTCAATTAGCCAAACATGTGAATTTTGATCACATATGGGGGATGCTACAACAGTCGTAAGTGTGAAAACTGGTCATAACTCATTTTTTTCCAGGGCCGCTGTCATTTGGAATGGCCACCAAAAGAACGGTTGTAAGTCGAGGTGTACCTGTACTGCCAAATTTTAAGCTAGCCATTCTGGAAAATTCTGGAATTTATTGAGAAAAATCATAAAAGGGGAAAGGTGTTTACTGTATATTAGGAGCTCTGCTGCCAGCGTACACCATCTGGCAAAAGTACAGAACCTTGTTCCTTCCAGTTTTGTAATTACATGTTTTTTCTAGTAGACATGCATATAATTCTTATTCAAAGTTCTTATCTTCTTGCCTGAAAGGGCCAAAAAATGTGATCCTACCAAATGCACAAACTGGCAAAGAAAGTCGGAAGACAGCGAGCAAGCATCTCAATCTGGCCTTAATCTAGTCCACTTTCTCAGAATTTCTCCCTGTGTATTATCCTCTCAGGGCCACCTATAAACTCCAGCTTGCGTTAGTGTTTTGTAACGGCCGCAGCAAAAAAGCAATTAAAAGCTCAAGTGTAAAGCCCTCTCCAACCAGCAAGTTTCTTGCAATCTGATATTAGTGTTATTTATTGCTTCCCTTGGAGTGAAATTTTATGGTTTATAGGTCTGGCTGTGGCTTTGTTTGGCTACGTTTCTCTCAAGCTCTACTCAAGGAGCGTTAAAAGAAAATGGCATGACTGAACTCATGTCTTATTCGTTGTCAATTAAACCCAGGGTCCTGGGTTTGGACCCTGCGAAATGTTAATGGAATAATGGAATAACAGAGTAGGAAGGGAATCTTGGAGGACTTCTAGTCCAACCCTGTACTTAGGCAGGAAAGCTTATACCAGCGGTGTCAAACTCAAGGCCTATGGGCCGGATCCAGCCCGCAGGGTGCTTAAATCTGGCCTACAAGGCTGGCCTGGAAATAGTAAAGGACCAGCCTGCAGTGCCTCTGCTGGCCAAAATGGGCAGCACACAGAGGTAGTATTCAGCCAGTTCTGACTGGTTCTGGAGAACCAATAGTGGAAATTCTGAGTAGTTCAGAGAACCGGCAAATCTCACCTCTGACTGGCCCTGCCGCCATCTGTTCTCTGCCTCCAGAGTCCCAGCTGATTGGCTGGGTTTTCTTTGGTTGCCCTGCACAGAAGAACGGAGCTGGAAAGCAGGTTAGTGGGGTGGGGAGGGAATGGGGATTTTACAGTATCCTTCCCCTGCCACGCCCACCGAGCTATGCCCACAGAACCAGTAGTAAAAAGTTTTGAATCCCACCACTGTCCTAATTGGCTGCTATTGCCACAACTATTAACAGCCAATTCCTCCGTTCAACAGTGTGCTGTGTAAAAACTATTTCTTGATCCTATCATCCCTTCTCTGCTGCGTACACTTCTTGGAAATATAACTGAGGGTGAAATCATAGGATTAAAAGGGCAAGGTGTAAGACCTTCATTGCAGTTTTTAAATTTTTCCCATCCTCCAACATGGGTATGTATGTGTGTGGAAATCTACGTGCAGGGGTCTGAGGGCTGCATGTAGATGTTGGCCTAAGTCTCTCTTTGCTCTCAAGCCCACAATCGACACCGGGAAGAGCTGGAAGCCAAAAACAGCCAAATCAGAAGCCAAGGATCCTGTCCAAGAACTGAAAATGGGATGGAGAGGAAGAAAAACACAGAGTAGATATTTGAGCTGAAGGATGGGAAGCTTGTAATTCGGACAAAGAGTCCAGTTTGACTTGGAGCTATTTTACAGCTGGGCTAAATTAAAAGGAAGAAATCCTAAGCTAGTGCCAATACACAGTAGTTGTTAATGGCGTTGGACCTGGATGATGGAAACTCAAACTCAGCACCATTTATTGAATTACTTTGGCCGGTCACTGTCTTCCAAACTAAGAGGGGTAAAAATGAATGAAAACCTGGATAGTCACCATGAGCAATCAAATAAGACGGATAGAAAC
>NW_020769308.1:4472749-4487813 GCF_900518735.1 Pseudonaja textilis
GAAAGAAAGAAAGAAAGAAAGAAAGAAAGAAAGAAAGAAAGAAAGAAAGAAAGAAAGAAAGAAAGAAAGAAAGAAGGAATCAAACATAACTCCTCCAGTAATATTGGCCTTCACAACATTTCCATTGAATCGCACTTCTCTTGGGTAACACACATCTAATGGTTACCTGAGCTTTATAAATCTTGGCTTCCTCATTCTGAAATTTTGTCCTCTTGCAGCTTTAATAGTTCAATTTCACCAACTGTTTGAGATACATCTTTTAAGCCAGGTCTTTGGTTCCCTGTGATGCTATTATGAAGCATAGTTAGTCCTAGATTATCATTCGTACCCCTTTCCAAAGAATAAGGGAGAATGTAGTTGGATATTTATAGATATCTAGAGATCATAAGTTCCAAAGATAAGGTGCCATTTAATCAGATCTGGCAGGCAGAGAACTTCAAGGTGAAAAAAAAGTTTATATAAAAGAAAATGAAGCTAATTTTAATTCTGAATTTGACAGGTTCTGAAATCATCTGTTGCCTTTTTTGCATTCATCTCTCCCCTCCATCTGCAGTGCTTCTCCATCATAATCTGCTTAATTGCCAAGAACTGGTCATTTTGGCATTGCCAGAATAATTATTAAAGAGCCATGATGGCACAGTGATTAGAATGCAGTATTGCAGGCTAATTCTGCCCACAATATGCCTACAATATCCTGACAGGTTCACGGTTTACTCAGCCTTCCATCCCTCCGAGGTTGGTAATCTGAGGGCCCAAATTGTTGGGGCCAATATGCTGACTCTGTAAACTGCTTTGAGAGGGCTGTAAAAGCACTGGGAAGCAGTATGTAAGTCTAAGTGCTATTGCTAAGTACTATTGCAATTAAAAATCAAATAATAGTGGTCTTATCTATTATCCATCCTGAATAATATCTAGCAGAAATATTAAACTTACTTTTTAACTGCATCAAGCCAGATGAAATGACTAAGTTGATTATGAGTAGGCTGCAAGATACTTTCTTAGGAGATTTTAATTTAACGTTTGAAGGAATTAATTAGATCATACAGATGAACATGTTTCTGCAGAGCTGGATCAGCCTACAATAAATTTGATTTTTTTATCATTATTTTTTTCAGTGAGAGACACCAGTGATGTAAAAGAGATTTGTTTTGAAATGGAAGCACACTTGCGCATGTACACATGCATGTTGATATGAAAAATCATTTTTACATCTTGGAATCATCTGTTGCTGATTAATTTATGATGGTGCAATAACAGTAAATTACTAATTTCTGGGAAGCTGCAATCAAGGATGAAGATGTATAAGGAGGGGTGTTTTTAAAAGTTTAGTTGCAAGGATTTAGGGATAAAATTATCATTTTGGTTTTTTTCCCCAGCATAAATCTCTATAGAACAAAAAGTTATAAACAAAACCATAAACAAACCATTAAACAAAATTGGGAATGATTTGGTGGTAAGTTGTTAATTGACTATGTAAAAATTCCTGGATTTTTTGAGAAGGTATTTTAGGATATGTTTCAGTATGACAGCCCTGTCTTAATTGTCTCCACTCTATAAAACTAACTTTTATAGAATAAAACTGCTTCCATTAATTGTCCATCCCCTTTGAGGAGAGAGAAAATTGTCTTAAAACCATTTTACAGAAGAAAATTGTGGTGATATTCTTATGGCTAGAAAGTAGGTTTTTTGTCTTTACCTCTGTTAGCCAGATTTCTACATAACAACATGCACCACACATAATTAGATATTCTAATTCTGTAGCATAACATGTAATTCAGTATGTTGTGTAACTCGTAGCATTTTTTCTGAACGAAGCCATTATACTGAGGCATAGTAGAATTTATTGGGGCATCACAAGGACAAGCAAACATATTGATTGTGTTTTCTTCACACCCAGGTTTAAAATATGTGTGAATCCAATCCTGGTGATGAAGGAATACATGTGAATGTTTTTCTGCTACTATGAAATCGTATTTTCAGTGATAGGCAATCCTCTGCCTTCTGCACTTTAGGAAATACACCATGAAGCATCTCTCCTAATGGATTTTTCCAGAAGGGTGTGTGCAAGTAGCTCAAGATGTCCCAAGGGATGGAGATACCAATGGTGATTATAAAATTATAAAAAAGATGTTGAGACTCTAGAAAAAGTACAGAGAAGAGCAACCAGGATGATTAGGGGACTGGAGACTAAAACATATGAAGAACAGTTACAGGAACTGGGCTTGGCTAGTCTAGTGAAGAGAAGGACCAGGGGAGACAGGATAGCAGTCTTCCAAGATTTGAGGGGCTGCCACAGGGAGGAACGGGTCAAGCTATTTTCCAAAGCACCTGTAGGCCAGACAAGGAATAATGGATGGAAACCGAACAAGGGGAGATTTAACCTGGAAACAAGGAGAAACTTTCTGACAGTGAGAACAATCAACCATTAGAACAGCTTGTCCTCGGAAGTTGTGGAAGAGCCATCACTTGAGACTTTCAAGAAGAGATTGGACTGCCATTTGTCAGAAATGGGATAGGGTCTCCTGCTTGGCTGGGAGGTTGGACTAGATGACCTACAAGGTCCCTTCCAACTCTGATTATCTGTTATCTGTGATTACACTCATCACCAAGACTTTTTTGACACCCCTCCCCTTATCCCATGTGGATGCCCTTGCACTTGGACTCCCTTCATCACCTCAAATTATGAAAGAAAATGACCATTAAAGTTTGAAAATTGAGTCCTGACTCATTTCCTGTTGGTTTGAATGTTTCGTTGACCATCCAAGCAGCTTCTTCGGTCTGAACAAGTCAGTTAGGGAAAATCTGACTAAGCAGGGAGTTGTTGGAATGTACCAACTCCTGTAATTCTTAGGGGCATTCCCACACAAACCTTAGGGTTTCTTCTCCTAAGTCTGTGGCAATATGTCGCTGAAGATTCTCAGTCATCCAAGTAGAGTTGTCTGTAGGTTGGCAACTGAACTGATTTTCTTGTCAGCTTAAAGCATTTCATTGCCCATCTGAGCAGCTTCCTCAGTCTGAATAAGTTGGTTAGGAGAACCTGAGTAAGCAGAGAGTCGTTGGAATGTGCCAACTCCTAAAATTTCTTAGGGGTATTCCTACATCATCCTCAGGTTTTCCTCCTCAAAATGTGTGGCAATTTGTCGATGAAGATTCTCAATCATTCAGGTAGAATTGTCTGTAAGTTGAGTCGTGGCAATTGGACTTATTTTTCTGTTGGTTTGTTGAGACTGAAGAAGTTGTTTGGATGGGCAGAAAAACATTTCAAACCAACAAGAATTTAACTCCAATTGCCATAACTCAACTTCCAGACAACTCTACCTGGATGACTGAGAATCTTCATCCACATATCTACCTTTAAGGGTGATTCTAAATAGGTTCTATGCCCTCTGAGAAAGGGATAGACAAGAAGCCACTTTCCCCCGGACATTTTTGAGAAATTGGAAGGATATTTTGGGCTCAATCATTCTTTCCCATCTTATGTCTGGCATTTGCTAGGTTTGCTCCAAATTACGATGATGATTTCTAAAGACTGCCCTGCTTTCCATTTATCTACACTATTATATAGTTATCTGATCTTCTAGAGAGGACAGTCTAAATCGAAAACCAAGTCAAAACAAAGTCCTTGAATTTAAGATAATTGCGCTCCAGTGAATGGGGGAAATGAGAGCAATCACAAAGGCTTCAGAGTGATGGAAAGATGCAGAATGGAAAACAACAATGGTAAATGTTATCCATTACCTCCAACAAGAAAAGCAGCTGAAAAAACCCCCCAAAAGAAATTAGAAATAAATCCTCAAGTGCTTTGAGAATCAGGTGAAGATGATGACCTTTGAGAAACCACAAGCCAACCCATTAGTAAGTTCTGAAAAGCAGAAATATACAGAGAGCAGCAAAACATAGCATAGCATTCACTTCCATCAAGATACTGTGCAAAACAGAACATAATGTTTTTACAGAATTGTAAGAAGACATGCTAGCCCAGGGGTTTCAAATTCAAGGCCCAGAGGCCGAATCTGGTCCAGAATCCAGTGCTTAGATCTGGCCTGTGGGGCCATTCTGGAAACAGTGAAGGACTGACCCACCAGTGAAAATGTAGCTTGGGAGCCCATTTTCGCTGGCAGAGCACTCGGCCCGCCACAGGCACCCCTGACACGAGTGTTGTTGAGCTAGCTATGTCCACCCTGCACCCACACACACATACACCGAGGTCAAACACAACACTGATGTGCCCCTCAATCAGAGGTGGGATTCTACCAATTCACACCTATTTGCTAGAACCGGTTGCTAACATTCTAAGCAGTTCTGAGAACCGGTTGTTAGAAGAAATTACTGGCCTAATCCTGTAAGGAAGGCAGGAAGGAAACATTCTGGTGTTGCTTACAGAAACTGCCTCTCCGTTAACCCTTATTACATTCTTGGCAGGACTAGACTTCCTGTCTCAGGAACATTTTTGGTTTTTTTCTCCTCCTTTGTTGGTACTTTGTGTGTGTGGAGTGACCATTTAAAGTTACAATGGCACTGAAAAAAGTGCTTTATAACCATTTTTCACACTTACAACTGTTGCAGCATCCCCACAGCCATGAGAGGCCAGGCGAGGAGATGCGTGCCTCGATGATATTGAGTTGGCCACGCCAGCCAATAACATGACCACCAAGCCATGCCCACCAATTAAGCCATGCCGACAGAACCGGTTGTTAAAAAATTTGAATCTCACCCATGACCTCAATGAAATCGAGTTTGACACCCCTGTGCTAGCCTGTGAAAAAAATACATTGTATATATTTCTAATCTCATGAGCTAGGCTGAAGCTTGAGAATTGTATGTCAGAAGGCTTCTGCTATGATAGAAACTAATCTTAACCAGAACTTACTGATATGATAGTTACTCTAGAGCTGTGATGGCGAACCTATGACACGGGTGCTGGAAGTGGCACTCAGAGCCACTTCTGCGAGTACGCGAGAGATCGCCTGGAAGAGCCCCACTTCACATGCGCCCGCCCACCAGCTGATTGTCGGTATCTGGCGCACATCGTGGAGGGTGGGAGTGTGTGGGAGACGCATGCGCAGGACGTGTGGTGCACGGGGGGGGGATCGTGCATGCATGCACAGGGGGTGTGGAGGGGGGCCACGCGCATTGCCTTACGGGTGCTGGCACGCAAGTGTGCGAGCATAAATTTTGGCACAGGAGCCCAAAAAGGTTAGCCATCACTGCTCTAGAGACAACCCCTAGGAACTATAATCATAAAAGGAAAAACCATAAATAAGGGCAGAGGGAGATAGAATTGGAGCAGTGGGAGATGTAATCAGGGCGGAGATAATATATTCATTTTAAATGCTTTGGATAGGTAGTGATGACACGAATACTAAGTCAACGAGGAAAAGGTGACAGGTAAATTTGTAATGGCAATAGAGAATATAAGGCAAATATTGATGATTTAAGGTGTGTCCACTGTACCTGCCTGTGCGTGGTGGTACACCCTCTTTGCAAAGCAGTAAATAAAATTATCATTGTTTTCTCCTGGAAGCTTTGCCTGGTGATTGTTTATTTCAAAGCTAGACAACAAATCCCACAATACCACCAATGGAATCCTAAACAGAACCAATAAGCACGGTTCATAAAACACATCAAGTTTTTTTTTTAAAGGGCATCAGTCACTCGAAATGAAACCCTAAATCTTTGATTCAAAAGCCAGGGACCATAAAAAGGCCTTTCTCCTCGACCATGCCAGCTGAAATTCCTTGACAGCTGGGATTCACACCATCCCCTTCTGTCAGAGCAAGTGGGGGAGGCCAATCACATTGGGGTAGGACAGTTCCTTAGGTCACCTGGTCCCATGTCATGAAGAGCTTTAAAAGTGATAACCAACACCTTGAATTTTATATTCCAATCCATTCCATTCTATTCTGTTGTATGCTACACTATGCTATTCCACGCCACTCCATTCTATTCTATGCTATGATATTCCATGTCATGCCACGCTACATTACGCCATGGCATGCCATGCTATCCCACTCCACTCTGCTCCATTCCATTCTATGCTATGCTATGCTACGCTACGCTATTTCACTCCACGCCACTCTATTCCATTCCATTCCATTCTACAATATGCTATTCCACGCCACGCCATGCCATGCCATGCTATTCCACTTCACTCCACTCCACTTCATTCCATTCCGTTCCATCCCATTCCATTCTATATTATGCATTTCCCTGACTGCTCCATCGTTTTCTGTTGCTTTTTTGTAATGAGCTGTCTCCCTTTAACCTTCACTGAAAGCAGTGCTATGTGGGATGAGTAGTTTACAATTTGTGACATGAGAACATTGTTTATAAATGATCTCGATCTATGGCTGAGCAGTGAGGCGGCCGATGATTTTGAAGAGACCAGACAGAAAAATCAAAAACGGATTGCAAACGTCATTTCCATTTGTGGAATCAAAATGATGCTTCGAATCATTCTGAATGTGAATATTTGCACTGTGTAATCATCAAGCAACAGTCTCTTGCTAAAAGTTTTTTTAAAAATAGCAGATCAAAAGAAAGAAGCTCTTATCCTATGTTTTGCTACAATACAGCATGCACGGTTGAAACCCTAAATTCTTCTCCATCTTTGTTTCCTTGGTAGAAGCATCAGGAGATAATCATGTCAGAGAGTTATTACAAGTACTCCTTGACTTACAACCACAATTGGAAATACTCAGGAAATACGACTTCAGCAACAGGGTGTTCAATACTCTACCTGACTCTGTGGCTCCTTCCCCAAACCCCAAAAACTTTAACTTTAGACTGTCTACTGTCTACTGAGCTTGAGGATCAGAAAGGTTGGCAGTTCGGCAGTTCGAATCCCTAGTGCCATGTAACGGAGTGAGCTCCCATTACTTGTGCCAGTTTCTGCCAATCTAACAGTTCAAAAGCATGTAAAAATGCAAGTAGAAAAATAGGAACCACGTTGGTGGGAAGGTAACAGCGTTACGTGTGCCTTCAGCATTTAGTCACGCCAGCCACATGACCACAGAGATGTCTTCGGACAGCGCCTGCTCTTTGGCTTTGTAATGGAGATGAGTACTGCCCCCTAGAGCCGGAAACGATTAGCATGTATGTGCGAGGGGAAGCTTTACTTTTACCTTACCTTACCATTATGTCTGGTTGATTGGCCAGTACTTACAAACAGCTAAGATAGGATGCAGAACTCTCAAACTCCCACACCTCTGGTAGAAGACATGGATGAGAAGGAAAATTTTATATAATAGTCATATTCATTCTACCTTTATAATAAATTATGTTTAACTCTTTTCTCCTCACAGCCACTCTTGAGCAAATATCTGATTGGTGTCATTCAACCAAAATTTCCCTTGAGAGCAGATTCCCTCAGATTAACATAACTACTTTCCTGTTTTTGTTCTTACTGAGTTTACTCTAATACAGAGGAACTCTGCCTCTGAATTTTGATAGGCAAGGGGCAGAAAACTAATAATGGTATAATTTAA
The DNA here is from genome assembly GCF_900518735.1 of Pseudonaja textilis. Next base: position 4,480,237 of record NW_020769308.1, read on the forward strand.
TCTGCCCCATATTTGTTTTCCTCACTTATTGCATTCTTTATTATTGCTTTCGGAGGGGCAATTTGAATAAAAATGTTTTGATGGCAGGGTGCTTTGTATGAACGAAGCTCAGCCGTCCAAATTCAGTCCCTGGTTGCTTCTCTTTTTAATCCACTTATAACTGGCCAATCCCTAAGTGCTGAAATGAAAACACTCTTGCTTTATTGTCATCATTATGCAATACCTTTAAAAGAGAGTATTAAATAAAAGACCCTCGGAAGACATGGAATTATGGAGGCAATTGGCAGATGCTGGCTGTGATTGTTCTTATGCCAAATGCTTTTTATGCAAATAAGAGGCTCCACCAGATGAAGTTGTATTTTACAGGCAATAAATCACTGCACTTCAGTTGTGCCACCATTACTGAAAGATGCCATATAAACAGTTTCTAATGCTTCTTGAGTCTCATTCTGTTTGTGATTAAACAAAAGATCATAACTACAAAACTCCAGCCAACCACTAGATGGCAGTAAAGGTATAAAGAAAATGGACTCTTTGCCCCCATCTAGTGTCTGGCCAGATGTTTTCAATATGCGGGTCTCATTGTCAGCTAATTCTGGGTTATTATTCTGGGTGTTTCTTACTTGAGAAGTTCTATTGCTATCTGATGTTCCTTTTGGGGGATATATTCTCCTTTTACTTTAATATGTATTCAAATGATTTATATATTATTTTTACCATTAAGTTTAATTATTATGTACAAAATAGATGATATATCCTAATCTGTGATGGTCCAAATTTTGCTGAATTGTAACACCAAGTATTTCTTTCCATTGGCCAATGTGGTCAGTCTGACTGAGAACGGGAGCTGAGGAACATTGGAAAAGTCTCAAGTTCTACCTTCCCTTTGATCTTTCTCCAACACAAGCAGGAGAAAGTACAAATGTGGAGCCTCTGATGCAATACAAGCTGTTATGATGTCTTCCGCTATGCTTTTCTTTTCTCAAAGCCAAAAATACAGATCAACGTGAAGTTGCAAAGCCCTGCTCTCACAATCAGTGAGGAAGCAAGAGAGAGAAGGAGAGACGGGCTTCATACAAACGTCCAAAACACGACAAGACTTTCTCCATTTGCCACTTACCATTACACTGTGATACCACCAACCATTAGACTACAATACAAAAGAGAAGCTAAGAGCCTGGAAAGAAGGCAGAGAAGAACACCATAGATGATAAGGGGCTTGGAGGCCAAGTCTTATGAACACCAGTCAAAGGAGCTAGGTATGATTAATTTAAAGAAGAGAAGAGTGAGCCTGATAGCCATCTTTTAATACTTTTATTTTGTAATTTTTATTTTTATATATAATAAATCCATTCCATTTCAATTGTGCATCAATACATGTTTGAATTACATAACCATTATTAATAACATTCTTCTTATCAAACTTAACAATATAACAATAATCACAGTGCCGTGTATGTAGTATAAATGAGATCCAACATATCTATTAGATTAGTTTCTCTGATTGCTCTATGAATACATCTAATCCCCTTTAGTTTGTTCTATTTTCTATCCATTCATAAAACAAATCCCATACCATATAATACTCAGATTCTTCTTTTCCTTTAATTTCTGGTATCAATCTATTCATTTCAGCACAGTCAAATATTTTTTAAATTATTTTTCCCTCTATCGGTATCTTACCACTCTTCCAGTTTAGGGAAAATACAATTCTAGCTGCTGTTAAAACATGTATAATTAAGTAAGTCTTTTCTTTACTATAACCTTCTGGTACCATTCCTAGTATCTTCCAATACTTGAAGGGCTATTGCAGAAGACGGCATCCATTTATTCTCCTATCCTTCTGAAGGCAGGACAAGAAGCAATGGGTAGAAGCCTGTCAGAAGGAAATCCAGACTGGAAATAAGGAAGAATTTCCTGACATTTAGAACAATTAATCAGTTTTGTTTCCCAGAGTTTTTGAATGTTTTCAAGAAAAGGTTGGACAACCATTTGTTTGGGATGATATGAGGACACCTGTCTTGTGTAGGGACTTGGACTAGAAGATCTCCAAGGTGTCTCCATCCCTAAGATTCCATGATTACGTGCATAGGCAAAACTCATGATTCATGGAATGGCATTTCTGCTCAGGAAGGAGCTCCCTTCCTCCAAAATGTTACCCCTGAAAACATCTAGTCCAGGGGTCAGCAAACTTAAACTTGCAAAGAGCCATGAAGGTCCTAACTGGGAGCTCCTCATTCAATTCTGGAGCCCACTGGAAGTCTGGTTTCCCCACCATAGAGTCTCCTCCTAGTGCAGCACCCTTTTGTGCTAACCGAAAGCATTATCATGTCAACTCATAAAATATTTCTCTGGTCTTTTAAGAGTTGCCAGCAAAAAAAAAAAAAAGGCGGGGGAGGAAGTAGTGCTTTCCTTAAATGTTTTCATAGATAATTTCTAGGCAACTGAAGTTTCTGGCATGCAAAATTATAACTGGAGAACATGATTGATGACTCTTGGCTATGGATGTCTCCCATTGGAGAATATGAATTATGATAAACCCAGGGGTTGGGGGAAGACCAAGGTCAAGGGTGAAATGAATGATGAGTCTCAGAGTTGGCTACACCCAGGTAGCACCAGCATGTTCACTCCTAATAAATCTTCTTTAAGCTCTGAAAGATCTGGCTAGAGGCTCAGGATTGAAAAATTGAAAAAAAGATTGAAAAAGCACTGCGCATTCTAAAACCATCTATATCTATTGGACCAGATGGAATATGTGCCTACTTCTTAAAAAAGCTACCCACTGCCATAGCAGAACCTCTAAGCATAATCTTTGAAAAATCTTTCAGAACCAGCTCCTTGCCAAAACTATGGTCACAAGCCACGGTCATCCCCATCTTCAAAAAAGGAGACTGTTAGTAATGTAAGTCACCTAATAGCTATATGGGCTGGACAATATGTAAACGAGGATAGACATTTTAAAACTGTACCTTTAAGAGAATCCTAAAAGTGTAATTGGATGTGGTTTCTCAAACGGCCATAAAATGGAGCCAGAAACCTGTGTTGTCTTAGTCTTAATCTCAGAAGAGAGTGAGTCTCTTTTTCCTTCTGTTGGAGAATATTGCCATTTCTTCTAATTGACTGATATTCATGGATTTGATGTAAGTCTGATTCTGAACTGTTTTTAACACTGGACTTTGTTATTGGATTATCCCTGGACTGAAAACTGACTGATTTAATCTGTGAATGACTTTGGACTGCCTATTTTGAACTTTGCTTAAAAGTTTCTGGAAGTAAAAACCTACATTTACTGTACAATGTATCTGTGTGCTGTGTGTGTATTATTCAAACACTTCTCTCAAATATGTCTCCCTGTATGCGCTCATTCTCCTAATGGGGAATTACCTCAACAGAGACCCCAGCCTAGTTGAAAATTACAGACCGATCTCTTTATGCTGCATCCCCTGTAAAGTCATGGAATCAATTATTAACCAATCCATCATCCTCCACTTAGAAACAAACAATCTACTCTCTAATAAACAATTTGGTTTCAGGAAAAAAACTATCATGTAATCTGCAACTCTTACACTGCAAAAACATATGGACTACACAACTCGATCAGGGCAAAACAATAGACGCAATCTACACAGACTTCTGTAAAGCCTTTGATTCAGTGGTATACAACAAACTATTCCTAAAACTAAAATCTTATGGTATCTCTGGACACCTGCATAACTGGATAGAAGCATTCCTGTCAAACAGACAACAAATGGTAAAAATTGGAAGTGTCCTATCAAATTCTGCACCTGTCAACAGTGGTGTCCCCCAAGGCAGTGTTCTAGGACCAACTCTACATAAATGACCTCTGTAATCATATCAAGAGCAACTGCGTGCTCTTCGCTGATGGTGTAAAGTTATTCAATACCATAGACAATACTGCTACCCTTCAAAAAGACCTTGACTATGTATCAGAATGGTCAAACAAATGGCAACTTCAAATCTCAACAAATAAATGCTCTGTCCTACATATTGGCAAAAAAAATCAGGAAATAAAATACAAGCTGAATAGTCAAGACCTTGTTGATGATCCAAACTCTGTCAAGGATCTTGGAATACTCATCTCTAATGATCTAAGTGCTAGAGCCCACTGTAACTACATAGCCAAAAAGGAGTTAAGGGTTGTTAACCTAATATTACGTAGATTTTTCTCTGGTAATATTACACTAATAACTAGAGCATACAAAACATTTACTAGATCAATAACCCAAATACAGCTCATCAGTCTAGAACCCACATTATGTATCTGATATTAACACAGTTGGGAAAGTCCAGAAATATTTCACAAGAAGAGTTCTCCACTCCTCTACTCGTTGCAGAATACCTTATGCCACCAGACTCGAAATTCTAGACCTAGAAAACCTAGAACTATGCCATCTTCAGTCCGATCTAAGTATAGTATGTACAATCATACATTGCAATGTCCTATCTGCCAATGAATACTTCGGCTTCAACCATAAGAGCAAAGAACAAACAATAGATACAAACTCAAGGTTAATCACACCAAACTTGATTGCAGGAAATACGACTTCAGCAACAGAGTGGTCAATGACTGAAATACTCTACCTGACTCTGTGGTTTTTTTCCCCAAACCCCCAAAACTTTAAATGTCTACTGTCTACTATTGACCTCACCCCTTTCCTAAGAGGTCTGTAGGGGGCGTGCATAAGTGCACCAACGTGCCTACCATCCCTGTCCTATTGTTTCTTTTATATATTTTTTATTTTTCTTACATGTATCCATGTATTCATAACTATGTTTTTACTTATACCTATTATCTTGTAAGCAACTGACAAATAAAAAAATAAAAATAAAATAAATAAATAAAAAATTTAAATGGGGGTGAATACCAGAGCTCTGACTTATCAACTGTGGAACTGACCGACGACAGGGAGCTGCAGCAGAGGGATGAAAGAGGCTCCAGAGCCACAGATTGCTGACCCCTGATCTAGTTCATAATATGAGATGGGATTTTTATCCAACTTGGGACCAAGTTTGGGTCCCCATCTCTATTCTAGTCTGAAGGCCTAGTTCAGCCTCCCCAGATCTCGTCTCCTTCTCAGCCAGGATGACCAGTTGAACAGGAAGGAGGCTTCAACAGTGAACCCCACTACCATGGGCAGTTTTGGGTCCCTTTCAATCAATGTGTAGAAGATAAAAGCCAAGTATTTGGGCTTCTGCACTGAGTGGAGTTGGACTTGATAGCCTCAGCGATTGCTTCCCACATTTTGAGTCTACAATTTTAACATAGCACATTTAGTCTAGTCTGAATTTTAATCCCTTTTCTCTATTCTTTCTGTTGTCCCCGATTACATCCTGCTTCTGTATACGTAACCAAATCTTTTAGATGCTTTCTCTTTTGACCTTGGCTAGTTTTTATGATGTACCTGCTATGTAAGGTACTTGGACAACCTGGTTTAACTTCCCATCTTGCTAACCTCAGCCTTAGCCTCTTTCGCCTCAACAACTGTTATCTGAAACACGGCTCCATCCATCTCTAGCCGCAAGGCCAAACGGTTCTATCGAAATATGTGAGTGTGTGTGTGTGTGTGTGTTTTTAAAAAATACTGCCAGAAAATAAAGACCACTTTCTCCCCACACCCCAGGCTGCTGATCTCCATAAATATATTGTGGTGCCATTGGTGATTCATTAATTGGTAAAGTAAACACTGGGTTTTTATAAGAATGCAGGAAATGTTTTTTTTTTAATTTTTGTTCATGTTCAACAAGTTTTTGAGAACTTCTTGTACTTTGTCATAAGGCCTCACTACAGAACGATGCCCCCAATCTCATTTTTAACTTAAATAGGCAACATGGAGAACTAAAAGTAGGGCTTGTAATGTACTGTTCAGGAGTCTAATTATTCCTTGTTATATGTTCCCCTGAACATTTTCCATGCCCGCCCCAAATAATTTTGGAGCCATTGAGCAAATGAAATCTCTGTTAGGCTATTTTTGGGATAATAAGTGCTTCTCCCATTTTATTTTATTTTTTAAGAACCTTGGAAGTTGGAAAGTTCCTCAGAGGTCAGCGACTCCACCTCTGCTCGCTGCAGGATCTGCTAGATGATTTTAAAGAGGTTTATGGAGCTTTTCTTTGAAAATCTTGCAAAGTCATGAAAGAACCTGTTCCCATGGTTGACAGCATGGGAGATTCCTCCTATAATCTAACCAGAATCTACTTCTCTGTAGTTTCAAGACATTGTACCTGAAATGCCAGAGAACAAGCCATTCCCTTCTCTATATATCTCTGTACTTCTCTTTACTTTTCTGAAGATTTCTATTATATCTATTATATAAACCCCACCTTCCTCTTTGCTGCCTGCTCCCTTAATGACCATCCTTTATTCTTATGTTGCCGTATTCTCTGTTTTCTTGTTCATTGTTTATTCTATTGTTCCATTACTTGCTACCATTGTTTACACTTCTTTTCCTTTCTCCATTTTGATTGTTGTAAGCTGCCTCGAGTAACCCTAGGGCAGGATAGGCAGCAAATAAATTTAACAGCCAACCAAATATCTCCTCTGGGTTGTCTTTTCTGTAGATCAACATATCCAGATTCTTGTAAGTGAATCTTTCATAGCAAAAGATAGTAGAACTCACCATCTTCTTCTTTTCCTTTTAACGACTCCATAATCCCTTGAGGGGTGGAGTCTGGGCAACAGAATGGAGCTAGCGGAGTATTTAGTGGCCAGATGCCTTTCCTGTCACCAATGCGGAATTTTGTTCAGCAGATAAATCCTCAGTGTGCTCAGAGAGAGAAATATCTGCCTCTATCTAGGATCAAACTCACAGCCTTCTTATTGTGAGATGAGAGATCTACCTCTAGGCCAGTGTTGGCTAACCTTTTGGGGCTTCTGTGCCAAAAATTGCATGTGCGCTCTTGCACATGCTCTCGCATGCCAGCATCCAGAAGGCAAAGCGTGCAGCCCCCCTGCATATGCATGCACGATCCCCCCACTGCCCCCTTACCTACACTGCACCTCCCACCTGATTTCCTGCCCATTTGAGGCCTTTTTTGTCCTCCCAGAGGCTTGAGGGAAGCCTCTGCAGCCTCTGCAGGCTGAAAAATGGGCTCATTTCGTCACTTCTGGTGTTTCTGAAAATACAGGAAGTGATGAAATGGGCCTATCTTTTGGCCTTCAAAAGCTGCAGAGGCTTCCCTCAAACCTCTAGGAGGCTGAAAAAGGCCCCAAAATCAGCTGGGAGGCGCACACATGCACAGTGAGGTAAATTTGCCTGGGACTCACATGCCCGCACAAATGGCTCTACGTCCCACCTGTGGCACACATGCCATAGGTTCGCCATCATGGCCCTAGGCCGTTGCACCATTCCATAGTAGAACTCACTCTCACTATACAAAATACATTTTTACCCAAATGACATGTCTTCCTACTCCTTTTTTTTTTAAAAAAAAATGCATGCAGCAGAGGAAGCCAAAGAAATAGAATTCCCAATGACTGACTGAATCATCTTGCAAATTTTCCTGCTGAAATTTCTACAGAGATTCTCAGTCATCCAGGTTATGATTGTCCCAAAGGC
>NW_020769308.1:4492813-4505610 GCF_900518735.1 Pseudonaja textilis
TTTTTTTCCCTTCCTTTGCTGCTACTTTGCTTGTGTGGAGTGGCCATTCAAAGTTACAATGGCACTGAAAAAAGTGACTTATGACCGTTTTTCACACTTACAACTATTGTAGCATCCCCACAGTCATGAGAGGCCAGGCGAGGAGATGCGTGCCTCGATGTTGAGTTGGCCACGCCCAGCCAGTCACATTACCACCAAGCCACACCCACCAACTAAGCCACACCCACAGAAATGGTTGTTAAAAAAAATTAAATCCCACCCCTGCCTTCGACTTACAACCGTAATCGAGCCCAACGTTTCTGTTGCTAAGCAAGAGATGCATTAAGTGAACTTTCTCCCATTTTACGACCTTGCTTGCCCTGGTCGTTAGATAAATCCCTGCAATTGTTAAGTTAATAACACGGTTGTGAAGTAAGTGAACCTGGCTTCTCCATTGACTTTGCTTGTCAGCAGGTCGCAAAAGGGGATCACACAACCCTGGGACACTGCAGCCATCCTAAATATGAACCAGTTGCCAAGCAGACGGATGTAAATCACGTAAACCATGAGGATGCTGCAGTGGTCATAAGTGTGAAAAACAGTCATAAGTCACTGTTTTCAGTGCCATTGTAACTTTGAATGGTTACAAACAGGGGTGAGATGAAATTTTTTTAACTACCGGTTCTGTGGGCGTGGCCAGCTGGTCATGTGACTGGGTGGGCATAGTGGTGTTTGGTTTTTTTTGCCTATTGGGTCTCAGGGAAGCCACCTGGGAGCAAATATGGGGCGGGGGTGCTGCACAGCACCCCCCCTATACCCCGTTTTTTGCCTCCTGGGCAAAGCAGTACAACAGCGAGGGAGGGATCAGCTGTGCCGCGTGATTTAGATTAGCTAGAAAGCAAGAAATCTGACAATTTCCCGCTTTCTAGCTAACAGCACAGCTGATCTTCGGAAAACAGCTGATCAGTGGGGTAGAGGGAAAAGGAAATACCTTGGTCTTCAGAGTGAACCCGTTTGCTCCCAGCTGATCTTCGGAGCTACCGGTTTGCCTGAGCCAGGCCGAACCGGTAGAATCCCACCCATGGTTACTAAACCAACGGTTAAAATTTGAGGACTGCCTATAATTGTCTTGCATTAGAGAAGTCAATGGCCTAAGCAGCATCTTTCAATTAAATAAGCTTCTTCTCTCTTCTCATCTCAACTGGTTTTTTTTTTTTGCATCCAGCCTATGATTTTCCCCTTCCGTCCCCCTCTGAAGCCCCTTGTTCCTACGTGTGTTTGTTTTGGGAATGTGTCTGGGAGTTGTTCTCCAAGTTGTACTCTGGCTCAAGGGACCACAATATTCCCAGGGGAAAATCAGATTAGATATATATTCACAGCATGCCTGCATAGACGGCCGTAGACGCCACTATTACAAGCTGGGAGAGAATTCTTGTAAAACAAGCCCGTAATCCTTGCCAAGGTTATCCGTGCTTGTTGAGAAGAGAGAGACACTTGCTTGTGGCTAGCTAGCCAAGTCTAATTCAAGAGACTTTGGGTTTGATCGCGATCACTAAACTTCTCCTTACCTCGTGTAAATAAAAGCTTCAGAGACATTTCAGGATGTTCCTTTGTGAATGAGGAAAACTAAAAATAACAAACAGGGCCCACATATCGCTTACGGCTTTCCAGCCTCAGTGGAAACTTCCTGATGTTAAGTCTTTCCCAAGTGAAACTCTTTTAACGGGGAGCTTCTCCACGGAGCAAACAACCGACAGCTGTGACAGTTGTTTGGACAATGTTCCCAGTGCCCTTGTAAAGTCAAAGCTGGTTTGAAAGTAAGAGTGTCAGTCAGAAACCACCCTCTCCGTTGTTTTTTTCCTGGTCTGTCGTATCTTCCTGAAAGTGCAGAGCCCCCTTTAGATTATGCAGGGGGGGAGAAGGCAAGAGGAAACTTTTGAACACTGTCACTCATCACTTGAGACTTTCAAGAAGAGATTGGACTGCCATTTGTCAGCAATGGTGTAGGGCAGTGATGGTGAAACTTTTCAGCACCGAGTGCCCCAACAGGAACACATGTGTGCCGGAAACCCAAAGACCAGCTGGTTGGTGCATGCGTGCTTATTTTTGGGCATTTTAGGGGGTGTTTTCAGGATGTTTTCCAAGTCATTTTTGGCCACTTTTCGGGCTGTTTTTGGCCTGGAAAACAGCCTGAAAAATGACCTGGAAACAGCCTGGAAAAGACCTAAAAAAGGCCCCCCAAAAGGCCCTGTTTTTTGGCTGTTTTGGGGGCCATTTTCCAGTGCTCTGGTGCCCACAAAAACCAGCTGGCTGGCAGAAACCAGAAAAGCAGCTGGCGATGGTGTGCATGCCCACACAGAGGGCTCTGCGTGTGCCATAAGTTCGCCATTACAGGTGTAGGGTCTCCCACTTGGGTGAGGGGTTGGACTAGATGACCTACAAGGTCCCTTCCAACTCAGATTATCCGTTATCTGTTAACTCCCTTTGAGGACAGGTAGCCCTCAAGACCACAAGCCCAACATTTTTGTTGCAAAGCGAGACAGTTGTTATAGCAATAGCACTTAGACTTATATACCGCTTCACGGGGCTTTAACAGCCTCTCCAAGCAGTTTATGGAGTCGGCCTCTTGCCCCCCAACAATCTGGCTCCTCATTTTATCCACCTCGAAAGGATGGAAGGCGAAGTCAACCTTGAGCCTGGTGAGATTTGAACTGCCAAATTGCAAGGAGCCAGCAGAAGAAGCCTGCAGTACTGCACTGTAACCACAGCACCATTGTGGCTAATAAGCTCGTGTTAAGTGAGTTTGGGCCAATTTTACGACCTTTCTTGCCACAGTTGTTAAGTGAATCTCTGCAAATCATTAAGTGAATAACACGATTGTTAAGTGAGTCTAGCTTCTCCATTACTTTGCTTGCCAGAAGGTCGCAAAAGATGATCACGTGACTTCAGGACACAGCAACCGTTATAAATATGAGCTGGTTACCAAGCATCTGAATTTTGATCACACCCTCCCAAAAAATTTCTTTCCTCCCTTTAAGTTTTCATTTTAGAAAAAGTATGGGAGACAAAAACTATGTTAAGTGACTATGTCTTTCTGAATCTACAAAGCTTTCTAGAAGCCCCCTCCAAATGAGCCGGCTGGGTTCTGAATTCTGGCTTTGTCCAAAGGGATTAATATTTTAACTGTAATAGTAATACTATAAAAAATCAGTGGTGGAATTCAAAATGTTTTTATTACCAGTTCTGTGGGCGTGGTTGGTGGGCATAGCAGGGTAAGGCTCCCGCAAAATCCCCATTCCCTCCCCATCCCACTAACCTGCTTTCCAGCTCCCTTCTCCTGTGCAGGGCAACCAAAGAAGACCCAGCCGATCAACTGGGACTCGATGGTAGGCAGAAAATAGATGGGGGTGGGGCCAGTCAGAGGTGGGATTTGCTGGTTCTCCGAACTACTCAAAATTTCCACTACCGGTTCTCCAGAACAAGTCAGAACCACTGGTGGGATTCAAATTTTTTTACTACCAGTTCTGTGGGCATGGCTTGGTGGGCGTGGCTTGGGAAGGTTACTGTAAAATTCCCATTCCCTCCATACCCCACTAACCTGCTTTCCAGCTCTGTTCTCCTGTGCAGGGCAACCAAAGAAGATCAGCTGGGACTCAATGGGAGGCAGAGAATAGATTGGGGCAGGACCAGTCAGAGGTGGGATTTGCCGGTTCTCCAAACTACTCAAAATTTCCGCTACCGGTTCTGCAGAACCAGTCAGAACCTACTGAATACCCACCTCTGATTAAAACTGTTTGTAATTTCTTAAGCCCTTGTCCAAAGGAGATTCAGGTAGAGATAAAAACAAAGTGCGTATATATGTGATGGAGAATGTGTAAGCATGTAACGTATATGTCACTTCTGAATCAAAAAAAACCCACCAGGTTTTAAACAAGAGATGAATGCCAACCACAAGATTCAAGTCCAACATTGATGTCAGTTGGAGCAATTTTGTGTCCATATCTAATTTCCTACTGGTGGTCTGGGATGCACTTATTCAAAATTCGGACACTTGGTAAGGAAACTGGCATATATTTACAGTTCATTAATCCTGAGATCATGTGATCACCATCTGTGGTTTTCCCCACTGGCTTCCCACAAACAAAGTCAATGGAGGAAAACTGAATCCATTTAACAATCACTTAACAACCACAACATTTCACTTAAAGGTTTACAAGAATACGATCCATTACAGTCTGTTCCTTGTGGCTGCACTAATGTGTATTCTTCCTGTTCCTGAGTTAGCAACAAAATACACCGGCATAGTTCGCTTGGTCTGCATGGCCAAACTCTAACCTGGCTGAGTAATGAGGCTTGAAAATGGTCCTTCCTGTAAGACAATTTCAGGGCAATGAAGTGCAGATGATTGGATTGTTGGTATACTCTGAGCTTGCTTCTTTTTGTGTAGATAAGGGGTGCCTAACCTTGGCAACTTTTAAGGCCTGTGGACTTCAACTCTTCATGCTGCCTGGGGAATAGACCCCTGCTGGAGATGTTCCATTGCCAGGTTAGCTAACATCCTCAATGGATGGAGGAGTGAAGTTTGCTGTTAATATATAATCACTTGTCATGTAAACAGCCACAAGACTTGGCTTCCCCATACACTGATGGTTTATGTTCATGCTATGATTGTAGCACAGAGCACACGTATACAAACAAACACATACACACACACACACAAACCAACTGTTCAATCCTGAGCTACACCTATTCTCCAGTATTTCAAAACAAACTGTCTTCACATTTCCTTTCCCAGAATGGAAAATCTGGTAGAAAAAAATACCGCCAATGGCTCACTAAAAATGTGGTGCTGGTCTGGACGGCAGAGGATTATTGTAGAGCAGTGGTCCCCAACCACCGGACCCCGGATCGGTACCAGTCCGTGAAGCATTCTTTACGGGGCTGCAAAGAAGTGGGCGCCGCCATCTTGCTTCGACGGCGCTTGAGAAAGTGCTTCCGGGTGAGCTTGTCAGCCGTCGGTTGGAAAGCGGCGTTTGGGTGCTGAATCCTCGCGCCTTAGTTTCGTCGAGGTGGGGGGCTTTGAACGAAGAGGTATCCCGATGGCGGTGGAGTCTCGCGTTAGGAGGAGATTAAGAAAGAGCCCGAAAAGCCCATCGACAAAGGTACAAAGGAGGAGTTGAAGGTGGCAGGGAGAAGCGCGGGATGGCTGGCTGGTGGGTCGCTCGGCTCACCTTGCCTTGGTCGTGCGTGCTGATGCCAATACCGGTCCATGGATCATTTTGTGATGCAGGTACCGGGCCGTGGGAACAAAAAAGGTTGGGGGCCACTGCTGTAGAGGACTTAAATTGTGAGTAGGGGTTAGACTACATTACTTCAACTGCAAGAGGCATCTTGGAATCCTAATGGATAATCACTTAAACATGAGCCAGCAGTGTACTGTAGCTGCTAAAAAAGCCAGCACAGTCCTAGGCTGCATTAATAAAGGATAGTATTAAGATCATATAAAACAGGGGTGTCAAACTCAATTTCATTGAAGGCTGCATCAGGGTTGGGGTTGACTTTGGGGGGCCAGAGGGCATGACTGGGGTTGTCATATCCAGCTCAACATTGCTTGCATGGGGGGGGCACCTGTGGTGGCCCGGGTGGGACTGGGGGGATCCATTGTCTCCATGGGACGGCAGGAGCCCCTTGCTTACTCCAGCCCCACGGATCTAACACTGACTGTGTTCTGGCCCAGATGGTCATCACCAAGTTTTAGATCAGGGCTTGGCTGACCTGGGCTGGGCTGAGGCGCTGTGGGCCAGCCCTTCATTGTTTCCAGGGCAGCTTCATGGGCCAGATCTAACCACATCGTGGAATGGATCTGACCCCCAGGCCTTGAGTTTGACATCCCTGATGTAAACCGTTAATACCATTTTATAATCCCTTGGTAAGAGTACGCTTGAAATATTGCGTCCAGATTTGGTTGCTACAACATAAAAAGGATCTTGAGACTCAGGAAAGAGGGCAAAGAAGAGCAACAAAGATGATTAGGAGTCTGGTGGCTAAAACACATGAAAAACAGTTGAAGGAACTAGGAATGGCATGATAGCAGTGCTTCAACATTCCAGGGGCTGCCATAAAGAAGAAGGAGGGGTCAATGTATTGCCCAAAGCACTTGAAAGCAATGCAAGAAGCAATGGGTGGAAACTAATCAAGGAGAGAAAGAAGCAACCTAGAATTAAGGAGAACTTGCCTGACAGTTAGAACAATTAATCAATGGAACAAGTTACCTCCAAAAGTTGTGGGTCACTGGATATTTTTAAGAAGAGATGGGATAATCATGTGTCTGAAATAGTATAGGATCTCCTTCTTGAGCAGGGATTGGACTAGAAGACAGATTAATAGATGAACCAAGTTGGAAGAGACCTTGTAGGTCATCTAGTCCAACCGCCCTGCCCAAGCAAGAAACCCTACGCCATTTCTGACAAATGGCAGTACAATCTCTTCTTGAAAGCTTTCAGTGATGAAGCTGCCACATCTTCTGAAAGCAAGCTACTCCATTGGTTGATTGTTGTTACTGTCAGAAAATTTCTCCTTATTTCTAGGTTGACTCTCTCCTTGATCAATTTCCATCCATAATTCCTTGTCTAGCCTTCAGGTGCCTTGGAAAATAGCTTGACCCCTTCCTCTCTGTGGCAGCCCCTCAAATATTGGAAGACCACTATCATGTCTCTTCACTAGACTAGCCATGCCAAGTACTTGCAACCATTCATTGTATGTTTTAGCCTCCAGTCCTAGTCTAAACATCCTGGTTGCTCTTCTCTGTACTTTTTCTAGAGTCTCAACATCTTTTTTATAGTGTGGTGATCAAAACTGGATGCAGTACTCTAGGTGTGGTCTTACTAAGGCTTTATAGAGTGGCATTAGTGCCTCCAAGGCCCTTCCAACTCTGTTATTCTTTTAATTTTAGGGTTTTATGGATTCATGGATTTCTGCCCTAAGAGACCTGCAAGGTCTTTTCCAAGTCACTCATTTTGTGATCCAAGAAAATGCATCCTGGTACACACGAGGAAGATCCATGAAACCTTCACAGGCAAGGCCAAATGACAACTTGAAAAGTTCTTCCTATTGCACTCCTATAAGATCTCAATAAGATAAATGTTTTGCTTTATTTGGCAGGGAAGTCCGGCGAAATGGTGAACAGGCCTGGCAGGAAGAGAGTCAAGAAAGTAATGGCTTTAATTTCATGTTGGATAATTTCCACAAGCTGTATAAATACTTCTTCTTTTTTTAATGGAGAAAATATTTTGGTCTAGCAGGTTTGGAAACTAACATGTTTAAAGCAGAAATAAGAGAATGCTTTTCAATCCCAGAGGTTTCAGTAGGAAGTTAAAGATTGATTAAAATTTCCCCACCGAAATCAGTGGGATTTTAAAACGCTTCATTTGCACTGGCTTAAATTGGACATTACAATCCTATGGTGGACATCTTCAGGCTAACATGATAAATTAGCTTCCCAACTCCTACTCAACCACCAAGTTCATGCAATTTTCTAAAACCACAAACCTAAGTTAACAAAACACAGTTGTTGCATTCATATGAGCTGCTATGGCCAAAGGAATTAACTATGGGATGGATTAACGTGATGGTCTACTTGTTTAATAGTTTTGACCTTGCTAAATTTCTCACTAGTGGCTGAACTACAAACTCATCCAGATCTATTTTCCCAAACCAGCCTGTTGTTAAAAGAGACAATGTCAGCCCTAAATGATAGAATAGAATAGAATTCTTTATTGGCCAAGTGTGATTGGAGACACAAGGAATTTGTCTTGGTGCAAATGCTGTCAGTGTACATAAAAGAAATGATACATTCATCAAGAATCATCAGGTGCAACACTGAATAATAGTCATAGGGTACAATAAGCAATCAAACCATACTAGGAAACAGTCAATATAAATCGTAAGGATACAAGAGACAAAGTTACAGTCATACAGTCACAAGTGGGAGGGGATGAGTGATAAGGAGTGATGAGAAAATTAATAGTAATGGTAATGCAGTGTTGGGGGAATTATTTGTTTAGCAGAGTGATGGTTTTCGGGGGGAAATTGTTTGTGTCTAGTTCTTCTGGTGTGTGTTGTTTTGAGGGCAGGAGTTTGATCTTGCTTGCTTATTCAGTTAATTTTCCTCCGAACAGCTTAGCATAGCATATCTGACCCTACTTTCTATCATTTTTAAAAGAACCTTCTGAGATATATTGGCCTGAAAGTTCCTCACATTACCATTTGTAATCAATTAATAAGTCCTGCAGCTTAGATCAGGGGTGTCAAACTCAAGAGCCTCTGTGTGTGTGTGTGTGTGTGTGTGTGTGTGTGTGCTTAGAACTGGCCCACGGGGCCAACCTGGAAACAGCAAAGGACCAGCACACGGTGCCTCTGCCAGTGAAAACGGAGCTCGGGAGGGCTGTCTGTGGCCCTCTCAAGCTCCGTTTTCGCTGGCAGAGGCGTACAGGAGGCTATCGCAGCCGAAAATGGAGCTTGGGAGGGCCTCAGGCGGCTCTCCCAAGCTCCGTTTTCGCTGGCAGAGGCTGTCGCAGCTGAAAACAGAGCTCAGGAACCTGTTTTTGCTGCCAAAGCTCTCAGGCCGCCACAGGCACCCCCAACATGAGTGATGTCAAGTTGGCCATGCACCCCCTGGCCATGCACCACCCCCCGCCACCACCCCGAGGTCAAACACAGCCCTCATGTGACCCTCAATGAAATCAGATTTCATACCCCTGGTCTAGATTATGAGAGTTACAAGGTAGTCCTCGACTTGCAACCATTCATTTAGCGACCATTCGAAGTTACCACGGCACTGAGAAAGGGACTTACCATCCTAAGACTCAGAACGGTCCCAGTGTCGCCATGGTCATGTGATCAGGATTTGGGCGCTTGGCAATCAGATGGGGTTTTTTTTTTCAACACCATCGTAAATTCCATTTGATTTCTAGAGTTTTTCTACATTTAAATCCATGGATCAAAACCAATCTATGCCAATTGAATGGAACTCTATATATAGATTGTGGAGAAAATCTGTCTATCTTTAGCTGGTTGCTATAAGAGTAAAAAAATGACTTGATAATTGTCTGTCTGCCTGCATGCCTGCTTACCTGTCTATCTGCTCACCTGCTTGACTGTTGGTCTACTGTCTGCTTAGTTACCTTAGTTACCCAGTTGACAGGCCACCTGTCAACTGTCTAGGTGCCTGCTTACTTGCCTACCCACTTACCTGCCTGTCTGCCTGTCTACCTACAAACCTATCTGTCTCCCTACCTGTCTGTCTGCTGCCTATCTGCTTGCCTACCTGTCTGCCTGCCTGCTTACCTTCCTATTTGCCAACCTACCTGAGGTCCTGACTGCCAATCTGCCTGCCTGCCTACCTTGGTGCCTATTTACCTATCTGCCTGCTTGCCTACCTATCTGCCTGCCTGCCTACCTGTCGGCCTGCCTACCTTGGTGCCTATTTACCTATCTGCCTGCCTGCCTACCTATCTGCCTGCCCGCCTACCTTGGTGCCTATTTACCTATCTGCCTGCCTGCCTACCTATCTGCCTGCCTGCCTGCCTACCTTGGTGCCTATTTACCTATCTGCCTGCCTGCCTACCTATCTGCCTGCCTACCTTGGTGCCTATTTACCTATCTGCCTGCCTACCTTGGTGCCTATTTACCTATCTGCCTATCTGCCTGCCTGCCCCCCTTCTCTCTGTCTAGATTAGATCCTGGAATATGGGCGATAGATTTTATCTTTTCTGGCAATACATTTGTGATCAATTTCACTTCCCTTAATATTGCAGGTTCCCAGGTCCAGAAAGAATTTCACATCATAATTCTGCTGCATCTAGAGAAGCTGGAACCTCTTTTTTTTTTTTTTAAAAGATGTTTTTAATCAAGCCTGGAAGAAAATTTCCTACAGGTTGAACGGGATGCCTGGATTGCAGCCACTTTACAACAGTGTCCTTTCAATGACCTTCTTAAACAGCTTCCCTCTTTTTCACCAGATACTTAGGGAGATGGAGGGAGAAAAACCCAGTTCTTTTATGTGCTGCTTCTGAAGAGGTCCAAACGGTACGCTACATGTTTGCTTAATTTCTCTCTCCCTCTGTGTTTCTGAGGTGAATGCGCTTCCTTCCTTCCTTCCCTCCCTCCTCCTTTGAAACCTTCCTATTTGAACAGCTTGGCTATTGATGTTCAAATCCGGCTGTTGGCAAAGAAGCTTATAGAGAGCTAATCTGCTGGAGTGTCGGCAGAGTCTGCAACCAAAGTGTACATAAACAGACCAACATAGGTGACTGTTTCACGGGCCTTTTGGAAATCGTTGGAGTGACTTCCGCAAAGATGAATGGAGCAAGTGAGGAACAGCAAGGGCTTTCTCCTGGGCAGTTTTATGGAAATCGAGCTGACTTGCACAAATCCACATGACTATTGGACAGCAGCAAAGAGAGGCCTCTTCAATGCTCCCCTTGGTCAGCTCCCAGCTAGTGGACATTCAAAATGACCAAATGGCGTTTTCTCAAAGTTTCCTTTTATTAGAGTAGTTATACTGGCACGTCTGGGGAAACCCGAATCTGAGAGTGCCGGGTTTTCCCTCAGTAATTCAAAAGTCAAAACCCAACCCCTGCACCCATTAGTCCATCACATGTCCAATCACCAAATGTCCAAACTTGAGACATCTCTTCAACCACACAAAAGTGAATAGGGAGCTGGAAGCTAAAAGATACAAAAAACGGTTGCACAGCTATTGGGTATGTCTAGTCCCATGATGGTGAACCTATGGCACGTGTGCCACAGGTGGCACGCAGAGCCCTTTGTGTGGGCAAAACAGCCCCAGGCAAACTTACCTCACTGCGCATGCGTGCACCTCCCAGCTGATTTTCAGACCTTTTTCGGCCTCCCAGAGGCCCAAGGGAAGCCTCTGAAGCCTTTGGAGGCCGAAAAACAAGCCCGTTTCATTACTTCCTGTATTTCCGGAAATACCAGAAGTGATGAAACGGGCCTGTTTTTCGGCCTCCAAAGGCTGCAGAGGCTTCCCTTGAGCCTCTGGGAGGCTGAAAAAGGCCCCAAAATCAGCTGTGAGGCACAGTGCAGGTAAAGGGGTGGCAGGGTGGGTGGGTGAGTGGGTGGGGCTTGCACGCGCCTGTTTAGGGGGCATAGGGGAGCGCACATTGCCTTCTGGGTGCTGTCACATGAGCGTGAGCATGCAAGTATGTGCACAGTTTTTGGCACAGGAGCCCAACAAGGTTAGCCACGTCTGCCCTATACATTTCAGACAAAGGGTTGTCCAGTCTCTTCTTAAAAGCCTCCAATGATGGAACACCCACAGCTTCTGAAGACAAGCTGTTCCACTGGTTAATTGTTGTCAGGATTTTTCTCCTTAGCTTCAGGTTGCTTCTCTCCTTGATTAGTTTCCATCCATTGCTTCTTCTCCTGCCTTCTTGTGCTTTGGAGAATAGGCTGTCCCCCACTTCGTGGTAACTCCTCAAATATTGGAACACTGCTTCCGTATCACTCCTAGTCCTTCTTTTTCACAAGACTAGACAAATCCAATTTTTTCAATCGTTCCTCATCTGCTTTAGCCTCCAGCCCCTTAATTGTCTTTGTTGCTCTTCTTACAAAGTCACAGTGAATCATTGCAAAAACAGGGTTCCATATCAGAAAAATCCCAATGTACAACACAGGATAGGCCTGTGGGATCCATGGATAGGCTCAAAGCCTTGAATTTGGAACCAAATCTTGCTCCTGCTATTCTGTGCCAGATACCCCTTGGAGCCAACAAACAAATAAAAATTACTTTCTTAAAAAAACAGGAGAGGCCTCACCAAACACTTCGGTAATGCTGCTAAGTATATCAACGACTGAACGGATATGGGTTTTTACTTTTCAGTGACAAGTTGCTATTGGAGGAATGGTAAGAAGTGTGACATATGTTGCTGAAATGCAGGGAGGAAGGCAAGGAGCCAGCTTAGAGAAAACATACAATGGAAATTGATTTTCCATATTGACACCATCTGCAAACATTGTAGCTCTTAGTTCTGCAGATTAAAGGAAGAGATTTGTTTACTTACAGCACACTCAAATATGTTCAGTCTCCTCTTGCGCTCAAACACTTTTGCTGGCAAAGAGGCAGAAAAAATAAACAGCCTCCTTCAAGCTACTAAGGCTAATATTACTTTACCCATCTGCATCCTTCCGCTTCCAGCTCAACAGCTGTCGGCCACATTTCAAAGCATTATTAGCCACAATAAATATACCTTTGCTGCTACCATTGTTAGGAGCCGTGATGGATCAGCAGTTAAAGACATTGAGCTTGTCAGCTGACAGCCCGGGCTCAAGATCCGAGAGCTGTTTGAAAGGGTGAGTTCCCATTCCTTGCCTCAGCTCCTCACCTAACACTTTGAAAGCATGTGAAGGTGAGTAGATAAATAGGTATCACTTTGGTGGGAAGGTAACAGTGTTTTGTGTGCCTTTAGTCATGCTCGCTATATGACCATGGAAATTGTCTTCAGACAACACTGGCGCCCTCGGCCAAAAAATAGAGAGAAGCATTGCATCCTAGAGTTGGAATGATTGACAAGGGGAAACATTTATCCTTTTACTACCATTATTAGTGGCAATAAACACATTTTCACTGTTAGGGGGAAAGCTTTGAAGCAGCAATGGATGGAAACTAATCAAGGAGAGAAGCAACCTGGAACTAGAATAAATTTCCTTAGCAGGGGGGTGGCTTAGAAGACCTCCAAGGTCCCTTCCAATTATTCTATTCTATTCTATTCTATTCTATTCTATTCTATTCTATTCTA